>OX376323.1:4820000-6020000 GCA_947369225.1 Hofmannophila pseudospretella | reverse complement strand
ATCTTTCAAAAGTGAAAATTATCCCCATGTTATTTTATTTACGACCCGATGACATAAAATGTTACAGTTTTATATTGTAAGTATATTTATACGGTTCGTTCTCACTAGTACCACTGTTTGTACCACCGGTGGTACTATGGAGAAAAAAAAGTCCCACTGGTACCACCATCCAAATTAGTGGAACTAGTGAGAAGTTTTGTACCACTAGCTTTTTGGGCGGTACCGACAGAAAAGGCAATATTTTCTTTCATAAAAGATACTGAAATGGTTATTTTATCAAATCAGTATAATTATTAGGTGATAATCTATATCTGTGTCCAAGGAGAATAAGGTCATCTTTTTATGTGTATGTGCATAGTATGCGAACTCGTATCACCCGGATTCTCCAATCCGCCGCCACCGCCCTAGGCGAATGGTTTCGGAAGTGGAGAATCGAGGTGAACCCTGACAAAAGCGCCGCCATTCTCTTCGCTAGGGGTCGTGCCCCTGATACGACCACCCATGTTCGGAATAACATAGGGCAACTCTCACTTTTCGGCAGACCTATCCCTTGGGAGAAAAAGGTCAAATATCTAGGAGTCACCCTTGATAGAGGTATGACCTTCGAGCCACACAAAACGCGTCCGCGACCGCGCAGCATTCATTCTCGGCCGGTTACACCCGATGCTAGGCAAGGGGAGTAAAATGTCACTTAGAAATAAGTTGACAATTTACAAAACTTGCATCCGTCCAATCCTCACGTACGCAAGCGTGACATTCGCGCACTCTTGCCACATCCGCCGCCTTCAGATTATCCAAAATAGGTTCATGCGTAGAGCAACCGGTGCTCCATGGTACCTACGTAACGTAGACCTCCATCACGATTTGGAACTCCCCACGATCGCTCAATACATGAAGTTAGCGTCTCGACGCTTCTTCGAGCAAGCTCCCCACCACCCAAACCCTCTAGTAGTAAGCGCCGCCGCTTATTCGACTAACGGTTTACCGACATCCCGTCGACGACGTCGGCCTAGACACGTCCTAGACGACCCCGACGACGCCATCACGATCTCCATCGCGGAAAAAATTCAAGAAGAATTCACAACCAAAGCGACGCAAACAGTATATCGTCTCTGATGACCGCATTTTATACGCACAAATGCAACTGACTTCTGGAGAAATAAGTGTTGGGCACTTTTTGGAAAAATTGCGTTATTAATTTGATTTTCAATTACTTACTGTTCTTAATTACATACTTTACCATTATTAATTATGTATCTTTTCTGTCGGTACCGCCCAGAAAGCTAGTGGTACAAAACTTCTCACTAGTTCCACTAATTTGGATGGTGGTACCAGTGGGACTTTTTTTTCTCCATAGTACCACCGGTGGTACAAACAGTGGTACTAGTGAGAACGAACCATTTATACTTGTATGTTGTTTTAACAATTAGTAGTATACAAAATTAAATTGCAAAACCACTACAACGAAATGATATTTTAGGTTATTTCTCCTTCCTGTAAGCTGCATTGTGTCTTTGATGCAAAGGATTAAGGTAAGGATATGAAGGATAGGTACTAAGGAAAGGCGTGAGCACAAATGTGACCCATGGGAATCCCCATGGGCCGAAGTGCCGTTTAACAACAACTGAAATATTTGGATTTGAGATACTATAAGAAGTTATGTTTAGAAGAATTTGGAAATCAGAGCATCTGGTTATTTAGTTCTTGATCGATGTTTATATAGAAATCAATTTCGCCATCCGGTGGATTATTTTTGTTTCTATTAGATATTTTACTGTCTACCAGAAAGTTTCTGAGAAAAATGCAAAAGAAGTGATTTCCACGAATCCTTGAACATCTTTGTGTTTAATAAAAGCAGAGCAAAGTAAAATCTGTGTATAAAGGTTGTCATTAAAAGATCGTAGACTACAAGTAAGAATTGGATTAGATTAATTCGAATTCTTGGAAAATTTGCTCAAGGACACATATTATTATTTTTAACATTAAAAATATTTAATTAAAAAGAGAGCTGTGTTTTTGACGCGACCGAGTTGCGGACGCGTTCGACAGCTGCGCCGGCGAAAATATCCCACTCGACATATATCGAGCATGTCTTATTTATATTACCCACATACACATACGCATGTAGATCTTTAATAGCGCGATCTTGTTAGACAAATAGATAGGTCAATGTCTAGAGCTGGATTTGACGCAACACATTCGTGTTCTACTGGCTTATTTGGTAATCAATATATCATACATTAAAACAAGATAGGAAAATGAGGGTATGATATAGTATATATACCTATAGAATTAGTTTGCGACAGCTAGTATGATTGAACTTACTAATTTTACCAGATAGGACCCAAAGCCTTATTTATTGTAAATGCGAATGCAAGAACTTTACGAAAGAAAGTAGGTAACTAGGTAATATTCGGTCAGTTACTTGTTCCACTACACAAAAGATCCCTGAGGGTCGAAGTGCCGCTGGGGTTATCCCTGGCCCCCTGTCATAAGATACTTTTTCCACTAGCTTTGATGTTTACTCGTACTATATGATCTGACAACATCTAATCTCGCTCAAAAACGCCGCGACTAGTACATCAATAAAAAATAAAGATAAACATCTATACGTCTACATTTACATTTTCACAAGCATTACCTAATTGGGCCGTGTCGATATTTTCAATTTTGAGATCATCAAAAGAAATCATCAAAATGTTTACCTATTATCTAAAAATTATAGCAGAAAGCAAGACAGCCATCAGCTTCTACCTAATTTATATTCTCTTTAAACATAGAGCTGTAACCGTAGAGTACGAGGTTATCAAACACACTGAAATGTTAAGAGGTCATATGACGTAGACTTTCAAAACTATTCGTCTGGAAGTCGTCAGATTAGTGTTCGGAAGGAATCGACATGTTTTGGGCCTGACGAAAGAGTTAATATTAAACTGACGCGTATGATATGCGGTAGCCCTGTATCAAGGCGAGCACAAAAATAGTCGTCTTGACCTACGCGGCGCCATACGGCGAATCCACGTTATTTTGGAGACGAGGAACATGTTTCCTGCGTGTGTGTCACTGGACTCACTTGACGCGCCCGCCGCGCCGGCCGCCTCGAGTCGATGGCCTCTTTCGCGAAGCTCTGCGTTTTATTTAAGCTGAGCCATTTTTAGACATGTGCATTTTTCGAGATTCGTGACATACATATTTAATTCTTTGATTGCCAATTGCAACGAGATCGCTACTCGGTAATCAAAATAAATATTAAGATTGTTCCTAAAATCGACTTTGAAGCAAATATTTTGTCGTGTTATTGGTTGTCCTAACAATAATGTTGACGCAGTTGGCACTTGATTTGAGATACCTGCAACCTTGTTTCATTATAGTCGTATTTTAAACCGAGCAGGTACTTGTTAGCCTCTACAAAGTGCATATGTTACATATACAAAGTGAAAGCTGTGTTATAGTAGCAGAACACGCAACCACAATAAATCTACATATTTGTTGGAAAAACGAGTGAACGTCCAATAGAACAAAGGTCTGGCGAACTTCCGGAGGAAATTCCGTAGTAACACGGACAAAGCTATAAATAAAGAATCAACAGTTTGTTTATTAAAAATGCTGGCACGTTAGGGTGTAGCAAATCCGATTGTTAGGTAACCTGTTGAGGCGAGGTCGCCGCGATGCTTTGCTACTGACAAATGGCCGTCGCGACGATGGTGGGCGCGAGCTTCGAACAAAAACTCCAAGGGAAGCTTTTCACTGACAAATTCGTGCACGCGATGCGCGTTTTATGCAATCGTAAAATTAACCCTCGGGTCGGCCGGCACGACACCCGCTGCCTGGATCGTTACAAGCTACATTATTTACTTGAATGTCCCCATTTTCTTTTCTAATATTGGACCGATTTATTTTCGTTTTATAACAAATAAGAATCTACTATAAGTTTTACTTCCATTTCCGTGAATTAAATCCGATGGTTCCGATCCAATCTAGCCTCCAAGTAAAAACGGTCCGGGTATTTTAAAGGCACATTTGGGTCACGCATTGTTGAACAATGATATTGATTATTTCCCTCTGTCCTCAAGTAAGAACAGTGTACATTGCGTATCGATATTGCACATAAGTTTAGTTAGTACAAGCATAGCCGGCGATGAGTAGTGCTATACAAAGAAAAGAGCCCGGGAGCATCAACTGCCAAGAACACTCGGCTAAAAGCGGAGGGACACGTCAGGCGTGAGTCGCGCGAACTGTCATGTGCACGCGTTCGTCGCCGCTGTAATTTCTTAATTACCACGCATTTACCTATGTCATGTCTTTTGTTCTAGGAAGCTCGCGTATAGTTAGAAAAACTCATGACAAGACACATAATGACCATGGACAAAATAGTCTGGTAAAGAAGTATAGTAACACGATTACAGTACGTTGTTTATTAAGTATTTATGTATTACCAGAGGTAAAAAATGGGTAATTATACATAGTTCAAGCTACAACATTGCAGCTATTTGTGGGTCCGTTGGCTATTACCTGGGTATGTATATTATTATGACAAAGAATGAAATATGAACGTTCGTTTACATGTGTCGTTTCCATCGATTTTCCTGTTGGGCGACAGGTCGTCTCAATTTTCGTACAATTTATTCGTCAGCGATGGCGCCGTAAAGGGACAGATAAACAAAACCGTAATTGCCACCATTAGCCGGCGGCCACTCGGTCTAATTCGGCGCAGCTTAATGTTTTGGAAAATTTATTCCATTGGCTGTAGACATGCTATACAGTTTTGGACCAGTGTTATACGAAAATAGTTCTAAAAGTTAGTCACTCACTGTGAACTAGTAGTAGGTACTTATATCAACATCGCATGACGTATGTAGCGTACCTACTAAAAAGAAATAAAATGAAAGAAATCTTTGTCATCTATCAAAGTTTAAACCTAGCGCCTGATTTTAGGGCTTTTTAGAGTTTATTCTTAACTAGAGATTAGCTGGTCTTAATAAAAAATAGGAAATATCCATAAAGCTTTCATTAATACATGCTATCCCTTTCTACGCCATACCTCTAGGTAGAGATGACAGCAGGAGAGATAAGATCTCATCAAGATATTTCTTCCGACTCACGGTCAATATCTTAACGTCCTGTCAACATATCGCATTATTACTAGAACAAAAAGTGCTTGGGATACAAAATTCAAAATCTAAAATAAAGCGTATAGAAAAAAAAATATACTTATGACCTAACCCTAACCTCAAATAGGGTAATATCACCTCACGGCGATATTATTTACGATTTATAGATTTTATGATAGAAAATGCTTATCCTAATATCAAAATAATGACGTCCGTCGTTTTTATAAAGCTTAGATTAGATATAGATACGTATACAACATACTTTACATGGATCGCAATTACCGGAGTCATTATTGCGGCTGGTTTAGAGGCCTGAATTACGAGCCTGTAATTGGCGTTCGATCGTTTTCATTATATCCGATCATTATACTGCAGAATTTTAATAGCTTAATAGCTGTGGTGAGTTTTGTACTCACGTCTTTCTATGTTCCAGTACATCTACCTTAAAATTTACGCGTAGCCGAGGGAAGCGATGTAAAAAATCACGTGGTTCGAATATTTTTACTCACAAAATTTTCGAATCACGTCAATAATAGATTAGATAGCAAGTTTTCTATGGCTATGTTCGATTTTTTTCGTGCTTCATGTTTTTTGGTGCTTACATGGTCATCATAAGGTTGTCTGGAAGAGATCGCTTTTAGCGATAAGACCGCCTAGATTGTATTAATCGTTTTGTACGCATTGTATCACACTAATTTTGTGCAATAAAGAGTATTCATTCATTCATTCATAATTATAATAGTATTTAAGGCAGTGTTTCTTACAATTTCACCACGATACACTCTTAGAAGTAATTTTATCTAAACTTGGTACGCTTTTTACCACTCTGATTTTTAATCTGTTGCGGACAATTATCGAAACCAACAAGTAAATTCTGACCAGGAATATAAAAACACAGTCAAGAGGGCGCCATTGGTACTTTTATAGCCTGTGTTATGGAGTTCGCTGTGAAAAAAATAGTCCCGTTTTGTTCCACAATATGGTGAGGGTTTTTATTTTTTGATCAGGGTAACTATACTGTATACTCGATCTGCAGTTAGCATTTGTGAAGGATGAAGATTTTACGGTTGTGCTTACCTACATTCCCTCTTTGATGGAAAGAGTTATAAAAAACCGGTTGAAAGCTTTGTTATTGCTTAGCTTTTTTTATTTGTTTAATATTATTTTTGTCTTCTGTACCTAATTGTTCGTATGTGTGTATCGAATATAAATAATCTTTCTTTCTTATTGAAAAAAATGCTTCTATTCGATTGATGAGTTTCTCGAGCTGTCATAACATAACACAAAGGTTAACTAGTTATACGAGTATAGAGTTGTCTTTACTGTTGACTCTTATTTGTTTTATGTACCTAAATATGTTGATTTTTAATTGTTTATCAGTATTTTAATTTATCTTAGTTTATTCTATTTAAATAGTTTAAAAACTTAGTTTTCAATGTAAATTGTTTTGGAATATACGAATATGAACACGAATAAACACTTTTATAAAGGGTAAGCTCAGTAAGGTCGACTGTACTTTCTTTTTTCATGGAATGACGTCAAAAGCGGTTAAAAGGTCGTTAGTCGTGGTCGCAGGCATTAGCTGGCGACGCTGCAGCGCTGAAAGGCTCCCATTAAAATGGTTTATTCATGCATACGTGCTCTGAATTCAATTAGCTTCTGGAAACTCCCTGCTTGATTGGTAAGGCTTTCAGATTCAAGGAGAATGCATTATGTATGCAACGCAGGATGAAGCGGTGGACTTTTGGCTTTTGCATTTAAATTGGCTAGGTTAATAATTATGAAAATAAAATAAAAATCTTTTATATTAAAGCTCGACCAGGAATATAATAGAGTGCGCCATGTTGCGGAATTTTATGTGTACACTGAAAAAATGGCTTGTTTGATTCTGAGAAAAGTAATTTTATTCAGTTGGACAGTTTATTTGTTAACATGTTAAAGATTTTGGTTGAAGTTAACAATTTCTTGGTTGAAGTGAACAATTTCTTGGTTGAAGTGAACAATTTCTTGGTTGAAGTGGTCAAGTGCTATGCAACAAGTGCTTAATTGAATCAAATAATCTATATAATATTCAGTGTACTATTTTTGTCTACATTACACGTGTTATAAAAGTAACAATGGCACACTCTTGGTACGAGTATGTAGCTGTGTTATACTCCTTCTTCTTAGTCGTATTCCTCATTGCTGAGGGTCGTGATCATTCTAAGGAATTAATCACATATAACAACTCTCTTGGCAGAATTAATGGAGTGGTTTGCCATTGCCTTCCCCATTTCACACACTGGTTAACTCAGTGTGCAGGTTTCCTCAAGATGTTTTCTTTCACCGTCAGAGCAGTCGGTAAATGTACGAAAGTCTTTCGAAAAAACCGAAAAACTCATTGGTACATGACATTGCATGGTTTCGCACCCGAACCCCCGCATGGGAGTCCGGCGTCCTAGCCACGACGCTACCGATGCTCTACTCCTGGTCGGGCTTTAATGACATATTTTTTATTTTGTAAGTTAGAAAATGTGGAATAAGTTTTACTAAATAACTTACGATATGTTGTACTGAGTACTCGACACAAAACAATCTCGAGCATTATTGGCGTAGAAGCCTGATGCTACGCGATGCGCTACGAGTCGTAGACGTCTACAAAAGCCTAGTGTAAATTAAAAATTATTTGTCAAATAAGGATATAATACCTACTTTTATGTACCTACCTAAATAATATTTTATATCCTCAAATTTTGTAAATAGCGAATAATCGCAAAAGAATGCTAGGTACCTAGTAGGTACCATGTTTCTGATTCGTACCGAACAATTTACTCGTCACCACACCTATGTACGTTAGTAATGGTATTTACCTAACTAGACATTAGAACTTATGAAAAAATCAAAGTAAGTAGTTGTTTACAGAATCAGTGCTTACAATGAACTTTTTGTAAAAATTAAAATTAACTCCCAATTGTATAACACAATGTTTCCATTTTACGTTTGATTTAAAAATAACAGTGGCCTATACATATGCGAACCTTACACCAGACCACTGAAATTGAGATTAGTTCCGAGCACCTGTCAGCCCTTATCAGCTGTTCACATGACGCCACATTAACCCGGCGCGGATAGGTCAGAGGTGAGCGTAGCCCTGCTACGGGGCCTGCGACTCGTAGCTGCCTACGGTTTTGTTACAGTACTGACCCTACGCTTGGTAAATAGCCGAGATTTGATAGTTCCTACTTGTTTATTTCTGTACATTCATACATACATTACTTCACGCTATGTCCCTTGTGGAGGGAGGCAGAGAGAATGGAGCGCCATGAATCTTTATCTTGGCATGCCTCTCTTGCTTTCTCTACAGTCATTGACAGTACTTTGTGGTTCCGAGCACCTGTCAATCCATGTCAGCTGTTCACATGACGTGATGTCACATTAAGGCCACACAGGCAGGTTTCGCCGAAGCGCGCCGATTTGGAGCCCGGGCACCGGTTTATCGCCACAGACACGCCGGTCGGTCGCGTTCTCGGTCAATTTCTTCAAAAACAAGCACCAGTACAATAACATTTTATTAACCGACTACAAAAAAAGGATGTTCTTTTTACCGATTTCGATTATTCTTTCAAAGACGTGATCTTCTTAATTTGAGAATCCGAAATGATGATATACTTTAGCAAGTGGTCTACTGTACTTATGAGATTATGGTATTTATTTTAATACAACAAGAACTTTTAGAGGTTTCTGAAACTTTATAATGTTTATAAAATTAAATAATGGAGGGCAATGAGTTTAAAAATATATATAAAACAATATTTATTGTACCTCCTGTTAAGCTAAAACATTTAAAATCTTATTCAGTCAAAATAACTAAAGAAATACGATGGGTTTCGTTATTACAGACGCAAAAAACACAACCGTTCAGCACGGTGAACGTCGCTCGACTGAGGAACCGTCCCGGTCGCCCGAGTCGTTTGTGGCGATATACGACTAGTAGGTATATGCAGAGCGTGCCTTCTCAACTGAGAAGGCACGCTCTGCAACTGCCCGGACCGGCCAAACCGAGAGGTAATCGCCCCGATCGCTGGCTAATCGGACCGGGCGAACGGCCGTGTGGTGTGCAAGGCCATAGATTTGTATTGAATTTGGAGGCCCAAGTGACCGGCCCCGGGCGACCGGCCTGGGGAAAACCCGCCAACATGGGCTGGAAAGGTCAGAGGTGAGCGTAGACCTGCTACGGATTCTAAGGGCTGTGCTACGCCACGACTCATAGCTGCGTACGGGTTTGTTACAGACTTTACCCTTGGTAAATAACCGAGATTTGATAGTTCCTAGTTGCTGTGGTTGTGTGTGGTTTTAATAAATGTGATTGTATAATAAGAACCTTCAATTTTTTCTTTTTTCATTGATTGTCTCTACCAAGTCGCGCTCGCTACAAGTAGAAAACATGTAAGTTTTAAAATAAGTGTAAGTTTTCGATAAATCGTTTTGAGGGCTTTTATTCTCAAAGATAAGACCCTTCAATAAGCGATTTCCTTTAGAAGAGTACGGAATTCCTAGACGGAGGCGTTCGAAAGTTCGAAAGCGTGACTTACATAGTGGTAGATTGTTCACAAAGGCATATAAATTAGCACATTGTAACGTACTACAGAAAATGTTACGACAATTTTACAAATTGGGACAAATTACGATATGGCGTGGGGCCAACCAAGTTGATGTGATTCAGCGATTTTTGATAGTGTGACGTAGGTATTAGTCACCCAAAATCTTCACATATGTAGGTATTTTATTTATGTTTGGCAAAAAACAACTTGTTACGGAAAATTATAATAAAGTAATTCCTCACATGTTCGTCCAGTTATGTTAGTGGTATTATAAAAATAAGTAAGTAGTAAATAGAGAGAGGTAGAGTGCACCTTTTTGCAGATTTTATCATAGTGCAAATTATAAAACTATTAGTGGCAATCTCTTGACAATTCTATTAATTCTGGCCTGGTGTTGTTTAGAAAATTATATTAGTGTAGAATTTAATTCCTGACCTTGTGCTTATAGGATTCAAATTCCCTACTTACTTTATAGGCCTCAAGATTTTTTCTGGTTTATCTTATCATATGATAAGATAAACCAAAAAGCCGGGAATAACCCCAGCGTCACTTTGTTTTCTCACGATGTTTTCCTTCACCGTTAGAGCAGTCGGTAAAAAAAAAAGTTTTTCCATTACAATTTCTAAATGTACGTAAATCTTTGAAAAATACGAAAAACTCATTGGTACATGGCACTGTACGGTTTCGAACCCGGACCTCCCGCACGGAAGTCCGGCGTCCTAGCCACTGTACCACCGATGCTCTTTTTTTCCGGTTACAACATTGTTGTGGCATAATGGGTCACGTGCTTTGTAAAATCCCCACAATCAGGAATAGAACCCAGTAGGGGTTCTATTCCTGATTGTGGGCATTCTACAAGTCTGGGCATTGTTGTGTGTTGATTCATGTTCTGAAAATAATTCTTTTATATGGATGAGCTATGTGTTAATTTTTATTAGATTGATTTTATAATTATAATAACTAAGTAAGTATGTAGATAACCTTTGCAGTGCCCTTGCATAGTTCATGTGCGATTCTAAAATATTGCATGTAACACCTATGAAGCAATAAAAAGTTTGAGTTTATACAGGATAATAATATATTAGAATAGCTCCTTAGTACAGGAGCGCCAGGGGTTCCTAGTTCATTGTTTATGCGAAGGTAACAAAAGCATCCAGGGGTCGCCTTGTCAGAGATGAAAAATGTATGTCCACAGCGAGTCGACCTCCAGCAGTATATTTGATAATACCTACCCGCATTCCGCTGCCCGTACATAATTGACAGTTTTGTTTTTGGGTTAACGCAGTTTATTCTAGTTTGTCTGTTAATAATGTAACAAAATAAAAAAATTACAGCATCAAAAATGAAGTCTAGAAAGTTTCACGAAATCCATATTTTTGTACAAAAATGTAATAAAATAGTAATGTTCTTGTAAGATTATTCATTGAAAAAAACGGCGATTATAGCCCATATTATTTCAACGTAAACTGTAAGCGGGGTGCTACAATGACGTAACGCGCATGTGTATACCTAAGCCTTTACGCTATAGAAATTAAACAATAAACCGACAAAACTCATTATGTACTTACTGATAAAAAGAAGTTAGTAATATATAATATAATTAACTACGGATTACTCACTAATCGGAGGACTAGTCGGAGGACTTCCGACTTTCATCAGTGAGTAATCGGTAGTTAATTATATATTAAAAATGTCTCGCTATAGTTTTAATTCTAAGAAGTTAGTAATGTTGTGCATTTCACATTACCAATATTCTTCATGAACCACTTAAACTAGGCTAATATGCCGGTGCTAGGAGTGGTCACACGGCGAGGGGGTATGTCATACGACGACACTCTTCATCATACCTGCATGTACACTTACATTACAAATTGTTTTTTTTCTCTTTAATGAATTCCCCTACACAGAATTTCCCCTGTTTTACACTGCAATTTGGCCAATGACCGTGTTAGAATCTTGAAAATAACTCGAACGTATTGGCGTCTGTTTTGAAAAAACCAGTAGAGTCGTGTGCACTAGGAATGCCTGTGCATTCCAAGTGCAATTGGAGGTTAGGTTGCCGGATCCACACCATTATCTGAAGTATTTCACTCCTATTTCACTGTCTTATATAATGTTCACTTAACACGAACAATTTTTAGGTAAAATACAATAGTTTACAAAAAAATAATCATTGTAAATCGTTTTTAAACAATAAAATAGGTTGAACACGCCATGAAAGCATGAACGCAACAATATAACCCCCTAACTATGTTATAATGAAATATCAGTGAGACAATTATGAAAGATAAAAAAAGAGTTTTTTTTCAGACTTATAGAAACATCTTTACCTGGCCGTATTGGTGATTTCTGGTGGCGTTAAAGTGTCTCAATTGGAGTCAATTGGATTATATGTAAAACTTGTACCTACATAAAGCCATGAGCAATTTTATATTTCTTTTTATTTTCGTGACAAATCCACTTAAACCCTGACCAGGAACTAAAAAACCCTCGCCATATTGCGGAATTAAATTACTATCTTTTTTTTCATAGCGAACTTCATAACACAGATTATAAAACTACCAATGGCGCCCTCTTGACAGGTCTTTTAGTTCTTGATCAAACTAAGAACCTCCTCCATTTTTGATCGTTAGTTAAAAAACTAGTTCGGCCGCAGATGTTATTTTAGTTGATAAGAAAAGTTAATAAAGTAGGCAGCCGTTTATTTGCGGCGGCGGCGGCGGCGTTTGCGGCCCGAGATCAATACGAAGCTTGTCTCCACCCTCGATCCAAGCAAGCTTCTAACTAAAGCTACCTAAAGCTTCCTGATTTGGTTTTCTCTCTCGCTTACACCCTAACCGAATTCGTTGTTTCGAAAACGAAACAGTTTGGGTCTTAAGTCTTTTGTTTCGCTGCATTTTATGACTTTGATCGTGCTGTCTTATTTCCTGTGTATACTTTAGATAGTTTTGAATCTCGAGGAGCGCAAGAGGTGGCTGTACTGTAATTTCGCCATAACATTGAGAAATAGAGTCCCGTCTCTCACTACTTGTTTTCCACTTACAATTGAAAAAAACCCTTAAGAAAATTCTCATATTCTATCAAAACTCTTCGGAAGCCTTAACTTTATTTAAACGAAATCTAAGGTACATTCTAAAAATTCTATTTAGTATAGTCCACAATGGTTTCGAAAATCTGCAACTATTTTTTCCAAGATAAACCTTGCAATAAAGGCTTTTCAACCAAGTAAAATGCCTTCATAATTTATGAACCCTAGACTTAGAAGTGGCATTTTGTGGGTTATACAAAATAATACGCCGACAAAAGCTCGTTGATTTATGTATGAAGCAGAGCAGGTCTTGCGTCATTGCACACGTACGTCCAGCCGAGAGCAGACCGAGTGGCGCCGCGGGTAATGAGCTAGCTTGTTACAGGGGGCTCGTGTAACGCGATGTGACCTACATTTAGGTATCGTTTAAATAGGAAGTTATTACTACATGTTTGTAGACTCTCTCTCTCTCACTAAATATAATTTTAAAGAAGACAGCTTTTAGTATCTACTAGCAATTAGTACCTACCAAACTGAAATATTTAATGTTCAATAAATATGAATTATTAATAGTATAAAAGTGTTGATTATCGTATTGAATTACCTACTACTTTTTGGTACATTCGTAATGGGTATTTATAAGTATATCCTATTAGGTTAGTGGATTCTTATTTCTCTCACACCATGTATAGAGGGTGGAACAGCTTTAACTAAGAGATTACAGGCTACTAATTCATTTCTAGTTTTATGATGAGCCTGTTTTGATAGCAGTTTGTTTAATATATAAATACACACGGATCCCACCAAAAACATGAATGTGATAAAAGGTGCCAAGTTTGGTGCAAGGAACCAGCAGGTCTGTCGGCTTCGCCGTTAAAAGAATGAAAATCTAATGGGATGCCAAGTTCAATTATTAACATTCCTTCAAACTTACCTACAGAAATATACATAGGTAACATTGTTTAAACATAAAAATTACCTCTTGCTCAAAAATACATCTTACAGAAAAACTTACACGTATAAAACTTATTTTATAGTCGTAAAAGAATGAAAGAGAATCATCACTAAATATAGTTCAGAATTTGCTAATTCTTTGATGCAAGGGAGTGAGTGAGTGTGTGAGTGGCTTAATAATGAGACCTTAATATTATTCTTAAATATTCTAATGAGATTAATAATAAAACTTTGATAAATGTTGCATTTTGCATACAATTGACTAGACATAACAGCAATTAAGTACAGTGAAATGTAGATAGACAGTTCAATACATAGTTCTATTATTAGATTAGTAGATCCGCGAAGGCTTGATAAGTTGGTCGCAGGGCGCGCCACGCGATCCTCCAATCGATTACCGCGCCACCCCCGCAATGCTCTCCCTTCGATACCCTACTTCCTGCTGTCCTGTCCCTCTAAGTTGGTAACGATTTTCCTGATAAGAAACATTAACTAGCTTATGAACATTCGTTGCCTTATGGTTATGTAGAGACCGGCCCGTTCCGATAGTAGTAAAAATAAATGTTTTGATCAAAGTTGAATAGAATGATCCTTTTCGTTCGCGTTTAGTTTTAGCAAAGACGAAAACGCAATGACAAAAATAATATAAAATGTGTGACAATGGGGTACATGAAATACAATCAAATATTAAATGCATTTCAGAAAAATTAAGAAATAGACATAAATTGATGGTCAAAAATGTGAAAAAATAATTAAAATTCGTTGGAAAATAAAATAGCTACAGGCAATCAAAAATCAGACGGTCGCTGCTGCTGGCCTGGTGGAGACTGAATAAAAACGATAATTAATTTGAAATTCGGTTTGTTTTGTACAGATACCAGTTTTCGCATGTATTTATTTTCAAAACAATACATAATTTAACTGATTGTTTTGTGTCTTTGTTAGCACCTGCATTTATCTTTGACAACTAAAAGGAGATGTATGTCAGCCACTTTTTATTTATTTTATTTCTTTAAGGGAAATTTTCAGGAAAATATACATACATACCTATACCATACTTAATTATCTGGTTTTCGTCTTCCTCTATCAAATATCACAACTTATTTCATAATATTAAACAAAATAAATAACATAACAAATTATAGGATATCCCGTGTAGAGCATTTAACGGGAACGGGCCCTCGGGAGCCATAAAACATACGCGTAAACGTACAGTGACATAATATTCGCCCGAACTCCGCCCAGCAACCCTGGGTCTGTCACGTCGATTCTGTGTTACTACAATTAATTTTTTTTATTGCAAATAAGTACCCATATTAAAAGTACATTTTTACAAGGTAATTCTTTTTAAACTATCACCATTATGCAGCAGCCATTTTTTTTTCTTTTTCTTTTGACAATGTCCTTTTACAGCAGCTAGTAGCATTTAAGTAATAATTTAATGTTGTAATGTAACGGATAATAATTGTACCATGACGTATCTAAGCGTAACTTTGTAATCAAAAGATAAATATAAAAAAACTAAACTAACTAAAACTAAACCGCTTCGTAAGGTGCTATAGCTGAAAGAAAAGAAACGGCGCAAGAAACAATCAATAATTGATCCCCACGGAAATTAGTTGGTCCGTGGGTCGGGAATGTCACCAGCGCATCTTTTGAAATAAATTAGGTACATCCTTTTTTACATAAGTTCTGTGTTATGTGTGTCTTAAATTTGTTCTGTCCTATTTATTACAGTTTCAGGTATTTTATTATAAAAACCGTAAAAACTTCTAATGACTCGTGAAGTACAATGGCCGTGTTGCTAGGAGGGCGTTTTAAAATGTAAATATAGCATTCATTTTCTAAATCTCTTTTAAATTACTGAGATATACATAAAAATAATAATAAATAAAATAAATACCCACTCGTACTGTGATAATTTAGGTAAATCTAAAAGCTTACCAGCTGTAAGCTATTTTGTATTTTGTATAATTAACATAAGTTCTACCTACAATCTAAAAGTATCTTACACGTTTCGTGTCGGAACGAATATAGGTACCATTACCATGCAAGGAGTTAATATTGGGCTCCTATTTCTGTAGTTTATCAGTTGCAAGGGTTACCCTGAGGATTGTAAACTAACTTTGTCCCTTTCCACGTCATAGCTCTAACAAGAGATATCACTTAAAGATGCATTTGATTACCTAAGTAATTTCCACTTAAACTTAGTCGATAGACTGCCTGTCAAATGAAACGGCGGAAGTTGTTCAGCATCAACGTGCACGGAAGAAGTATGAAAGTAATTTAGCTGACTCGGTTACTCTACAAGGTTTAGCAATTTCAGGCTAAATTAGCCGACTTAGCAACATAGTTTTATACCTACCATGAATATACTTGAATGAAACAGTGGGGTGGGTAGGCTCGGGTGTCAGAAGGTCAAGGGCGGGCCGCAGGGATGCTGCCTCCCCGTGGATAAGGATTACACGGCCCTTGGATCGACGAACTGTCTATCGGAATAATGGTTCCATTTGACTTCTCTTTTATTAGGTTGTGGAAATACAGGAATACAAGAAGTGAGTTTGACACTCCTTATCCCGACGGTGCTTTCATTCATACTCGTACAAAGATCTTGTAATAGGTTTCAGAGTTTTAGTCAGAAGTCAGAACAGATAACATGTTATATAAAAAAGTTCTGAGATTTCGGAAGTAGTCGGACCTCTTCAGCATCACGACATCGATGATAATAAGTAGATATGGTATTCCAAAAAAGGGCCTGCATAGATGCTTTATTTGATTCATCTTAACTTTAGTTTACAGATAACTCAATACGTTTTTTTTTTAATTTTCAGGGTTTGTTGTTTGGTGGAGTGGTCACCGAGGCAGATCACCGATGAGGCGGCGCACGCGCGGGCGGCGCGCGGCGCACGCGCGATGAGCTAGCGGGCATGGGGGCCGAGGGGGCGGGCCGCGGCGCCGCGCGCTGGCACGTGGGCGACTCGCCCCCGGCTCCGCGCGCGCCCATGGGCTTCGCGGCGCCCGCGCACGTGCCCGATGCGCCGCTCGACCGCGGCCTGCAGCCCCAGCCGGCGCCCGTCGCCGCCGGCCCTGGCGTCGGCGGCGGCGCCCCACTGCTTCAGTCCAATGCGGCTCTGCAGCGGGCGCACTCCAGGTATGCCTACATTATTCTTTTGTAATAATATATAATAATTTCGCAGTGCTTTGGTCACACACTGTAATGCTGTGAAGTAATTGCAAATTTAAAAAAATGTTATCTAATCTTATACGGCGAAAAGTGGGAACTACCTACGATGAAGGTGGTTCCTCGTGGATTAATGGACGTGAGAGTTACTCGTATGTATGTATGTAAAATTAATTGTAAAACCTTTTACTTTAGGTTTATAGGATAGGTACCTAAATGCGATTCGTTGACATTCTTGATCCTCTACGTCTTGTCTTACGTGACAGGCCGCGGGTTAATCCTAGCTGGTTTTTACTCGATACTTTGGAATATACGTACTTATTTTGTGCTCTCCCCTTTTCTAAATCTCCTACCTGCTCCTTTACATCATAAATTTATATGATATTTTACATATGATAGTACACGCACATGCCTTTTGTGCACGGTATTCTGGTTCTTTTAGGTGTCTTATTCTTCTTAGAGTTTGGGTAGACATGTGTTACCCTTGGAAGAACGAATTTACCGGCTGCCGGTGTGAGCGCAAACCTAAGGTTACAGGGCTATATCGAGTGTGCGTTGTTGTGTGTAATAATTTTACACCTACCGATATTGAGAGAACGTGGCATGCATGCTCTAAAAAGAAACATTCGGGCCGTTCTTTGATTAAACGTGATTCTATACGTACCACTGGAATCATGATAATTCTAAGAAACATAGATACGGAGTAGTAACTACAAACGATCTTATTTTCAGGTCAATGTCGTCGCTACCTCCGGAGCCTTTTATGATGCTCCGCGCGAAGGCACTGAGTAAGCGCGTGATAATCAACGTGGGCGGCGTGCGACACGAAGTGCTGTGGCGCACGCTGGAGCGACTGCCGCACACGCGGCTCGGCCGACTGCGCGACTGCAACACGCACGAAGCTATCACCGAGCTCTGCGACGACTACTCGCTGCAAGACAACGAGTATTTCTTCGACAGGTATACCTACCTATCTAATATTCCTCGGTTATGTTCGAGATCGTATTTGGAAGAGTACGTCAAATGTATGCTCTTGTACAGTCAAGACACATCAAGCTATACCCTTTATTTAGTACTTTATCGCTATGAATTATTTGACACATTCGTACGAATGTCAAGGAATCATAACAAAAGCTTATTGCGACAGGGTTCCACAGGATATAGCTTGATGTGTCTTCCACTGTACTACATAATGAAACCTATTATAAATAAATGAAATACGATTTTGATTGACAAAACTTGTTTCTTGTGTGGTTTTCCAATCTATTTGCTGGTAATCAGTGCTGAAAGAGATCTATCTTAGAGATAAGTCACGCCCACAAGGGGCTTAATATATTTTTATCTAAGTTTGTAACATGTTTTTTTGTGTGTGGGTACATAAAAGAATATTATTTTTCAAAATTTTCAGACACCCAAAAAGCTTCAGCTCAATTCTCAACTTCTATCGAACAGGGAAGTTGCATTTAGTAGACGAGATGTGTGTGTTGGCGTTCAGTGATGACCTGGAGTATTGGGGTGTGGATGAGTTATACTTGGAGTCGTGCTGTCAGCACAAATACCATCAGAGGAAAGAGCATGTTCACGAAGAAATGCGCAAGGAGGCAGAGAGCTTGCGGCAGAGGGAGGAGGAAGAATTTGGCCAAGGCACCTGCGCCCAGTATCAGAAGTGGCTCTGGGATTTACTCGAGAAACCCACCACGAGTATAGCAGCTAGGGTAATGTATTGAATGATATGTTAATAAGGTGTAATCTTAAACTAATCTTCAATTTAGCAAAGCAGCCGGGATAAATTAGGTATCAGTGACTCTTATTCTGAATATTTTACTATAGCATACTAGATAGACGCTTTTGTCGATTGTGAGCAAATCTTGTTATTAGACACAGTATAAACTAATATTTTACACCTAAACCCTAAACATTTATTTGCACTTAATATATTTCTGTACAAATGCAGTAGAAATTGTAGTAAATTTTTAAAATGGAAATTAGGTAGAAGTCTATTATATATATCACATATTTTTATACATCTTTGAATATTTTTTTTTACTATTTTATAGGTACACTGTACACTATCATCTACTAAATATTTCTGTTGTAATTAATTACTCTTTCGTCATAATTTGTGATTCTTTTTTCCAAGTTACTTAAATCGTAATTATATCTATTTACTTTCCAAAGAGCTTATTTATGGGCAGACCCTCAATGAATAATACTAATGTTTAACGTTTCGATGTAGATACTAACGAATACATATCGTCAATGGAAAGGAAAAAATGCTAAAGCGCCAAAATGGAGGTTTTGGGAAATAAATTTTTCATCTAAATACTTTAAATCCCCAAAACACTTTATTTCCCAAACCTCCATTTTGGCGCTTTAGCATTTTCCCCTTTCTACTGACGATATAGAAGCAAAGTTTTGTACTTATGCTGTTATTTATGTTGTGTGTTGTGGTGCATGAATAACATCTATCACTATGTCTCCTACTCGTTGTGTTCGTCTGTTTGGTTCGTCCCCTGTGTTATGAAATGTGGTGTTGTGTCCCGATGTTGTGTCGTGATCGTGACCATGACATGTGATCGGTTTTGTCGAAATTGCCTGAACTTACTGGTTAACCTTTTCAGCTTTGCCTCGTATTGTCCTATTCCATAATTTATTTATACCTAAATTGTTTCGACAATCGCGGTGCAGCTAATCGCGTGTTTATAATTGTAAGTATATAAGGATAGCTATATGTATTATTTATAATGATTCTATGAAGTAGGTACCTACTTTTGGTGTATTTCTTTTTTTATTTAGATTCTGAGTTATATTTTATTATTTCTATTATAATGGAATTTATTTCAATATTAGGTAATAATTAAAAAAATATGAAACTACTTAGGTATACTATATTGCAATAAAATTAAGTTAACAAAGAAGTAGCTATAATATATAATTATTGCA
Source organism: Hofmannophila pseudospretella (assembly GCA_947369225.1). Taxonomy (NCBI): domain Eukaryota; kingdom Metazoa; phylum Arthropoda; class Insecta; order Lepidoptera; family Oecophoridae; genus Hofmannophila; species Hofmannophila pseudospretella. Next base: position 6,000,203 of record OX376323.1, on the reverse strand, counting down.
ACATTGTTATCCATTACATAAAATATTTTCATTTTGTTGTAAAAATTCCAAACTTTGTTGACACCTGCCAGTTGTCTAACACTAACACAGTACAGTGTTGGGAACTATTATTTTATCGTATATTTCAAATTACCGAATAGCTTACTAAAAATATACAGATCATTGGAGTGTGTAAGATTGTAACTACAGATTTATGTCATGGATTACAAACAATACTTAATTCTTACATACAGAAGTAAATTTTAAAAAAAACCACATTACTATGTATATGAATATAATTAATTTTTTCGTAATTTCATTGTAGGTATAGATATATAAATATTACATTATTGTTTATCGCAAGTTATGGGGGAGCCTCGTTCTCTGACATAACTTTTTCTTTACGATTAATCTTTATCAATGTCCACAGCCGCGTCGATCGTTCTCCAATCGGGGAACCTTTATAAAACAAAGCTTAATTGTTGTCGCAAAGTTGCAAAGATGGGATGGGCTTACGCGATGTGACCAACCGCCGCCGGTGACGCTCGCGGCCCGAGTGCGAGGTGGCACGGGACGGCACGGCGCCCTCCGGACTGGTGTCCGCAGTGCGCCCGCTGCGCCCGCGCCGCCTCCCACCACGGCTGAGCGCCGCTCCGCCGGCGTCCCCTCCCCACCCGCTCCGCATCACATGCTCCATTATTTCAGTTCCCGCTCCGCTCGCTACCCTCCACCCGATTCTATAATACCTGTTTCCCATCATTCACTCACCAGCGCTTCCGCTTCGCGGTACTGATCCGACTAACTAACCGAGCGACGCGGGCAATGGACGGACGCGCGTGCGCTGTACCCCTCGCTACGTCGTACTCCGGCGCTCGAACGCACGTCCGTTCACCCACTGTATTTAATACTTAGCTACACTTCGACTACACAACACTACTAACATAATTACACGAATAGATGTTATTTTTACACCAAAATTAATATTAAGACATAATATTACATAAGATATTGGCTTGGAACCTACTGTAAATACATACCTCTACCAACATAATACCTATACTATACCTACAACGATTATAGAAGCTCACCAATGTACAAAGAATTAGGAAGAGTAGTTGTGTACAGTAATACTTACTAGACACTGCCACATTGCCTGAGACGAGTGGCACCGTCGGGCTGTGCGCGGCGGCCGACCACTCAGGTGCTCGGTGCGTGCTTACAGGTGATCGCGGTGATATCGATCCTCTTCATCGTGCTGTCCACGATAGGGCTCACTCTCAACACGATACCCCAGATGCAACAGTACGACGAGAAGGGCGCGCCCATGGACAACGCGCAGCTGGCCATGGTCGAGGCGGTATGCATCACGTGGTTCACACTCGAGTACGTGCTGCGGTTCAGTGCCTCGCCGGATAAGTGGAAGTTCTTCAAAGGTGGACTCAATGTGATAGACTTGCTGGCAATATTGCCTTACTTCGTATCTCTCTTCCTGCTCGAAACGAATAAAAACGCTACGGACCAGTTTCAAGATGTGCGTCGTGTAGTTCAAATTTTCCGTATAATGCGAATATTGCGCATTCTCAAACTCGCGCGCCACTCGACCGGGCTGCAGTCGCTCGGGTTCACGCTCAGAAACTCCTACAAAGAACTCGGCCTGCTCATGTTGTTCCTCGCGATGGGAGTGCTCATATTCTCCTCGCTGGCGTACTTCGCCGAAAAGGAAGAGCCGGGGACTAAATTCATTTCCATTCCGGAAACGTTCTGGTGGGCCGGCATTACCATGACCACAGTCGGATACGGTGACATTTACCCCACGACCCCGTTGGGCAAGGTCATCGGCTCAGTTTGCTGTATTTGCGGCGTGTTGGTAATTGCGTTACCCATCCCCATTATCGTCAACAATTTCGCCGAGTTTTACAAGAATCAGATGCGGCGCGAGAAGGCGCTCAAGCGGCGGGAGGCGCTCGAGCGCGCCAAGCGCGAGGGCTCCATCGTCTCCTTCCATCACATCAACCTGCGCGACGCCTTCGCCAAGAGCATGGACCTCATAGACGTCATAGTCGATACAGGTCAGTAGCGCATGTACAGCCCGCTTCGCAGCTTGTTCATGTCATGTCTTCCGCCCGCTCGGAATGTACTCGTCTCACTAACGCAAGCATGCCTCTGTCCTCATCTTGCATCGGTGTGCAGTGATTGCAATGACTGTTGAATGAACGCACGTCGCATTGTATAGCTCTCCGGACTCGCAGACATCTTTAAAATCAAAACAGTTCACGTTACATCGCAGCTACAGCTATGTTCACCCGTTAGTTCCGACGAGGTGCACTCAGAGTGTTTTATTCCTTGTCTTCAGGTGACAAGTGCGTCCTCATTGAGGCGAGAGACGACGCCAGATGAGCTACTTGCTACTATCGCACAGGCGTCCCCCGACCCCTTAGTATTATGTCCGTATCGCGGGGTCGGGCTCGCGTCGCGACTCGCGTGTAACTTGCGATGTGCGACGAAGACACTATATATAAGGTCGATTACATTGTCAGCGTAAGCCTAACGCTTCCTAGAACTAACACTTCTCTGCTGTGGACTGATCGATGTGTGTATCCGGAGGACGCTGGATCTATTAGACTGTTCGTGTGGAATGTGTGTTGTGTAGTTCACGCTGCTGTTTGTTGTTTTTGTTAATTCGTCTAACCTAGCGACTTACACATAATATGAAAACGTTATTCGGATATTTACGGCGATGGTATTAAAAACGTTGCTACTTAGATGGTGTGTCTCCAGGACACAACCTGTCGCAGGGAGACGCAACTAGCTTGGAGGGCGAGGCGCCGCCCACCACGGGCTGCTACAAGCAGTACGAGCACGCCATCTCCAATAAGATCCCACAGAGTACTGACCCTGACCAGGTAAGCGCTATGGAAACTGACAGGGTGCGTCCACGTGTGTCATTTGCCAATTATGGGTGAGCTACGAAAAATTGCTTATCAGTTATATGTAGTTAGACTAAATTCAAACTTTTGTTTCATTAATCAGCACGATCTTTTATGTAACAACAATACGTTGGTTACCTACGCTTTATAAAAATAATAGAGACATAAACTGCTCTCTATCTCTTCTCACGATAATGAAGTAAAGGGTCTTTCAAATAGAGCGGGTCGATGTTAATAATTTGTGGCGGCCATTTTGTTTTGGCGACATCTGTTTCTTATTCAGTCACTGATGCCAAATCACCATGGCAAGTTACACGGTTCAGCAGCGTGTGCAAATGATAAAACTTTATCATCAAAATGAGTGTTTGTTAGTGCAAACGTTGCGCGCATTGCGCCCATTTTACGGCAGACGCGGTGGCCCTTCAAAGTCTACTCTCCAACGATTGGTGACCAAATTTGAGACGACCGGTTCGGTAAACAACCAACCAACACCTTTACGTCAAAGGAACGCCAGATCGGCCGAGAACATCGCCGCTGTATGTGAGAGTGTTCAGGAGACTCCGAGGCAGTCGATTTCTCGCCGTGCACAAGAACTCGGCCTTTTGCAGACTTCAACTTGGAGAATTTTGCGTCGGGACTTGGGCCTGCATCCGTACAAGATCCAACTGACCCAAGAGCTCAAAGTTAATGACCATAGACAACGCCGTATGTTCGCTGAATGGGCTTCGGAACGCTTGGAAGAGGACCCCGATTTTGGCCGAAAAATAATCTTTAGCGACGAGGCACATTTTTGGATGAATGGTTTTGTTAATAAGCAAAATTGCCGTATATGGGATGACCACAACCCACATGAGGTTCACCAGGTGGCAATGCATCCACAAAAAGTCACTGTTTGGTGCGGATTTTGGTCTGATGGCGTCATTGGTCCGTACTTCTTCAAAAACGACGTTGGCGAGGCCATCACCGTCAACGGCGAGCGCTACAGATCAATGATTAACAATTTCTCTTGGCTTGAATTGAACAATATGGACGTGGACGACATGTGGTTCCAGCAAGACGGCGCTACGTGCCACACAGCGAACGACACAATGGACATTCTGCCAATAAGCCACAATCGACCGTTGCCCTGAAAGCCAACATAACACAGGCCATCGCTCAGATTCAGCCGGCTCTATGCAGCAGAGTCATTGAAAATTGGACCTCTCGGATTCGTGCCACCATTCGAAGCCGCGGCGGACATTTGAACGATGTTATATTCCATTCATAATGGCATAAAAGGGCCTTTCAAATAAAAAAAAATATTTCGTTAATATCTCACACACATCTTGTTTTATTCCATTTTAACATCGACCCGTCCTTGTTGAAAGACCCTTTATTATCAATTTCCCGCACGGCTGCGTATGTTTCGGACGCACCCGTTTATAGACCTGATACGCACTAAGCTTGCTGTTAACACGGTAGGTCGTAGTTTCAGAGCAGTCCTAAGAAAGAGCGGCGTTACTCGATCGAGGGTCCAGACACGCCGGAGAAACGATTGCTCATAAATCCTGAAACATCTCCAGTAAGCTATACTCGTACTTAACTATCTCAACATAATATATCTACTAACACGCTGTGGCAGTTCAACGTGTAATCACGTGATACGATATGATTGCTTGTCCGTGTACATACGTAGATAGGTATAAGTGAACAGTAAAGAGTCAATTTAATAATCTCTGGCTATGTAATATGTAATCCAGAAGCAAACTAAGTAAAAAATAATTAGTTATACGTAACATAGTCGATGGTTTTGTGTATATTTGTTCTGTATCCTCGCTTACATGTAACCTCGCAGATATAGACAAAAGAGTAACCACTAATTATATCTCTTTTTCTAGGAAAAGAAGATGGCTGACAAACAGCTTGACTTGGATCAGCTGCCTTCTGAGTTTGAATGTTGTTTTTGCACGTTCAAGGTACTAAGATACTAACTAATGACTCTACTCGTACATACCGATTTCAATTTCATCGAATAACCAATTCACTTAATTTAACATCGCATCCTACATAATGTTATGTATGATTCGTTTCTTTGTTAAAATATGTATATAATCAACTGTGTTAACAATGTATACCTAAATGATTTTAAGACAACTAATAATTATTTTACCCGCAGTGATATGTAAGTACTCGTATGTTTCTACTTACAGTCACTATATTAGATAGACATCAGACTTATATAAAGTTTTCTTTTCCAGGGTAAACAATAATTAGAAGTATCAAAAGCAAAATTTCAATTAGTACCTATTTGGGTACCTACCGTAGTACCTACCAACTATTTAGTTTTTTGTTATTTTAAAAAGAATAAAAATAGTGATAATTTCCAATTCAATTTCTTAGCAAGTCACTTTTTCTGAGCATTGTTCTTATATTTTTGCTCTCAGATTGTTGTTTGATGAATATCAGTTGATTATTCGTTTTTCTGATGTAGGGCTACAAAGAATTCATAGACGCTGAGCAGCTGATGCCCATGCCGACGTCGGACCTGCGCCAGCCGGTGTGCGTGGAGCTGGCGTGCCTGCATCGACACCCTGCGCCCAGGGCGTTGCCCGAGGCCACGCCGAACAGCCTCGATAGTCCCGGTAAACACTGCCGCCACCTCCATACGAGCAAATGCAAACATTATCAAATGATAAACCTAATTTTGAAATGTAAACCACTCGAATAATAACCCAGCAATAATTGCTCCAACAGATGCTCACGGGCACTTTTAATCACATTGGTTCATGTTTACATTTGTTCACTTATATTATTAAAATCCGTCTTAGACAATGAATGTGCCTATCTTAGAATACATCACAACAAAAAGTTGAATCCTGTAGATTTTCCCCCGTATGATTTGAACAAGATTTGTACGTTGTCTGTTATCTCTTCACACCATCTCATTCACTGTTCTGTTGATCTGTTTCTCAGCACAGTACGTACCTAATGTGAGCGAGCGGCACGCACCACCACTCGACCAGTCGTGCGTGATTCCATGTGCGTCTTATGTCTTACGTTACAGATACATTTGCATCATGCCTTACGCACCCTTTTCCTTCAGAGGGCGACATCGCCTGCGAGAACGACTCATCAAACTTGTATGTGAACCCTCTGGACGGTAGCAGTGGAGGAGGCGCGAGCGGGGCCGGAGGTGGGGTGCCGGAGTATAATGGTGTGCGCAAGAGTGCCTCCGGGGACGGGAGCGTGTTGTGTGCGAAAGGTTCCCAGGGCGAGGGCTCGCCGCGTGGCTCGCGCGGCAGTCTGGCAGCTTCGACCGTGGCTGTTGGTACGGGCATGCCGGGCCCGGGCGCGCGTGCGCTGGACGCGTCGCGTACCAGCTTGCCGCAGCCGCTCGACGCATTCGACGCGCCGCATTCGCGCGCCTCCCCCGATGACGCCAAGCCCAAACACAGAAAGGCGCGCTTCCAACAGGTCAGTTCGTGCATCGCCCTGGCCAGACCTGATAGATTATCGACGTCATCAGTTCAAATAAGTCACAAGTACCCTTTCGACATAATCCTGTATGTTTGTCACTGTTGCATGTATCTATTCATAGTTTGGTACTTTATCGGTTCATTTCATGTCGATGTAACCTTGCACGAGTAAATACGTCTTTCAACGATATGCATGTGTCCCTCCTTCTCAATATTGTCTAGCAGATATATGGAAATTATTTATCAATAATCAGTAGATAACCGTTTTTCAGGAATGGTCGGAGGAGGAGAAGAGACCTCCGAGAGGGATAGCTACGAGGATTATCAATCCTCACATCCTTTTTGGTAAATAAAAATATTTAGATGATTGATTACAAATTTTTCAAAACTCGCTAATCATTATTTGTTCCCCATTCAAAAGATCAGCTGAGGTCTCTGAGCTGAGGCACTGCCGAAAGAGATGTTTTTATCTAAGTCTCTCTAAGTGCTGGACTACAGGCACCGGGTCCAGCGCCGGTTCGGCTCGCTGCAGCCAGTCACAAGCTTTCCGCTCTCCCCGACTTGAACTCCGTGCCTCGCGTCGCATCGTGATTGGCTGTAGCGAACCAAACCGGCGCTGGAACCGTCGTCGTGTAGTCCGAGCCTACGAGCACAAAATCGGAGGATTATATTATGGCGAACAAATAACATTTCTTCATGTATCTACCCTGATAATCATTGGAATCTGCATATAGTCTTATCGTCGGTCCTGTGAAAGCTGCATCCAGGTCTTATGTGCGACTTTTGTACCATCATCGTCGACCCACCTGGTTGTACTCGTATGTGTAGATGAAATACTTAGGCCTGATTGTTGTGTTGTATCAAATTGTAGGTAAGAACGGCAACAAGCGCGGCGGCGGCGGCTGGCCGCTGGAGGGCGATTCGCGCTCGCGCTCTATTCTCAAGAACAAGGAGTCGCGTGGCACAGACAGTGAGTTGCTGCTCCAGGAGAACACGTCTCTTGGCGCCAACGTGAGTACTACTGACTGACCTTTTTAGACGAGCAAAGAGGTCACCTGATGGTACCTAGGTGTTTCATCGCCCATAGACATTTCACATCGGAGGTGTTCGTAGCCGAGGTGCAAGCATGGTTACCATGCAAGTAACGTTGGACGGTTTTCTAAACTAGTTCTCTAGGGTGAACGCTAATGGCATATTTTTATCTGACCCACTCTGCCTCGGAGTGTACGTTAAATTGTCGGTCCTAGTGGTTTGGTCATTTCAGAGGCCTACGGGGGCGCCCTGAATATCTCTGGCAATAGGGTGGACAGTGGCCTCACTCTAAATTATTACTAAGGGTGTTCGATGTACTGCAAACCTTGACAAATCTCTTGCCTTAAAAGCGTGGTACAGTCGACCACAGGTCAACCTACCCAAAATGTCAAAATTTGAGAATCTGAAGTGTATCATATTGCGCAGACATAAGGTTGAGATTTAATCGAAGGTTTTTGACAGATGGTATACCTACTCAGGTCGACTGTACCTACCCAGGCTACCCAGACACAGAGTAATACCACCAGCAACTCTCAGTATTCTCACTTTCTTTTGAGCTTGCTAGCGAAAGTTGATGTCACGTGACAATGTTACATTTATTCAAGGAAATTGATATTGATCACACCTATAGCTATATTTTAGTGTGAATAGGTAGGTATATCTTTGGGACCTTGTATGAGAGTCCGTAACGGAAGGAACGTAACGTAAGGCGTAACCGAATAATGAAATGAACGATGAAAGGGCGAATAAAACGAACGAGATATCGGAACCAGTGTATAAAACGAACGAGATATCGGAACCAGTGTATAAAACGAACGATATATCGGAATGAAACGAACGATGTAACGATCGCCCAAGATATTTGTTTTTAATATGTGTTGGCAACATTTCAAGTGAGAATTTCGTTTTCAGGGTGATTCAGGCAGCGAGTCTTCACCGATACGGCTGAAGGATTTCAAAGGTCACAACCACAAGGGTGGCGCGCAACAGAGGGACAATTTAGTTACGTAGGGCTTTCATTAAGGTCGCCGCCGCCTGCGGTGCGACCATCTGGCCATGCACAATACTCCCATACTAGCAACGTTAGCGAAGACTCGCCCGTCACTCCGAGTGAATACTATGACATTAATACTTAGAACGCAATAACATTATTAAAAAACATTAAATAATTTTAACATATCATTGGGCGATTGTGACTGCTTGTTGAATAGACGATTTTCATTTCGTAGGGTGATATGATAATATAAATATTGTAAAAAATACTATTACTTAAATGTAATAATCGTTCATTCCAATCGAAAAGTTGAAGATACCTATTTGTTAAGTTTTTTTACGTGCAATTATTAATTGCTAATTCTAATTTAAGCGATATAGATTGTATAGCATAGTTGATGAAAAAAAGAAGCAATTATTAAAATTAAAGTTTTTCTGAAATTGTTATAGATTGTATTTTTAGAATTATCCAAAAACCTTTTGAATTATCGAATTATCCACCTCCCATATTTTTTCCATCTTAGAAGTATCCACACCTTAGTATAGAGTAGGTACAGGTGACCGAGAAAGTAAGGATCAAACGAAACAGGCAGGGTGACGCCTGAACATGTGGTTATCCACTTCTTGATGGGTCAAAAGTTTTTAATTTTTGTTAATTTATCAAAAATGGCCTAGTAAACCCCCCTAAAAAATAATTTTAAAAACCTGGCGGTGATTTCGCAATTTGCTTTTTTTATTATGTTCCTCAGTATCAGTTTTAGTTTAGTTAGTTTGAGTTAAGTATTCTGTGCTCTATCCAATAAAGAAATTAAATAACTTATGAACTGGTACTGACCTCAGACATCAACCTGTTTCGTTTGATACATACTTTTTGGGCCAACCTGTATTCTAAGGTCCACTTTGGTACCTCTGTAGTCCACACCATGTTTGCTGGCCAATGAGGTTTTAATCTATTCGCTGCAAGACAACGAGAATTTCTTCGACAGGTAGGTTCAGAATATAAGCATAGCGCTCGGATTCGATTGATATAAACATACACATTGATACATTACATAACCTTTAACAAGCGAGCAAGCAAGCTTTAATTATAGGTTTTCTGTGACATACGTAAGGCAGTTGCAGCTGCTGGCCATGATTGATGTAAAAGTTATCGAACACAAAACTAAATGTCAATTTTCTAAAATTCCAGACATCCGAAAAGTCTCAAGTAACATCAGAGATATTAATGGTTAAAGTTATAGTACTGGAGAGATGCTCTGTTCCTCTCTAGCAAAACATTATGTAGCCAGGACCTGCTTTTATGGCGCTAAGGAATATTGACGTCATAATTCTTATTGCCGTTTCTTTCTACTGTCTGATTTTCTCATTGCCTGTAGCTATTTCATTGTTCAACGAATTTTAATTCTGCTTTCATATTTGACCATTAATTTATGACTATTTCTTAATTTACATTTTTTTTAACAACTCTATAAAATAAAAGATTTTTAGTAGTCAACAATGATATTTATTTGGAAGCTAAATTATTTTCCATTACTAAAAGTGTAGAAATATAACATAAATTTTATATTTATAATAATTGCATTAGGAACAAACTAGTTTAATAAAGTGAAAATATATTCAATAATAATACAGGAGCCTCAATATCCTACACGAACCAACAAACACTATATTTTAACACAATTAGAAATTCGTTAATTTCAAAGTATATGTCTCCCGTATTTAGATAAGTAGGTAGGTACCTATGTGAAATAAATCATGGACAATTGGACATATCACAAAAAGATATTTTGTCAAATACATGCATAGGTACGTACAATTTTATAATTATAGTTAAAAGAACAAGACATCGTCGCGTTCCTCTACTAAAGAATAAATTAAATAATACTCGTTAAAACAGAACAACATTTAACAAAATAAAAAGAAGAAATATTAGAATACTTTGGTTTTAATGAGTAACAATTACGTAACTACAGTAGATTTAGTGCACACATAATTAATTACCGATCATTATTGTGCCCGAAATGAAACTTATTAAAACACGTCGTAAATTTTAAACTAGATGTACAAACGGAAATGAATTTGTTCAGACTATCGTGACTTCATAAGTTTCTAAAAAATTGAATTGTTTTTTTTTAATATTTATTCACAAACTACTTATATCTGAACACACAGGCACCTTACTTTATATTTCTTGGCAGTAATAATGGCACACAATACCTGACTACAATACGCTGATGTAGTCTTCAATGCCATCTGCACGTCTCTTTACACAACAACTATTTTAGATTTACATACGTACCTACATCACATCACTTATACATGCAAGTAACGTGTCAATTATGTTATCGCACGAAACATTAAATGTACATTTTTTTTAAATTTAAAGCTTTGAGTATACTAAAAATTATCACAAATAACTTTGTCAGTTGTCGGCGCAGTTTAACGATACAAGACAGGCATCAAATAAGGCGACGCACACAAGAGATCAAGTTTAAATTATACTCTGACTAGAAACTAAAAAACCCTCGCCATATTGCGTAATCAATAGTACTATTTTTTCATAGATAACTCCATAACACAGATTATAAAACTACCAAAGGCCCTCTTGACAGGGTTTTTCAGTTCCTGGTCAGAGTATAATTAGTTCATTTGATATTATATTCCATGTATAAAAATTAACTCTATCAAATAGTATAACACACTTTTTAATAAAAGAGTAAATATTAGTCGCGTATTTTAAAGCGGTAATGGAATTTATTAAAGTTTTTCTCGAACTAAATCAAAATCTCGCACTATTATGGAGCCGGTTCCGTTCCGGTTCGGTTCGATACATCCAATCACATCCGGTAATTTAAAGTCTGGATTGGGCGGAGCTTGAAATCAACGCATATATGATTGCATATAGCGAGCCGAGTCGGAGCCAAGACAGCTCCGTATAGTCCGAGCCATACCGCATAATCAATGCGCGAGTCTAAAAGCGAAACCACGTCTTTCTATGTGAACAAAGCAAATCCAATTTTTAATCAGTTTTTTTGTAAATGTATAAGGAGAGTAGAGCAGATGAGCAAACGGGTCACTTGATCGTCCAAAGACATCTCACCTCACTTTATCAGAGGGTTTTCGATGCGCTGCTATGCTAACCTTGAGGAGTTGATGGAGTGCCTCGTGTGCCGGTAATTACGCTGACTCTCTTACCCTTCAAACCGAAACACATTGCGGCAGAAATAGGTAAAACGGTGGTACCTCACGGGCTGACTCGGCACAAAATTATAATATCAAAAGTACAGTAAAGTAAAGACGTTAGCACGCTGCAGCGATTTTGAAACGGAATCGCACCAAACCCATTGAAATCTAGAAAACCGAAAAATAGAATTAGCATCTTGCAGCGCTGGAATCGGAATAGCACGCCTTACGGATTATTAAAAGTCTTATTTTTATGGACGGAGTTGACTTATTTGCATAGAAAGCCGCCGAAATACTTTTTAGAATATATTTTAGAATACTTATCATTTTATTTTGGCATGATTGTGCTAAAGAACCAGTCTTGTATCATATAACTTGTAAAACCTTTTGTCAATTTGTCAAAATATAAAAATTGTAAGTGCACATTCATAAAGTATTGTAGAGATACACTTAAAAATATTCTCTCGCGTTCAATCACTGCGTAAACCGCACCGCTATGTAATGTGGGAATTTCTGAAAACGCAGTAAAGAGTGGCAATCAAGGCTCAACCCCTAGCGAAAGTGGCGCCGCACCAGATATAAAATAGTTTCTCGTGAATTAAGGCATTTATCAAAAAAGTGGACAGTAGAATTGTTGTACGAATGAAGAAGAATTTTTTAATAATGTTTTAGTAACTTCAAATTAAAACAATAAGTAGAAAGCAAAAGTGCTAAAAGTGGCCACTTGACACATTCGCTTTCTACTTCTCATTGCTTGTTTGATAATTAATAAATTCTTCTTCATCCATGGAACAATTCTGCTGTCCACTTTTTTGATAAATGTCTTAATTCAGGAGAAATGATTTTTTTTCTGGAATGACTCCACTTTCGCTAGAGGTAACCCCTTAATGTTTGCAAATGATGTTAATATAATATAATACTCAAATGAATTTTTAAATTAAAATATTACAGGATCAATAACACGTATACTACAACTTAAGGCTAAGAATGATTAACGTAACAGGTTGGTTTCACTTCACACCGCGCACGCGCAGTGACAGCTATCTTCCACTAATCGAGTGTCATAGTCATGACAAAATGTTCTATTTCCAATCTTCTCTTCACTAATATGACAAAGAAAGATTCCGTTGCAATTATGAAATTACCTATCTAGATTTCCTATAGTGTCAAATTGGCTCTTAGGACTTCTCTAGAACGTCAATTAACCACTTGGGCAGTAAAATGCGCTTTCATGTCACGCAGCATCGCACGAATCAGGGAATGTATGACTGTGTAATTTAACTTTATATTTCTATGTGTCCATATAATTTTCTTTTGAAACAAACTATATATAGTTCTAAAGAAGTGGATAATCCGCTAAGCCCCGAAAAGTTTGTTAGCAAACTTTGACAATAAAGAAAAAGGGTTCCAGCGGACATGATTTAGGGCGTACGCAGCGTCAGGCCGGGGCCCCGTCGCGTATACACGCGTGCGTGGCTGATTTTGCAAAAATCAAGAGGCCGCTACGTGGCGCACGTTGTACGTCCACGCGTGGCGTGCACCGTGGCCCGCGGCGGTAAACCGCGCCGCAGCTGACGCGCGTGTTCTTTTTTTTTCGAAAATCAGTATGCCGTAATATGTGGATCGAACGAAACATAGGCAAAAGGTATAGGAGAGGTTACCAGATAGTAAATACGCGCATGGTCAAAATAGTAGTAGCGTGACCCCGCGGTGCGCTGATTTCTCCGCGACGGGACCACGGCGCGGGACCCACGACCTTAACCTCTTGCGACCCCACTAGCTTATAACAGTAGCTTATTAACTGGAAACAACTAGCGCCTCTGATAAAAAAAAACTCGGTTAATTGAGAGGTTTATTGTGAAAAATGCAGATCTTTACGTTGCCAAATGGCAAGGTCGCAGGTACGAAACATGCCCGCGGGATAATTTTTCAGCCATTTTTCTAATCCCATATATTGAAGCACGCCGAATACGGCTGATTTAATAAGATTTAATTCTGTTCAGATCGTCATCTTGTGACTGTTTACCAAGGACGGGTTTATTTTTGTGAGCATGCTATACCAGACTGCCGTTTCTGTCTATAACGGCCTCCGCTGTGTCACGTACAGTCGGCCTCTAACAAATGTATACCATCTGTCAAATCACTGCAATCTAAAATGAACCTTAATGCATTCGCCATAGACTTACAATTTGAATTGTAGAATTTTTACAGGTGGATACTTCAGCTAGAGGTCGACTGTACGTCAATATCAAACGTGCGCACGCCTATCACGGCGCAGGCCCTAAAACTATCATATATAGGTAAACCGCGTAACTGGCGTATCGCGCTGCAAAAGGTGCGCGGGGTGGGACGACAGAAGGCGAGCGTGCGGCCGGCCCCACTTTCCGCTCACCGCACGCTCGCCCTGTCGAATAATCTAAGACAACACTAATGACAACTACCTGTGCCACGCTATGGTGAGAGCAGTGCGCAGCTTTCCCCACAGCCAAGGGTACAGTCCCCCACCGCGCCACGCGGCTCTGGCCACGTATTTCACGTAGTCGTAGAGGCCCCAGGGCGCATGGCCCCCGTTCACGTAGTACACGTAAGTGAACCCGTCTTTACACCGCCCCTTTATTGAATAGTAGTACGGTAAGAATGAGTGCAACCGGAATCTGAAACAATAATCGAAACGAGAAGGTTATGTTTACAGTAGCATGGTACTAGAAGATTGCTCATTCTCCACCAGGTAAAACAGTTACGATTTGCATGACGTTTCAAGCACAAGGGTGCGTCATTCTGGTTGTATAAAAAAAATTAAATGTATGAAATCGACTGTGAAATTTTTGTGATAGAACGTCTACGAAAACCCATTCACGTGCGTGCCCGACAAGCTCTTGGTCGATTTTTTTATCTAATCTATCCAATCACTATCTGATAATAATCATAAAAAGATATTCTAAGTAATTGGTTATAGAGAATTTTGTGTATTCAATATCAAACCTAAAAGAAAAAGTAATTTGTAGCTCAAAATAACTTTGTGACCTAAATGAACAAGGGATCTCCAAGGTCATTTGTAATAATAATTACCTTTAACCTTGGGCATAGATAATATTATAATATGCTTTCCGTTTAAGAAATTGATTACGATATTATGATCCACAGTTAGTTCAAAGATTTTAAAGTAGCCCATTTTCATGTAGTTTTACCAGGTAGTCTTTAAGAAGTAAGACTCTGATAAGACTAAAATCTTCCCCAATGGCCTTAGTGCTCTAAGTGTTTATTAGTCTTACTTTGTTCCCAGTAGTCTTACTAAAAGGAACATTGTTCCATAAATATAGCATCCATAAATACATGTCATATAAGTATGTTAGACATAAATTTCTGAAACCACTACAGAATTTATCATTTATCTGTCATGACACGAGTCATGACTCATGAAAGAATTCACTATCCCAGACTATAATAATTGGAGCTGGTGTAATAAAAGTTATGTAACTTTTATAAAACAATGTAACTAGAGAAATAGTACTTGTGAAATTGGTGACCAAACATGGTAAAAGACTAGCAACAACGATGTTAGGCGTCTGCAGGCGTTATAGATCCATAAATTTATGGATTTTAATCAGACTATCTGGATAATTAGAAAATATTAGATTATATGGATGGATGGATTAATAGATGGTTTCTCTAGCCCAACTTTTGTAAATGAGTAATACTTACCTCCGTTGTTCATAAAAGAATATAGCCTCGGTGTTGGTAGTGAGAACATGCAGAAATATCGCCTTGACGCGGTGCTCGTGCGGCGGCTGCGGTACCGGGCCCGCCAGGTGGTGTATGAGTACTTCTAGCAGCATGGTAGCCACGCCCGAGCGACGGTGCGATCGAACCACACCTTTAACAGAGTTATACAGGATAATTATAGTAAAGTACAGTACGTGAGGTCATAGAAAAACATTCGGGCATCGGGTAAAATCGGTCTCTGTTATACAATTGCGTATCGCCGTCTATAAACGAATATGACCACTTCTGTCCTTTATGAGCCGATTGTTTTTCTAAGTGCTCACAGACTGTATGTTTCAGTGCTACTTTACTAGGGCAAGAAGAAATGTACAAAGTACACTATGTTTTAAGCACACATTTAGCAAAATCGCTCAACCGCAACAACATACAAATATATTTTAAAAACAAGTTTTTTACAAAAGTAATTTCAGTTTGTGTTTTTTTGGGCAGAAAGTCAAGCTTTGTAATGCAAGTCACTTTGTAAAGTGAATTTGTCCATAAAATGAAATGTGATTTCCTTTATAACAATTAAGTTAATAAGATAATGGCACCAATTCTAGGGTGTCCCCGCTAAACTAAAACATCGCTAAACGAAACATCACTCTTACACAATCTAGGATGAGTGAGCATGACAGTTTCAATTAGTAATTAACTGGTTAATTATTAATTAGTTTGGCTGTCACTCTGGAATTGACGCCAATGTAATCTTTCAAAAAGTATTTATTTACCTAAGGAGAGAATGTATGCAACAAGAGTGTCTTTTGATGCAAACCATCTTGATAATATCCCCCGATCTTCTGCATTGAGTTTGAGATATGGCTTTATTTCAGCTACTATAAGGCCAATAATTTGAGTCTTGTACACTGCTGCTAATGCAAAGAATCTGTCTGAAGATGTGATGTCCTCATACCACGACTGTGGATACTCTATCGGAAACCAATCTCTACATAGTGATCTCACCTGTAAAAACAATAGGTTTCAGACAATAGGTTTGAAACAATAGATGTCCCGTTCTATGTTTCCTATTTAATTCTGTGTTTATAACTGACAAAATATACAATATTATAGTACAGTAGCCGCTTCCTAATCCGGCCCGTATAGTAGTCCGGTCTTTTTCGAATCAGAACTTCCCAGGTGAATAATCCGGCAGTTTACACACAAAACTGCCGCAGTATAGAGCCTATACGCAGATTTTTTGCTGTGCCGTTGAACATGATAATGAGACACAACCTATTTATCAATATTAAATAAATGTTTATGTGTAATGTAGAATAATAAAGATTTTTACTATGATAGAATTATTTCTTATAAAAAACAGTAATGGGAAAAAACAGCCCGGATTACCAAGCATCTACTGTAGTATAAAGAACACTAGGATTCCCTGTATCAACAGTATAAAGACAGACAACACTAAACATATAACTGAATTTAACTGTGAGGTTAATAAGTGTGTGTAAAATGACAAAACTAGACAATTTTCCTTATAGAATTTTGTGAGAATAAAGTGAGTGGTGACTGGTGACTCATGATGAGGCATTTTGACTGTTACTACAGAGATTGAAGGCAAGCTTTATATGTTGTGAAAGACTACAAAATTATTGAATAACAAATATGGTCACAGTGATCAGATTATTCACGTCAGCTCACCTCCTCGAGGTCATCAGGGCACAAGAAACGCAACTGTATATCTTTTAGAGAACATTTTGCCTCTTTCGACTTCTCTATGATCACTTGAAAGCCTTCAGAAAGATACCTGAAATATTAAAATTACAATGAAATCTTTTGATTTAAGTTTATTTACATACTTACTTATCTTTGCGGTAAACAATGCTGTTATTTTGAGAATATGTTTATTGACTAGGTAAAGTAATAAGAGAATTACTCAACAGAGTAATATTTATTACCTACCCAAATTAAAGTTCTAAATGTTCATTGGGTTTACAGTCACAATTTCCATGTATTGAGTACAATGACCGTTCAATTGGACAATTTTATTCAATTAAAAGTTCATGGGAGACAATACAAGCGCACAAACAATTACCTATTCTAATGGATTGCTTCTCAATAGCAGGAAAACATTTCTGTGTACTCACCAGCTGAACCCAGCCATTCGGTAATTTGGCCATTTAATGCTTGTCCATTAAACACTTCGCACAGTTACGTATGTTAACATTTCTACAATACAAAACTGTAAAATAATGAAGATGAACACAAGTAGTCTTCTTCAATGAAAATCAAACGAAAATCGTAAAGTCGTGAAACAGACACAGCACAGACGAGTGACGACAGAACAGACGGACAAAAAAAGACAGTGTTACCAATATAAATTTACTTTTTTGACTAAATAATTATCCCAAAAGCACAAAACTGATACTTATTTATAAATAAGAAATTATGTGTTACTAAGTGTAGGATAGTAAAAAATAATATTATTATTAAAATGAAAGAAAGTTAGGTGCCGGTTGCCGTACCTAACGGTTAAAGCGCGCTGGGCGAAGGATATAGTGTAGGTAGGTACCTACATCCGCGCATTGTAGTTTGATACCAAGGCAGTGCGTAGGTTCACTTCGTCTCTTTCGTCCATCACGCCTGTAACACGCCGGAACCTATAGGTAGTACGTGTGTATAAAATACTAAAGTTGGCATAAAAATGTTAAACTGGCAACTCTGCACCTTTTACTTGACAGCGGTTCAAAAGTACTTGAACCCAGAACCATAAAATAAAATATATTTAAGAAAATATTTGACAGCCAAAACATTGCCATTTGAAAAAAAAACCGTTATTTTTAACAGTTATTATCGTCGTTATCGTTTAGCTACGCGTCCATTGCTTCGTCATCGCATCACTTCACTCTTTTATTTATGGCAACTACCGAATTGCTTGTACCTACGCTGCGAACGGAGTGTCGGTATTTACAAGTTAGTATGGTCAAAATGCTGACGTCCGGCCTTTTTAACCGGCCGGTTACCGATCCTAGTGAACGCAGTTCCATAGGAATCTATACAAAGCAACTAATCCGTTCGTAGCATAAGCTGCGATGACGACGCACTGGACGCGTAGCTTTAGTGCATTACTTCGACTCATGGGATGGGAGCGAGCTGGGTGGTATTAAGTGGAATCTAGAATTGAAGGCTGGAGACACAGACAGAACTGCCGCTCCGATCTGAGCAGTGGCACAGTTTATGTAGTACCTATGATCCTAATTATCAATAATTTAGTCATAGTAGGTTACTATTATTTAAGAAAATTGGTAAAGATAGCTTTTACTTGTGGCGTACCTACCTATGTACTCGTGTTTATATATTTATTAGTAGAATATAAATTGATCATTTATAGGAGGGTATACAGGGTGTAACATTGAGAACGGTCAGTATGGGAAAGTCTGAAACTATAAGACATACGAAGATCTGTTCTTAGGAACCATGTCATCAATTTTAGTAACAAGAAAAACTGTATTCATACATTTTAAAAAAAACTTGTACTCAGCCTGGGAATCGAACCCGGTTGTTTTGAAAAAAAATCCAACACTATTTCTATTTAGATATCGATTGTGTAGGTCTTAAGGAATAAATGTTAGTATGAAACGTGATGTTTAAAATTAATAAAACGCATTGTTTCCATATCTTTTAATTTATTTTAGTAGGTGTTCGAAATGACTACCATTTTGTAAAATACAACATTCAACTCGTTTAGGTAACGATCTTACTATTGAATGTTGTATCTTCAGGTGGTGAATTTGCGTTAAAATTGTCTCTATGGCTGCCGGTCTCTAGGTCTTCAATTGTGTCGTAGCTTGTTTTGTACACTTCATCCTTAACGTAATCGATATCTAAATAGAAATAGTGTTGGATTTTTTTTCAAAACAACCGGGTTCGATTCCCAGGCTGAGTACAGTTTTTTTTTTAAATGTATGAATACAGTTTTTCTTGTTACTAAAATTGATGACATGGTTCCTAAGAACAGATCTTCGTATGTCTTATAGTTTCAGACTTTCCCATACTGACCGTTCTTAATGTTACAACCTGTATATACAGGGTGGACCAAAAGTCCGTTAATATTTAAAATGGTTATAAAAAATACAAATGCTACTTTAGTGAAAAACTGTTTATTTAATAATAAAGTAGACAAATTAGGATTTCACTTTTTAAAAATAACATCATTCAAATGTGACCCTTGTTCATCCTGGCACACCTGTAACCGGGAACGGAAATTTTGCATGACCGCCCGACAAGTGGTTGGTGAAATGTTCTGCATTTCCTCGCGTATATTTTCTTTTAATTCCTCAATAGACACTGGGTTGCTGATGTAAACTTTACTTTTGAGATATCCCCAAAGGTAAAAGTCCATTGGAGTTAAATCCGGGCTGCGGGGTGGCCAGTGAATGTCACCTCTTTTGGATATGACTTTTTGGCCAAAAATTTCACGAAGTGCTGCTATAGAGTCATTGGAGGTGTGACATGTTGCCCCATCTTGTTGGAACCAAGAGCTTCGATTAAAGCCTGAGAAGTCCTGTAATGCTGGAGCAAAAAAATTCTGTAGCATCACAATGTATCGCTCTGTATTAACGGTGACGGCGCGGTTTCTCTGATCTTCATAAAAATATGGACCAATGATTCCGCTGGCTGACAATGCGGCCCATACAGTAACCTTGGGCGAGTGTAAAGGTTTTTGGTGCTTCAAGTCCGGGTTAGTGTCACTCCAGTATCTGCAATTTTGTCGATTGACATGTCCATTTAGGTGGAAGTGTGCCTCGTCTGAGAAAAAGATGTTATTGAAGCTCGTAAACCTCTCAAGCACTTCGTTAGCAAACTGCAGTCTCTGAGCAGGGTCATTTGGCTTTAAAGCCTGTACAATTTGAATTAATTTTGTAAGGATGTAAATGTAAATCTTTGTGTAGAATGCGATTTAGAGATGTTCTGGGCACATCTAAAGCACTAGACCGCTTTCGAGTAGAGAGACCAGGTTGTTCTCGAACAGACGCTCGTACACGCTCTATGTTTACTGGATCGCGCGATGTCCTAGGTCGGCCGGATCGTAGTAGTAGGAATTCGTGGATTCTGGCTCAGTGAATCCTGCCTCCAAGGCATTGCTCCGGCTAAAAAAAAAAAAAAAAAAAAAAAATGTGAAACACCCCATCTAAATCGATTGCGCTGGGTCCCGAAGTCGTATCTCTCACCGTTTCAGAGATACGCGATCCTCCATAGTGCTCCTACATGATTACGTTAATCACATCATTAGCTTGTTGTTTGCTAATCACCTCTCCCAGTCGGAACTGCTATTGTCCTTAATCACCTGCATTCATTGCTAAGTCTGGGCTCCTTAATCACCTAATTACCGATCTACTGCACCGAGTGTAAACACATTGTCGTGGTTTTGATATTTCGTTGCGATCATGTTGTACTTATCTCTTTATATGTAGGTATTTCAGACTGTTTCTTACTGAAATCTACACCAAAATCAGCTTTCATTCAAACATAGGCTACTTTGTAATGGTCAAATAACATTTTGTAATGTGAATGGATTTTTCCCAAATATTCCAAATATTTTGTTAATTGCTTTTTAACGTGATCTTAATAGTGTCACGTAGCTATTGTAATAAAATTAATATTAGTCTAATGTAAGTATGGATGTTTCTAGTAAGACTGCTTTCTAATTGTTAATGTAATTTTTAAGTAGTTAAGATTGCTATAAAACGCGTACATTTCAACGTTTCCGTACCAATTACTGCTTCTAGCGAGTCTTGACAACACCTCCACGTTCAACCACATTGGAAGAAACATGGATGTAAGTATTGCTTGTATTATTAACTTTCTATTATTGTCTTGGTTTTGTTCTCTGTATTTCGACTTTAGTCCCCCTCATGTGTGTGTTTCATTCATGTTTATTGTATACTTCTTTGTTATAGCTTGCATGCTGTATGAAGAACAACGACATAAACGTAGACGTGGAAGAAAACACCTTCAAACATTACTACTTCCCGCCCTCCGATGATGACACCTCACTTTCTCCTCGGTATTCAACCAAAAGACCGAACAATGATTCATTGGATGAATTCTTTGAAGAACCGAAGAAGAAAAGAGTCAAATTAAATTCGTCCAGTGTTGGGCGATCAACGAAGGACGGTGGTATGTCATACATCTCAACGAATGTAGATGATGGGGCAACTGCGACACACCTTATTAAGATTGAAGTGTATGACATGAAAAAATTGGCTACCATCGATCCTGAGGAACATTGGAAACATGCCGACGTACGTCTCAAGTACTACGTGAACAAACAAAATAACCACCACCGACAAACTCGTGGTCTGATCTATAATATCACAAAGGAGATATCGAATTCCAGCGATTGTAAAAAATACACCTTTAAGCATAAATGATAACTTGTTATTATGTTTAGAATTGTTTTCTTGTAATAAAAGCAATCATTCATTTTATATAATATTTTTATTTATTTTTCCTTAACTTATACCTAAAGTAATACATAACACAAAATTATAAAAAATTCTTAAACATTTCAGTTAACATAGCATCATTCTGAATAGTATCTTCTGTAAACATTCCAACAAAATCCGTAAAAGTCATACCCCTATACTTAAAGTATAAAAACATCAAACAATATTCACCACAAAGAGATGAAAATACATTTTGGATAATCTTACTATTATACATCCACATACTTGTATTTCTTCGTAAAAATGACAAATGATAACCCTCAGGCTTGCGACCAAATGTATCAAAGTATTCGCCAACACCTTTACTGTTTACATATATTGCTACCCAATGTAATCCGGGTTTTGTATCAGGGTCTAAGTTGCTGATTAAATAAACCGGTGTTGTCATGTGTATTGGAATACGGTTAGCAGCAAAAACATTAGGTTCTAGAGAATGGTTTATCTTTTTTAAATAATGCGATATGTCTAAAGTATTCATGATAACAATTTAAACATGTGTATTTCTTAATAACAATATGTATTCTAGACATAGTAAACAATGTCCTCTACTTTTATACAAAATATTTAACTGCTGAAATCTACATTAACATTTCTATTTTTATCTATTTCTATTATATTATCAAATTCAGCGTAAACTATACAGTTAACTGTTTTTGTTAATGCAGTTTCAAACCTTACTTCTAATCTCACACTACCATGTCTGATAAGATTCCAATGTGCGGTGGAGTTAGCAGATAAGTCTGGTGTTAAGTCAAAAGCTAGTAAACAATAACCATTAGCAAATTGATTTCTAGATATACCATTTCCATCATTCAAAAAATGAATACCAGTTCCTGAGAATAATGTATGATAGGCTGTGGTAAATATGTTGCTACTGAAAACGGGCTGTAAAGCTTTCGATGGTATTTGAATACCATCAATATACAAACTAAATGTGTTTATACCATAATTTTCGAAATCATAAGGATTCTTCGAAAAGTTACCGTTAAAGGCTGCATTATCGACAAATCCTACTATACATCTTTTTGGCACTTGACCAAGAAATACGTTGTCTAATGTTTTACCTTGTACACCCGATGGTATAGTCAAAACTTTAACCTCAGCCCGCGTTATTGGATATTTCGCAGTAGTAGATTCTAAAACTTTTTGATGAGCTAGTAGTACAGTTGGGTTGATTCGAGCTTTACGAATCATGAGAGTAGCATCAACAATAGAAACTTTCAGTTTAACATCATTAGATGAACACATAAGGTTGAAAGCATCTCTGGAACGTACTAACTTTATGCACATTTCCACACCGTTGATTAAAAATTTTTCTTGATTAAATAGGTCACCATGTAGATGACCGATCATTTCCACTTCCTTGCTATCTTTCACAAACTTTTGTCTTTGTATAAAACCTTTATTTGTTTCATCAGTAGCATTCATATTCCCATCGGTATCTTCATACCATAAACCACAGGTGAGATGTGACTGTTTAGCTGGTGGGGCATAGTTTAGAAGTGTTTCTATATATGCTCGATATCCATAAGTGTTGTTAGGAGGAGACACAAGTTTTTGATTTAGATAAACATCTAGTTGACTAAAAATAGAATGAAGCCAATTGTTGACCGGGGCTACATTAGTTGTTGCTGCTAGAGCTGTTAAATCTTGGTTTACTAATCGATCCTGAGGAACATTGGAAACATGCCGACGTACGTCTCAAGTACTACGTGAACAAACAAAATAACCACCACCGACAAACTCGTGGTCTGATCTATAATATCACAAAGGAGATATCGAATTCCAGCGATTGTAAAAAATACACCTTTAAGCATAAATGATAACTTGTTATTATGTTTAGAATTGTTTTCTTGTAATAAACGAGAAACGATAATAAACGATAGCTTGTTTTGTGAGACTCTATGTGTAAACACGTGGTGATTAGGGTGTACAATCTTTTGTTTTTTTCAGTTGGACTGCTACCAAACTTTCGGAAAATATAGAAAGACTATGGAATTCCGGTCGAGCAATGAGACTCTCAGCACCCTGAACTTTACCACGATTTTGCCAATGTGTTAATAGTTTTACGTTTACCCTTTTTTCAATATTCTCCATTGTCTTGCCGAATATGGAGTTATTCATCAATTTATAAAAATCTTTTTCAAAGTTTGATGATGCTACTGTGCGCAGTTGAGTGTTCAACTCAATATATTTTTTCAACCACGGACTTTGCTTAAATTTAAGTACCCTGTGAACTTTTTCAACTCGCAGACCCAATTTTTCACATTGTAAAAGATTTCTATAATGAATAACATACATCTTCTTATTGTTTAAATTCGGTACTAGCTTGTGGTCTGTTGTCTCTCCAATACAAATATTTTCAGGACACAATGGAAAATCAGAATGAGAGTCGTGTAAGCTCTCAGGATATTCTAGGTCTACCTCTAAAATATATCCCACATCAGAATCAATTGGTACATCATAATTTAGGTTAGGGTCAACCCATTCAAAATCAGATATTGGTAAATACTGAGACATAGCCCAACCATACAAATTATTGGCATCAAGGTAAGTTAAATATGAATTTGGTTCATCTTTTTTATAATCACTCATATATGGATTATTGGCTTTAGCATAGCGGTTGCTACATTGTGATATCCCTCCCCTTATGCCCGATTTTATAAAGGCGATTTTATCAAAATCAGTTAGCAGCTCTAATTCAACTTTAGTGCATTTCAACATAGCATCCCAACTTAATCCAGGTGCTGTGTAATAATGAGCGGGATCTAAATTATAAGTTTTTAAACAAACGTTCCTGAAGTTTTCAAAAATGTCAGCTAAAAGTAGTACATCTGTTTTTAAGTAGAGATCAGAATAGTCACCCAGTGTGTTACAATGAAAATGAGACCATACCTTTTGGGCATGAACATAGTCATCATTAGAAATACTCTCCCCCGTAAGAGAACTAACAAAACAATCAATTGGTGGCAAAGATGGTAGTTTCAATGAATCAAAAGAAGTCATATATTCATAGGGATAGACACCTTTTCTCTTTAAAAGTTCAAAATCGTTTTCACATGGATATTCTTTTTTCAACTCACAGAATTGGTCATTTTGTAAATTTTTGGCCAACGAGTCTAAACTACTAGACAAGAATTTTAAAGAATCTATAAACCTTATATCGATGTTTTTACCACCAACCTTTAATGTTTTAGAAAAGGAAATGTATTTTTCCTTATTTTGAGGAATTATTTGCACCTCGCCTTCCGCGAAATTTAAAGCATGTACAATAAAATGTGCATCGTAATTACTTAAGTTATGTAAAATCACAGGTATAAAACGGGCTTTATGGAGTTTGTTACTGCAACTTTCATGAGATACGCCTATAAAAGCACCTGTGTGCCAGTCATGATCAATATGCTGTTCTGAAATTATATCTTTCTCACATATGTAACATGTAGTGGACTCTTGTATGATCTTTTTATCTTCCTCAGTAAGAGGGAGTGGACATTTTTGGTAACTGTTATTTCGACATATGATTTTGAGATCCTCATGCAGTTTTTCCATGAAAACTTGAGCACAATCCTCACCAGTGTATGTTACATATTTTGAAAGTTTATCGTCATAGGAACATTTAACATAATATCCAAAACTGTGCACATCATGTCTTTGAACATTAGTCGTTGATGATTTTTTCGGATCATTAGAACAAAACTCGATAGGGTTAAGAAAAGACTCGAAATCCGCATAAATAACAAACGGAACTCTCATTTTTTTATCAAAGTTTTCAAAACTTAATTTATCATTAGGTACATTTGCACCCCACCAGTTTTTTCTTTTTGTATCGGGACTTGGGAGATCAGTTCGAATATGAGCACAGTCATGAATAGTATGATTAGAAAGACCCTCCTTTGAATGAAAATATAAAAGACATCCATCGCATATATAAATAGGATCATTTCGTGTTGTAACTTGACGGAATACCAAACGAGATAAATTTTTTATATAACAATAGTGACCACTATTTCCGTTCGTTATATACAATAAATTAACGTGTGTTTCTTTCCGCGATTTTGTAAAATACAATGGGCCGATCACAGAATGAGTTTTAGTCGCAGCATTGTATTCCAATCCAAAAACATTGATACTTAAGTTATTTAAATGTTCAACTTTATGGATATCTGTTAACTTTACAGGGAATGGAATACCATCAAATTTGAGTTTACTATCATGTTGAGCATAAGAACTGACTCTATTGAAATTTTTAAACACAGGATGTAATGCCGAGAGTAAACTCCATTTTAGACACTGGTTATCAAAATTTTTTACATTAATCACTGCTTTTTTCGCTTTTATGTCCTGAGGTAAGTCTATGTAAGACGAACCCCGGAGGGGGTTAAACTTATTTACATTCATATCAATGCTGATTATATCCCTAACACTCCACCCACTATCTTTTTTCTCAAATTCGCAAATTCTGTTGGAAATAGTCTCTTTCAAAGAACTTAGAAAACTATTTAAATCCTCGGACTCGTTTAAAATGAAGTTAGACGTTTGGAAGTCGAAAACGTTAGATATGTCTTTAGTTTGCTGTATAAAATTTGCATGTAAAATAAAATTTACTTTAAACGTTTTAAGTTGGATAATGCTTTCATTAATTAAGCTTATTAGTGTATTCTTTATCGAATCAAAAAACAATTCAAAAGTAATAAAACCATCACAATCAGCAGGAGGAGTTATTCTATAAGTGTGTATTCTTTTCCCGAACGCAGTTTCAATTAAAGTAACATTTGGGAATTCAATATGCACCCGTAAGGCGTTATTTTTATGTTGATTACTTCTATAATGATTAGATAAGTACCTCTTTTTAACAAATATATCACAAGTTGTGCACTTCACCATTTCGCAGTTTTCGATTGCAGTCGAAGGCTGGGCTGATGTGGAAGGCAGGGTGGATGTAGACGGTTCGCTTAGTCGTCGCCTTTTCTCAACAGCACCTTGATGTTCGGTTTCAGCAGGACGTTTCAAACCCCCTCCGATTTGTATTTTATTACTGTAGAATAAATAAAATAAAATAAGTTATAGATTTATAAATCCCTGTCAAGTGTGGCGTTAGTAGTCTAGTGGTTTGAAAGGCTGGGCTTAGGGTTCTAAACTATGGAGATTACAAAATGGTAATAACATTATATCACAACACTTACATTTTCTCGAAGTCTTCAACCACATCGCATAATAATTTATCGAAATGCGGATCGAATAAATCCTTATTTGGTTCTTCCGTAATGTCCATTTCTACACACTCGTTAAATTCATCACAGAAATTTTCAATGCTTTCCACAGCATCACATAGTTCGATTATCTCTCTAACGCAATAGGAAGATTCGATATTATCTTCTAAGTCACTATTCGCGAAAAATGCACTAACACACTCTGAGTCCGACATTTTTGACTTGAAAGTTACTCTAGAAATTTTCAATAGCGACTGTTTACACCGTACTTCTAAACCTTGCATTTATACACCCCCAACTCATAACGCATTCACTTAAAGAGTCTCATTAATTATTCTATCACAAAAGACAAACTATCGAAATCTAAGTGTGTTTTATATTACCCAAAACTTATTTCATCAAGGAAAAGGACAGCGTGATATATCATTAAATTCGAGTTACATAGTTTACTTTAAAAATCCACGTGACAAAACACAAATACGTTTTCTCGCTCGTCAGCTGGTCCCTGAAAACTCAAAGTTTATTGAAGATGCGTATAGAGATGCTACAAGCAAACCACATGGATACTTACTGATCGATTTAAAACAAAATGAATGCTACTGATGAAACAAATAAAGGTTTTATACAAAGACAAAAGTTTGTGAAAGATAGCAAGGAAGTGGAAATGATCGGTCATCTACATGGTGACCTATTTAATCAAGAAAAATTTTTAATCAACGGTGTGGAAATGTGCATAAAGTTAGTACGTTCCAGAGATGCTTTCAACCTTATGTGTTCATCTAATGATGTTAAACTGAAAGTTTCTATTGTTGATGCTACTCTCATGATTCGTAAAGCTCGAATCAACCCAACTGTACTACTAGCTCATCAAAAAGTTTTAGAATCTACTACTGCGAAATATCCAATAACGCGGGCTGAGGTTAAAGTTTTGACTATACCATCGGGTGTACAAGGTAAAACATTAGACAACGTATTTCTTGGTCAAGTGCCAAAAAGATGTATAGTAGGATTTGTCGATAATGCAGCCTTTAACGGTAACTTTTCGAAGAATCCTTATGATTTCGAAAATTATGGTATAAACACATTTAGTTTGTATATTGATGGTATTCAAATACCATCGAAAGCTTTACAGCCCGTTTTCAGTAGCAACATATTTACCACAGCCTATCATACATTATTCTCAGGAACTGGTATTCATTTTTTGAATGATGGAAATGGTATATCTAGAAATCAATTTGCTAATGGTTATTGTTTACTAGCTTTTGACTTAACACCAGACTTATCTGCTAACTCCACCGCACATTGGAATCTTATCAGACATGGTAGTGTGAGATTAGAAGTAAGGTTTGAAACTGCATTAACAAAAACAGTTAACTGTATAGTTTACGCTGAATTTGATAATATAATAGAAATAGATAAAAATAGAAATGTTAATGTAGATTTCAGCAGTTAAATATTTTGTATAAAAGTAGAGGACATTGTTTACTATGTCTAGAATACATATTGTTATTAAGAAATACACATGTTTAAATTGTTATCATGAATACTTTAGACATATCGCATTATTTAAAAAAGATAAACCATTCTCTAGAACCTAATGTTTTTGCTGCTAACCGTATTCCAATACACATGACAACACCGGTTTATTTAATCAGCAACTTAGACCCTGATACAAAACCCGGATTACATTGGGTAGCAATATATGTAAACAGTAAAGGTGTTGGCGAATACTTTGATACATTTGGTCGCAAGCCTGAGGGTTATCATTTGTCATTTTTACGAAGAAATACAAGTATGTGGATGTATAATAGTAAGATTATCCAAAATGTATTTTCATCTCTTTGTGGTGAATATTGTTTGATGTTTTTATACTTTAAGTATAGGGGTATGACTTTTACGGATTTTGTTGGAATGTTTACAGAAGATACTATTCAGAATGATGCTATGTTAACTGAAATGTTTAAGAATTTTTTATAATTTTGTGTTATGTATTACTTTAGGTATAAGTTAAGGAAAAATAAATAAAAATATTATATAAAATGAATGATTGCTTTTATTACAAGAAAACAATTCTAAACATAATAACAAGTTATCATTTATGCTTAAAGGTGTATTTTTTACAATCGCTGGAATTCGATATCTCCTTTGTGATATTATAGATCAGACCACGAGTTTGTCGGTGGTGGTTATTTTGTTTGTTCACGTAGTACTTGAGACGTACGTCGGCATGTTTCCAATGTTCCTCAGGATCGATGGTAGCCAATTTTTTCATGTCATACACTTCAATCTTAATAAGGTGTGTCGCAGTTGCCCCATCATCTACATGTCAAGACTCGCTAGAAGCAGTAATTGGTACGGAAACGTTGAAATGTACGCGTTTTATAGCAATGTTAACTACTTAAAAATTACATTAACAATTAGAAAGCAGTCTTACTAGAAACATCCATACTTACATTAGACTAATATTAATTTTATTACAATAGCTACGTGACACTATTAAGATCACGTTAAAAAGCAATTAACAAAATATTTGGAATATTTGGGAAAAATCCATTCACATTACAAAATGTTATTTGACCATTACAAAGTAGCCTATGTTTGAATGAAAGCTGATTTTGGTGTAGATTTCAGTAAGAAACAGTCTGAAATACCTACATATAAAGAGATAAGTACAACATGATCGCAACGAAATATCAAAACCACGACAATGTGTTTACACTCGGTGCAGTAGATCGGTAATTAGGTGATTAAGGAGCCCAGACTTAGCAATGAATGCAGGTGATTAAGGACAATAGCAGTTCCGACTGGGAAAGGTGATTAGCAAACAACAAGCTAATGATGTGATTAACGTAATCATGTAGGAGCACTATGGAGGATCGCGTATCTCTGAAACGGTGAGAGATACGACTTCGGGACCCAGCGCAATCGATTTAGATGGGGTGTTTCACTTTTTTTTTTTTTTTTTTTTTTTTTTTTTTTTTTTTTTTTTTTTTTAGCCGGAGCAATGCCTTGGAGGCAGGATTCACTGAGCCAGAATCCACGAATTCCTACTACTGATCGTGGTTGACTTAAAGTTGAACCTGTTGTTTCGAACTTCTGTACCCATTTTTTAATCGTTTGAATTGTTGGTGCATGATTTCTGTTCCGTATATTGTAATGATTACAAAATTTCCGTTTAGCTTCGGTCGTAGAATCGTTGTTTCGATAGTACTCGCGTACGCAAAATGCGCGTTGCGCTCCGCTGAATGACGCCATGGTACTAAATCCCTATTAGTAGCTCTCGCTTGTAGTAACACCCCCCGCGCCAATACCCCGCCCGCGCCGACGCAGCGACCTATTCAAATGTTAACGGACTTTTGGTCCACCCTGTACCTCCTCATAGGCAGCATTTTCGGTAACGTTACAAATAGGAATTCGATAGCGAGCATAGCTTTTGTGCGCACGCGCACACGCGCATGTTACAAGCGTTTGATACGTCCTTCGGCGAACATTCGTTTGGGTGTCGTCACAGATTCAATATCGGACGAAAAGGTAGTAGGTAGTAGTGATTACCTTCTCTCTGGCGACTGAGAGTGTATGGTGTTAAAAGTAGTGCGTACTATAATGCTCGGCTCCGTAGGTAGGTACGCACTACTGCAATGTTCGAAGTTGTATCATTACAGCAGATGTGCGCACTGTAATGCGCATCTCGACGTATTCACTGATGTACGAGTACCTAATGCTCGATTGCGAGATGTTACATTAAGGCGAATGTTCCGGCCGATCTCCTTTAGAGGCCTACAGGTGGCCTGAACAATTCTGACAATAGGTTGGCCACAAAAAGTAGGCATATGACGGCAGGTAATAAGATACATTATAAAATCCATGTAAAATCGGAAAACGAACTTTCGTCGGAATTTAGGTAATTCGGAAGTCTGATAATTCAAAGTTCAAAAGTGTGTAGAATTGCAGATCATGAAGGAACGAACGCCGCAGCCCCTAGGGGAGGGAAAAAATTTTTTCATTACTTACTTTTTTGGTAAACGGTAGGTACCTAAATAAATAAAAAATATAGATACCTATAGTAGGTACTCGTATATACAACAATTCCACACATGTTGGCAGCACGTACTTGCGCCGCTTGCGCAGGAATAGATTTCTGTGCGATGATCACCAGACGCCACGGTGTCGACTTACAGCCGGTATCTGCAGCGGGGCGAGATTCACACGAGCTGTCGCTTTAGCCACTTGAGCTGATGCCCGGCAAGCTTGTTTCGTTTCATTCAACCTCTAGGGCTTGGGTATATATACATACAGGCTAATACGACATAAGAACCCAAGCCTACTCCTCAAACTGACAATTGAACTCAACCCTACCCGCATGCATAGCCCGTGGCATTCGTGGCCGACCTCGTCCCCGAAATCCTTTGATCTTCTAGTCCGGTAAACTCAGAACACCAGTCATCATCGTTTCTCTATAGCATAAAACCACCAAATCTTCTGATCCCTAAAACTAGCATAAATTAATTTCTGGCTGCAGTTCTCGTCACTATACTCACTATCATTCCACTATCCATGAGCAACGAAAAGCGAACTGGATCAATATCCAGAAAATCTACGATGGATGGCAGATGGCAGGCTCTTATTGCACAAAATTCTTTCCTAAGACTTTTTTTTAAATAATATACATCGAAGTATTATGATATTTTAGATATCTCTTGACATTTTGTTGGGGTCTGGGGTATGTCAGATGGTTATTTAAAAGTTACAGTAGGTTTTTTCGAATTTTCAAAAATAATTGGACAACACTATGTTACTACTGTTGTATGTACCTTTGTTTGTGATTAGCGGCAGCTATATTGCCGCTAATCACAAACAAAGGTATCTCACTAATTTTAACTTACTTCTACTTAAGTTCTTTTGCACTCCGCATAAAAACGTGTAGCCAAATTTTTAAACCGACAGAAGATTACATCAATTCTTACTCACTTTGAAAATCGGGCAGACAACTAGTGCACCACCGTATTACGGTTTACATAAACTATTTTTTTGGCTCAATATTTTTTTTATTGTATAACGAGAGCAAATGAGCAAACGGGCCACTTAATGGTAACTGGGCATCGTAGCCCATGAACATTTCACCTTATTTTAATATTTAATATAGCCAGCTCTTGATTAACAAGTACTTACAAATAACATTTAATACTCGTGGTAAATATGTATGACATATTCATGTTAATTCTACATTATTAGTCTTAAAGTTAACCGCGTTCTGAAGGTATACAAGTCATATATAAACGAGGAAATCTGTAATTGGCCTTATTTAAGTTTAATACATACGAGTATGTAATTTTATAATTGTTAATGCTGTAGATTTCCCTTATAAATAAAATAAAATAAATTTTTAGAGGGTTTTCGATGCGCTGCTAATCTTGAAGACAGATGGAGTGTCTCATGTGCCGGTAATTACGCTGGTCCTTTCAACACTTCAAACCGAAACACAGCAATACAAGTATTGTTGCTTTGCGGAAAAATAGGTAGTACCGCCCCAGACTGACTCTGTCTGCATATAGTCATATCATAATCTACCTATCAATCATATCATTGAGAGGGCAAGCAAAAGTAGTTCCCTAGCAAGTTATGAAGGAACGCGCGGTCGCCTCTAAAAGAGACACACATTTTTTATGCATCCAAGTAGCAAGTATAGCTAGATCGTTAAGGAGAACAAAGTAAACAGCCCAGTTTAGAGCGTAAAATTGAGCATGTTACCCTCCGCCCCAGTAATTAATATCTTATGTGTTGACGCACAAAAAGTGCTGTTGGTAAGACGTCTGTCGGTGGTCGGTCCGTGTGTAACGCGAGACGCTGCGCACGCGACTCGCGGGTCATTTGCGCACAATCTTAATATTGCAGCTTCGATGCACCATTACGAATTCATAACAGCCTCTTTTTGTGCATGTTTTTTGTTTCTATGAATTTCATCTTCCGTGACTGACAAACTTTTTTCGTGTTTTCTAACTAGTCAAATGGTATCTTTTTAGATAATTAGTCGTTTCACGAGTTTTATAGCTCTTTGTTAGGGTGTTGAGAGGTATTTTATTATATTATGGGCCATGAATTATGTGCGAAATAATAATTTTTAAACCAAAAACGTGCGTATTTGTCATGCACGGTTCATTGTACCATACACGGCTCGAAATGTTTATACGGAGAACTAACTGACTTTAGAGGTCTTTTTATGACACTTGCTTGTCCACGGCCAGTTAATGTAATTTCAATTAAACCACAGTATAAAGACTTAAGTAACTATGACCATGCACCAACAACGCGATGACATCTCCTTATCGGTTCGGCGAAACATCAGAACGTGGCCGAGAGATAAATCAGCCACATAGGTATAATTACATAATTTGCCGATATGTTGATTGGCCTCATTAGCGTCGTCGGTTGCGAAAAATGTGAGAGTGATAAGATAGGGGTAGAACAAGGGAGGCTCTGTGCGCGCGCGCCGGGGCGGGCGCGGCGACCCGGCCGGAAGCACTGGATAAGACAAGAAGGGCAACTCCCCGATGATCTTGAGACAAGCAGGAGAGTTAGCACGGTCACTACTTCACATATCGTACCTTTTGACCAACTATATTCGAAAGTTCGTAGGGAACCTTGGACCCTAGTTGGACGGTTCAAAATAACGTAGATAAATCCGTTTTCAAGGTGAGCTATGCGATGTTTGTCTGTGCGCATGTATAGGTATAGGATTAAAAAAGAACCTTCTACAAAGTCCAAAGGAGGGTGTTCACTGTTCAGTATTCATAACTGATAACTTCTGTATTACGCTACGACTTTTTAAAATTAATATTCATTTCTACTCCCATTTCGTTATTTGTTCATTAAGAAATCACTACCAATAACATTAATTTGTAATGGTCGTGTGTAAATAATATTTTAATAAAATATTAATTAACAGTTTTCGATTGGCTTATGTAAATTTTTCATTTTTTTGGGCACTGCATACAAGAACTCTTTCGTATTAAAAACTCTATATTTCACTAACCAACTACTAGGTACTATAGCCATTAAAAAAAACTCGACACCCGCGCCTGCGCGTTATCGACAATACCTCAAACACATATATCTACGGTTTCCATAGTTACCAATAACATGTCCAGCAGTAATACGGCGACGTTTTAATTTGTTTATCTGAACGAGTAATAATAATTAATAATCGACGACAATTAAAAATAATAATATTGGCGAAGCTTAAATACCATCTGAAATAACCACCTCGGCTATGGTGATGAGAAATCGAACGGACCTTGCACTGTTTTGTCGATTGCACTCAGCAGTCATGGCATCTATTGAATACTCCGTAATGTTTGTATAAAAATACAAATTTATTATTATTTAGTTCATGGTCGTAGAAAAAGTATTGTATGCAAGGCACGTACCTAATGGCGATTTTAACACTCAAACGATCTTTTATAAAACTCAGCTACGCTCAAAACAGTTTTCGTGTTAAAATTGCTATCATTACGTGGCCGTTGCATAAAGTACTATTATTAAGTACCTAACTAAGTTTTTTTTCGTGAAAATTAACAAAAAACATATCTCCATACGTTTTGTATCAATTAAGGATACCTAGTCAATATCCCTCGTTTTCCTTTGTAATGCGTTCTTGTTACACCTTGTAACCATACATGGTGCACCACTGCACCAGCACGTCAAATGCTGTAGCTTCGACCATGAGAAGAACTCCTGCGCATCTGCACTAGGTAAGGTCTGCATATGACTGCTGTGGTGTGCGTAGTACAGCGAGAATATTAGATACTCCTTACTGTTCCTTGTTGTACTGCGCCGGAAGCACGGACGGGCCCCAGGCGCGGGATCGCTCGCGCACTGCAGACGATACCTAACGTGGATAACGTTTCCAAGAATGTTCCATGATACGAGTCAATTGCTGCCAAAGATAGCGATTAGGGTAGTACTATTATTTATTCTGTGGTTTTGGTATATCTACCCTACCCTACGTCTACTTACTACCTACTACCTACACAGCTACAGGAAATCTAAATAATTAAGTTGACAGCGATACTAATAATGTGATGGTAAAAATCCCGTTTTACCCAAACAAGGCAACTAGGGTTAGTACTTCTTTTCTGGACTTCTAGAATTGGAAGGGAGGATATTTTTTTAACGGCTACGATTACACAGTTGAGTATCCATTGCTGTAGGAGTAAGTGTACCATGAAAAGAGCCATCAATTTGTAAAGAATGTAAAACAAGTTCGCTTCGTATCAAAGTTTTATTTCAATAAAATAACATTTATTTAACTACACCCTATGACAAATTAATCACAATAATATCATAATAATAATAATAAAAGTCGTCTAAAGTACTTACATTCATAATTTAACTTACCTATTTAAACTTAAAATTTAACTTTGGAACTTAAAGATGTGACCTACTTTTTAAATACAACCCCATTCTGTTTAATAAATAAAAATAGATAAGTAAGTTTTATATATATAAATAAAATACCTATACGAGTAGACACGAAATTTAGGCAAAGTTCTAAATAATAAAAACATTCAAAGTAATTTGAACAAAAAATGATGTTCCTAAAATCTCAATGATTAACAGACACCGAACGACTGTAAAAACATGGCTAGTTATAATGTTTGCCTAATGTTAGGCTTCGCTGATTAAACGCACGTGCGGTTGCAGAAACTACTCCATATGGTATTTATTTACAAGATAGCCATAGATAGACAGCTTACGACCTAATTTACAAAGTTATAAGTAATGAAAATAAACTTAACGATAAAGTCCTATCGATTTTGAAATACGCACAACAAGGCACAACGCGTATACTATAAACTTTTTACATGAGATACTCTACTATCTAACAACTCTTAAGTTAGATAGCTACATCACTTTACAGTTCTTAGTTCATACACAGTTTAACCGAATTTAGGGATGTCCTGTATAGTGTTGCCAGTCTGCACAGGATGGGTGAAGATGAGAGGGTACTGGGGCATACAGGGGCGGCGCGTGATGCGCGAGGCTGTGTGCTGCGTATCGAGGTTGTAGCTCGTGGTAGTCAGGCACAGGTCCTGGCTTCAAGTACTGATCCATTTCTGCTCCATCTGGCGGCCCGTCAGCTAGCAACGCACTGTCTACCTCTATCCGGGAGAAGTCTATCTGTGATCTTTCTGGGGAAGGCTCGCGCTTTAGTCTCGCGGCTGACGCTGGCGGCGGCTTGCGACGCCGAGGTTGGTATTTGTAGTCTGGGTATTCTCTCTTGTGTTGGGTCCGGAGCTTGTCCGCTTCCTTTACAAAGGGTAGTTTCTCTTCTTCGCTGAGGCTCCTGTAAAGATGAAGGGTGAGTTTACTGTAAGCTATTTAATTGGACTTATTGTTTTTTAGTACAGCATTCACTAAAATTAAAATGGAAATGGGCAGGTTATGTCGCAAGACTGGAAGACAAAAGATGGACACATGAAGCAACACAATGGACGCAAGTGGGTATATGTATTGTATGTCACTATATATACTGTGTTATGTATTATATTTAGTATATTTTATGTATATATTTTGTTTATTTACATGTACACATACTCTGCCTGCTCGAATCTATCACCTTTCTCTATCCCGATGGTTAGCAGGGAGAAAACTCTAAACGAGTTATGCTATACCTATTATATATATTTTATTTTTTCGTTTATTAAGTATTTTTTGTATTTTGTCTATGTGTGTAATAAAGATTATAATATAATATATGGACAGGACCAAAAGGGACAAGAAGACCGGGCAGACCCCTAGTACGATGGGA
This sequence comes from Hofmannophila pseudospretella, assembly GCA_947369225.1. Taxonomy (NCBI): domain Eukaryota; kingdom Metazoa; phylum Arthropoda; class Insecta; order Lepidoptera; family Oecophoridae; genus Hofmannophila; species Hofmannophila pseudospretella. The sequence goes on along the minus strand of OX376323.1, from coordinate 5,963,399 downwards.
TGGGATGAATGTCGCGAAAGACTGGGACACTTGGTTATCTCTAGAGGAGGCCTTTACTCGCAGAGAGGTTGTCATCTAAAAAGAAAAAAAAAGAAAATAACAATATTCTTAATTATTTTAATTTCTTAATGCAACTGACCTAAGTGTTGCATGTAATATGATGAGAAATAAATGGCTTTTTTTATTTTATTATTGTTTTTAGTGTCCCTCCTTCAATAAACTAAGACTAACGAAGTGGACACTAAAACAGATTGTAAAAGCTTGAAATTCCGAGTTCGGACCATAGTCAAGAGTCAAACAAAACGTACCCCTTATAACTTGTAGAAACTACACTAAGACAAAAATGCTGATTCACGAAAGAATGTGCAGTTTTGTGGGACGAGTCGTTTCGTGGTCGTGGTGAAGTGCCAAGCGAGAGCGGCGCCGCGATAGCATCGGCGCGACTATTTCCAGATGCAGTGGACTGTCGGCCACTAATGCGCCGTGAACCCTGCGCAAACGCACTGCAGCTTGCTCTAATATCTAGCCAAGCAGCTGGGTTACACATTGTGGCTACTGCCTGTGATTGATTTTATTTGCAAGTTCTGCGGCATCAACTAGACTTGAGACTTTGTCTCAACTAGATTTAGCATAGTAACCACGCCTGGAGTTTTTTTACTGTCGCGACATTAAGATGTGTTTACGAGATGCGCAGTGACCGTAATACTGGTGTCTGGAGCGGTGTCTGCCGCTGGTATAATTAGTAGCCCTCCTCCAGATAATTTATGCGAGTCTGACTCGGAAAAATCTTAGACATTTGACCTCGTTAATTACTACATATTTCATTGGACTGTTAATTTTTACAGCTGTTCTGTTATTTTTTGTAACAATTATAATGTCTGGCCAATATTAGTTAGTAACTAGGTACCAAGCTAAAATTACCTACATAGAAACTATTTATTATCGCGGACAACTTTGACGATAAATTCCTAAAACTCTTTCTATCCGAAACTACCACTCTTTTAATAACATATTCAATGAAGGGGTAAGGGGTATTCAATATTTTAACTCGCTGTGTTTGTAATCGATTGGTCTTACTTGATTATAAATACGCAGAGTTAAAATATAGGTAGATACAGCCTATTGAAAATAAGTACCAATGTTTGTCATAACGTTGCAGACGGCATGTTTCTTCGGATAGCGTACATATTTAGAGTAAAGGCTGGTATTTATATTCACAGACGTAGAGTCATAATGATGTGTAATTTTCGAGATAGTTTTACCTACTTACAAGTTGCAATACTATACATAGCTAGTGTAGAGATACTCTAGATAGCATAAGTACAGCCACGGATGAATATCAACAGCAAGTCCACGGGACCTTTGACCTTGCTAATCTACGATCGAGATCTGCATTGGCGGCGCGGGCGCGCGCGATGACAGACCGAGCTTGGGCCGGACCAATCACAACACAGCAATCAGCCTCTCTTCACCGACTGTTTTCTTTGATGATTCGAGAGTTTGCCCCGCATAGTCATGACACTCTTGTGTCATAACGCCCGTAAGTACCGGCGGTATTCTCAGTACTTGGGTGGCCTATGGTAAGGTGTTTTATTAGACTACGGCCATCTTGCGCGAACCATTAACTCTAGGTTAACACTAACCTGAGATCAATTTTGTATGAAAAGTAATCTAGGGTTAAATGTTCGGGCAAGTGAGTCTAAACTCTACTTACATGTAAGTAGTATGTATACAGGTAGCTATATCTATAATTTTTTACACCTGTATATCTATAACTGCCCTTCGCATGAGTTACCCTTGTCTGTTCTTTTCGATAAAAGTAAGTATTGTTTTTAAACTTTTAAAATATTTGCTTTAATTTTGTAACGAACTTTCTACAATGTTTAAGCCAAGCTTTAAGCTCTTTCTCCACTTTTTAAATTACACTGACTCAGGGCCAGTGTCTATAAAAATCAGCACCTAATCGTGATCGTTGCAGCCGATCTCGGTTTCTCCTACCTACCATGCGAATTGATTTCAACAAATTTTCTCTCTGAGTGCACTGGGCAGGGGCCCGAATAGGCCCGCTTCGAGGTCCGAAACAGTTAGAGATGTTATCGAGGCGGTTAGCGGCGATAGCATTTTAATGAGTAAACAATCGATGCACGCCGCGCCGCTGGGCGCCGCACGCGCTTCTCTACCCCCCCTCTCCACCTCTCCACCCCCTTTACTTTCACGGCCCTCTGATTGAGGTGATGGAGACTCTTCACATCGCTGCTCTTGAAAATTGAGATATTTTGGCAAGTTAAGCAACAAGCTGCTATGCTATGTTTCATTGGTCAAGCTACTTGTAGTTACGAGTACCTAAATGTGGACGAAGTTCTTAGCTAATGTGTAATTCTTAATAACTTAAATGGCTGCTAAAGTAAAAGTTGGTGAAATTAAATTATCAGTATAGAAATATTTGAAGAAATTGTGGCGATTAAGGGAAAAAGAGTTGGAAAAATTGGAATTTGTTAAAAATGAGCGGTTTCACAGAAACCCAGCGGATGCAAGCTTACAATCACTCAAAAAACCTGGATGCCCCCTTACCCTATACCCAGATCAAATCAACATTTTCAGCGATGTGTATGTAGCGATGATGACTGCTGACGTCACGCACGTATTTACTGGGACTGCAGATTTTATTAGGTGCGTACCTATGTATTACGGTCAGAACTCACTTCCACATGGACCCCAGTGACTTGCTGAGCTCGGCGTTGTGCAGCGACGGCCGCTGCTCCGACAGGCGCCGGCGCATGGCCTGCGCGAACACCATGAACGCGTTCATCGGCCGCTTGACATGCGGTCGCCGCATGCAGCCTCCGCCTCTGTGGAGAGATGATTAACTCTTTATGATATTGTACATCATAAAATGATACCTGGCTTATAGGACAGTAACGTATTATAGTCAGATATTTACTTATTTTGAACGGAGTTTAAAGTGGAAGAGTTTTTTTTAAATTTATGTATATTTTATAATAAACATTATATTCCTAAGTTATAATTCAAAGCGCCGAATTAGGATTTTGGGCACCTAGTCCAGTCTTTTTACGGTTCTCTATAATTGTGACTAACGCCAAACTAGGTACCTACTTGATAAACACAAGTAAGAGCTAAGTTTAAAAAGTTGAATCTCTATATTTTACTTCATACCTATAGTTACCTATAGCCGAACATCTAGGCGTAGAGTTGTTCAAATAGTTGAAGATTAGACCCGAAGCACGCAACGGAACAAAAGGTCAATGTTGACATAAACAATACAAAATGCGCACTTGAGCGGCGCGTATCGACACTACTCAAATTGGTTTAGCTTTCGGCACACGCCCGATAATCAGTAGGTACGTAACGAAACCCATCAGGCGACGACTATAAACAAAATAAATTACGACTACCCTGCTATTCTACTGGTACTTGGTAGTTTGGTACCCCTTTATATAGTACCCGCCGTAAACACCGCTGCGTCCGTGCAAGTAATTCTGATAATATTTCTGTAAACAGTCGAAGTGGCGCGGCCTCACGTCATTTTACGCTCGTAAACTCTTATTTTATTACTTTTTTATTTTCTAGTGCCGTTCGGGTTTCCTCGCGATCTGAATGCTGACAATAAATTATGCTTTTTTCAAACACTGACACGCCACTAAAAGTCGATCGATTTCTAACGGATTACTCTCGGGAAGCAATATGAGCTGGAATAATCACCTAGCGGTTCGGCGAACCACCAGCGGTTTCCTTGTTTATTAGTGAGAACGACTTCTCGTAACGAAATAACTTTTAGGAGAATTTTATTACACCACGTGAAATGGAACTAGAAAACAATCCTAGACTGAACGTATAGGCAGTCGGCGTGAAGTTTATATTGTTAGTTATTGCTGCTCGTATACATGATATAGAGTCGTCCGATATATTTAATTCCAGGAGAATTCACAGGTATTTATGACAGGTATTTATTTTCTAAGTAGTTACGTATATTTCACGAGTTCATACGTAAGAAAAGAAAAAAAAAACGTAGGTACGTAAAGTTTCAGAACACTTTTCTAATTGGACAAAACTGTGCGCAGTTTAGGTAAAAGGAGTTTACACTTGGATGTAAGAAAAAGTAGTAACCCTTCCTAAGGGGCGGTTGTTCCTTTCTTCATGAGTTTACATGTATACGTGTGTAGGAAAATACCATTCCTTTTTATTAGCAGTGGCGAATCCAGGAATTGATTTTGAGGGGCATTTGGCATCTTGTGAGCAGGGCCTAATTTAGGGCTCCAAACACCCTAGGGCTAATATGAATTCGCGCCGAATCGAAATTTCGGCACGGATCCGGCACAAATGATAGATTGGAAGAATAGGACAGGAAATTTCGGCGCGGATCTGTGTCAGATCACACATCACACAGATGATGAGTCAGAACAGAAGGCTAAGGCAAGAGCGAGCGAAGCGAGCGCGAAATTTCGGCCAGCTAGTCCTATTATTATCATCTCGTTCGATGCGGCTCACACAAAGTTCATTTGATTTGGCATGGCCCCCATGCCCCCCCTGGATCCGCCACTGCCTTATACGGTTGAACGTGAAAGAACCTATAGATATGGGTATAATAATTTCGCGAAATGTTACTTGGAAAAATTTCAGAATAATATCTTTTGTTTACATATATACGCGGTTCGGATACGTGTAAGAAGTACCGATATATTATGTCATAGACTTTTGGAAAAATGAAGGAGAAATTCATAAAATTTTATTTGCTTTTCCACAGAATCCCATAAAAGTACCCACGAAGGTCTAATTAATGTTGCGGTTTCTTTTATTTTCTTATAATAACCTATTAAATTTAATTTAAAAAATAACATTTTAATTAAATTAGTTTAACCAATTGCTTCCTTTGAGATTTCTCGCAACGTTAAACGAATAAATTAACATTGAGTAGGTACCTACAACTACAAATATTTTAAAATATCGTGCGTTCCATTTTGAAGCAAACTCTACTACCTTACCTACCGCGTGCCGCCATCTGGTTAGTAACATCTCGGCCTCTGACAATCACAGATATTGCTCTCCCTACTCTACTTGAGTTGCAATCCAAGTGATCGGGTCTCTAAAGTACTCGGGCCAAGATAATGTACAGTTTAATATAAATTAATCTATCTAACAGCTCTAGGTATTCTTCTAGAGACGTGCGGCCTCTCGAAATAAACTGAAAAGATAAAATTATAAATGAATAGATTTCTTAAAGTAGACAAAAACGCTGATTCAAATTTGACAGTTGGAGATTTGTCAAAAAGGAGAGACAAATCGTAAAATTCTTATCAAACAATAGTTTTATTCCTTTTACAGTGGGAAGCTCATGCATTAGAAAAAATTAAAGATATTAGATTAAAATATGACTATCTAGATAATGTATAGAACATATTTTATACGATTCATTTGCTGAAAAGCACGCGTATTCACGTGCCTTTTGAGGAAAAATAAAATATAGAGTCTAAACCTAAACGATAACTATCGAAATACGAAATCTACCAAAATAGAGTTTATTACTTGATGTAGATTGTAGACCTTTTTCTAAATTACGACATAATTTTGACTTTTATTTTACGTAGATAATACATGTATTACGGTATAATAATAAGTAAGTATGTATATTGTAGATAGAGACATCTCTACAATATCGAACATAATGTTTAATTATGAAAAGGGTTTTAAAAGTTACAAGAATAATTGAACGTCATCCCATTATGACAAAAAGTTTTATAGCCGCTCATAGAATGATTTACTACCAGATTTCACAGTCATCTCCGGCGGTATATCTACATCTGTATCAATAGTACACATAGTAAGTGGTATAATAGTTAGAGTTACCAGAAACATATGACTTCAAAGCGGCAAGTGATTTTGTCGTTGTACGGTAGTATTCGTACCTACTGAGATTTCTTTGCATACTAAGTTTTTAAAGATTTGATGCCTTATTATCAAAAATAGTTATTGTTATTTGGCAATATTAAATCATAATTCCAATTTTTTTAGGTATGCGTCTAACCAAACCTGTAACAACAATGTTATTTTAATTTTCGTGGTTTTTTTCGTTTTTGTGTTTCTCTAAATCTAATATAATTTTTCACAGCGATTGTTTGACGAACGACCAAATGACCCAATTACGAAATAAAAACATTCCTTAATTTTTAAAACAAGGTATAAATTATGGTCAAAAAGTTTTACATGTGTCGCGCACGTAATACGGCGACCCATGCAGTATTTTTATAGCTTTGTTGGTAGTTGTACAATTTGAGCCTTTGTTTTGTTAACTTCGTATCGTGGTGTTATAGCCACGCGTTAGAACCACTAATCCGTGATTAATTGTTATAAACATTGCTTAGGTTACAAACATCGACAACTCTGTAAGTTACCTACATTTATGTACAGTGGGCAACACAGTACTTTGTCGCTTTAACTTATTTGACATTCAAAGAAATGTCAAGGAATCATGATAAAACTCATTGCGACAGAGTTCCACAGAGTATAACTTATGTGTCCTCCACTGTTCCCTAACTTCTGTTTTGATTATTCAAGTTTTACTTAGTAAAGTACTAAAGTAGATGTACGTATTTGTACGAACATTGTAAGTTTAATGAAGTAGCTGAATCATTAAATAACACACATTTAAACAAAAATGCAACCAAGTAAAAGCTGGTGACATTTGCCTATTATAGACAAGGGTGTTAGCACGGAGGCCATTGGCTGAGGAAGTCATAAACGCTGCAGATAGCTGTCGTGTGCGACGGGCCCGCCCACGCTATTTCTGCGTCTTTCAGTGCTGTGCGCGTATGCAGCCAAGCCGAGCCGCCCGTCGACTACACTACCACATAAATTAGCGAACGGGTCATTATGATAGACGGTTTGTTGACTAAGCAGTAAGCAACATAGTGCGGAGGCCCAAGGTTTAATTAGATTTTTGGTGGTGTGAGATATTATGAGTAGGTATATATCATTCCGTGCCGATTCGTCCGGGCAATGTCCAAATCGCAAATGTCAAGTTTTCAAATTGCTTAGGTATATCCAATCCAAGCCTAGAAATGTCCAAATCTGAACTAATGTTTGAAGAGTATACTTTATTAAATTAAAGAAGAATACAAAATTACAATGGTCAGAAGGAGTCTGCATAATATACGAGTAGGTACCTATTATTGAATCAGCTGAGAAAAATAAAGCACGAGCTCTCATGTTGTACTTAGGGTATATAGTTGACTTAGATATGTAGATAAAGTTATAGCTGACTGAATGCCTACCTGAACTAAAAGCTGGGTACTTGCTGAAAATATGATAGGATGGAGTTCAAGAATTACTACGTTGCGCCCGCTTTCAAAATATAACTTCACATGTATTCAGCTACCTATGTATAATTCAAATGTTTACAAAGTAGGTAGAGGCAGAATAGTAAGTCGGACTAGCGCATCGAGGAATCCGCCTGTTCCACATATCCCTACTGATCTATCCCTATCGTAGTTGCTACTGGTTTTGGATCAGATCTATTCTATATGTGATGCGCAATTATTCATAATAATCATCCATCACAGAAGGAAGAATCCACTTTTTGGTCACAAAGTAAAAAAAAAGGGATAAGTAATCATAATAATAATATTTTGTAATTTGTGACTATTATTGCTTGGTATTTATCTTATAAATGACTACCTAGTTATCTATGGGATGAATGCTAACGTTTATTGAATACCTTCTTTTTGGGAAAGCACTGTCTTCCAAGATACAGGTTCGCCTAGTTTGGGAGTCAGGGTATTGTTTGATTTACAAGTATAGTGATGTTTTCAATAAAGATTATTTTTATATATTTATTTAAAAAGTGAATTGATATGGAAAAGAGAAGTAGTCTTGCGCGAACAGTTACTCTCAGGGTAACACTAACCTGAGCTCAATTTTGTATGAACAGCGAAGAATTTTGCGCTAGTGAGCCTTGTATTTTCTTTATCAGGTGCGGTAGGTAATTCTTACGTCAAGTGTGTTTTGTGCCGATTTTTGAGGCTCAATAAATATAATTCTATCTACTTATTATAGTATAGCATATTTGTTTTGTTATCAACAAGCAAACAAAGAACCTTGGGAAACTCAGTATTTTGTTTACGTATTTACTTCTCGCAACATAAAATCATTTAACAAACATTTAAATTTACATAAAAGTAAAGACGGGACAGTAAATCTTTCCCTGTCTCCGAGTACTGGAGAGTGGAGATCTTATAAACATCCCCAGTGCATTTATCTTTACTGCCGATGTAACCGCGCCCATAAAACAATTAATGGTGCTGTAAAACAACAGTACGAGTAGCCGATGCCACTCGAGGCTTTATCACATTCATAACGATTATGGTATCGCGTCACCTGGCTGGAGTTGCCTGGGAAAACATGGAATTTATTGGGGTAGAACAATAAGCGGTGGTGGTGCTCTACCGTCCCTAGTCCCTACCCTCTAAATTATATAAATTGTCGCTCAGGCTAGTCTGAAACCCTTTTCATTTTTGAAATAACTGGAATAGTTTAGTCATCCTTGTGACTAAAACTATTTCGGTTATTTCAGAAATAACAAAACCTTGTCAATCATTGATGAAAGATTTTTCTCACTCCCCCACCCTTTTAGTTCCTACCTTCATGTTGTCAAGTCATTACCAAATGTCATATGAGATTAGCAAGTGGTTTACTATATGGTAAATTGTGACTTTGGTTACATGTTACTAAAGTTTTGTAGTCACTGTTTTCCCGTTACAGGTAGACAAAACAAGCTTTGGTTATGTTTATCGAAACATTTTTCTCAGTGTGGATCATTACCATCTCCACTTCCTCCATCCATGTATCTCGTTTGGATGTGAAGACGACGTTGGAAGACATGAATCGTCATCACCAAACGATGATCTAATTCTAAGATTGCTAATTGAAGTGAGATGGAAACAGTTGGGAGTCCAGTCGGTCCACTGATTTCAACTCCTACAAAATTCGCGTTCCCGTCAAGTACAACACATTTTCCTCAGTGCGGACTTCTGGTTTTTCGACGTTATAGAGAAACGACGACGAAAAATTATCTGCAGTCATCAACAAATCAAGCCGCACCAAAGTAAATTTTATTTTGTATTTTTTTGTTACATAATTGTATGTTAGTATGTAAGGTATTAGTCTAAGGGCCAATGCAGTCTGAAAAAAGTGTTTTTATTATTATTATATTCTAGTGTCACGTAGAATAGATCAATATAGTCCAGTCCATATTTGGCTATAGCCCAATCTCAGTTGTAAGAGGGTTGCATTGCATTGCATCCTTTGATAGATGGGTAGTTAGCTTCTCCAAAAATTGTATCATGTCACTGATAACACCAATGTTTACATTTAGGTTCATGCCGTCACCTGTATAGAAGTGTCCTGGGAAATGGGGATCGGGGAAGCAATCAGGGGTGGTATGAGGGAATGTTATCGTATATCGGAATTAGGTTTGTTGATTAGAAATTGGAAGGGGAGAATTTTCCCACAGACTTGCTGTTCAAATAGTGAATTCATATCTAGGTATGTAATAATATTGATTTATATGTGAGGAAGTCTAAGAACTTCCAGAAATTTCGTAGAAATCATAGGTACTTATATAAAGAAATAGGTATGTATGTTTCCGAGGCGAGTCCACTTAAATAATCTAAAATTATCGATACCTGTATATACTTCCTTTTTGACAAACATCGATATATAACTTAATATCGACTATTTCTTTATAGGTAAGATTGATTTAATACTTGCTTGCTTGCTTATCGTATGGTTAGTAGCCAACCTATTTGTCAGAGTTGTTCAGGCCGCCCGTAGGCCTCTGACATGGCTTAACGACTGCTGTCGAACGACAACAACCGGGACCGACTGCTTAACGTGCTTTCCGAGGCACGGAGGAGCTCAGATGAAATATGCCACTAGCTGTCACCCATCCAGGTACCGACCGCGCCAACGTCGCTTAACCTGCACGATCACTTTCGGACTGTGCTGGCAACTAGGCTACGAGCTTGATTTAATTGCTGAGTTGTAAATAATTAGAAAAATAAATATATGGTTGTAGATTTTTATTCATTTATTTGTTATCGGATCATTTGGGACAATTTTTATTCTGAAATGTATAAATATTTTGAAAAATAGTCAAAGCCTAATATGAAGGTATATAGGGGCATGTATAAGTAAATGACATTATGTAGGTAAGGTAAACGGGGCGTGGTTGAGCCGCTGCTCGTATTGATAAACCATTGTGGTTCTGTGAACACAATCTGATTGGCTGCTGCACTGCATCCCGGACGCTTTACGATATCGAATATCTATTCTACTTAGAATTCTATGGTACAATGTACCATTAGCTAAAGTATACCGTCTGTCACTTCCGATTAAATTTTCACCTTGCACACGACATAATAAGGTTCAATTTCTAAAGTTTTTACGTTCTGGGTTGGTTGACTGTGGGTTACATATCTTGCGAAAAACTTAACTAAAAATTGGGTTCATAGTCCAAATACTCTCCAAGACGTAGGTATCTTCTTTCTTCTTCGTCGTAGTATTCCTTTGATCCTTCCATTGATGAGGGTTCTGATCATTATATGGAATTAACCACATAAAACGACTCTCTTGGCAGATTTAATGGGGTAGTTTGCCATTGCTTTCCCCATTTCACACCCTGGTTATTTCAGTGTGGAGGTTTCTTGACGATGGTTTCTATTACTGTTAGAGCAGTCGGTAAATGTACGTACGTCTTCGAAAAAACCGAAAAAATCATTGGTACATGACATTGCATGGTTTCGAACTCGGAGCTCCCGCATTAGAGTCCGGCGTCCTAGCCACAACGCCACCGAGACCGCATATAACAAAACATAGCATACCTACCTATTGATAAATTACAATTTTAACAAAGAAACTTTTGAAAAATGTTCTTGAAATAATATTAAAGATTAAAAAGTCCAATTTGAAATTATGGCCTTACCCGATCAGCTCAACACTAACCAACGTACACCTACAATTTATAGCAGTTGTAATAAGCAAGTCCTTGACTCACATTTTGTGAGTTTGTGAGCGAAGCATCGTTCAATTAGTGGACTTGAAGGGTGCCCGATGCTCGGGCATTCGAGCTGATGCATGGGAACACATCTGTCCACATTAACGCTGATAAAAACCACTTCGCTCTGATAAAGTAAGGCCTTTCAATTGACTGGTAGACTACACTTAATACCTGTATTGATGTCTCGCAGGGCCACCTTCATCTTCAAGGTTAGCAGCGCATCGAAAATCCTCTAAAAACATTATAGTGAGGTGAGATGGCTATGAGCGACGGTGACCACTTACCATCAGGTGGCCCGTTTGCTCGTCTGCTCTTCCTTATAGAGGAGACCGGGTCAAAATCGTATAGCTAAGGACATAGTCCTCTACCTCAGTCACAAATAACGATAGAGAAATCATACTACTACATTAATTAAAGAATATTATAATGTACATAATTCACCAGTTACAAAACAATATAATCAAATAGGAACATAATAATCAAACAAAAACAAAACATCAATTTTTTCCGGTTTTACCCCGGGGGGTGGACAAAACCGTATACCATTGTACGATTTTGTCCCATAAATCAACGATTAGCAATGCAAGAAAAACATTCAAAAGAATCCATGTCTTCTGGATCCCAACCGGTGCAGCTTTCGTGAGCCCACCCATTGCAAGTGATACATTGAATCCAGCAATCATCTAAACGACTTATACCATATTCTTCACTGCAATACAAACAAAAGTTTTCTTCATTTTTCTTCACTCTCTTAGCCTGCTTATTTTTCTTTATTAATATATAATTACTAAAGAAAAATAAGCTTCTTTTAAAATGCTGATTTCTTTATAAATTTAATTAATGAAATAAATGGACAAAACCGTATACCAATCAACTCGGCCGGTTTTACCCCATACGGTTTTGCCCCGAACCACTGCACATATACATTCACAGGTTTCATTCGCCGGTAATAACATCACGATTATGCAATAAATACACACAATTTAACGTATACAATATGGTACTTACCTAGAAATCGTAGAAACTTCAGGATATAGACCTTTTAATGTCACAAAAATAAGATCAGAACACCTAAAAAACTATTGTTTTCGATAACTTGATAACGCACTGACAAGTATTTGCTGATGAATTAATCCTATTGGTCGCCACCTACGAACGGCGCGCGAGCGGGAAATTTGAATTCGTTTCGGAGATATCAATGCTATACGGTTTTACCCAGGTATACGGTTTTGTACGGGTCTCCCCTACATTAAAATTATACCTTTTGAAAAAAAATGCGAGAACTTTTCTTGCGTGTAGTATTTGCACCTCGCAAATACTACACTAAAGAAAGATAGGTTTGGTGTGCGTACATTAAATGTAAAATGACTGTTTTGGTCACCAAATTATCTAATATAACTGTAAAATATAAGAGTTTTCTGCGACTATCGAAGGCAATAGGAGATAATTCTGCATTGTTTTACCACTAGAGGCGCCACTAGCACAGTTAAAAAACATTCAAAAACACGACGTACGTGTGATGTGATGTGTACTTAAAGATGATTTTGTTCTAAACATAACATAACTTAAATTTATAGCATTCAATGACAATAATTTGATAAATAATTAATGAATATTTTAATTAATATTGGATGATTTTACAAGATTTTTGTTTAATAAACTTTAAATTAGCACATAAAGCTAAATATCAACATGTAGATACGTGTCTTTCCACCAAATTCCTTCAGACTCGCGCCACGCTGTTTTAACATATTTTTAGGTCTGCTATTTTGAAATGGCTATATGATGCTGTTCGCAAATATGTAAACAAACCTTTTTATTTCTTCGTTCGGACAAAATGTAGGTAGATTAATAATGTGCCGGATCGCGTCCTATCTGCTTTTTTCTTTGTTTACGTTCGACGAGCGTTGCTCCACACTGGCCTGCTACCGGCCATCGACCAACCAACCTCGTTTGACCGCCAACTTGTCTGCGTGTTTTGTCGTGTGCTTTCCGAAGACTAAGAAATTGTTCGAACATTGAAATTCGTGACTGCTTAAATATGTTGTGACACATGAACATTTTGGGAGCTCCTGCACTCAGTGCAAGCCGTACTGCATCCTGTGACATCATCCGCCATCTCATCAGACGCAAGGATAGGAGTCGACAACAAGATCAAAGGCTTATATGGTCATCTGTGCAACTACCATAATCTATTCCGCATTTTGTTCGAAAAGCCCCAAATACAGTCCACTATTCGAATTTTCCCCAAAATCCTAGCGAACTATTCGCTTTTCGTAACTTTCATATCCAGACGCCATAACATAAAATTAATCCAAATAACGAGAAATTTGTAACTACTTCAAAAATGACGTTTCGTTTTCTTTTCTGTTTACGGAGTGTGCTCGTGGCTCCATCTACGCAACGCTTTGCGTTTTATGTCCTATTACAAACCGATGGCGTACTTACATAGCAGCGACTTGCGTCACTGCGAATTAAGCTCACTGTGACCCAATTGATTTATACTCGTAGAATGATTTATAGGAATTCGCACGCAGCGTTACATACCTAGTGACTGTCGACGCACCACTTTTCTTGTTCATATAAAAAGTTGCAACGTCGTGTGTCAATGCGTCGCTGTGTCTAAAGTACATAAGCCTATGACTGCCTAGACTCATTGTTTTCTAATTAATACCATTGACCTCTATTATATAGATTCATAGGGCCTTCGATAATTTTTTATCGAACTGACTATTCCTGTTGGTCATTAGGACCTTTACAGCTTCACGTTCAGCTTCATGTTATCAAGTTTCAGTTTTGGAGAAGCCTACAATTTGCCAAACAGACAGGTAGGTACCGATGACAGTTCAGTACAGACGATTTAAGCTGGATTAAGAATTGAAATATGAATTGGATATGCTAGTTTGTTTTTGACTTTAAGTACATACAATGCATAAAACTAATTTGAACAATGGACATGGGGTATAATTATCTCATAGGTACCACAAATAAATATTTTCCTATAGGATGTTGCACATAAAATTAAATAGATTTTTGATGAATTATGACTCTATCTAGAGAAATACGTAAATCTATGTTATATCTTGCCATCAAAAAAATCGGGTCTCCCTTGCAATATCGATTTGATTGACGATTACAGAAAAACTATACATCCGATCAGAAATCAAAGTATGACACTAAAATGCTGGTAGCTTGGACCTTTCAATGAATGTAATAATTCAAAATTCCATTTTTAATTTAATTTTAATTTTATTGGAGAACCAACAGCACAATTAAGACAATACATAAATCAAACTAACAATAAAAGGCCAATTACTGGTCTTCACTAATAGAAATAACTTAAAATTAATAATTACTCAAATAGGTGGGTGCCACTTTTTCAAAGTAAATCGTGTTTTATTCGAACAAGTGTTAAAATGGCCAAATGTTAAGTATAAGAAAAATATGGAAAAGGTAAAAGAAAACGGTGATTAGAAAAAAAAAGTATTCTGTAGATTGTGATGACTCTATTTCTAAAGTGTATCTATTGAGTTATGTAGAGTTTACACTTGTACCTATAAGTTGGTAACAAAATGGAAACGCGTAGTACTATTATAGTCCGCCATCGCGAATAACATTTAGCGAGTGGAAGCGTTCCAAATCAGTAGACATGCGGTAATGAAGAGCGGTGTTAACAGCACGCATTACCGCTGCACCGCTAACCACGCACCTCGAAGATTACGCTTTGTCAATATTTGGCCCTTGCGCTTGCGTGGCAGAATGGATGTGCTTCTGGAACACTTGTGGTCAAGTGTTGTGTAAAGTTAGGAAAGAAGTCGAGTATAACCGAATAGAGTGTTCGCCCAAAAGGTACATTGCATAAGGAAGGAACTCAGTTGGGCTTACTCTATTTTTACAGAACACGAAGAACTTTAATATTATCTAACTATATTTTTAACTTTTTGAACATCAATATTTTTTTCTGAAAGTTTTCATAATAAAATTATCATTCGTGAAAAATAAGGTTAATTTTGAACTTTATACGACGACACTGGCCATGTTTTATTGTGGCTTAAAAGGAAAAAAAAAATTATTTCTTTTTAAAAGTTTTTGTAGCATTTAAAACATTTCTTTAACAAAATGGTCAGTGGTAACTGACAACGAAAAACTGCAGATGACGAAAACAAAAATGTATGCACGTGTGCTAAGATTAATTATACTAAAGTCCTACCTTTATGCACGTGTGTAATTTACATAACAGTTCAAATGTCATAGTGGCAGGCAAGCGAAGCTGTGGGCGCAAAGTGGCCTATACAAACAGGGGTGGTAGTTCCTGGCGGCACCTGTGAGTCTGTGGGCCGTGTTTGCGCCCCCACTTACATGGCAGGCTACAATCGCTGCGCAAACCGACACACTGTTTGCCCGCACCGGTGCGGGATGGATAGGCGAGGAAATCTTAATCTGGCGGAGCTTTGAACTTCGGAAACGTTGATGAATCGTGTACTCTTTGAATTTATTGGAATTGTTCTTTAATTGTGGAGTATGGGAGGTAGAAGTAATAGGCTGAGGTGGAACGCTCTATCTCTGAAAGTGTTTGGTTTATAAGTTTGAAAACTGTATTTAGATCTTATTGTATGAATTTATTGGAATTGTTACTTATTTGTGGAGGTGTAGGATAAGGTACATTGCTATTTCTCTGAAAATGTTGATTTTAGACCACAACTCTGGGCTGGATTGATTACAGAATTGTATTAGTTCTAGAGAGCGTCGGTGGAGGTCGGTTCCAATTATCAATGAAGTTTTTGGTTTTATCGAAGACTAAGATCATACTTCCTTAGATACATTTACCGACGGCTTTAATGGTTACAATAGTAACCATAGATTTGCTCTTGATAGACTAGATAGTAATCTGCATTCTGCAGATTGAGAAACTGCCATCGGTGGATAATGGTAACTTGCGCAAGGGTAATTGTTTCCCAATAGTTTGATAATGATGAATTTTGAATTAATTGATGATGATATTTGGATTTTAAATATTGTAAAGTTGTATGCTTTATTTTAAATCAATGCACAATATACTACAGTACAGCAGTGCGCTAAAAAGGCAAAAAGCTACCGACTGATGTAGGTTAGGTATTGGACAAAATTTAGACGATCAAATTTCACTGCCCCGATTACTTTCGTTCTAAATAATTTAAATAAAACGGTAGAATAGAGCGGCCCCTAGTCCGGGGACTCCCTCAGGGTGGGAGATAAGCATCGGAGTGGGAATGTTTGAACAGGCTCACTATCGTGGCGTAACGCGGAAATAAATCGGTTCGGTGCAGGAAGAAGATAAAAATTGTCGCACGAAGGGCGGCTATACGACTTTATACATTGACGCTAAATAAAAGGTGAGGACGAGAAGTGACAGTCTGTGGTGGGTGATATTTCTACTCAGAAACAAATCTTTAACGTTCAATAAACGAGGACGGAATATTGGGACTTTTACTTTATTGCTTTGGATTAAGGAAGTTCTAAGTACTTACTAGTGATGTACGTAGTACTGACTAACGTCATGGTCTGAGATAATATACTCGTAGTTAGTTTCGTGAAGCTAGTATTACTATAGGTACTCAAAATTTCTTTGGTTAGTTCTCATCCACCAACTAAATTACACTGGGAAATCAATTGGCTTCATTCTTGAGTATGACAATAACCAGTCCAGAGATAGTAGAGGCGTCAGTCAGTAGTACTGGAGCATTCCTTTGTTTCAGGATCATGATCTCAATGATCATGATCAAGAAACAATAGTGCAATACAATTTGGCTCAATAATAATTAAATTATTGACTATATCGAATCTATACAGTCGGTATTTGTCGATAATGTTGTTTATTGAATTTATTGAGGAAATCAAAAGCATCTAAAAGCTACCTATCGTATATAAGTATTGTAAAGTTAAACATCTAATATACCTAACCATCAATAAATACCTTCTCGTTTGTAAGTAGATACAGTTATGTAAATACGAGTGGCTCCGTATGATACTTGTGATTGGTAGGAATGTTTTGCCGATCTTTCAAGTTAGATAACATAATCTATTTATATACTTACTTACTCAACCACTATTATGTTTACTTTTGAATATTATCGCAATTGCTATTGATGTTTTATACACTGGGGTGCAAAAATAACGGGTCACTTAAAAACTATAATATTTCCTTAAATATATGAGACTGATTCCTGAAATTGTAGTATGTTGAAGATTACTTATTAATACATAAAAAAGTACACAAACCTTTTGTAAACTATTTAATTTTAATTAAAAAAAAAGGTATAAAAACACTTCTAACTTATCGTGCATAAGAATGAAATCTGCGCTCATATTGACTAAGAAAGTGCCAGCATGCTCATTTAAAATCTCCTCTACATATCTGAGATCAGTCAGAGTACCGTTTTCTCTCACCACTAACTCCGTATAACTTCCTGAAGATATCTCAGCCCACACCATTACTGATCCTCCACCAAATGACTCCTTTTCTTCAAAACATGCCTGTTGATGTCGTTATTCTGGACGTCTATATACTCTTCTTCGTCTTCTATCGTGTGTAAATAAACAAAATCTGGACTCATCGGTAAACATAACATGGACCAATCTTCTTCTGTACATCGGACGTGCTCTAGAGCATATCTTAATCTGGCAACTCGATGTTACCTGTTAAGTTTGGGGCCATTTGCTGGCCTATAAGGTTTCATATCAGCTTCACGAAGTCGTCGCATATTGTGTCAGAGCTCACATTGTTGTGTCGAACTTCTTGAAGTGGGTTTCGGACCTGAACAGCTGTGAGATGTCGGTTTCTTAGCATAGTGCTCACGATATAGCGGTCATCTCGAGTAGTAGGTCTTCTGATGTTCATCGGAACGGTCTCTGTCTCTTGAAATTGACATGATGCTGCACTGAGTAGGGAAATTTTAGTCAAGGAATTGTTTATAATGACAACTGGGTTTAATGTAGTAAAAATAAAATTTAACAAAAATGTTTTTCTCATTTTATTATTAAAAATATCTGATATTTAATTTTTTTGAACTGAACTTATACAGATGAAACTTCATTTGAGGTTTATAATACTCATTACTGATCTACTTATATCATACTATTTATACGTACGATCTATCTGTACACTCAGTATTATTTATTTTTCAAATATGTTTTAGTACAACTTTGGGATATATCACAATTTTCTAACTGACCCGTTATTTTTGCGTCCCTGTGTATTATATCTACTTATGTGACCTTATTTTGTCAGTGTAACTACTTGATACAATAATATACTACCTTCCCAGGGTGTAACTTAAAATATCTTATTGGAGTTATTTGAACGCAAAATTTCAATTGGAGAAAATATACTACATATAAAAAAACTTAAAGATAGATCAATCTATTCAAACCATGATAATTTATAGAGAAAAGCTAGATAAAGTCAATAGGTACTGATATTATTTATTATACGGCACGTATTACACTATTATAAAGTTTTTTTTAAAGATTTGAATAAGTTCAGAAGCGCTTTAACAAATATTATATTGGGTTTAGTAAGAGTTGCAAGTGTCCCCAGCTCCACAGTCAAAGTCAAAGTTAAAGTCAAAGTCAGTTTTTTTATTGTATAAGGAGAGCAGACGAGCAAACGGGCCACCTGATGGTAAGTGGTCACCGTCGCCCTTAGACATCTTACGTCACTATAATGTTATTAGACGGTTTTCGATGCGCTGCTAACCTTGTGAACTTAGATGGAGTGCCTCATACGTACCCGTAATTAGGCTGGCTCTCTTACCCTTCAAATAGAAACACAGCAATTCAAGCGTTGCTGCTTTGCGGCAGAAATAGGTAAAACGGGTACCACCCAGGCTGAATCTGCACAGAGTCAAACTACCTTCAATTTCCAATGAAGTATATTGTGCTGAAAAGAAGAGCTATAGGTACCTAGTTGTATATAAATAACTTTACTTACCATTAGCTTTTTCTTATAAATGTTTTTGGTACCATAAATATGAAAAAGGTGCCAAGTTCGGTGCAAGGAACCAGTAGTCCTGTCGGCTTCGCCGCTCCATTCCAAATTTCAAGTTTCTAAGTCAACTGGAAGTGGTATATGTTTTTGACGAGTGAGTCAGTGTTAAGGCAATTTTCAGGGGTCAATATCTCATGAATTATTTGAACTATTTTTATGAAATTTGGGATTCTGAGTAATTGGGTGGGTCTTAATACACGTACAAAATTTCAGGTATGTTGGTCAAATAAATTTTGAGTTATAGGGGTCGAAAATGGCTCGAAATGGTTCAAACATAAAATACACAAAATAACACATAAATATAACACACGTCAGTGCGTCGTCGCCCTTTATTATTACGAACTTGCCGGACACACTCCTGTGTGTATGTCTAGATCTAAAAACTTAGAACAAAGATCTGAAAGCACCGACAGTTGATAGGAAATTAATAAACAAGAAGTCGATAACAGTATCTATTCAACTGGAGGCGGTAGATCAAGTGTCGTTTTTATGAAGACAACTACGTTGACCCCGCGGTCGCCTAATGCCATACGTTACATCTTACCCGTGGAGCGGGCAGCAGCGATATAGGACCGCGTTTAGCTTTGTATAACACAATCTTGTTGCTTTTCAGTTAGAGGAGGAACGGACCATACGCGATACCTATAGATTTTGGTTAATGATGAAGAGGAGGGAGAACCAGGGTAAACCACTGGTGGTTATAAATGATTCAAGATTCAGTTTTATTTACAAAAGAATCGCTCCGAGGACCATCAAACTCCATCAAACTCCTGTCAAATTGCGTCAAAATCGAAAAACTTGATTGTGACAGAAAAAATCGAGTCTGGGTCGAAGATGGCTGTATGACGTGACTAAGCAAAGAGATATAAATATAATTTTCACCATCATGTCTCCACTAAGTATTTAACTGGAACTTGGAACTGGAACTTTCATCTATGTGAGTTATCCTATAGATCACAAATATTATCAAGCATATTTATGCATGACTAATTATGGAATAATTTCTTGTTATTTGGGGTCGGTTCAGCAATAAACCATTTGTGATAAGCAGTAAGTAGGTATTTTGCATGTTCCATCGGTTTATCTTCCAAGAATTAAAGTCGTAATCTATCTACTGTTATTATTATAGTATAGGGGGACGTTTACACAAAATATAGTAGCCATGTAGCCACGTTTCTCGCAACTTATTAAATGACACAATGTCACAGCAATTTAGCCATATTTCTAATGGTTCAGGGCACAATGATCAGCGTGATAGCATTTGAAAATTATTTGATTATTATTCTAGGATTTGAAAGAAAAATTGACTAAAAATAGTTTTTTTTAAAAGCTTTGGATTTTTTGGAAAGCATTGGCGGAACCTATAAATGGATTACACGAGTTTGTTTAGATTACGGTTTATAATTTATTGAAAACAGAAAATTATAAATCGAAAGAGATAATTGTGAATTGCAAGATCGGTAGTTACAGTTCCATTTTATAGAGTAGATTTTTAAATAGACTTTTAGTAGACCTTTACTGAAATTGGATGTAAATTATTGGAAATATCATTGCGATCTGACATCAATGCATGGAAAGACCAAATCCTCTATCTATTACGCCACGTTGAAATAATTCGGAAAATTGTTGGAAATTCATTTTATCGTGATTTTATAAAGAGTTTTAGTTTAGCCTGATGAGGCCTTTATAATGGAAGATGATTATGAATTAATTAAGTAAATATAAGTTTTTCTTATCAATAATGCGTCCAAGTAGAATTAGTTAAGTCGTAAATTATTAAAACAATTGACTAACAAACTCTTTTATCTGCCGCCGCCGTCGGTCGATCTGTTAGATTATTCTTTTAAATGTTTATTTAAATCGATATTTAAATATGTAGTCTTAAAGCTAGTTGTGATAATATCAATAAGCTAGAAGTACGTGATCTCCGCCCAATTTGTACAATAATAACTGCTTGGTTGAAAAATATGGATGATTTCTATTCTTCGCTATAGAAATGGCTTCAGAATGAAGTTGGATAAAATAAGACAAAACTGTTAAACCCTTTTAATATTAAATTACCTAAAACAAACCCATTTCAGGCATACCACGGAACCCTAAAAATTTGAGTTGTTGGCTCGTCGGCAAGCAAAGCACTTGAAAAAAATCCGTTTCCGCTATGAAATAAGCACGAGCTTAGAGCTGACGAAATTAAGTTCATTTGTAGCATATCATGTTGCAATCAATTATCGGAATTTGTTCTAATAACGTTGTGTGGACCTTTTAAAAAAATTAAAACTATTTTTGTATCTTCTGATTTTTTTAACCACGAAAACGGGACTTAATTGTGTCGGTATTTTAAAAAAAAATGAATACATATCTTGTAAGTTTTAAATCTCATAACTTCTGAATTTCTCATTAGTTAAAATAACAGTATGTACTGTAACTAACGATATTAATCTATATATATAAAAATGAATGTTTCTTTTTTGTACTCTACGTGTTCCTATACCATTCATCCGATTGCGATGAAACTTTGGTAAGTTGCGCACGCCCGGGAAGGTTACTGAAAAAACAAGGCGAGCGAAGCCGCCGCCGGGGTGCAGCTAGTTTAAAATAAAATAATAATTAATATTTCTTTTTAATTCAATTTAAACTATATTTGATAAAATAATTTTAAAGTTCAGTTTACATTTGGGTAAAAAATAATTAAATAAGTAGATATAAAATATAATGACTGCCACAGTTTATTTTCACAGTGTATAAATGGTACTTATATACCTAATAGAATCCAATCAACGGTCAACTAGACCTAATCAGTAATCGATGTTTATTTGTGAAAGTTGTTATTTATAAAAGTACTGACTTATACTATTACTAATATTCTTATTCTTATACCAAAAGCCGCGTAGCGTCGTAGCATCGGCTACGGCTACGAACTTTATACCTTTAAGTATTATACTTATTATTTCCATGATATATACTAAAAATACCTGTATTGCTCACTTGCATTACTCGCTGGCTCCAGGGCAATTTCTTTGTCAAAACTTGAACAATTTTGTACGATAGAGTTTACAAAGAATAGAAAAAGTTTTTACGAATCTCCAGTCATGGTCCATAGCAAAATGGTCCGATAAGTTTTGTTTTGTAAAAGTTATAGCAAAAGTTGTTCAATAATAATCAGTACTGAGTCGCCTGGGCCTCAATACGCCAATTTATTACCCTCTATAACTGTATATTTTCCCCAATTCGCTAATACAAACACATTACTCACTTGGACGGCTGAGGCACGATAGTGTCGTAATTAAAGCTCTGCAGCAGCTTCCCAACAGCCTCGTTGATCTCCACTTTGTCACATGATCGGTTGTGGTCCGGATCCCAACTCATGGTCACAGTGTAAAAAACAACTTGAAAAAAATTAACACTGCTTGTTTACTCGCGGGATCGACGCGCGTGCGACCGGCTGACTCGCGCGCTCGAGTATAAAGAGCTCCTTATGCGCCAGCGCATAACTATAAATGCCCGACAGAAGGGGCACGCTGGCTGCTTCGATATGCCTGCTCTAGTATTTGTTTACGTCGCGATTAGATTGTGTTTTTTATATTTTGAAAAATAATTACATAAGTACTTACTAGGTACTTATAAATTGGGAACCCTGTAACTAACCGTTAGTTAGATTACGTAATTAATTTTTTGGAATACATAAACTTAGTTAATATTAGGTATGTACATAATTAGTTAAAACTTAAATATCCCACTATTTGAGGGAAGGAACCCGCTGCCGAGAACCAACTTTTGTGCTTTATATTCCACCGCTTATAATCGTACTATTATTTTTATTAACAAAACATATTCCAAAACTATTAAAATACAAACTTCTACTTATTACAAAGGATATTTGCAAGAAGTACGCATACAAAACAACTTTAAAATTTTCCACCAAATAGCAACTGTAAAGTGTAATCATCCGCATCTAAATCGCACATAAAATCCAGTATGAATGTTTATTTTACATGTATTTAAGCGTTCATTCGCTGCAGGCGCATGGTCGCGTAAGTTTTCCGAGTTTTCCCGGCGCGTGCGCTGTGGGCGGTGCGCGCGCGCCGTGGCGCCGCCTCGCCGCTCGCCATTGGCGCGCGCCGCTGCCCGCTGTGACGTCACGCGCCCCCTTTATCTACGTGCCTACTGGAGCTCGTTAGCTATCATCCGTGACATACGTATTGTCCATCAGAATTTTACCTACCTAGTCATTGCCGCATAAGCGCTACCAATCAAGTGCATTTAATCATTCAACTGCGGATATTATTTACCGGGCGCTCTGTTATATATTTGTTTGTGTAAAGTTACCTTTTCCATCCTATTACGATGACGTAAAACAGGGCGCTCTACTTCCGATTTCTGTGCGTAAAAACATTGGTAAATAGTAGGTAGAGATCGCGTCAATCTTTATGGCGTATCTGAATATAGGCACGAGCCGCATTTCAGTACATGTTTTTAAGTGTTAGCGAGGTGTAGAAGAACGAGGAATGAGTACGGGCCGCCGCGCGGTATGGAGGAGGACATGCTCCGCTCCCTCGCTCTTCTACACCCCGTTAACACCTAAATTCAGATACGCCATAAAAATTTACGCGCTCTTCTACCAATCTATTTATTATTAGGCTAAATCGACTAAAATAGTACATAATATTTAGTATCGGACAAAATTTAAACGAACCATTTCGAGTCACTTTCATAACTTAAGGTAAGTACGTAAGAATACGTAGCTTTGATGAGGGTATAGAACATCGAGGTAACGTAGATATCTACGCTATTCAATTCACGCCACGCGAGCAATTAGCTGCTTTTTATAAACCTTCCAGTTGGTCAATTAACACGATCTAATTTTGTGCCCACTTCGCGTTACAATACCGCTAATTGAGTTGTCAAGGTATGAGGTAGCATGGAGGTAGCATAGCAATAGCTACCTATGGTGCATACTATACAGCAACGTTCGCCCGAACGGTGCTGTATAATCAGAAAATTACCATGACTGTCGGTAGACAATGTTAAATAATGGCTATACGTTGGTATTTTGCTATACCTATACATACGTACTCGTACTATAATACTGACGCATACTTACCTACTTACTTATTTATTAAGCGCGCAGATGGATATGGATGACACATCTTCATCTTATTTGTTACACCTGACTGATTCAGTATACGATTTAGTCTACGATTTAGACAGGCTTCTGTTTATGTAGGTACCTATATCGTGTAGGTAAATCGCAGACTGACCGTTCTGAATGCTATTGCGTTTGACTGAATATGTCCAGTGACTCATTCAGACAGACTGAATTCAGTCAAATGTAATAAGTGCTACGTACGCCTTTGCAGTGAATATGAAGCGGAATCGGACAGAATCCATAGTAATCTATTTTTAGGTTTTCCAGATATCTGTATAATATTATTAGGTATTTTTTATTGGCGGCCCATATAACGCCTGGACTACACGGCCCGGCTCCAGTCCCGGTTCGGTTCGTTGCAACCATAACAAATGCGTTCCCTCCCTCCACCTGAAGTCAACGAAACAGCGAACCGAACCGGGGCTGAAACCGGACTCGTGTAGTCTGGGCCTTAAAGGTGTCTGTGCCTCTACATTACTGTAGTGTAATTTTTAAATTTATCTTCGGTGTAAGGGCCACAAAGATGTAAGGAAGGACACACCTACTTGATAAGAATAGATTTAAAACAAAAGTGATATGGTAAGTATGTGGTGGTAGGTATAGTGAGATTCAAAAGAGTGAATAGCTTGATGACTTGTAGGGGTAGCAAGAAAATTAAAGCTATATAGTTGTATATTGTTCTCGCATGTTTTCGCACGGACGAACGGACATGACATTGATAATACAGCGCCGCGCCACCGCCGGCAGCAAAGTTCGCTCGCAATTGTGTGAGAGGAGAAAACTTCCATAGCACTACCTACCATATCAAGTATATTTTAAATTATCAGCTGAAAATTAAATAACGAAATTAACGAATAACGAATTATAATTTATACCTATTAAATTAAGGGCATGGCATGGCAACATTATCATATTTTTATATATTCTACGGCTGTGGGTTCTACCCTTTGCGACAACTTAGTTAAAGTGTTGCAAATTTCACAATTATTCTGCTAAATTTGGTATAATATTCTTGATTTAAACAAATACCTTAGCTTAGTTTGAGACGCTATGTAATGAAAATTATGAACCTTAATTAATATAAATAAAATATTAGAAGTTGTCGTTAAATAAGGAACCGAAAGTAAAACGGTAGAATCTACAATAAATAAACATATTTGTAAAATAACAATATCGGTGACCGGTATTTCAGGTAGAATGAGTTTTGCATGTGCTGTAAAATAGATTACCTAATCAATTAGGTAGGCTTTTTTATTCAGTAAGCGAGTATCTTTGTTGAGGAATAAGTTTTTCAGAAAAAACTTTTCATAAAACTTATCCATCATATACCTATCTATTAATGTCTGTCGCTACCCAAGGCGCAATATAGCATTTGTGATCATGCTATATTTGACAACAATGATTGCATCGTCTTTCAGTGAAATCAAGAACAGAACAAAATTATGTATCAAGTATTATGTATTGTAGAAAAAAGAAAACTTTTTATTGTTAAAAGTTTGAGCTTGGAATTTTAAGGATTATTTTGCATTGATTTAGCAGAAAATAATTTTTGAGACGGTAACATTCATTAACGAGCATGTACCCCTAGCCGTAAACAATCTGCCATGTTTTAAAAAAATATGAACGTCATAAAATCACTTATACCTACTGTAATCAATCGGTCATCGGAGATGTGTTGTTGATTTTTCAGTTGATAGTAATTACATTTTTCAACAGTTGTAGCTATAAAAATTCATAGATCTTTGAATTTATCAAATAATAATTAGTGCAACTTATCACTATCAAGATGAAAATCGCCGTGGAAGGCTGTGCTCACGGTGAATTAGAGAAAATATACGAATGCATTCAAACTTTACAAGACAGGGAGGGAATATGCATAGATTTGTTGATATGCTGCGGCGACTTCCAATCTGTACGCAACAAGGAAGACCTGCGGGCCATGGCTGTGCCGGAGAAGTATCAAAACATGTGTACATTTTACAAGTATGTTATACTTATAACCTAAAAACCCACAATATTTATTATTATGAACGCAGAGAAGCTTATTGACTATTTTTAAATGTTTAGGTATTACAGCGGTGAGAAAAAAGCGCCAATACTAACGATTTTTATTGGTGGGAATCATGAAGCATCTAATTATTTACAAGAATTACCCTATGGTGGTTGGGTCGCACCAAATATTTACTACATGGGTAGGGCTGGCGTCATCAGATTTGGTGACTTGAGGATTGGAGGTTAGTTACGAGGAAAACATCTACAGGTGCCAACTATTGGTTTGACACAGCGGTGACAAGCAGCATATGTTTGAGATGAAGATATGTTTGGTTTTGTATGTATAGTGCAACTTTCGACAGATCTACAAAATGAAGCTCCCTGAAGTGCTAAAGTAATAGCTGAATGTATATGCTGTTGAGTGTTTTCTGTACACCCATATCTACTCTAATCTATTGTTAAGTCATTGTTATGCAAATTACCACTCTACTTTGTTAAAAATACTATCAATAGATATTTTCATTAAAATTGTCTAAAATTCTATATCAATTTTCAGGTATATCAGGAATATTCAAAGGGCATGATTACTTACAAGGGCTTTGGGAGAGCCTTCCATACACTCAGGGATCACTGCGGTCGGTTTACCATGTGAGGTCGTTAGATGTGTTTCGGTTGAATCAGCTCAAAGAAAAGATGCACATAATGCTCTCCCATGACTGGCCCAGAGGTATCACTAAATATGGTGATGTTGAGAACCTGCTTAGAAGAAAGCCATTTTTAAGGTAGTTAACTCTGCTGTACAAAACAATACAGCTGTACAGACATTTGCCCATTACAGTTTAGTTACAATAAAATAACTATAAATTATGTTTTTTAGGGAGGATATTGAATCAAATCAGTTGGGAAGTGTGCCAGCTGAAAATTTACTGCAGACATTGAAACCAGACTATTGGTTTGCAGCCCATCTACATTGTCAATTTGCAGCACTTGTCAAATATGAGGATGACAGTACAGAGACTAAATTTCTAGCATTAGACAAATGTCTGCCTAAACGAAGACATTTACAAATTGTAGACATTCCTACAGAGTATGATGGCGATAAGCTTTTGAAACATGATGTTGAATGGTTAGCAGTGCTGAAAAATACAAACCAACTTTTAACTGTCAAAAATGTGGATTGTCATATGCCAGGACCTGGTGGAAATGAGAGGTGTGTATTTTTTAATATTTCAGCAAAAATTACTGCTTTATTTCTTCAGTTATCATATCACTAAGTTAATAAATTGAGGAATTAATATGGACATTTTCTTTGTTTCCAGGTATAATTTCACACCAACTTCCGAACAGAAGTATGCCGTTATTCAGGTGATGGGAGACTTGACAATAAAAGAAGACAGTTTTATTAGAACTGCACCTGTTTATCAACCTAATTCAATCAAGCGTGCACCTACTGACCCTCTATTGAATCCACAAACTGTAAACTTATGTGAAAAACTGGGTATTGATGATCCTGTGCAAGTTGTGATGGCAAGAGCGGGACGTGTTATGAAACAACCACAGGAGGTTACAGCCACTGTGGAAGTGACTGTACAAAGTCCAGTGGTCAGTACTCCAATGAAATGCTCAAAATTATCACTGCCAGCACCAGTGACACCCAGTCTAAATGAGAGTGATGAGATTTCACAAAATAGTTCTATAGTTTCTCCTGAAAGTACTTCATTTTTATCAGATAGTACATGCATCACGACTGTAGAATGTGCAACACCAGTTTCAGAAGGGCCCAAAAGAACTTTTAAGAGGCGTAATCTAGCATTGTATACTTCGGATGCAGATGATAGTGTAAGCACGACATCTAGTTCTTTATTAGATTGTGACAGCTCTAAGACAAGTAAATTGCCTTGTAAGGAAAATGTTTTATAGTACGTAAGAAAAAAGCTAGTATTATTTATTTATGTTTATGTCTGTTCTGTCTAATTCGAAGTAGAATAATAAGAAATACTTTGCATAATATGTCAAGAAATTAAAAAGTAAGTGTAATATTAATAATTAAATTATACAATGTTTAGATGACTTAATGTAGTCTTCTAATGTCTTAAAGGAGTCCGAGTTACACTTGTCAAGCCATTGCTTTGCCTTGAATGGTATTTTTTCCCATTAAAAAGCAGTGAAACAATAACACAAAATTCAGATATTTCCATTGTTTTAAAAATTACAAAAGTAGCATCATAAAACCACTGTAACTTGTAAACTAATGGTTGGAATGTCATGAAATTTTGACATATATCGTTTGAAGGATGGAAGGAAGGTTATCTAAAAGTCATATGGATTTATCATGGACGTTTTATGGGATTTGTCAATAGTGGCACCATTTAAATGTCATCCTACGAACTTATTGAGTGATGTGATAGACTAACAATCACTGTGGCAGTTTTTTTTTTGCCGACAATGAATTTTAATAACTAGTTTTATTTGTTTTTAACATTTTTTATGTTATATTAGCTTAAAATTAAGTATCTCAGATACCTATTTGATTAGGTATCTCTGGTAACATACAAAATAGAAAATTATCAGAATGAAATTGTGTACATGAATTGATATTTTTTGGCAATAAAAGTGCAATCAATTAAATCTAACACTCTTTTAATATTTATTCACAGAAGAATGAAGGCTGGGTTTTATAATTATATTATTTTTAGTTTAGTTTCAAACTGTTTGTAGAACAATACTTATCTGTTGCTTTTATTTATGAGTTAGTAAATGTTCCTTGAGTTGAGGCATATTTTTAGGCTTATAATTACATTGGTTGCATTCAAGAGGTGTAGACATCAAATTCTTATGCAGTTCACTTGATATCTTCTGTATGCAACCATTTTCTTTCAATTCTCTTAGCACATCTGGAGCAGAAAAAAGAATGATGTTAAGGCTTTTTTAGAGCAATGGTCTAGAAAGGGATAGCATGTATTTTAATGAAGAATTAACTTCTCTTAAAAGTTTTTGGACATTTCATACAACTTATGGTGAGTCATTGGAAGCAAGGCATAGGAAGGCAAGGAAGCAACCATATGGAGAAATATATGATAATTACCATGAAGGTACAAACGCCCGCCCCTGAGGAGGGAGACTAATTTTTGTTTCATCCAGAATAATTACCTAGGTACTTAAATGTAAACTTACCTTGATAGGGCAAAAAGAATTTAGTAGTAAAACTATTCCAATGTATTTTTGTTTTCAAACTTGGTGAAATCATGTCTTTGCTTATGACATGCATGTGAAGTCGCTGCATACTCGGTACTGCATGGAAACCAGCATGAAGGGTGCAATTCTTGTGTTCTTCCTTTAACTCTTCATATAACCTCCCAAATTCTTCTAACAAATTCACGTGTGTATTATTAAGCTTATAAATACCGCTGAGATTATCGTAAGGTAGTAGAAGATAGTGAATTTTGGCTTTGGGATACTTATCTCGTATAATAACTAAGCGTTCGGTCTTTTTAACTATCGAATTAGGATCTGTCATGGATTCTAGTAAGCCCAAAGACCAGTGCTTTGGTTTTTTAGCAGTTGTTACTTCTGTTGCCATTCCAAAACTTCTCTTGCTCATAATTTTCTTTACTTTACTTTGCAAATAAAACAATACGAAGACGAGAAAATTGGAGAAAACAGCCGAGCTGTCTGTCAAATAAATGTCAAAATTGTCAAATTGGAGAGCGTTCCATAACCAGTTGAAATAATTCACGTTGACAATGGTCCATTACCGCGTTAACAGCTGATTTATCATACTTATATTTCACACAAGCAATCGAACGTGTACAATTATCAACGTGAAAAATTCCAACTGGTTTTAGAACGCACTGATTGACTGTGTTGCTATATTTAAAATTAAGTTTTGTGGCTCTGGTTAAAGCTTTTTTGTAATTTTGTGCCAAGTTTAATTCGTATTACTATTTATATAAAAGGATAGTATGAAAAGGAACTAAAAGTAAAAAAAATAATTACAATATTATTTTATTTCTATTTAATTACTACAATTATTAACAATATTTTTATTTATCTTATTTTTATAATTTTCTATAGTATCAATGGCTATTCCATAAAGCGATAGTCATGACTGAAAAAGTTTCTAAAGTTATTTGAAGCAACTTGTGATTTTTTCAGTCATAAGTTCAAAACGGTTTTATTTACTATCAATAATTTAATATAATTTACTTATTCCTACAGGTAACCTAACATAAAAAGTTATTAATTTGAAATAAAAGTTATTTTTGTACGAATGAGAGTTGTGTAAAAAAGATACAAATTAAATTGCATTGGTACACATCTGAGATTGGTAGAATACGAGTAGACTGATTACAATACTAGTTTTTTATTATCGATAATAATAAATAGTCCTGAAAGTGGACAGTATCGGTATATTGTTACACCCTCGATTAGAGGTACGATAGGTGTATGTATACCCTGAGGTGTATGGATACCAGGAATATAAAAACGTCATTTGTCGAATTAAATGGTACTATTTTTTCATAGCGAACTCCATAACACATTATAAAAATACCAATGGCGCTTTCTTGATAGGGTTTTAATTTTCGTAGCCAGGATATAAAAAAGCTACAATACCTGAAGCACATCGACTGACGTAATGGAGGTGTCGGAACGTTTACATTTCGAGAATTCATAGATAGCCTTAACTTGAAACTAATATAAAACTAGGTACGGGTATCATTGCACGGTGGGTCGACCTGTATATCCGGTGTCCGGGAGGGAATGATGTGCCAGCTCCCGCAAGATCTGCTCAAAACCCTTCCCTGAAGGTGTTTGCAGGCTGTTGTTTTTCAGTAACGTTGAATTCAGCTTTGTTGCTAGGTAGCACATCTGTTGAAGAATGATTAATTTTTTGAATACGTGGTTGATAAATTCTTAAGAGAGTGGTCGTTTTAGGAAACTGTATTAGTTATGTGGACTGGACCGTTTTTTTTTAAATGTTACGTAAGAAAATCTATATGTATGTATTTTCCCAACCAGAAGGTTATCATAGCCATTTCATAACACTTAGGGTCCCTTGAAAAGCTCCTCCCTCGTCCAGTATCGTAGTAAGTTACCTAGTCCTTTTCTGGTTTTATCGATTATATTTACACCGCTGGTGAAGCATCCCATAATTGAATATGGCCCCATTGATCTACTTGAGATAATTTTATGCGTCGTCAAATCCTATGCATGCCTGGCCGTACATCATCATCATTATCAGAGTAGCCTATTCTAGTCCACTGCTGAACATAGGCTTCTCCCAAGGATTTGGCTCTTCTCATCCATTGCAGTTGCTGCCAGCCACATTGCGCAGATTTTCGTTCCGTGTATTATGATTTTTCCATGCCACGTTTGCCTAATCGCGGTCTCCACTTCTGATATACAATAGTACTCAGGTGGGAGCACGAGTAATTACCGAACTCGTCTACTTGGGGTAGATGACGGTTGTAGAATCTGCTAGAGAATAGATGTGACCAGCCAACTGCAACTTCCAACTTGCTAATCCTGCGATTGCTTCACATAATCTTAACTTTTGTTGACTACATTAATTTGACTATTTGAAGGTGGTTGGTGGTTGATATACCTACAGGATCGGCTAGGGAGGTACCCTCTTACCTATTTCAGCCGCAAAACAGCAATGCTTGCATCGCTGATTCGGTCTGAAGGGTATGAGAGCCTGCGTAATTACCGGCACATGAGGCACTATCCAAGCCCTCAAGGTTAGAAGTGCATCGAACCCTCTAATTAAGTAATAGTATGGTGAGATGTCTATGGGCGACGGTGACAACAAACCATAAGGTGGCCCATTTGCTCGTCTGCTCTCCATAAACAATAAGAAAAAAATTACCAATAAAGCGGACATAAACAGCAGCGCTCCTAGAGCGACAGCTATCATCATGGACGTCGCACACGTGGCCTCGGGCGGCGTCCGATGGAACAGTTCCCCTGGCATCACCACAGTGTACTCCAGGTTTTCCTTAAAGCGTGTGAACGGTGTAGAGTTGTTGTCGGCGACGAGAGCAGCTGAGCTAATGTTGTGTGTGTGAGACGCGTCTGGCAGCGATCTTCGCCGGCGTCCGTGGCCTGCAATTTGTTATAAGGGACGATATATTTTTCGTTGATTGACGTACATTTAGGCGCTGAGCAGACGATGGATAACGCTGGATGTTACTTTTGACTAAACCACAAAACCGTATGGTTTATTTCAGAAACTCAATGCATATACATTTACTGTTTATTTATCGTTCATTATGTCCGGTAGACCAAACGAAATCTTAGGATTTTTTCAATGACATTCCTGATCTCATGTGGGAACAAAGTACCCAATGAACACTTCAATACGTTGATGAAATTTTAGAATGCTCACTTTGTGAATTTTACTCAAAAAATTGCTCTCAAACGTTTTTCGACGACAAGAAGTAACATTTGAGATTATCCCTGTTTCGCTACATGATATTCGTTGTTTTAGAAATGGTAGTAAGTATAAGAATGACTAAACCACAATACGATATACGGTTTGTTTCAGAAACTCAATATACATTTTTTATTTATTTATCGGGTAATTATGTCCGGTAGAACTAACGGTAAAACAAGCGAGGTCTTGATTAAGATTTTGTCACTGAGCTTTCTCGAGTAAAGAACACTTCAAATCGAGCAGTGAATACATTGCTGACGTTTTAGAATGTTCACTTTGTGAACACTCTATTCAATTCCTCTCAAACGAATGTATAACCTTTAGACGATTTTTTTTCACCTGTGACTTAAATTATAACAACACTATCTGAGAAATATTTCAATACTTTCGATAGCTAAAGAAGTAAGTATAGGTATAATTATTTACCAGAAGGCTCAAACAAGTCTAAGCAGTAGTCAGGCTGGCAGTCCGCCGCGTCCATGCAAGCCTTAATCTGCGAGTGTATCCAGAGCGTGGAGCGTTCCTTCATGGAGGCGAGCAGGAACGCCTCGAAGTCGAGGAATACCTCGTTGTGACGCTCGCGGTACCGCGCCGGCTGGTGCGGTATGATGGACGCAAAGTCGCGGTTGCGGCATCTGTTGAACAGTTTATGAATTACCTGGGTTTTAATCAGTTCATCAAGGTGGTAAATAATTGGGATTATGGACTGTAACTTTTGTTTGAAGATATTACCTAAGGAAACGCTTCGTAATACGAGGTGAACGGCATTTGACTGCTCTGTTATGTATGATATTATTCTTTTGTTCTCGAGGTGAGCCGAGTTTTTCTCCCTCGTAGTCCTATTAGTCATAATATGCTTGTTATTTTAACCTAAGTCCAGAATTTACATTGGTCTAGGTGTCATCTATACCAAATCAGAGCAATAGATAGGTATGGTTTACGGTTACGGTTTTAAGTAGATATCTGACTCGAAGATCTTACCCGTCCTTGACCAATAAAACGGCTCCAGGCGCGTGTGGTCTGTCCGGATCAGGGGACACAGCAACTTCTAGTAGCTTGATGTGTCGCCACGCCGAATCGGGGTTGATGCGCGCACGCAGCTGCAGTTTCGTTCCGATTGGAACAGCCTGCAAGTAACATGTTTCATGTTTGTTTTGGGAATCAAAACCATTTAATTAATTACTTAAGTAAGTAAGTTTAATTAAGTAAATAGGGTCAGAGTGTGAGACATTACTGCGGTCGAAAATGCCTTTTTCATTAATTGAGAGAGTTGTATACACCTGACCAGAAAAATATATAATCCCTCGTCATATTGCGGAATTAAATTGAACTATTATTTTCATAGCGAACTCTAGAACATATACTATAATTCATACCAGTGGCGTCCTCTTGACGGGACTTTAATTTCATGAGTCGTGACTAATATAAATTTTCTTATGCAATAATTTTCGCGTTACTCAGTCTAAAAGGGCTTCTTTTATGATTACAAAAGTGCCTACACTTTTGCCCTACGCTAATGTTTAGGGTTTACATTTACCAACTGCTCTAACGGTGAAGGAAAACATCGCGAGGAAACCTGCACACTGAGATGATCAGTGTGTAAAATGGAGTAGGCACAAAAGATTCAATGGTCGAAGTGCCGCTGGGTTATTCCCGGCCCCCTATCCTAAGATAAGATAATAAGATAGGGCGCCCCCTCTTCCCAGTATTAAAAGAAGTGGCAGGTCATGAATCATGTCTCATGATTGACCGTGGGCTACGAGAAATACGCCTTGTAAAAATACTAGCGGCCAAAATTCATCAAACATTATCAGAAATCAGGCTCAACCAATGTTTAATAGTAACTAAAGAAACGTACACCAGTTACCTGATCGACGGGCAGGTCGACAGAGTGGTTGGTAAGCCTCGATACTGGTGGCGCCTCCTTGTACAGAGCAACCTCGTATTCCAGCCGCCCTGGTGTCTCCTCCACCACACCTGATACTCGGGCGCCGTGCGGACTGTGGAAGAAACTGATTAGGGATTTTGCTGGTGATTCGGATTACAAGCCACTGGCAGTTTAAAACGTGGTCCTATTGGGGATGGAAATAGTCATGACATGACCTCACCTAAAGTTTTAGACTTACATTTTGATCGTGCCTACACTTTTGGGCAGGGAACCCTGTATGTATTTTATCTCAGAATGAGCGAGCAACCTTGCTCTCGCAATAGACACTTACGGCACTGAGCTCGGCTTAAGGGTGCCTTTCCACCAAAGCTGTGCGAGGAAGTGAGGCGGTGAGCGAGGAATAAATCCGCCAATAGGATAGCTCCATTTTAATCGGTACGTGATATGAAGTGATAATGGAGCGATTCTATTGGTAGATTTTCTCGCTTCCTCGCACAGCTTTGGTGGAAAGGCAGCCTAATAGTGACTGAGCTAGAGACGCGCGATAAGTGTTACATTTTGGTATCGCTCGACTTTTAAACTTTATAAAAAAGCGGAGGCGATTTTGTCTCGTTCGTTAAACACTGTTACGCTCGACGCCAAAGGAGTCCTTTGGAATCGACATTTTGCAGAATGAAAGCAGTTCATTAATTTAGACATCAATATACTGCTCATAATTCAGTATTTAGATACAGATTAATTGCAAAATTGCGGATATCTACATTACTGGTTACGAATTTAAATATCAGCGAATGAACACGATACCCAGCAATGTACGAGTACCTACGTTGATATTGACATGCAATGTTCAATTTCGGGATACTTACAAGCTGCCAGCGAATCCAGCTGCCTTGTTCTCGATGATCGTGGGCTCCGGCGGCTTGCACATGATGATCAGTTCTTGGTCTGACTGCATCACCACCCCTGGGAACTGCGGGAACCACACGCGAACGTGCACGAAGCCCTGGGGGTTCGACAATAAAAAAAATTAAGTGAAGAAATTACTAGGTATTCAGTTACTGTACTTACAGTAGAATCCACATAAAAAGCGGAATTTTTATTAAAACTCCGACCGATCGAGGGAGGGCGTGGCTGTTTGTTTGTCTGTGGCATCATAACTTGACAACGGATGATCCGATTTGGACCCGTTTTTTAATTTAATAGAGTTTTGTCGAGAGTGTTCTTAGCTAGGTCTGATAAAAATTGGACGAGTGGTTTCCAAGATCTTGGAGTATCGATGATGTCAGATGGGATCAATGCAACGGTAATAGCTACATGGTTCGAATTTGAGCTCAAATGTTCAGGTTCATGGTGCATTCCCGACATTTGAAACCTTGAGGATCTGATCATGACCAGGAAAAAGTTAGTAAACTCCAATTTCACAATATGAAACTGGAAGAATTGTAAGATTATCATCCCGTCGAAACTATAATAGTTAGATCGGGTCTTCTCGAACTAAATTTGTAGGGAATCCTGAGATATTACAAGAGAAAAAAATATTAAAGATGGCGGCCAAAAAATAAATGAAAATGATGTGGAGCTAGAAGTTTTAAGAAAGCCATGGCGAGACCAAGGGCCGAGGTCTAACCTGCTGAATGTTTTTAGCCATGTGATTGGTTGACTATGCTACCTACATATTGACCGAATTGGAATCGAAGACGAACTCTTCGGTATATAGAGCCCTTTGTGGTAAGCTTAGGTACTATCGTACGTTAGGTGTATATGTAGGTAAGTATATAGGCGTAGAATTAATATAGGAATTTAGGTAGTTTATTAATTTAACAATCGATAATCAATTAGATTGTGTAACATGTAAAAAGCATGTAAATCATGAATCACAGCCGAATATAAGTCTCTACGTACTTATATTTGTGAAGGAATTAACATGTTACACGAGAAACTTTGAAAACATATGGATGGATCGAATGATATAATAATATTATTAATGTAGCCGTAAGCAATCATCAAGAAATAAATTGAAAAGCTCATAATGACTTTGTCGTTAATATAGTACCTATCTTCACTTCATCGCAGCAGTGACATACAGAATGGTCAGTGCCATTTTCTCTGCAGCTCAAAAACCGTACAAGTACAGGGACGAATCCAGGAACTACTAAAAATCTGGTCAAGGGCCAGTCGAGCCCCGTGCCCTATAGGTTTTCTTACAGGTTTTGTACTGTCTAGACCCTCCATTTCCTGGATCCGCCACTGTACTTACCAGTAGTCAGTCGGTAAGTAAAACGAGTGACACGGGGCACCGCTACCGGCCGTTAAAATACACGAGCGGAGTGTTTGAGCCTACTCACTACCTTACTTTACACTTCACACTGTTAGCTGTATAGTAACGGCACCCGCGATTATCTGCCGATGACACAACGGACATCGCTTACCGGTAACAGAGCTTTCACAGTTTCGGCAAATTGTTCTTGTCATTGTTCCATGATGACATTGTATCCTAATGGAGAATTGGTAGGTATGCGAGTGAAACGATCGAGGGCTAGTAGCACACTTCCATGATTGATTACAACATCAACCTTATAGTGGTGGGCGCAACAACGCACTCTAGCATACGAGTAACAGAAAATATCGATAAACTTAGTTCCTATGTGCTTCAGTTCAGTTATTGTCATCAGAAACTGGAACTTGTCATCAGGCGCGGTCCTAACTTAGGTAGGTACATTTCGGGGATCACCTATATTAGGAAGCTGTCGATTAGGGAGGGGGGGATGATATAGGTTTTTTTCGTATAAGTCACTCACATTTCGTTTCAAAACACCGCATCTTGTGAAATCGGTGATCCTCAACCGGTAGAGCAGCCCGGTGGGGTCTTCGGGCTCCGGTCGTATCTGGCAGATGGGGTCCACTATGGGGTCAGTGGCGCGATCGTCGGCGAACAGGGGGGCGCCGCGAAACCCCTCCGGCTTGCGCAGGAGTGCCGTCACAGAGTCGCGGATGCCGGAGCCGCCGCTCGAGAATGTGCACTGGATGTCTGTTACTGGAATTAATATGGTTTTTCGTGAACATTTTGGCCAATAAACTAAGGATACAATTTCATTGATAGTGACCATGACGATCATTTAATGGATTTAATCACACAGAACAACTTTATTGGCAGATTTATTGGTTTTCCATTGCTTTCCCCATTTCATTTACTGGTCATCTTAGTTTCCTCATTTGTCCTTCCTCGTTACTTTAAGACTATGACTGTGTTATACATTAGCTCTAGATGTAAAATATAATATAAATAAATTGCCACAATATATTATTATTTTTAATCTCTATACCTATTTATTTACCTAATAAAATTAATTAATTTTTATGTCATAATAATATTTATGAGTTTGAATTTCGATTTTCCCAAAAATCATTCAGTTTAATCGTAATAACCATGCATAATTATTCAGTTTTATAATCTTTTTGTATGATCACGGGTCTAGAATTTCTTTTTCGTGTCCCGTGACTCGATTTGGCTGAAAATTCGTGTTAGAAGTTTTTAAAACAGACGACGATCTCATGTATAGGTACTTACTTGATATTTTACGTCTATTTGTTATTAGAAAATGTTTATCAATTGGTTAGATCAAGGTTGAAAGATTCTGTGATACTGACCATCGTAGTCTTGCGCGAGCGCCGTCCGGATCTGTAACAATAAGCATTCAACGCTTAGGTTTGGAACGACGAGCAATTAAACACCTCCCAATTATCTCACTATTGTTAAACGGTGCTATTCCGAAATAGGTACAACTAGCGAAAAAGCTACCTACTTAAATCATGAACGCCTTTATGTATGTATTGTATCACTCGTAGTGATGTTTCATACAAATGAAACAATAAGAGAGTTCATTAGATACTAATTAACACCTATAAATTACGGGTAGAGAATGTATGTCACGTACTCGTATACCTACATTATTGGTAAGTTTTAAGTACTTATGAAAAGCCCAAAAAAATAGGAAGTTGCTATGCTTATAATTATAAGACATTTTCAAAATTTCGATTCGCCGTTATATGACCACGTATTTTTGATTCAAATTACAGTCATGATGTATGAATCATACCGTAGGTGACAGGAAAAAGCTCATAAGAATTAAAAGAACGTGTAAAGCAAAGTTTCCTGTGCCCTTCTTCACAACCAAAGTCTATACTAGCCTATCAACATCGTATTCTGCGAAATAAATGGTCAATTTCTCGGCATAATATTTTGAAGATGAACAGAAATATAATAGTCTGAATCAATTTAATGGTAGTCGTGACCAAGGCTGGCCGCCGCAAAGAAAATGCTTGCGATTATCCCAAGAAATAGAGCAGTTTAGTTTATTTTTTCATTATCTTGACTATTTTTTAATATTTTACGTGACATTTGAGGACGTTTTGAGAAGTGTTTATCTAGGTATCTACTAGTTTATTAATTTTAGATTAAGAGTAACTCTATTTCTTATTTTTTTCTTCTCTTCTCTTAGTATCTTTTGTATACTATTTATTTAGTTTAATTATTATTTATTTCCACTGATTAGACAATCGAATTCGACTGAATGAAAATTTGATGAATAAAATACTGTAGGTAAGTTCGTAGTAAGTAATGTAAAAGGTTTTGCATTGATGTCTTTTATACGTAGAATCTGCATAAGTATCATATACGAGTAAGTTAGCACCTTTCTTTGTTATAAAAGACATCAACGGGTGCTACTTGTACCTATGTACGTAGATATAATAAAATAACAATAATTGTTTATCAAATTCAAATTAAGAGTTTTATATAAGTAAGTAGGTAATTACCTATTATATTTATTTTGACCGAACTTGGAATTTTTATTTGTAGATACTTACGGTCGGCAAATAAAATGATTTTTCTGTTTTTAATTCCGAAAGTGAGCAAACAAATCAAAATAAAACGGGTCATCTATAATTTAAGGAGTCGAGCAA
This sequence comes from Hofmannophila pseudospretella, assembly GCA_947369225.1. Lineage (NCBI taxonomy): Eukaryota > Metazoa > Arthropoda > Insecta > Lepidoptera > Oecophoridae > Hofmannophila > Hofmannophila pseudospretella. The sequence continues at coordinate 5,923,881 of OX376323.1, read as the reverse complement.
GTAAAATTCATAATACCTATGCGAGAAAAGTGAAAGCTGTTGACAAGATTTCTCATGAAATGGATCCGAGACCTCGTCAAAGGTTGAGTCGAGCGAGTGGTTGTGGTTTACAGTAAATGAAGCGAACCATAAACCATGGCGCATCACACGCCCGTGACCGAGGTCGGCTGATGCGCCCGACAGATGTGGAGTCAGGAAAATGTGTAGGGGGTCTTCTTAGACTGCTCTTGCTCTTGCAGGGCGGCTAAATTGAACCAATGTCGGGTGCGTGCTTATCATGGAGATGCATTAATGGATATCGTACTTTAATTAAAAGATTTATGTGGAGGCACCCTCAGATAATAGTCCAAGTTTAATGTAATAGACAAATGATTTCATTTTAGGGATGTAATTTTGAAAGATCTTTATATAGAGTTATAAAGATTATCAGTGTTTGTCTAGCAATGGTTCCTCCATTGCAGGGCTGTTGGGTGGTATTTGTAGAAGGGAGTATATAGTACGAGTATGTGTTGTTACAGTGTCGGTGATATTTTATTACATGTCATTTTCAGGTGAAGCATTATTAACAAATTGATCAAAATATTGACGTGAGAAATATACATACATTGTATTCATACATACATGGTGGATTTTTTAAATGTGCACATAGCGTTTTTACCATGTCCCACGACTTTGATGACAATCAAATGATAACCAATGATAGTTTGTAACTGGGTATGGTATTTTCTTTGAATCTGTATTAGAAAAAGAAGAAAATTGAAATCAGTACATACTTTTTTCCCTATTGCCTTTACGAAACTGTCACTACACTGTCCTATAAAAAATTAAACTAAATATTTTTTAATTCCATAAATAAAAAAGAAACATTTATTGATTTACATATTTTTAAATTTTGGAAGGATTTTTGCTTACTACATTTGCTACCAAAGAAAATATATAGTCATATTTACATGATGGTAATGGAATGGAACTAAATATATCATAGGTTTCAAATTTAAGGTTGTTATCGGCTAACAGTATTTTTTTAAAATTATTTTGTAGTCTTGCACTATCTGTAATGTGTAACCAATAATTTTGAAAAAATAATAATTTTATATACTGGCCTTATTTGTTGGTTATATATAATAATATATTAACGTACTACTATAACGTTTTTTTATTTCAAAATGTTAACAAAAAAATAAAAAAAACGTATGATTAAAATTTTGTCAAGTTACTCATATGTACATATGTAGACAATAATGATTATTTTAGCGATAGACACTTCTGGAATTATGTAGACGGTGGCGGACCCATTCCACCGAATCTATAGATACTTACACTTGCAACGTATCTGGCGTTTGCGACGAAAGTAAGTCGACTTTATTACAGAGTTTATATCACGCTCCAACTACCGCAGAGTAGAGCCTATCTTTTGAAAGTCGTTACTTCGGAGCGTACATCGCTGCGTTAATACAGAGCCTTAAAGAGTGCGGTCGAAGTGGAAAAGCAAATGAGAGTGTTCAAGGAAAGTAAATCACGACGGTGAATCAAGTTATATTAGGGTTGAAGACGCTTGTCTTTGTTTAGAGTGTCTTTCTGCAAAAATATTTGCCTTTATTGTGAACTTCACTTTTAAAATACCAGCTAAAACTGGTCTTTCTATTTAAAAAATATATGATGGAAACTATAAATTTTCACTTCTATGAATTGATGAAATATAACGCAGTCTCGAGGAGGCGGGCGTTCGTTTTTTCATGCTACTATTCTACTTTGAAAGCTTAAATTAACCATAACCATTGTCAACCTTTCTTCCGCGGATCAAATCATCTAAGTTACGTGACCCAGCGGGGGGAATCTCTATGAGGTCAGTTTTTATAAGGTCAGGAGTTTGCCGGAACGAATCCGAAACTAGGAGGTCCGTTAAAGAACTTTAGTTGACGATATAGCTCATAGGATTAGGAAGCTGAGCCTAATCCATTGGGGTAGACGAGTTGCCAAGTGGAGATCGCGATTAGATTAGGTAAATGTTAGATGGACTGACAACACTGAAAGTAAAGATTGTCAATATGAGCATATAAAGTCGGCACAAGCCGACTTTATTTGCTCATATTGACAATCTTAAATCTGAATGGGAACAATCCCATTTCTTCCTTAGTGATCCTAACGAGGCTGACATGGTCACCTTGTCGTGTACCAAAACCTCTAAAACGAATTAAAAATGGTCGACTGGTTCACTTCAACAAAAAAATTGTTAACTTCAAGATTTGTTAACGCCAATATCTTAGTCATATCTATCAAGTAACGTGTGTTATTTTTTATTATTATTTAATGAATTTAAATTTCGTCCTCGGCGCTCACCATCTTGGTCAACCTAGTCTGAGGCGGTGTCATTTTTCTGGACGTCTAACTTTCTTAAACGATGAAGACGTATCCTCTCCGCTCCCAAAAGTGGTTTTGGTCGGTCGCAAACGGGGTTTAATCTGTTAATTTTAGCCTTTTTTCTTTCGACCTTGACATTTTCACTTGCAATCAACGTCAGAACTTTATTAATATCGCAAACTGTATTTTTTAACGTCAAACCGTAGCGTATACTCTATTATTTAAAATACAGTTTATTTGGTCCAAATCCGTTGAGTAGTTTCGACGCTAGCTCACTTTAAACTGAGCGCTAACTGCGCAACACCTCATTTTCAGTGTTCATTTGCGCGGCCTATGACGCCTCCAGAGTAGTCCAAATGGAGCCGAGGAGGGTCGAGCATACATTATTTTCTTGTCGTCAGACCAATCTTAATCTTTCGTTACACGAAGCTCTCGAAGTAAAGTTTTTCGGTACACAATTATTCTAGGATGACCCTCCTATGATGATTAACCTAACGTAAGACATTCATTTGAATTCATGTCAAAAAGTTATTTTTCAGTGCAGGCTGTTGGTAGACTGGCTGGAAAGAGTCCGTAGCGAGTTATGGGATCTATCTATATGGCCAGTAGAGGCTGGTAGACTGCTGATTGGGTGGCAGACCTAGCTTTGTAACCTCGCTGACCATTGGCCCGGCGTCGTCGTGCGGAAACAACGATCGGATGTGGATAACCGCTTTTGCTGAATGCTTGTATGCTAATTTGAACGCAGACGGATAAACGGTTTTTCGTCTAAAACGGTGCTGCTCTGATTATTGGGCGTGAAGACTTTTTCTTGGGAAAAAATCGTGCGTGTAGTCGATTTGTACGGGAGGTTGCCGCGTGTTTAGTTAAGATTTAAAAATAGAGTAAAGTGCAGAGTATAAGTACATATGAACGATAAATATTATATGTGCGGTATTTATTGAAATAGATAGACGTAATTAAAAAAGATTTTAATTAAATAGTTTTAATTATTGCGAACTTATTCAAATATAATGTATAACCACATAAATAAAATATATTTATGGTTAATACTTGCGGTTGTTGATACTTGGTGAAATTTGTAATACATGATTAGACTTAAATAATATACTGTTTCACAGGTTTTTAGTGTATTTTATTAATTACGACCGGTTTCGTTTACACATCTTCAGGTTTCGTTTCGTTCCGGTTTCGTTTCGTCAGGTATCGTTCTGGTTTCGTTTACAAATACCTGAAGATGTGTAAACGAAACCTATCGTAATTAATAAAATACAGTAAAAACCTGTGAAACAGTATATTATTTAAGTCTAATCATAAAATATATTTATATAAAGGACACATTATATTGGTACCTCTGTGTTTATAACAAGAATGTAAGAATTTGTATTTCGGTAAAAATGGCAACCCTTGTGGTTGTAACGTCATGCAAACCGTAACTGTTTTGCTTGGTGAAGTTATGAGTCAACTTTTTGTGCCATAACTCCGACAATCCTATTTGTTGGAGTGATCACTTGCTTGCTTGCTTATATATAATATTATAGACGTTATTGTTCAGGGCCTGGTGAACTGCAGGGACGCTTGGACTCATTGGAATCTTTTATGTCCGTATACGTAGTGATCACTCTATAAAATGTCTAGACTAACGCAGTGAAAAAGTTATTTAAGAGTACCTATGTAGTTTCAAAGTATCGAAATAATAATGCGAATCAAACAATAGATAAGCAGAAAGAAAATAGCAAAAAACAAAAACAACTTTAAATAATTGTGAGAAATAAAACTTTTCACCTTTCTTTATAATTAAGTTATTTAATATAAGCACTTCCTTTTCTAGATTAGACTATGTTTCGTCCCACGGGTCTCCATTCCCAGGCGATTCGGCTAATTGTAGTTTAAAATAATTGCTCTACCACCGCGGAAGCAAGAAGTCTTCTAGCGAAAAAGTCACAGGAAAATCTAGTTAAAGATAAATTGTTTGCGTGATGTTGATAAGTGAACACTTCATCTGGCTAAATTGTATAATTTTGTTAGATGATGGCATGTAATAAAGTACGAGCATAGTGATTATTATATGTGGGAAGGCAAAAGAGTTATGGGTTGTTCGACGGTGTTGTGTACGTCTTACAAGACTAGTTCTTTTTCAAATATTAAAGGTAAATTGCTTATAGATGAAATCGAAAATCACAACAATAACTTTTGGTATTACATTATTTTATTAAATGATCAAATTATAATAAATAAATAAAAAAACTGAATAAATAAACTTTTGGTACAACTTATAGGTTTTGACACTTTTAAGAATTAGAGAAAAATCTGTTATATTTTTTGTAAATACAGTGTTACTAGTAGTCCATCCATGATTATACGATTCATGAAATGATTATTCAGTAGGTAAGCCACTAGGTAGGTGTTAGGTACATTTCCTGAATTAATTTAGATAGACATTTTTGTGGATGCATCTTTGTTAGCAAACAACAATCGGGATTTGCGATGTCTATCTGGTCCGATAGTATCGCTATCATCACAGAAACGTCGCGAAGCCCTGACGAAACTGGTGTCGTGGTGAAGCGTGCGCGCAGAAGACAATTCTGGCACGATCGACATGCAAATGTCGAACACTATGGATGGCTTGTTATTGTTAACACTCACTCACACTTATGTGAGCGAATGTGATAGAAGACAACTGTGGAATTTAACATTGGCGTGAAACCAGTCAGACTCGTGCCACTCGCGTGCGCCGGCGCCTCGCTTCATCTGCGTAAGTAACGTTACCTACACCTGTATTATCGTTGCATACAGATCAATCGATCGTGATTTACAGAGATCAACGATTCCTTTATTGCTGATAATGGGGGCTAGTTCATTCCAAATGTAGCGCGTGTAGTAGTGATATATAAGAATGTGTTTGCAGTTTGCTGATTTTAAATTCGTACACAAAGAGTATTTTAAACAGAATGACGTATTAATGATACCTATCGAGTTCTTGATTAACCAATTAAGAACTTAGGGTCTGAGAGCATGTTTCGAGTGAATAATAATAGAGACTTCAACAGAAAGCGTGGCTTCCAAACTGTCGAATACGTCTAATTAATAGAATAGTATATCGATTAAGTATAAAATTTCAAACTAAAATAAAATGATTATCTTTAAAACGATAGGTATCTTCAAACTGACCTAAAAGAACAATCAATCTGCACATCAAGATAAGTAACTGTCTGTTTAAAAGTAAGTAATTGTCAGTTAAAAGTGAATAGTTGTGTTGTGTACCAAATAAATAAAATACCAGCACGTCTTCTGCATTTAGGTGTTTTCACCAAGAGAATTGTAACATTAAAAAATTATGAATAAAAAATATCAAACTTTTTCCCAGCTTTTTCATTGACGGCTGTAGCAAATCTCAATAAAAACCCTAAACTGGATTTAGATTATCCACCACATTACAGAAAGATCGACGAAAATTGTACTTTTATTTATAAATCGCCACTTCTTTCTAAAGCTCTTGGCGTTTAACACAAATCACTGGGGCGTGAAATTTAATATTGTGAGTAGTTTCGATCTCGTGTTCAATGTTCACAATACTTAGGTCAATCAGCTTGGATTTTACGGTGTACTTTTACTTTGATAGTGGTCATTTAAACGATCTTGTAAAGCCCTCCGAGGTAGACAAGCCTATAATGAAGATATCCACCTTATTAAGCACGTAGAAGATGGGTTGTCTATGTATTTATACGCAATAAAGTTGGCAGTGTTTTATGTTCGACGATTGTATGTTCGATATAGTTTTGAACATGTAGTTAAAGAATGCTCTTCTTCAGTACAGTCATAATAAAATAGAAGTAAAGTTTGTGAAATTAACTTAATTTAAAAAAATGTTCAGTGTGATTCATTAGTTCCCTAAAGCGAGTACTTACTCTTTTAAAATTGTGTACACTGTAATACTAAGCATTAGGAATATTATGATTATCATGCTGCAGTAGCGACTCTTTGTGACAACTACAAGTGGGTTAATTCCATATCTTTACCGGTACAAGCTTTAGCGCGATAAAATTGTATGTAGGCTAATTTCATGCAATTAATTTATAATGTGGTTTTAACGCGCTCTGAGAAAATGCAACTGCACTTTTTTTGTGTTACTATCTTAATTTAGAACAATTTATTGTATTATAAATTATTTACATACAGTAAATTATATTGCAGTTACGGACTATTTGGTACGATGGCCATAGTTTATAATTTATATTATTATTGCAATAGGTAGTTACCTAATTGCCCACTTAATGTCTATCTAAGTTAAAGCTGTGGTTCAAGTATTATTTGTTTAAATTATAGGTGCTTAAGTAGATAATTATTGCTGCTGTAAAGTTTTGTCGATTAGTCACTGCAGTCATATAGCTTTCAATTGAAGTATCTTATAAAGAGAGAAGATTTCAGAAATCATTCTAAAATCCGAGTAAGTACAGTCCCCATACCAAATTGTTTGACAACTACACAAGTCCAACTAATTTAAATCTATTGTTTTGTGACCCAACAAAGGATACATGGACTCCTTGGATAAGCACTTTGTGTCCCAATCGTGGATGGACTGTTAACGTGTTACATCCCATTTATACATCATGGAAAAAATATGAAATCTGAAGAGTTTTGAGATAATTTATCATTATGGTCTAATAAGGTTATGGATGATAGAGAACGTACCAACAATAGCAGCAGGAGAGCGCAGTCGCCGGCGCTCGTCATGCTTGCGGTCTGCCACACTCGAACGCGGAGCCAACCGTTAAAGCTATCTGCCCCGATTACCTTACTGGCTCTTATAAAAACCTTCAAACTGCAATATCGTCTATACGCTTAATACTACTCCTACATGAACAATAAATAATTCACTGTTGTTTATTAATAAATTACTTAAGTAATGTATTTCACTGGCACAAAAACTTTTTATGAAACCGCTGGTCAATTCAGCACGCAAAGTCGCGCCAAGCTTTTCACGGAAAGTGCGAGCTAGTGCCACCGGCAATGCATTGAGAGCGTGGTGCGACTGCGACGTCTCGAGACGGGACTGCGCGGTGGCGGCTTGGCGCGCTCCGTTGATGATGGTGGAACAGTTAGCATCGGGGAGGGAACCACCTGCTCGCCCGTACTTTATCGTTCTCACGACACGATCACCGATCCGCCTCGCAATTCGACAATCTCGTGATCTACATAGTTGATTGGCATCGGATTAAGGGGAATTGGGTTCTTTAGTTCGCCGTGGATGTGTTCGGTACCATGACATTCGCGAGGAGAAATCGCAGGGTATCGCTGATTGAGTGGCAGTTCGAAGCTGCGCTCGCGATCGGGTCAGCGACGTTATGTTTGGGTCGCAAGCAATCTCGCCGATGATGATGCGGAGTCGCAGGAAGCGATCGCACGATAAGATAGCTAAATAGCTTTATTTCTGACCGCGTTCATTGAGACCATCGATTCGATTCAAAATTAGAACCGCTATAGAAAGTCAATCAACTTCAGAGATGAATACAGATAATTTTCTTATTTAGGTACCTGCCTACCTAAATTGACAGCGGTTATATATTTAGCTGGTGATTAGGAACCATCTCTTCTTGACTCAAGACTACATAGTGCTCGATACGAAACTGCTGCGCATCCCACCTCTGAACCATTGTGATTGACCACTCCTATATTTCCCGTAACTTTTTATATATTTTTTAAAGTATGCAAAAATAACATTCAAAATCGATGAATCTACGAAATCACTTCTAGTCGTAAATGCCAAATAAGGGATAACCAGCACGATTATCACTTCTTAGCATCAATAGTTGCCTTAGCATCGACAGCAGGTGGTTTCGGCAGCTGACGGCAGCGTCAACGATGCATGACCACGACCGCTCGGTCACGCCCTTCTTTGCTTATTTAATCACTACCTACCCGCGGAACAACGTTACTTGCATATTCTTGTTATCTTTATAAGTACTAAGGCAGAGGAGGTTTAATTAAAAGTACTCAACGAAGTCAAAGTTATGGGTTTTCTTTTTATGGTACCTCTGTGCGTGATGTTTGAGTGTTGTTGCTTTATACAGTTACAGGGGAAAGGTAGTTTAAGTGAATAAAGCCTTCTCAGAATTAAGAATAATTTGTGTTTAATTTTAACTAAAATTTAGATATCACCCTATTTTAGAATACGGCATGGCTCTTTGAAAATTGTGTGCGGATGTAAATAAAGTATGTAATTCTCGAAACGACTAAGTGGATAGTAACCCGAGTGGAAGTAAACCGAGATATCTACATACCTACTTTACTATTGTATTGCTATGTATGTAAGTATGAAATATTAATTGTATTTCTTAAAAATTAAGAAATAAATTGATGGTCAAATGTGAAAGCATAATTAAAATTCGTTGAAAAATAAAATAGCTACAGGCAATCAAAAATCAGAACGGTAGAAAGAAATGGCGCAATAAGTTTTATGACGTCAGTGTTCCCTAGCGCCATATAAGCAGAACCTGGCTGCATATAAAGGACTGTTTTGCTAAAAGGTACAGAGCATCTCTCCAATACTAACTTTAACCATTATTATCTCTGACGTTAGATGAAATATCGAAAAACTAATTTTAAATCCTTCTTTAGGAAGTCCATGTAAGTTGATTAATGCAAAAAAATAAATTAGGTTAATACCGTATTATACAATCATTCGTTGTAAGCTTGATACTTTTCTTTCCTTGCCGATGCTCTCATGGTGATTGTACAATTTTGAGTTTTGTCATTCAAAAAGCGCTAACTTCACCAAATTTTCAAAAAACATATAAATAGGAAGGAATGGGACTCCGGAAGCGGAGCAAAGAATAAATTCGTCGTGACTATATTTTATATGCTATACAGTATACAATAGAGTTTCTAATGAGACGCAGAATACACCATATTTTATTCTTATTAATTTAAAAAAACAATCTCTTCAATTCTTGCACTAAATCATTACATGTTTTCGGACGGAAGTAAGTAGCTACAAATAGTTTTTGATCTACCTTGCAATGCCGCAACTTTTGATGCGTCTGTCTGGTGCGAGCGTTAACTTCCTGTATTTTATTTGACTACTTCGGTAATAAGATTGCAAAAAATATCGTTTAAAAAAAATTGTTTCACTCGTGTAGGTGTGGTGAGGATTTTTTATTTTTTATTTACCACTAAACCCGCGTTTGACCTCAATCTCGCGATTGTAAGCGACAATGGAGCACACGGATATAATAAATGCTTTTTCACTCTAGCCTAAAAAATCCCAAAGTTGTATAGGTTTCATGAAACAGACGCCGACAGGCTGAAACACCTTAACAGTTCGCATTATGAACGAAGAAACAAACAGTGGCAGGTCCAGGGGGGCCATACTCTCCAAAACCTGTGTGATCCCAATAGGGCGTGATCCTCAGTAGTGTAGGTTTCATTAAGAAGACGCCGACAGGTTGTACGCTGCTGACGACTCTTGGGGGAGGGGGGGTCCCTCCCCCTCCCCCTGGTTCCACTGTTTGTTTCTTCGTTCATAATGCAAATTGATTAAGCGTCGTCAGCTAGGATTAGGGTTACTCTCCAAAACCTGTGAGATCAATATAGGGCGTGAGCTTTAACTCTCCACTCTCCACATTTTAGTACTATTTTTACTACCCCACATTTTTTTTTCTTTATCCGGCCCTGGAAGCAAATCGCTTCATACGACGATGTATAGGCTAATATAATAGTACTTCTCATGTTTTAAATCACAACCCATCTACTCGTAGTTCCGACTCCGCCTCAATTTCACTATGTAGGTGTAAAGTAGGTGCCTATACCACATTATATACTCGCACTAAGCTCTAATATTTCTAACTAAGATTTCTAGTTACGCTGATCGAATTGCCATAGGATAGGTAGCTCCAGCACAGAATAAAATATTATGTGGCTACAGCGACTCTATGTAAACACACCTCCAAAAATCGGTCAAAAGTGAACACAGCTCAAAGGCCAAGAGTTATGTCTAACGAACGATTGTATGTAATTTGTATCTATATGTATGTTATCGTGTTACGATCTTAGGACCTCCACAAATAGTTTTTAAGCAGTCTTCAAAAAAGGAGGTTATCTAAATCGCGATCTAATAAATGCCTACTTAAAGTTAGAAAGAGTAGGTTTCTCACGCGTTAGGTACCTGTAGCATAGACGGGAATCAAATTAGCTACAAACAATGCGAGCTTTTCGTGATGTTCATTGGTTTATGAGTTTTTAATAAACAGAAACGGACGGAACTACGAATTTTGTAGGAAGAAACTACTTACATTTTTGCATTATTGTATTTCTTGCATTTTTATTTTAAATCTAAGTGGGTAAATATAATATACCTACTGATTGCCCACTTAATAAACAACGACGATAGTAAGTACGTAATTTCGTTAGGTATTTAATTATTTTACCCAATTGTTAAAAAAAATTATAAAAAATATGAGTTTTATGAAAAGAGTTCAGACAAATTCTAATTTTTTATTTATTATTGTTTAACTTAGTAATGAGTGAGAATAGTATTTTATATTTGGTAATGGCGCAGAAAGAAGGCGAGGAGCGGATCAGGGAGGACGACCCGATCCGCCGTAGGAGAACTGGGCGAAGGCGGCTGGCTCACGCTCGCCACCTTCCCCCTTAATGAGGGCCTCCGGGCAATTGACACGGGGAGTCCATTGCCTGATAACAGGTCCTCGAGTTGGTCTGGCGTGCCCGTGTTCCGGCACGCCACCACAAGCCGAATGGGGACGTGAGTCCCCAGAGTTGGGTCCGTAATGCGGACACCCGCTGGCGAAGTCGCGGAAGTTATGCGCAAGCGTTCCCGTGGCTTCGCCGTCAGGCGGTGCGCAGGAACACCGAGGGGGTTTTGGCCGGTAAAAGTCCGGCATAACTTCTTCGTCTCCCCCATGCGGCGAAGAGGTAAGCATGAGCGTTTCCCCCCGAAAAACAAAAAGTTTTTTCATATTCGTGTTTCTCTAGGCAATAGTTAATACATAGACTTTGTACCATTCCCGTTACATATTGCGGGAATTGCATATTGCACCTTGATAAAATAAATAGAGTCTAGAGACTAACGGGAATCCTAAATTAGTGCCCCTATTGAAATTAAGGGAAATGGTTTCTTTAATTATCTACGTACCTACATAAGTTTTTGTCACTTTGTTGTGCCCATCGGCTGTGTACATTTTTGCTTGTATATTTACATGTAAAACTTGAATAGGAGCCACAAAATCTTAGAAAGATTAGTCTTAGTTTATATAATTTTATTTTCTCTCCTAATTCCAAGTTAAGGTTGTAATTTACGTGTATTTAAAAAAAAAATTCGCCTAATGTTTTTATTTACACGTTATCTCAATGAAGGCAATAGTTTACTACGAGTTTCCTCATCTAAAGTTTACCTGAATCCTGAATATAGATCTATCTATATCTGTTTAGGTACGTAGGTACGATATAATAGAAACTGTCAATGCAAATTGGAACTGGTCAATGCAAATTGATTTATATTAACAAAATGCAGGGAATTTTTATACATGGTAAGTCAAATCTGACATCAGCCTATCAAACCTAAAACAATGTGACGTAGACGTCCGAAAGAGCTGCGTAACGTCGCGGAAGCTACGACGGTGACAGCAAGTCGCTGTGGTCAATTTAGCAGTCAGATATGCGTCTGCGCAGGTGACGTGCGTCAACTTGCACCGATTGTATTTGCATACAGCGAGCGCTTGGTAGATTTACTTACGCCGGAACAAAGAATGCAGCTTTTATGTTTGTTTTCATAGAATTTTCCTTTAACATGTCTTTCCGCATTAAATCGTATTGTTCATGGGAGTGACTGAATTAATTCGTAATAAATGAAAGTAAATCTTAATTTATCGGGCAAAAAAATAATTTGTTTTAGTGTTATTTTAGTATATTTTTTTTTGAATAAACATACCTCCAGATTTACTTATTATCGGCGATTCTGCAAAAAAATAAGGATATTTTTAAAATGAGTACAGTTTTTGTTTAACGATGATTGGTTACTAAAAGTCACTGGCTTATGTCTTCCTACATTTAGGGTAAACTACAAAAGCTTCAAAAGTTATATCGACTCGACTGCGTAAAGTGTCTTGAAAGCTTTTCACAAATAGTCATTCCGTTGAGTGCTGATCTAAGTCATACTTCCCCTATAATAAATCATGTCGAACGGACATTAGCGGTAGCAGACTCACAAAACTATTGAGCGAGTGAACTATGTTGTTCTCGAACGAATTAACAGTAATAATGGGGTTTTAATGCGCCTTGTTTAGTGAGCGGTAGTATTTAGTTTACAGTTAGTTAATCGAAAGTAATTAAACGTTCTATTAATCTGTATAGAGTTCATTCTCAAGACGTAATCATGGATGAAATTTTAACTTAATTATGGAAAAATAGGATACTAGATTGGTTTCGCGAAATGTTTTATAATTAGACTAGCTGTTGCCCGCGACTTCGTTCGCGTCATATAGCCTATGTCACCCGGGGATAGTGTAGCTTCCCAACGGTGAAAGAATTTTTCAAATCGGTCCAGTAGTTTCGGAGCCTATTCAATTCAAACAAACAAACAAAAAATCAAACCTTTCCTCTTTATAATATTGTTATAGATTATAGACAAGAGAAAAAACAAACTATTAGTAGGTGAGTTTATACAATTAACTCACCTACTAATAGTTTGTTTTTTCACTTGTCTAATTATAAAACATATATTTTATACAATTAAATATCTCTTCTTAGTATTAAGTCAATATTGATAATTTTATTTATTAATAATATTATTAATAAATACCTAATACCTAGTATTTAAGTATCCACCAAGGATTTTGAAAACCCCTATGTAGATTGCTCACAAGAGAAGTTTTATAAGCAAACCGCGTCTGCCAGCTGGCGCTTGCTTTTTGAGCATTTTCCCGAACATTAGTCGGGCACTGAAATGTCAAATGTAAAATATATGACCTATGGGTCAATTCCGTGGCTCGCTGTCAGTGCACACGTCTCCGTTACCCTATACCTAACCGCACCTACTCGATAGGAAGGTACATAATATGAAAAACGCTATGGCATTAAAATATTCATGTTTTCTTCATTCACCTACGTATTTATACGAAAAACTTAAAAAGGATAACTTTAATGAGGATTATTTATTGCCTTAGAGATAGAGGTTTCTCCAGGCTGCCTCGAAAATATGGAACGATCTACCTCCACCTGTCCGTAGTGCACTGACGAAGTCCCGATCCTCGTTCCAAAAAAATGATCGGGATGACTGTTGACGAAGCAATCCTGGGACGCTGGTGTTCTCATTTAATAATTGTTGTGTCTGTTCTGTTTTTGTTAAGTCTGTAATTTTGTGTGTTCTATCATCGTTATGTTTTACAATATACATTATTATTACAGGAATTCCCAATTCAATATTGTTGATTGTGTTATGTCGGGCCATGGCAGAATATCAGCAGCTGACAACACCCCGTCGTCAGCAAAATGCTGAGCCATGGACCCATTTGTCTTTAATATTATATTGTTTATTTTTACAAATGCGCATATTTAAATTTAAATGTACCAATATGTATTAAAAGCAAATAAACGTTTTCATTCATTCATTCAGGAGATATCTGTGGTGCGCTTATAGTCCGATATCTGTGGTGCCTACCTAATTTCAGATATTAGACAGCTATCTGAAGACTTATGTCTCGGGCGGAGAATAGAGCTATGGTAGTCCCTGACTGTCTATTACAAGGTGACTAAAATGGGTTGTCAGGATCGCGGTAAAAGTAAGGGCTTTAATATTCAGATGGGCGACCCTAATGGGAAAGACCACGGACTGACTGAAGACTGGGAGGTGAAATATAGGTACCTCCCAAGAGTACTGCTTTACCAACACTACTGCGTTCCACTGGAACTCCCCGATAAGTACAAGGTCGGCCATCGACAGGTATTTAGTGGGTGATACTCAGTATCTTCATAAGATTCCCCCATTGACAAATGAAAATGTATCTGATAGAATTAGGGCTCAGCTTGATAAAATATTTATCTGACATAATGTTATGCCTGCTTAGCCTAGAGTAGCTACAAAGGAATGCTCTCGATTTATCGTAGAATGTGTGTAAGGAAAACGTCACCTGCGCTCGGAAGGCATGCGCGTGCGCTGGTTTTTGCGACCATTATCCCGCGGCTGCAAATCGAATCGTATGATTGATGATCTCAGACCTTCCGCGTGCTGTCGTGACAGGCGCGATCCTATAGCAACATTATTTTGGGGGAGGGGCTCACTTATATAGGAAACAGTCGATTTGGGAGGGGTTATTTATATATGTGTCGCAATGAATTTAATCTTCTCTTCTATGGGAGTCATCAAGGGTTGAATCCTCCCTAAAACCTGTAACCACAACCGTCAAAATATAAAATTTCTTTGGCTGTAATGCACTTATTACACTTGACTGAATTCAGACTAACTGAATTAGTTACAGCGTTTTCTGTTTCGATTTGTACCGTAACCGGTACACGTGCGGACGGGTCCGTGTCCTCTCCCGCATCCGCGCGAAACACAAAACGCTCTTAGTCGACTGTTTCAGTCAAGTGTAATAACATTAAGTACCTACGGTCAGTCTGCGATTTACACCATATGAACAGAAATTGTCGTCTTGTAGACTAAATCGTATACTGAATTCAGTCAGGTGTAATAAGCCCATAACCTGTATGTTATGTCCAGTTATTACTTAACTTATTTTTTTATTATTACTAATTGCCATGAAAAAATAATTCAGAAATATTTTTAATTCTCTAAAGGTAACCAAAATATATTTTTTCGGTGACCTACTGGCCAGTATAAGTGCAACAGTTAAGGAGTTTCATTTTAAAATAATATTTTAAATAGAAACTCCTTAAACGTTATTTAATGTTGCAAATGCAAACTCTTTCAGTCATTTGGACATCTTTTTTTCTTAATCGATGTATATTGCATTGTAGAGATTGGTTGGCGGGTGGCCCGTTATTCGCAACGCCAAGTAGACCCTTGATTTCAGACATCGCGACTAGCGATAGCGTCATGCTCCGAATACCATAATTTATATGGGCACAATTCATTGCAGTTCTAATTTTAAATGATGATACTGCAATTTGTATCTCTGGAAGTGTGCTACAATGCTACAATGATTCAAAGTGAAATATGATTATAATTATTAAATATCCCGTTTTTGTTAGATATTTTTATTTACGACCGGTTTCGTTTATACATATCCAGGTGGAAATATAATAACATGACATAACATTGCTATTGTATCATCGATGTAAGTATAAAGTACCTACACAGGGAGGCGCAAACGACTCATACGATAATTCATACTTATGTACTTACGTACCTAGATTTACATAAATGAGAAAACGCAAAGTTCAAGCCCAAAAAGATTTAGGGAGCATACCACCCCCTTTTTTTATTCAGGAACTGAATCCTCGATCTAACAGCTCTACCTACCAAATGTAAACAAACAAAATCGTTTAACTCAAATTAAAACAAATAAAGGGGAATGCATTGGGGACTTCCTTGGACCACGAACCACGAGAGACAAATCATTCCAAATCTCTCGCCGAAAATGTGTTTGCAAACCGCGTAAACTGTTTTCATAACGGATCGTTCAGTTCACACGGCCATCCACCACGGATGACCGCCGCTCATTTCGACCGAACTAATCGTAATTTCAGACTGGCAGCAAATAGGACAGAAAGCATAGGCCGGAACAAGCGGGCAACTAGTACAGCGAAAATTTGAATAATGACTATCTAGCGGAATGTTTTGTTCTTCTAACGCTACGGTAGCTGCGCGCGCGTCGCGGCGACGACGTCACTCTGCTACGACAACTCGTAACTGTTGCGTCGTATTCGTTTTTCGTTTATTTGTTTTACGAGCGTGTTTATTGGCTGGATCCACGACACTACTGCATTAAAGTCATAAAGTCTCGGAAATATTATGAAGTTTCATAATTCTACGGTTTTCTGGGAAAAGTTCTCACAGCACAGGGCTATAATAGCGGTGTCGATGGCTTGTACAGTTTTGTATTGTATACGTCGGTGGCATCGCGTATCGATGTGAGTTCCACCCGCTAATTGCATCGCGGAATGTGGAGCATGCGGGATATAATGCTATACGTCCGCGACAATACCGCCCCGCAATTGCAGCCTGCACTGCACTCGCTGGTTATGCCTGTGGCTAGTTGCTTAGGTATTATCTATATTATTATCTATGTGAACATTTCCCTGGGTCTAGAATACTCTTACACATATAAGGTACGATACATACAATAACCATATTTTGTGCGTGTATATGCTCTACTGGGTAGATTGGTCGGGCTCTCTTTAACTTTAAGCGCTACCTTGAGTTTGTTCGAATCTGTAATTTGATGAAACAAGTAAGCATTCGTAATTTATATTGGTTACGTAGTGAGCAGATAGATTATTTTCGGGTATTCTTAACTACTGTTCTAAGGTTGCCTGGAAGAGATCACTCATAGCGATAGAGTTGCCAATTATATTAGCTTGTTGCAGTATGTTAATTCTTATAAGTATTATGTAAAGTGTATCTACTTTATTTTACAGGATTAGAGCAAAATTTTATGAAATATTCGAATGTAAATTGTGTAATTTTTCGTACCTAATTATTCGTATACATAGGGCATAATATGGGTGTAATAAATAGCTGCAATCTAAAATCACAGCTTAGTAACTATATTTTACCGTTTTAATTTTACAATACTTACTTACATTACATTTAAGAAATGTTCCGAAATGCAATTTACTTACTATAAATTAAAGACAATCTAACGGTCCCTGTCTATCTCATTTCCAGTGGTCGATCGGTGTGACACGGCAGAACGAGAGGAGGTCACAATTATACGCTAATAATTCGGCAAAATTCAAAGATAATTACAGTATCGCTTCAACGTTTAGATACAGCCGCCTGTTTTATTTTTAGGCCATTGTTCTCCTTACATTGTCTAAGTGCTATCTATGTTATTTCTTTTATTAAAGACTAAACCCGCATTTGACCTCAATCTCATTTAACAATTGATACCTAAGTTAAAAGGCGTCGGACACTCGGTGCACCCGTTTTAAACGAAGTGACGATGAAGCTTAGTAGAAGCTTAGTTTAGAAAGGACTGATTGGAAGTGATATAAATATATTTATAGAATACCTAGTTATAAGGAGAAGTTATTTTTCAGGTCACATCTCAAATACGTGAAGAAGAGGAATAGAATGATAACGGTGACACAAAATAAAATAGATACGCACGAAACCGAATACCTACCTACCTCTCCTTCTATTCCAGCAATTATGGTGTTTATCGTTTCGTATACTTTCCCTATGTGGATTATAGGTGTAGGTACGAGGTGAGGTCCGAAAGTTTCCGGCCTGTCAAAGAAAAAGGACACTCAAGGTCATGTAACTATTTTTATTTTTCATTATAGTCTCTATATAGTCATCTATTTCAACACACTTTTCGGATCGTTTAATTAGCGTTTTTATCCCAGTAAAAAAATAGTCAGAATTTTTTAGACATCTAGAAATATGTCTGGCCAGAAACTTTTGGGCCTCACCTCGTATGTATGTCTACTTTTATATCTCTACAGATTTATAAGGATTATGTATGTGGGTACCTAGGTACTGTCCTTAGGCGACAAAGTCACAGAAATATATAGGTCTGTCGACACAGTTAATGTCTGTCGACACAGTTAATTTGCTATTATAATAAATTGTAGGTATTATTGTAATACGCGACATTCTCTAGCATTTGGCAACAAAAGACCTTGATAAGTTGCTACTATCAGATAAACCGACTGCCTTCCTCATCGCCATCATTGTGATCATAGACCAACATAATATATCGTTTAGGTTGTCTTCATCAGCCTAATAATGTCACCACTGATGGGGCACAGGCCTCAAATTCGCGAGCGAGCTCAGTGGCACCGATTATGGAATGTCACTCGCTAAATTAATTATAATCATCGCTATAGATGAAATGACCCGCTTACACAATCCAATGGATGAGGAACTTAACGGGTTTCATTTAGGTTTAGTTTTTTATTTAGCGGGCCCGCAGGAATCGACGCCATTTATGGATTTTACATAGGTACGCATGTTTCCATACAGTGTTTTTCTTCAGCGGTAGAGACGTCAGTAACAGTAACTCAGTACGTAGGTAACTTTGAAAATATGTATTTAGACTGCTCTAACAATATTTAAGGTCTTTGCCAGATTCGAACCCGAACCATTCGTGTTGGTGCTCCGGAATCGTAGACACTACTCCAGGCCTCAATAAGATAAAAAGTAGCCCGCAATGACTCAAATCTAAATAGTACCTAACTAGCGTTAGTACATACATAAAGTACTTTAAATAAACTGCGTACGTGCGTAAAAGTACGAACATTTTCGTCTAAGTGATACTTAGACAAAATAATTTACGACCATCTTAACTTATTTCTTTTAATATTTCCGCGCCGATTCCCACGTATTTAATTATTACTTAAAGTAATAAAGGCTGTAAACATTGTAATTACAAAGTTAAATTTTTATGTAGTCAGACGACGGCGCGGCGGCGCAAACGTGACAGATTCGGCGATAATGCGGTTTGTCTAAGGATACGTGATGTGGTATAATTACATTGATATCGTGGTATAACAGCACCATGAGTCATTTTAACGCAACTGTTAACTAGATACATTTTTGAAACGATACAGAATGTTTTTCTCTCTTTAAATAAGTAGGTATCAAGAATGCAGGGAAAATGGTAGGTATAAGAAAATCCTCTAATCACCTGACCCCTTGCAGGGCGATTCAATGGGCGAGCAAAGAATGTGAAAATTAGCACACGTATTTAGGACACCCAAAGGATCATTTTGAAGATTAGAGCCCACTCAGATCACCGCTCTTCTGCCAGGGGGAGGGCCACAGGGTCAAAGAGACACCCTCTGCGCTCCAGTAAAAAAAAAATACGATACCGATATCATCCTAGTAGGTATAACAAACACGTCATAAGTTATAGACTTGAACGTGACAAAAATTCACATTGAAATCCCTGATGCCCAGGAGCACGATCTGCGAGCGCGGCAACCGTGCTAACTCAGCTTACCTTCACCCAAAGGATAATTGTGCGAAGCGGCGGCTTCGGCTTCTGAAGAAGCCGAATTCTTATGTCGGTTTTTATATGGACGGTTCCACAAGGCTCTTACAATGGAAAAGCTCTTCCGCGCGACACTTTATATTTTTTTAACGTACTTATTGTGAGATAATGATATTTAAAGTGTATCTTTTTAAAATCTAGAATTATATGGCTTTCTAACAGTATTTTTATATAATTAAATTTGCATTACTTTTAACGTTATCGACGATAACAGATCTAACTTCTTGTTATCAGTTTTACATTGTTTTAATATTATAGAATTTCTTCAACGGAACAATGAAAATATTGTTCCAATAATGAATTAGTCATTCTTTAATTATACGAAAACGATACCAAAAATGCCTTGGTAGGTGTAACGATGTCGTTATAATATTTTTACTGGAGCGCGGAGGAGGTACACCTCTTGACCCTCTCGCTTTCGCAAAGGAGCGGTGATCTGCGTGGGTTCTAATCTTCAAAATGATTCTTTGGGTGTCCTAAATACGTGTGCTAATTTTCACATATTTTGCTCAAACTGCATGATTCATTATGAATCTGTGTAATATCTTCTCGAACTATAAGTACCTATTTAAATTGTACGGGAAACGAACCAAATATTCATACTGATTTAATTACTGATTTCATTTGATTTACCTATTTATTTATTTATATAATACTTGACAACTTACCTGTATGCTTCCATAGGTAGAAAGCGCGTCAATTTTTATGGCTCATCTACAGCCTGTTAACACCTAAAAACGTGTTGGAATGCGACTCGTGCCAATATCAGATACACTATAAAGATTGTCGCGCTCTCTAGAATACAAAGTTAAACAAAGTTTTAATTTTGTTGAATTTGTATTATTTGTTGTTAAAAAAATTTCTAAACGAATTCTCTAAATACAATCATTTTAAAACGTAGCTCAAAACTGTCATCAACCGCCTACGCGAGTGTTTCTTACTTATAAAACGAATACAGAAATTGGGGTATTTAATATTATAATTTTTAACTTCACAACATCAACACAAGTTGATTATTTATGACTGTTGAAATATTATGTTATTAAAATGTAATGTTTTCACATTGCATTTCAGAATATTATATATAACCATCGGGGTAGGTATCTAATAGGAGTCGATTCTGTAAAGTGCAATTAATAAATCGGTGAAACTCTTAAACCCTATTGTGTAAGAGTGAAGGCGACATTCGCTTAGCGACGAATAAGCGAGTAAGGCCCGCTTGCGCAAACCGTTTTCTCTTGGGTTAACTCTAACCCGATGCCATTTTTGTATAAAAACCATAGACAATTCGCGAGCTGGGTAAACTTTTCGCGCAATCGGGTGTAAGTGACATCCGGAAACATACAATGTGCAAAAAATCGCCTACTTTCTGCGTTGAAAAACTGTTCGTCTGTAAAAGACATAGGAAAATAAAATCTTTGGTGGAAACACAGTCTGTTTTGACATTAGTAGGTGTAGATGATCTGTGACAAAATTTATTTGACGTGACGTACCTACTTGCGAATCATAAACATGTGGATTGTATAAAAGGAATTTAACGTAAAATTTTGCGATATTATAAATTACCAAGTGCTAATAATATGTGCTACTTGAGTACTTAACAATATACACCCTATATACTTACAATATACATTAGGAAAATGATACCAGGCTACGGTGCCGTTACCCAGGCCCTTCTGGGAACCCTTCTGACGTGGGGCCTGACTGCTTTAGGTGCCGGTTGCGTGTTTTTCATAAGAGGGAAACATGTACGTGTGTTTTGTATTGATAGCTATGTAATTCCATGAATGAAAGTTTGTTTTTAAAATGCAGGTTTGTGTTACAGAGGAAATTGCTCGATGTATCGCTGGGTTTTGCCGCTGGAGTGATGACGGCAGCGTCTTACTGGTCCCTGCTGGAGCCCGCCATAGAGATGTGCAAAGAATCTGGGTTCTACGGTGCTGAGGGACAGTATGCATTTTTACCAGTCGCTGTTGGGTTCCTGTTTGGAGCCATATTCGTGTTTGGAACAGACAGATTTCTGGATTATTTAGGAATTCACTCCACAAACATGATGATGAGTAAGTTTTTGTTATTTTTTCATTCATGTTTAGAAAAGAATTTATAACCAGGTAGTTTAAGAACTTGTTTAATGTAAGGTACCTATTTAAATAAAATCAAATTAAGGATTACTACCTGAAGAAGGTTGCTGGCGATGGTTGGATGAGAAAGGTGGAGGACCGAGTAATGTGGTGCACCCTGGGAGAGGCCTATGTCCAGCAGTGGACAGACACGTGCTGATAGATAGATAGAAGAATTACTACATCCTGTATCAAATAAAAGAATAACTACTATATAAGTATTAATAGCAGATTCTGAATCGTAAACAAGTACAGAATATGGTCAAGGTGACTTAAATGTTTTCTTTTTGTAGCTTAATAACCTGTTCATTTGGGTAACTTGTTTATTTGTGTGCAAAAATGTGGTAGGCATTTAAATTTTTGTACCTTATTTAAATTTTTATATCAATTACAGTAGAATTTGGTTATAACGATTGAGAAGTGTGTTATATCACTATCTCAATCTATTTTAATAGGAAGTAAAAGCAACCTATCACACTAAAATTTCTATTTTTAAAACATGTATAACTTTTCAATAGTGTTTTTACATGGTTCCATTAATTACTTTTGGAAAAAATGAAAAAGTAGGTAATAAAACACCGATATTTTTTTTCCACCTTACTCTTTCCTACACTAAACAATGTGGCCATGTTCCATCCGTTTTGTAGTATTGTTTCCAAATAAATTCATGTTGTTCTAAATATTTATTAAACCCCCAAAAAATTAACGCCATTTTTAAATGACTGTCACCGAAAAAAAAAAGTACTACAGAAAGTTGACCAACTATTGGAAAAATTATTGCATTTTATCCCGATTTCGAAAAGGTATGACACATGAAATTCTTGTGAATAGTTTTTTTAAATGAATTTTTTACGACAACAAGTACCAATTTTGGGGACAAATGATTCGAATAAATTTCATAAAATTTTGGGAAAATTATTAATTTGAACAAGAATAAAACAAAATAAATAAATAAAAGTAATTTAAATTAAAAAGTAACTTATTTGCAGAAAAAAAATTATTAAAACATGAACCTTTTTCTAAGTGATTGAATTTAGTCTCATATCTCATCAACCAGTGAACGGATTTTGATGCGTTTATCTTTATTTGAAGAAGCACAACATTTTAATGTAATTTCCGTAAATTAACGCCTGATTGCATCAATTATATTCCAGGAAGCATTTCATATTTATTTTATATTGTTTAGTTGAGTCTCATAAGATCAACTGCAAACCCTATGTTATCTCACATGATTGTAGAAGAAACAGAACCTTCGCATTTAAGTAGAGATTTGTACCTTATCTAAAAGACATATGATAGTTAGCTACTGAATTTTGGTTCATAAAGACATGGTGTTATCTTATTGACAATGAATAGCATTATTATTTTATTACTCTTATAGTAATGTAATTGAAGTACGATAGTATGACATTAAGAGATTCTTGGTTAATGCATGCTCCTGTTTAAATATTAAATTACCTACGTTATCAAGACTTAACTACCTACATAATTCAAGACTGCTATAGAAAGTTTATCGGAACATGGCCAGATAATAGAAAAGAGAATAAGTTTTTGCTATTATGTCTAGCTTAGTATTGTGTATGGCTGTAGTGTACTGTTATTTTATAGCCCTATAATAAAATTTTATCTTTCTTCATGTGATATCTCGGCTTTTTAAAATGTTACTTAAGTCAATGTCAACTATGGGAATGAAAATATAAAATTACACTTATGAACAACTAAATATACAGGAAATATCGATATTTACTTAATTTCAATGTGATATCATATTTTTGGTAGTATAATGTAGGGTTTTATTAATTTTAATTGGTACTTAGATTGAGAATGACATTGAACCTGAACTTGAAAGTGATTATTTTCCACCAAAGCTGTGCGAGGAAGTGGAGCGGTGAGCAAGGGTAAAAATTCACCAATAGGATTGCTTCATTTTACTGGTGATGTGATTACGTAGTGATTCTATTTAGTAGATTTGTTCCTAGCTTCCTCGCACAGCTTTGGTGGTAAGCCACCCAATCTTGGAAGAGTTTCTAAGCATGTTATGACAGTCTACATTTGACAAACTTATTTTTTTTACTTTACCATTGCATTGATACTGACCCTGTGAAAAATATTTAAGAATTACTATCTTATCTCTTCGTGGCGCTCCATTCTCTCTGCCTATCCCGCAAGGGATATAGCATGAAGTTATGTACGTACTCACTTAATTTTGTACTGTTACATTTTTAAATTGGCTATTGAGGAAAACAGGCCACCATTTGACATTAAATGGCTATAGGCATCACTTATGAAACCCTGTATTAACAGATAGTTGAAGTACTGCCGATATTGAGAAAGGGAATGGCATTTCAACTGTTTTCTCTCTATATTTCAGCAATAACAAAGAGTAAAGAATCCAAAGAGAAGCTGGAAGACCTGGAGATGATGACAGCTCTGAACAAGCGGCCGTCGAACCCCACGAGCGTGGTGACCATGGACGCGTCGCCACCCGCCGACTTCGCCGACTGCATCACCAATCAGCATACAGCGCAGCGGCGTCGCGGACACTCGCACCATTCTCTGGTTAGTTTTTGCTTAGTCTTTCGCGTTTATATGCTGAACTTTCGGACCGTGCGATTAGTTGCGAAACTAATAATCTATGGAACCCTTTCGCAATAATTTTTTTATATGATTTCTTAATTGAAACTAGTTTGAATGCGTCAAATTATTTAAAGCGACAAAGTACCAAAGGGTGTATAAGCTTAATGTGTTGGCCACTGTATACTCGACTACAGGTCAACCTAACCAAAATGTCTTTGATAATCTGAAATATACCATATTGCGCAGGCATATACTGACTGTTGCGGGTCAATATATTTATCAAAATATTATGTAAGTACGCAAAAACTTACAGTTGTTTCCGAAAAACTGCGTTAACCATAATTTCAACACTAGAAACAGTAATGTAAACACATCATTCAAGGGCCACTGTGTACGATTTTATAATAACCTGATACTGTTATAAATATGACAGAGAAACAATTTAAGACCCATATAATACGGACTTTATGTAAAAAGGGTTATTAAAATAAATGACTACTTAAATGATAAAGAGGGTTGGTCCTAAATTCAGCTCCAGCTCTGCACATTGTATTCATAATTATTGTAAGATATTTCAAAAGATGTGCTGCTAAAAGTTTCTTGCGCCGCTTCTTTCCTTTCAGCTATAGCACCTTACGAAGTGGTGGTAGAGTAAAAAAATGACGTTGTAAAAATGTACTACAAGGTTCTACTTACAATAAAAACATTTTGATTTTGATTTTAAGGTTGAGATTCAATCCGTCCGGTATCCGTGGTCAGATCGCTTTTCGAAGGTTTTTCACAGATGGTATGCTTTAGCTAGTGATCGACTGTACAAAACGTTTACGTCTAATTCCTGGAATGTCTAGATGGTCCATTGCATCTAATTCCCTAAATGTCAATATTCTTGCTTCATAAGACATCATGCCTATAACTAGATGTTTTTAAAATATCTAGACTCAGATGTAAACCGCTATATTCATCGTCGATAAAAACTTAATTATCAACATATAGACATTAAATTCGTTAACAATTTATAAGGCTCATTGTTAATTAATGATTTTGTTTCAAGGCAAACATTGATAACGTTAAACATTGAAATATGCTTCCGATTTCTTCTGCTGATTATATAGATATAGATTATTTTCGGTACAACATAAGAGTATAATCTTATCTTTCTATATAAGAGTAGTTCTATAGACAAGCGGGTCTTCCTGAACCATTATCTCATCAAGTACATTGATGTCTGTTTTGATAATATTTTGCCTGTGGATAAAACCCTGCATATATTTGAGAATAAAAACCCGCCAAGAGCGTGTCGAACACCGTGTGTTCCCTACGGAACCCTGTCGTGTGTGTGAACACGTACGTGTTCTATCACAAAAATTATTTTGCGGTTGATTTCTTACAATAGTCTAGGTATCTAATTCTATTTCACAACGTAACTTTGGCACCTACTGGGTCTTTTATAATTTTCATTGAAAGATTTTTGTAGTTTATAGATTTGTTAAACTGTAAAGGAGGGTTGACATGACGAAATTATAGGTGTTTCTTGTCGGCTATGGAACACTAAAAACTGATTAGTTAATACTGGTCTAAAATAGTTTAGACCAGTATTAACTAATCAGTTGTAGAATTAAGGAACATATTTTATAAACAAATTATAGTTTGTTAGATGTGCGTGAAAGGTCATATGATAAAAGAGGTGTATATGTAAGGAAAAGGCAAACACGTGTTAGACTGCGCTATTTAGTAAACACTTATTTATGCGTGCTTCTTCTGTCTCGTTCATCCTTGATGATTTCGTTTGCCATCGCATAGCATAGGTTGTTGTACTGTCAACCACAGGTCAACCTACCCAAAACGTCAAAATTTGAGAATCTGAAATGTATCATATTGCGCAGGCATAAGGTTGAGATTTAATCTAATATTTTTGACAGTTGTATACTATAGCTTGTGGTCCACTGTACAGTGGCCAACACACCTATACTCCTTGGCACTTTGTCGTTTAAACGCTTTTAAAAGCGTAATTGCTAAAAGCCAAATCGTAGTGTTTCACTAAGAGGTTACTAAAATATTATTAAAAAATCCTCTTCATTCATGAAAGAACATTTATAAACCACTTTTCTGATAAATGCCTTAATTCAGGAGAAATTATTCTTTTTCGGTAGTGGCCCTAGTTTCTCTTTGGCTTTAATTGACACATTCATAGGAATGTCAAGAAATCATAAAAAAAACTTATTGCGACAGGGCAGACACATCAAGCTATATTCAGTATAGCTTGATGTGATGCGCCTTCCAGTGTACGTTACTAAACTCAGACCAGCGAGACGAGATAAGAGCATTTTTATAATTTTTAGCCTAATAATAACCATTTGTTTTACAATTTTTCAAATTCATTCGATTCGAATAGCACAGGACCGTAAAGAAAGGGTGGCACAAAAGACCCGCAGTGGGAAGACATGGGTTGATGATGATGATGATGAATTCGACTATCCACGACAGGGTATCCTGGAAGTATAGGCTAAGAGTTATCTTTTCATAAAAACCTTTTAATTATTTTTTTATTCTACGGGTTTCTTAACATTTCTCTAACATTCAAGTAATTTTTTTTATTTACCTTAAAAAATATTTATTCATTTTTTTACTCTAATACCGCTTCGTAAGGTGCTATAGCCGAAAGAAACAATCAGTAGCATATATTTTGAAATAAATATACAATAATTAACAATTTAAAAGTTTCAATAATACGATCTTTTACGAGTACACAATATGCGCCGCTTCTTTCCTTTCAGCTACAGCACCTTACGAAGCGATGGTAGAGTAAAAAATGATGTTGTAAACATGTACTTTAAGGTACTTACATACAATTTTTTTAAAATGTTTTAATTTGCTGCAGTTGAATTTAGGACCAAGCCTCTTTATAATTTAAATAGTCATTTATTTTAGAACAACCCCTTTTACATAAAGGAGAGTACTCACCTGGAGCATTAACAGCTCGGAATCGAGCATTACATCACTGAATACGTCGCGTGTAATGTAATGCTCCGCCGGTCAGTACCGCGCCATCGAGCGCCTATTTGTTACATTACACGAACACGCTCCCGATCAGTACCCTCCTTATGGCTAGTTTACATTGGTCAAGTGTTTAGCGAAGTGCGTTAGGACAGTTACTTTTTTGTCACTGGCAATCGCCATACTCGCCACTGGCATTTGCCACTTGACTAACGCACTTCACTAAACACTTGACCAAACCCACCCATTAAGATCTTTCTTATGTGGTTCTTAATTTTTTTCTCATCTGTACATTCCAGAAAGCGGACGAGAATGGTGACGGCGATCGTCGCGATAGCGTGGCACTGTCGCTGATCGCGCGACAGTCGCAGTGGAAGCGCATTATCTTGTTGGTGGTCGCCATCACCGTCCACAACATTCCCGAGGGGCTCGCGGTGGGCGTATCCTTTGGCGCGGCTGCCTCGCCCCAGGCACCCAAAGGAGCCTTCCATAGAGCCAGGTACCATATTTTAATAACTGTGTAGCTCAGAAGCTTTAAACTGTAAACGTCGATTTATATTCGGCCGCGCGCCGCTCGCCGCTGGCCAATTTCTATAGAGAGTGCAGGTGCACTCCATCCATACAAAGCGGGCAGCGGCGAGCGGCGCGCGGCCTAATATAAATCGACGCTAAGTGGTATAATTGTAATTTTACGTTTTGGACCCAAGACACTACCACACTACCAGTAGTGCCACTGGTATTTTTGAATCCCCTTAACACTACCAGTAGTACCATGGGTATTTTTGAGTCTCCTTGACACTACCAGTAGTGCCACGGGTATTTTTTCCATGGCACTACTGGTAGTGTCATTGAGTGGTGTCATAGGTTCGGAACGTAATTTTACACGTGAGACTATTTTGTGTAAAAATTAGTGATGTTTGGACTTTGAGTAAGTATTATATACAATTACAACGACAAATTGGCAAAGTTTATTTATTTATTAATTAAATAAACTATTTTAGATATTTTATTGGGCACGATACCTAAAAAGAAAATGGTAAAAAGGATTTGCAGTGTTATGCTTCTGAGGTACAAAACAAGGTACCCTGACCAGGAATATAAAAACTCGCCATATTGCGGAATTAAATGGAACTATTTTTCCATAGCGAGCTTCATATTACTCATTATAAAGCTACCAATGGCGCCCTCTTGACAGGGCTTTTATATTCCTGGTCAGGTTATATTTCTCTTGTCGTATGGTCAGGCTAAGCCTGGTTACTGTCAAACGATAGCAGCTGGACTCTGGTGAAAATGCTGGTTCTGACCGCGGCCAAAGTTATCAGTAATCTATGAACAGGACATAAAACGGAAAGCGTTGCGTAGATGGTACCACGAGCACACTCCGTAAACAGAAAAGCAAGACGGAACGTGATTTTTGAAGATACCACAAATCACCGTACACCGTATAGCAAGTATGGAAAAAGAATGTCGGTGAAAATTATTAATATATAATTAATGCATATAACAAAATACTACAAAAGTAAAAACTTACTATGTATAGTTCTCAAGAAAAAAAATTACAAGTGAAAATTCACCTGAAATCAGTTTTCATACAAAATTGTATGAAAAAATAAATAAAAGTGTCCTGTTTCAAACGAAAAAGAAATATGCTTTAGAAACCAAAATTATAAACTATATCTCCATAGAAACTAAAATAACAATGTCTAAATTATGAAGCTTTTAAAAAAAATGCTAAACCCAATTTTTATTAAAATACATTTTTTTTAAATTGTTTACTGAAAAGACTATAGGAACATATTGTCCATCTGTTCTTCCTACAGAGGTATTTTGTCCAGTTCATTGATATTTTTATATTCTGCCCTAAAGTCAATTTTTGGGTTTTGATTAATCGCAATTTAAAAAAAAGTCGTCCGTCAAAGTTTCTATTATTTAAATATATTTTTTCTGTGGTTTATTCTTATTACAAATAAATGAAATTTAAAAAAATATATGTCTATATTGTATCTGTCTACTTACAGATATATTTTTTCAGCATAAAAATATTTTCTAACTCGTACTTACAAAGTACTTACTTCTTACAAGTAGTACGAAGTAAGAACTAATAACACATACGTAGGTATTATATATTTTGCTACGATCGACTGTAAATTGTAATTTAGGCCTTTGGAATCACACTTTATGATTCTACGGTTCATTTTAGATTACGCCAGAGTCGTAACGAGTAATCTTTACTGACTCGACGTGCCATCTATGGAGAAATAGTGGTACTTCAATACGCAACCCGTTGGTTGAAGAACTACAGAGAATGAATAGATTTATTTACTTCATGCTTGAATATTGTGGACAATCCGAGGTCTTTTAATTTTAAAATGCGCCCTCTAACGAAAAATTTTGAAACGACAATGAAGTTCAAATGTTTGTTCGCTTGTCACCTGCCATCTAGAGAAAAGTCAAAGTATGTTTATTGATTATGGTTGGCCATAATAGCGACTAAAGTGCGTGAGCGCACGCTATTCCCTTGACAGCGACAGATGTCACTACTGGGATGATTCTTAAAAATATCACCGTCTTAGTTTAATTAATTAACAATTATAAAAGCAATAAATTGCGTCATCTCTCAACTTTGTAAAGAGATACGGTCATTTTAGCCACAAAACTGCTTTTATTGCTTTGTATCGTGCGTACTAAGTAAATTACTTTTTATCCGACTACGCGAAGCAAAAACGAGGGTTATGATTTTAGAGCAGTCTATGTTTGTAAGTATGTATGAATGTATGTTCGTCTATTCCCTCACAGCGCTTAAATCACTAGACGGATATTAACAAAATGGGTTGGATGGTGCCGTTGGATTCGTCTTGATCTTCCGCGTGTCATAGGTTATTTTAATTTTTTTCACATTTTTCGTTCGGTGCTTGCAGTTAATTTAGTTACGTATTCATATTCGGTTTTGATAGGGAACCCTGTCTTCCTATGCAGAACGGGTGGTACCGCAACGGCGGCTGTCGAAACAATTGCAATCGGCCAACTGTAAATACATACGGGGTTACCCATAAGTGTAGGCACGATCAGAATCGTGCTCCGGGGTTTTTTCCTTGGAACTGCGCCTAATGTTACAAAATGTGTCCAATAAGGAAATTTCTATGAATTATGTAGACAGGGCGAGTGGCGAGCACGTATGTGTGCCGGCGGCCATTTTGTTACGTCAGGAGAAGGAACGCGAGGCACCGTTGGAGCGACCGCGGCGCGGCGCCGGCGCGGCCGTGCTGCAGGAATTTCATTGATAAGTTGCGGGCGCGAGCGGGATGCAGCTATTATAGTGCCTTGCCTTGCCTGCACTATAGACCCGCTGATATGCTATGGACACTACTTTTAATTAATAACCACATATTTGTATCGCCCTCCCATTGATCCAACACAATATGTATCTTTGTATAATTAGCTTCGTTACTCATCACGGTATTTAACATTTCACAGTGTTATAAATATCCCGTTTATTCTTGAAAATAAAAGCCGTAGAGAATTGTCAAGTCTCGTCTCATCGAATGTTTGGCATAAGGCCGTCACACGCCTACTTAACTTGTTGGCATGGTGATCTCCAGTCCGACTACAAGAATTTTTCATTATGTAAAGTTAAATGCTCCATTTCGTACCGCGTCTAAAATTGAGGCTAATTGTATCGTTATTTTATTAAACGTTTTCCTCGTTGGAATCGATTTTGATGGCATCAAAAAGTGTTCGGTTTATTTCGTTCTATCGACGGTCAGGTTAAAGAGTCGACCGGCAAGCGATTCGGTACCTATGCTTAGAGCGTTTAGAGTCGCAAGTAGGTGTGGGGCGTAACGGAAGTGCGGATATCAGAGAAGGCACACTGAAAGAAAGCTTGTTTAATTTAGAGCATATAAAGTAATTTTTATTCATTTGAACAAATTACTTGATAGATACGACTAAGATCTTGGTTGAAGTGAACAATTTCTTGGTTGAGGTAAACAAGCTTTTCTTTCAGTGCAGTGGCAGTGGTGAGCGGCAAGCGGAGCCGAGTCGCGAAATGAGTTTATTGGCGAGGACGGATCATTTGTAGTTGCGTCGAGTCGAGCCAAATCGCGTGGCGGGTCTCGGGGGCAACGACCCGCGCCGGCGCAGACGTTGCCGTCACCGCCGCGCCGCCGACGCCGCGCGCCCCCGCCTGCGCCCGCGCACTCCGCCCGGTGAAACTATTTCACTGAAAAATCCGCCGGCGCGCCGTATCATTGAAGTCAACCTTGACGATTTGTCGCGTCGTCTGTACCGACCGGCGACGACGCGTGGGTGCCTCCCGAGCATATTCATAACCGTTAAACATTGGCACCTCTCACTGATGTACAGTCGACCACGGGTCAACCTACCCAAAACGTCAAAATTTGAGAAACTGAAATAAACCATATTACGGGGACATTAGGTTGATATTTAATCGATGAAATTTGACAGACGGTATACTTTAGTTAGTGGTCGACGGTACACAGACTGTCTCGGCGTTTTGCATTTTCATCTTACAATCTTCAAATATCTACGTGTGTATCTACATTCATCATGGAACCATTACTTCTTGTGCATAATCTTATTGAGATTCTCAACATTCGAGTACTTACCTTTCTAAAATTATACTCGGGAGAAAGATTAATATTAATAAAACAAATAAAAAACCGCTTTAAAATTACTAAAAAGTTACAAATAATTGTAGTACAAATAAAAACCTAGGTGGTCCTATAAATATTTGGAGTCGCAACCCGTTGCACTGCGCGGCGTACACTTAACCGCGTGGAAAGTCAAATCTGGCAGTGCAACGCGTTGCACGTGGTTGGCACCAACTCTAAATAATTATAGATAAACACCTAGATTTTCACGAGTATTATAATTATTTATAACTTCTTAGTGATTTTAAGACGGTTTTATACTTTTATTAAAATTAATTTATTTCACAATATTTAGTAATGGATTCGGCCGCCATTATGGCGCCTCGCGCCCCTCTCTATGCCTTCGAACAGTTCTACAATAGGGAATATGCATGTGATTCAAATATAGGTCAAGTATTTTTTTTTGTAAACTTTATTACTACATAATTGTACTTGTACCATTTATTTTATTAAATCGCTTTTTAATTAAAATTTTAAATGAATGAAAGTGGGAATAATGTGAGAGAAATTCAAAATGGCAAAACGCAACGCTATTGGTTAGACCGAAACGTGACGTCAACGTCCATGTTGGATTTTCACCAAACAAGTAATTTGTTTTGACTCGGCACTGTCATGCTGTAGTGGACCTCCTCAATTTTTTGAAGTCTGTTAAAAATTACATGTTTCACACAAGTTTTCACCACAGTAATATCCTGCCTGGCCCTGTCTGCATCTTTTGGCACTTATCTCTATTTGAGTTCAGTAATTTCATAGTTCATTAGTTGCATCTTTATGTAAAACGGTTGAAACAAATCTGGCTCGCCTTTGTATGCAAAATTAAGTTCTTCTATATTGGCTGTTTTGGACAGCAAAGCGTAAATTCATGAATAAATTGTGATCACAACTCACGATTATCCTAATAAGACAACAACAGAGCGAGTTTTAGGTCACAAAATGATTTGTTTTAGATACGTATCTTTTGCACACAAAATATACCAATGAATCCAAGTGTCCCTGATTCATCCAGGCCCACTATCTTATAAGATATCTCGAAGGATCTCTGCCCCGGCACCTCGCTACAAAAAATTAGTAGAAGTGATCTACCCTTACCATTGTAGAACATAAATATGGGTATCTTGCTAAGTAAATTCTACACGAAATCTCTGCCGGCGTCTGAATGAGTTATGCAAAATTTGCTTTCCCGGAATATCGGCATCATCTTTTTGCCCCGGCACCTCACTACAAAAAAATTAGAAAAAGTTAATCTACCCTTTACCATTGCAGAACATAAATGTAGGTGTCTTGCTAAGTAAATTCTATATCAAATCTTTGCGGGCGTCTTAATGAGTTATGCAAAATTTGCTTTCCCGGAATATCGGAATCATCTTTTGTCCCGGTGCACCTCACTTCTAAAATTTAGTAGAAGTGATCTACCCTTACCATTGTAGAATATAAATATAGGTGTCTTGCTAAGTAAATTTTACATCAAATCTTTGCGGGGCGTCTTAATGAGTTATGCAAAATTCGCTTTCGCGGAATATTGGATCCAGTGGTCGTGGAAGGGCCCGGCGGTCGGCGGCCGACCGCGCCAGGTAATGGCCTCCAAGTCTAACGAGATAACACCCAACAATTCCTTTGTTCCACCTTGTTATGCAGATCGCTCTGGCGCTGATTGTGCCAATAATTGCACTATCCCTGACGAGCTAATATTTCGCTTAATTACTTCCAGTTGTATGTTATGTTTTATATTTGTATCCTTTTGGGTCATGTGTCTACTTTCCCAAGGCGTCTTGAAGTCAGCCTGGGATTGTACCAACCTTTTACCTATTTCTGCTGTAAAGCAGCAATGTTTGCATGCGTGTGTTTCAGTTTGAAGGGTAAGAGAGCCGGCGTAATTACCGGCACATGAGGCACGCCATCTAACTCCTCAAGGTTAGCTAGGAGCGTATCGAAAATCCTCTAATAACAGGAGTGCGAGGGAAAACAGCGTAATGACAAGAGTGATTGACTAATTTTTTAATATATAGGTATATATTAATGAATTAGTAGATATACCTTCTTAAAGTATTTTATAACGATTTAGTTCGTTGTACTGTTATACTAATAATTATAATTTGAGATGTCTATGTGCGACTGATCACTAAACTTCAGGTGACCTGTTTGCTCGTCTGCTCTCCTTAGAGATAGGTGCTACTCCATTTACAATCATGTCCACTTTCCAAAAGTTCAGTGTATTTCGTAATCAATTAGTCGCATTTTCATCATCAAGTTATCTTTTTATTTCCCTACTAGAAGAATCCCTTCTTTTAGGTAACTTCTTTCTAATTATAGCTGCGTACGTGAATGACTACGTACGCCTAGTCTGCTGTGCTGGCTGTGCTTTCCCATATGGTTGAAAATTGAATGATTGTACTCATTTTCAGACATTACAAATCAAACATCACAACTGAAAGCGGCTTCAATTGCTTCCGAAATGGTCAGTAATAACAGTAACTTTTCACCAGCGATCCTAATTGCAGGTTATCCATACCGATGTTTTTCATAAACGAAAGATGTTGCAGCACACGTTTATTACGATGGTAAGCGATAAGGCAAGGCGGTCGATTTAATGTCGTAGTTACCTTGTGTCGGGAAATCTTGTAATGCCGACTACACACTCGGATTTGCGAATTTCGTTTACTTGCAGAAATGTTCAGTCTATCTGGAGAATCTACAGAAAATTGAGGAAAATGGTATGCACTACGTAAACAGACACTGTCACAAGTCCTGGAAGTGACCAGAACAATTACTATTTTTCGGCAGTGACGCCGAATAATTTTTTTGGCCCTACTCTACCAATCATAAACCAAGAATCGAGGGCACTCCGTCAGACAAATATGACGTCTTAAAAGGTGTAGCACATCACCAATTTCTTCCTGTTACCAGCATTTACGAGTGAATATACTGCTACTCTCAAATTCTGCTGAGTTTTCTGAGTGGGATTGCAGATCCATTCGAGAGGTTTTGTAGACCGCACACATCACACACAAAATCTACCTCGGTACCTTATCGCCTCGATATCGGCCAAATGGAAGGTTTATAAGGACTTTGTTACTGAAGTCAGTACTGGGGTCAGTTACTGAAGTCAGTACCGAACCGCTCTATTTCGGGTCAGCACTTAATTTTTCAGCGTTTACCAAAGGATTCAAATGTGAAGTACTGGCTACACATTGAGGAACTGACTATAATGATACATGGAGTCGCGATTGTCGCATTTCCTACACAAGATTGACGTCAGTAACTGACTCTTATAAACCTGCCACAATAACATTGCTGAAGGAATAAAATATCGGAAATGCAAAGGCCGAATGAGCGTGTGTAGCTCGCATAAGGGACTGTGGTGTGCGCCAGTGCGCCTGCGCATCGGCGCAGCGAGCGCCTGGAGGGCGGCAGAGCGCGGACGGGCGCGGGTGGCGCGGCGGGCGCGGGCGCGGGCGCCACCCGCTCCACTCATAATGGGAGTCGGCAACCGCTTTGTGCCCGCCGCTGTTATTATGCAGATTAACACCGCCGGGAATTTGTTCAAATATCGTAACAAGCGCTCCTCCCGGCGCCGGCGCCGCTTGCGCTGCTGTAATTTACGATTCGAGCCTCAGGAATGTGTCGGCGTTGCCCACGGATTTGGTGCTGTTTTGTCGAGTTTTAAATTACGCCCTGCCAAAAGTATACGCCGTGCCTCTTATGAGATCGAGATTATAGTTTATTTTTGCGCCGACGAGATGCTGTGATTAGGAGATGAGCGGTCTCTGTCTGTTCTAAGCACCTTTAATTAAATATGTTTACAATGATTACTTATGTGAATCAGTTTTGTATTCGATTACTTTTATAGTAATCGAGTACAAACGTTATCGTCATCATGCCACCATCAGCCTATTTACGATTTTTTTGCCAATATATATTAATAGAAAGTAGTTTTGGTCTTCACCCTCACCCCCACTTTATACAGTTGACGAATAATATAATCACAAAATAAAACCTCTACTTCTGAAAATGAATCATGGGATCTAATAATGTATTTTAAAAACCGATGTACCAGTATTGTTTTAGAATTGAAACTATAGTGAGACCTAAATATGTGATTAATTATTACAGATTACTCACTGATGAAAGTCGGTAGTCCTCCGACTAATCCTTAATCAGTGAGTAATCCGTAATCACATATTTACCTAGTATTACTTTACAAGGATATAAACTTATTTTTGGGAAATACAGACTACTACAAACCACATTAGACTGTAGTTCAAAACCTGCTTACCCGAAATATTTTCCTGTAAACTTTCCACGAACATCGTTGAAACGAGGGGGGAAGAGGCGAAGTTGCGCGTACGCAGACCCGGCGCGGCGCGAGCGAGGCCGCGTCCGGCCGCATTCCTGCGAAGCCTCCGACCCTCCCTACCTCCTTACCGCGGGCCTTCTGCCGCTTTCCTCATGGGATGGAATGCTATACACATCCACAACGGTAGTATGCTTAGCAATTTTCACTTTACCTATGTGGAACAAAGCTCAATTCCATCATTGTTCTGAAAAGTTAACTTTCGTGTCGCTAGTAATATTAAATTAACATCGGAAATCTTTATTGAGCTTATCGATGAACGAGGATAGGTAGGCACATAGTTTAAAAAATATTTATTTGTGTCTTCTTCATTCGCGCCTATTGTTCTCAAAAGCAACATTTTGAACTTTTTTTTAAACCACTAAACCCACATTTGACCTCAGTCTCGCCTGATGGTAAGAAACTATGAGGTCGACGATGGAACTAGCGGGTTTAGTAAGTAAATGTCTATTCACACTGGCCTTTAAATTTTCATTTGTTTACATTTGAACTTTTTCAGAATCTTTGAAATGCTCAATCAAAATGGATTTCTAAGCAAAAAACTTTTATTTTGTTTCTAAAGGCAACAAGATATAGGCACTTGAATTGCTTTTTTAATAAGTAACCTGTAACTCGTATGTCTGGTCGCTAATTTGTTCTGAAAAGTTAACTTTCTTATGTCCGTTACTAGTTTTTCAGGATCTTTGAAATACTGATTCAGCTTTCCAAGGGAAAGCAAACAGGTATAGGCATGTAAATTGTATCAAATACTTATTTTCTTATTAACTCCCTTTACAGGAAAATGTTTTGATACAACTTTATAATTAGTTTAAAAGATCCGCTGATGTCTGAGTTTTGTTTTGAAGTAGTGTCGAGTCGAGTATTATGTGCGAAGGCAGCGCTGGCGCAGACCGGATCCGAAGGAACGTTGCACTTGTTTTTACGCACGCGCGCGCCGTGTGGTGCATGACCCCATTGGAATGTACCACGTGCACTAGCCAATGGAATGTGCGCAACTGTTTGCTTTTTCATTTTTTTTCTACTGCCACCACAAACAATACCTTTTCATACTATTTCATAACGAATTCTTTGCTAACGCGATACTTTCTAAAACAGTCTCTCGGGTTGGGTTTACGTATTGACATTTTTTGCTTTGTTAGAAATGAACGTTAGTACCATAAATTCATAGGTAGAGATTGTACTTACTATTCCCACTTCATAGATTTCTTAAATTTAATTTTTTCTTCCTGAAATTACGCATCTAATCACTAAATTGTGTGAAAATGGCAATCTATTATTTACGTAAAAATGCAGTGTTCTTTGCTAATACTATTTCCTCCTGTGGATTTAGTAAAGGCGACAAAAGGACACTACTATTGCAAACTTCAGAAACTTGTTTACTCGTTTAGTCTTCAATCCGGATTGTTGAAAGCTCCTGTCCCGATGTGCGAACATGGATAAGATGAAAACGAGGCGTTTTCAAAGCAAAGTCGACATCGTATCAGTGACATTTTTGGGTGCGGTTCATTTGTATTTGGGTTTGAGTTCGCGTTGTAATAATTATCATCAGTTATTCAATTATACCTACACACTCAAACCCACGTTTATGGTCAGTGTGCCCACAAATATCAAGTCCGGTGGATCCTCGAGTCACGTACTTCGCCCGAAATAGAGGAGTTCACTAAACGCCGGCTCATAAAGCGAAGAATATAAGGCGGAAGCAAGCGACGCGATGCCGGAAAGCGCGTTTCCGGAAGATGCGTCCGCACCATTGGCGCTCTAGATGCGCTTTTACGATTTCCTGTCCGCGCGGCGGCCGGCGGCCGGCGCTTGCGCTGCTAAAACCGTACACGATCACTCACCACCCTCGTTATGCGTTGATTATTTATTTTTATTGTCTGTTATAACTTAATAGCTATGCTTACACATTTCCAGCTTCTAATTACCTACTATGGTAGCCATGTATCTTATATTGTGAACTTCATCAGGAGCCCTGTTCCTTCCTGTTTATTTAGAAATAGATTTGAGTATCAATCAAAAACACTGTTGATGAAGCGCTAACCCGAGAAAAGCCTTTGGTTTACAAGAACTGGCCAAACCAAAACCAAACCAAAGGCGTACCAACTCAGGTTTAAAAGGTTTTAAACCTGAGTTGGTACTTCATCTTCGACCTTATCGCTATCGCTACTTACCGGCATTAATCAAATGAGATCGCCCTCACGTCATATGCGGGTTTAAATAATTCAGACATGTGTATGTGCTCGTTGGGAGCTATTCTGGAGCCTTCAACATGCCTTCTGTGTTAGGTAGACACACAAAGTCTTACGGTTTTCTTCTTTGTATTTCAATAAGTACCTCTCTTGTTTACTGTATGATGCTTGAATGGAAGTGGACTTGACACAAGATATACACGCCCCAGAATCCCCCTTCATTAACTCCTAAGGAAGCCATGCCTTCCATTGTAATATTATGGAGTGCTGCGTCGGCAGATCTTTATACCATCTCTCTGTGCTTCTGCTTCTACAGTATTGTCTTTCCAGTTCTTTCAGTTCACTACTTTTACTAGATTGGATTTAGAAGTGACATCGAGAAGTATAGTTGTATCATCTAAACATGCGTTACATACAGTGCGTGAGTTTTTAGAAAGGGATTCGGGTTTAGGGTAATATTAGTGAATTGTTACTGAAACGCAATAAAAATCCTTCACTGACGCGTGAGTATTACATAAACAATTGCTCGCGATTCTTTTGTAATATCAATTATTCCCTGATGACGTCAGTCACGCATGTGCGTCACGGTGGGTGCACCCACGTCACTGCGACCTAATTGTCTGTTATATTACTTGCATGTAACAGCTCTCGATGCATCTAAACAACAGCGACGATGTTGATATCGTTTCTAGGTCGATCGGTTCGCAAATATTACAACAAATTACTTACCTACTGAGATTTTTGATCGATTGTACTTTTCTAAATATAGTGTAAACAGCTCTTTTTTAAAGATGATTTGTTAAATTCTGGAGTCACCATTATCGAGGCTTCAGTAAAATATTCCTATGATGTATTTAGATTTCCCTTTGCTCCCTCGGCTGGTTGATCTGCGTCTGCGATTCGACTAATAATCGAAAAAGCTCGTAATATTAATATGAATATGTAAATATCATTCAAATTCATACAATTTGTAAAAGAAAATCCGTTTCATCCCACCTATTCGAAAAGCGGCTATTGATTCTTCAAATAGTGTGAACAAAATAGGTATTTTCTGTAAGAGACTTTCAAATAGGGAAGAAAAGTGATTTGAATTTGGAAAATGAATATTGTTCCTAGTGTAACCGCGACCAAAGAGATAGAAGGAAAATATTGTATGAAAAATGATACTGGCCGACTGGCGCGGTATTTAAAAAACAAATGAGAAAGACGCGCGAACCACATTTTCAGTTCAAGGTGATTTTATGTTAATAAATAATTTCGAAAAAATGAATTCTTCCAGTAGTGAAAAGGAAATGTTAACACTGGAATCTATTAAACCCGATGAAAAAAAATATGAAATACATAATCTGTTATTCATCCCTGCAAATAAGTTGAACAAAAATGTCGGATGCGCAGTGACAAATTTCGGGTGTCAATCGAAGTGCGGGACGCGAGGAGTCGCGCGTAACCATAGCATTTGACAATGTACCTGCGCGGAACGACCGCCATTTTTATTCAACTTATATGCCGCGGATAATACCTATGAAATCGCGATAAAAATACTTGAAAACCTATGACAATTTCATCGTATGGAAAAATGTATGTAGGTAAAAGGTATAAGTTGTATTTAAAAAAAAAAAGCGCTTTAAAGGCGTTTATTTATTTTCCTTATAGGTGGAATGAAAAGCATAGTGTAATTATTTCCACCTCGGGCGACGTACTCTAGAATCCTTCGCTAGCTCTGGATTCAATATAACGCCCTCTCCGTAAATATACTATTTTGGTCCCTCGTGATACAATCTACTATTCTCATTTTATATAATTACAATTACTTTCGTATTTGACAAGTGGTCCATGACTCACGATTGTTTACGCGGTCAGGTTCTCGTCATATGCACAATTTTTCCTAGTATATGCATGAGTAAATTGTATGAATATGCAGAGTTGTGAGTAAATCTGATAGGTACAGCTGCGCCCTTGACATGTTTGAGAATATGAATGAATGAGTAATAAAATAACATAGGCACGAATGATTATACTTAGTACTTACTGGGCTGCATTCTTGCCGTAGCCTACATTAGCTGGCGCCTGAGGTGTTTTGTTAAGTAACCAACTTGACTACAATAGTCCCATGAATTTGTTATGAATTGTGATTTCAACTTGAGAATTTGAGGACCATCATGGTTAAAGACTACCTAAGATGATGGTAAGAAAATTGTCTTGTTGGGTCCACGGTCCACGGTCCACGATAACTTTGAATGGAATAAATTCCAGTGGTTTCAAATAATAATGCTTACTATTTCATAATCAGATTTTGAATAATCTAAATTATGGATTACCGTGAAATTAATTAGGTATTGAAATTAATGGTGGCGTCTGTGGTATCCGGTGGCCACAGGCAGGCTGCGGCAGCAACGGCTTTACGTGGGCGTAATGACGTGTTCCATTCATAATTCACCTGTTCAACATGCCGTGGGTAGCTACATTCGTGCGATTATCGGTAAAGTACGGTACGGATGACTAATCGAAGGCTCGCGAGGAATGCTGCAGCGCCGAAGGAAATCCGCAATGGCGCCTTTGCACGTACCTACTCGCCTATTTGTCAGAAACGGTAATGTCGCGTATTCCTTAGCTATGATATCACGCTGATTTGCATTGGTGATGTGATCCATTCGAGAGCCCTTTATGAATACTGGGTACGTACCAACCGACATAATGTTTAAGAACAAAAAAGTTTTAATAGATTATTATTCGAGCATCACGTCAAAATGATGTATATAATTTCGAATAACATGACTTTATTGGTAGTAAAACAATCGTTCACTCGTCATAAATTTCCTACACTCATGCTCTTCGTTGCAAGCCATTTGCCGCAATATCAACCACGGTTAGAGTATAATCACTTTCTTCATACATGTTATTCGTTGAATATGATAAACTTACATTGTTCAATTTCTAGACAAATAATCTAGGTATTTAAAGTTGTGGGGAATGAGACGCTAGAGATGGTCGATCACTATATCTATCTTGGACAATGTTTATCTTTTGGTAAAGAACACCAAGCGAAATATATCTCCAGGGGCATACACTGGGATGGGCGGCATTCGGCAAGCTCGATTACATCTTGAGGGACAGAAAAATTCCACAATGCCTGAAGACAACCAATGTGGTCTATTCTGCCCACCATGACTTAACGGTGCCGAAACATGGACGCTCACAAAAGAAGCTGTGCACAAAATAAGGGTCGTATAAAGGGCCATGGAGCGTGCCATGTTAGGCATCACCCTAATTGACAAGATCTAAAGTCAAGTAAGTAACAACGAACTAAAGTCCTAGACGTGGGAAAGCGGGTTGCGACGCTAAAGTGGCGATGGGCGAGACACTTGGTTAGACGTGGTGATGGCCGGTGGACCAGAGCCCTCACTGAGTGAAAAGGAAAAGTCGGGGAAAAGAGGAGTAGGTCATGCAGCAGCTAGATGGGCGGATGATATCACCAAAGTCGCATCGAAGACCTAGATGCGATTAGCACAGGATCGTACAAGGTGGCACAAAAGAGAGGACGCTTATACCCTGCAGTGGGACGACATGGGCTGATGATGATGATGATTTGAATTTAGACAAAAAATGGCTTAGACTACGTTTTGATAAACTCAATATCTGCGGCGTTTCTCGATTTCCAGTATTTTTTTCAGTAGTCTGCTCGATTTCCTGTAGTTTATTGCTGCGACACTTATAAAGGCGAGAAAGAAGTCCGTACGTATAATATTTGTCGCTTCCACAGAAATAAAGTAATGTGAGTCATGTTTTGGCGAGACGTCGCGTCCCGACGCGGGTAGGAGACGCGACGACCTCAGTCGATCCAACCTTATTTTTGAATTAGAATGCGGCTGTGTTTACAGTTTTCTCCTTATTGTGACATTTTTGGCGGGAATCCAGACTGTGACATTGAACAATTTGCTCATCGCGTACTTTCAAGGTTCAGTCTGGGTCTGGAGTCTGGCCCACGTCACGTAATTATCCAATATTTGATTATGTTCGAAACTCAGTTCGTAGTACTTTTTTCGTGAACTATTGTGTTTATAGGCTGTATAGCTTTCAAAAACATTTACGATTTGATTTATAAGGTGTTTGCATTACTAGAACAACCTGTTCGTTAATGTGAATGTGATAAATTTCCTATATTTTCCCATTAAAGGCGGCAGCGGCAATAGGGAGTTGGTATATAACTCGAAGAAAAACTGACGACGTTAGTCCTTTAGCTCTTTTCCTTTTTGCTGTTAAATAGATCGTTTAGTCTCCTGTGACAAAATGTAAGTTCCATGGCTTTGTTACGCTAGTGCGAGGGTCATAAGCCCCTCTTTTTGGCGTGTCGCGAACCCCCTGTTCTTACATCTTTGAAATAGCTTCTTCGAAGAAAGTCTCATTATTCACTTTGCTCTATATTTAGATTTCTCGCTATTGTACTGTATGTTTATAGGCGGATGTGACTAAGCGTAACTGTATCGGGGCGACAATGCTCTATTCTTGTATTGCTCTCGAGT
This sequence comes from Hofmannophila pseudospretella, assembly GCA_947369225.1. Taxonomy (NCBI): domain Eukaryota; kingdom Metazoa; phylum Arthropoda; class Insecta; order Lepidoptera; family Oecophoridae; genus Hofmannophila; species Hofmannophila pseudospretella. Next base: position 5,880,904 of record OX376323.1, on the reverse strand, counting down.
TCGGTAGTAGGTGGTAGATACTGATACTACTTTTGAAACAAATCTTCCAATTTATTTTAATATATACTCGATGAGATTTGATGTGGTATCCATCGTTGATAAATATACTTAACATTACATAATTTCTTCACGCTATGTCCCTTGTGGGCAATGTGGGGACGGGGTATATAGAGATTTCGCGCACCTTTCCCATGCATGCATATACTTTACTGGTAGAGTTGAGACTCGGGCGGGAGGTAGCCAGAAATTAGTTAATGATGACAAAAGAGATGTAATGGATGAACTTTGGACGAAGGAGGACGACGTCGTTGCAGAGAGAATGCAGGGCCACCATCATCTCCTATCTTGGTTCGCCTCTTTTGCTTCCTCTACAGTCATTCTTCTCCTCACGCATGCTCGCCGTTGGGGTTAGTTTTACAGATTTCGAGTTTGGAATTATTAATATTAACCCATTTCAACATGTGCTGGCCATGGGCCGAGCTTCGTCGTGCATAGCCACATTCCTTGTAGCTCTTAATAAGTTGGTACTTGCTCATATTCTCGAGCACATGTGAAATACGATCGGGTATGTACAATGTGCATACTATACAATTACATGTCTCAAAGGTGATTGGTATTGTTTGAATTTGATTCTATTTGCGTCCTTTTCAATAACAGTTAGGTACTTAGTTGAAAATAGAGAAGTCCTAATAGGTAAGCCGTGGGTGCAGTACTATGCGTGCGGTCCGGACACACAAAGAGCTAACGGTAACGCACCGCGCCACCTGACTCGACAAACAACCTGTGTTTCTCACAGGAAACCGGCGATCGATCAAATCACACCGCCAGTATGCAAACAGACGCATCAGTAGATATGTTGCGCCGAAACAAACTGGGCGCGAGCGGGACGTCGCTATGCGGCGCGGGCGCACGCAAGAGATGGAGCGCACCAAGTCCGGCATCAAATCCGTGCGCGTGCGCTTACGAATTGCATTCCCATACAGGGTAACGGCGCTCGGTCGCCTTTCTCGTTCCGACCAAAGCTGTTGTAGCTGCCTCTCGTTCGTGCATCATGAATGAAGGCGCCATGGAATGCGGTCGCGTGACGTGAGCGGCGCCGGCTCCGATCTAGATGCACTTCACCATAGGACTAGAGAGCTGTGCCATTGTACTCTGTTCCACGTTTTCAGTACCTTTGCTACCTAACTGAAGCATTGGTTAGGTGTTGCAAGTAATCTACAGGAAATCCTGGTGTAATGGTACTCCTAAATGGAAAGGTGTAAAGCTTTAGTGACGTAATGACGGTCTAGGCGACTTTGAACCTAGGAGGTTTCGGGGCATAGCTCAAGGCAGTGCGGTGCGGTGGTTGTAGGCAAGAAGCGGGCGCGGGCACCGAGGTTGATGGACCACATACCAGAGACCAGAACCGGTCCATGGGAGACTTCTACCTCTCCACAAACAACCTGAGCCTCTCCTCTAGTATATTTCACAACAAGAATTAATTTTATTTCGAATAATTTCAATAAATTCCAACATATAATTAACATTTACTGGATTCTTGAATGTTGATCGTTTGATTAGTCATTTTAATGATGCCTTTTTACAGTTAGTGATCTGAATGCGGTGTAAATTTTGTTTGGCAATCGAACAGTTTAAGTTATTGATCCCTCTCATCTGTTCCGCGGCGGAGACGGTTATAGTGTCCGGCTAGGATTCTATTGAGATTCCGCCACCCGCTTCCGCTTACGTTCCCAGCTACGCTTCTTGCCCACCACCGCGATCTCCTCCGCTACTCACGACACAGCGACACCACCTGAAGCACGCTCAGGAATTCGTCGGCTCTCGTGTAATCTTTTACGCTTTCGAATGTTGATTATTAATTGCTCTCTCATTCAATAGATATTACATTCCGATCATTCATCTAATCTCTTTAAATATAAATAATTTATTTGTATACTATTTTATATTCTATTTTACGAGCGGCTCTATGAGGTTTCTGGATTTTTTATGGCCAGTAACTTTTTGTGTTTTTTTTTCTATGATTTTGGGCAAAATTATGTAACGAGCGAAGGTAATAAGGTAATTTATGTCTTAGATTGTCAAATTGATCATCACACATACTTATAGAATTTGTATGGAGAATTGGAGATAAAAGACAGGACGCTAGTTCCTGTTTATATTCATTTACATCACGCATTACATAAACATTCGCTCGCTAACATTCAAAACTACTTGACTATATGTATGTCGTAGTTACATAGAGTATAAGCACAATTCATGAAAAGTCTAGACACTTCATAAAGGCCACGTGATGTTAAAGCTGATAGTAACTTTTTATTGGACACTTCGTTTGGTAAATTCAGATCTCACTAGGCATAACTTTACACATATTTTTTTGAGCTGACCGTCATGAACGGCTCATTTAATTTAAGATGTTGTTAATTGCTATATTTATTGAAATGGATCTCTGAAGTTCGACAGTCCTGACAGAACCATGGTCATATTTTGACGTTACTTAATATTACGTCAGTGTTTCAACACAACTCACTTTTTTTATTAACAATAAATTTGTTACCATACATTTTACACTAACCTGAACTTTTGATCAAAAATCTTTTTCGACGTTCGAAAAGTTGCCCATTTATCGATACTGAAGCGCCATGTAAGAGGTCACGTCATTTATTTAGCATTAAAATAATAGTGACTTAGAATATATTATATACGTGAATAGTAAGTGATATAGAGCGAGCGAATTGAAACGGGGGCCGCGCCCGTGGTGCGGGCGATCGAAGGGCGGCGCGGCGCGGGCGCAAGCTTGAGTATTGAGCGTGTGAGCACAAAATATAGAAATACAGAAGGTCCGCGCAATACAAACTCGACATATTGGCACACACACACGCGGGCTCTGCGTACATGCAATCTCAAATCGAATCAGACGAACTCAGTAGCGAATTACACGCGCTGTGTCGCAATCTAGTGGTAGGCATTATTTTTTTGTACCTAAGTATATAACATAAACGAAATACGTTGCCAGAAATATTTTTCACAAGGCTCTTTCTTGTAAACTGGAAACTATAGTGGAAACTATATGGAATACACAATAGCTGCCCTAGCGCTACGCTCGAGTGTAGGTAATTAAAATCGCGGACGTCGGAAGCGGATCTTCTGTATCTTTATATTTTGTGGTGTAAGCGTGTGTTTTTGTGCGCCCCCGCCGCGCCGCCCGCGCCCGCCCCGCAGTTTGTATTAAATGTTAGTATTAATTATTTATACGGCGATCGGCTGCCGTCGCTGTGCCTCAAACATAGTTTTCACAAGTAACGGTCACCAGCCGCCGCCGTGTAGTGTCACCGTCCAACTGTATACGCTCTACTCTGGTGCATTAGAATGTAGATTTAGACGTGAAGGCTAAATATGACTATGTACAGTATTATGTTTAGATGTGATGTTCATTTTCCAGCAGACTAGTTTTACCTTGGTAGTCAGTCTCCGCCAGGTCTAATAGACAGAGCTACCTGTCCACATTCACCCACTGCCTTTTTACATTTTGTATAGCTGTAAATACTAAACTATCGCCGATTGAAAACGATACTTCCTAATTCTACATTTTGTACTTCTTATCTTTTCTATGCTTCTGAACGCTCTCTCTGATCTCTCTGTTTGTTCTATCTAGCCCTAACATGCGCCCATGACGACAAAGAATATGCGCCTATTTGGTGTCATTTATCCCTGAAATATTTCAGCCATCTAATCTAAAGTTTACCTCCGAAGTCTATAGTCTGGAGACATCTTTTATCCCCCCTACATTTCGTTGTTTCCTAACTTCCTAACAGATACATTGTCAAATAGATCTGACAGCTATTCATAAAACCAGTCCACCCTTGAGTTACTGCGTACTTAACTTACTGGTTACCAAACATTCTGTTTAAAATTAAAAAGCAATCAAGCAAATGAACACGCTAAGCGATGCCTAGGTATGCAATTTCAATGTAAGATAAGTGGAGCAACGTTCGCGACGGCGACGGCGGCGGCGGCGGCCCAGCGACGGGCGAAGTGGCGAACGAGAGCAAGAGGCTGCTGAGGCCTGTAGCCTCCCATGCGGAGCCCCGCTGTCTGGCCGCGCCGCGCCGGCCGTCCCCCCCTCGCCCGCCGCCCGCCCCCCTGTGCCCGCGCCGTCGCCGGCGCAACCATCTCGCAACCACCGCCAACATCTCAACTACCACGTCTATTGCAACTACCTACCATACGCATCCACTCGTTCCCTTGCTGCAAACTAACCACAGTCTGCGAGCTCTTGGAAGGGGATTCGGGTATCGGGTAAAACTCGGTCTCTGTCATATTACAGTCATGTCTTACATTCGCGTATCGCTATCAATAACCGAACTCTCAAGATCCGAAGCCCATTCTAAAAACTCACTCAATCAAATCAACCCTTTTTTCATGGATTATATGTCTTCCTTTGCCAAGTAACTACATAAGTCTTCTTCACTTCTTCTGAATTTGAACTATGTGACTATATCAGACTAAACTGATAACTAACGTTAGTCGACTTAGGTACTGGAATAGTTCATCAAAGCTGAATTGTGAACTTGACGTGGAATTCTTTCATACTTGGTTACATGAATGATGTAATGATAGTTGTAAGATTTATTTCGTCTTTGTTGGTATTTAGTTCTATGGCATCTGAAGGTCTCGACGTATGGGGAATTTGTATGAACATCATCATTAGTAAACAAATTGATTTCCATTTTAAATCGATTTCTGATTGAACCGTTCGTCTCTATTTTAAAATTAAAATGTCACTCTCAGTACATTGCGCTTTGTCCACTCCCGTTATAAGACAAGTATTACAAACAGCAATAGGTATCTGTACCTACTATACAACAAAGAATTATTTAGTATTATGTTAGACAATACCTTTACAAAGCGGTGACTTTTACTAAATTCACATATTAAATTGACTGAAGCCATAAAATTTGATGAAGTACTTACATACTTAAGGTTATTAATTATTATGTTTTAAAATGTTATTTGAGTTGTGACCCGTCAACACAGATAAATAAATATTTATTGAAGTAAGTATTTTGAGTAAAACCGTTTCAAGCTATAAAATGGCATTTCAAAATGAAACATCTAACTCTAAATTATCGTGAGTGAGGACGTGTGAATGAACATGTGTTTCTCATGTTGTTTAATCCTTAATGATCCGTGGGTTACGTCTGGGTTCTACGACTTTGTTACACGACAACACACTTCACAAGCTTCGATCCCACATCAATTATAATTGCAACCTTTAAAAGAATGAAGTCACCGTGAAGGATTCATAGCCGTTAGCGAGATCGTTGGCCGTTCTCATTATTGTTCGGCATGTATGTAGAGTCAGTATAGAGATATATCTTTTAGTTGATTGCGCATATTATTGGAAGGCTCTAATTGAACAAGTGTCAGCGATGGTGGCTCGACCTCGGTGTGAGCGCGTAGGTCCGATTGCGACAACACTGCGGCGAGGTTGTGCAAGTGGCCGATGGAAATTCCGGTGTCGCAGTATCTGAGGCAAGTGGCGGGCCTGGGGTCCTGCGTGCGCCGTGCTGTGGAGCCCGCGAGGCCGCGGCATGAATGGAGCTGCAGTATGTGGGTCACGGTGTCGTCAATGGGCCGCCGGCAGGGCCCCGCGCCGCCACCAGTGCCCCCATCGTGCCGTGAAAGTTGCCACTACTTTCGCGACTGTCGCTCAAATGAACGGAACAATCTACACTCTAACGCACGAGAACTGAATCACTTTTTGAACGCCGCTTTCGAACATTCACATCCGCTTCGGCGTTTCGTGCGTGTCTCGGCGACTTTCTGCGCGAGGCCGCGCGAGAGCTCTGGGCAACGGGCATACGGTCGCGTTCCGCTCACGCGGCTGAAATTTCGGGCCGTATGCTCGTGCTTAGGAATTCACTTCCGGGTAGGTCGGAAAGTGAAATGGTCTCGTCTGTGATGTAATTGGAATTCGGATGTATCCGGAGTCAGCGTTACTCCGTTCACTTATAAAATTTCTATAGGTATCGGTTGACATAATAGGCTGTGCGCCGCCGCAGTCGTTTCCGTGACACAGTTAGAGCGATGGAGCGTAAGATGATTTTTCTCTACCACTTACCTACCACTGCTCACTTTTAATTTTACATACCAATGTCTATAACTTTCGATTGTCAGCGATCGGCAGTATGAAGTCGAACTAACCACTAGCACAGTCCTATAAGTACCATGATCCGTAGCTTCTATTTCGAAGGTTATTAGTCTTTTAGAAGGCAATTCTTCAGATACTTTAAATATAATATTTATGATCTATTGTTTCTATTCTTGATTTCATACAAGTTGTCTCATAATAACAAAATTCAGAATCAAAAACACTAACTACCGCCTTGCTTGATCTTGAATTCTTGAATAGTGTTCTCTACTTAAAAGTACTGACACGCCGGAGTTATTTTTTGTTGAGCAACGTTTCTAAATAATGATTATGAAAACGTACAGTCTATTGCAATTCACAATACCCATGCAAAAGCTGTTGGTAAGTTACTGTTATGCCTTTCTGTCCGAAAAGTGTAAGATTAAGTTGATTTTCATCTAACTATATTTATCATTCGGCAACGATCTAAGCTTCTATATAAATAAAGCATGCTGTGTTGTTAATTGTACTCAAAACCGGACTTGAAAAGGACAACAATGAAAATCACGGCAACATGACTTTTCTTAACCAGTAGGTGTTTAAGCTTTCGGGAGGTTGCTGCAAAAGCATGGTCCTGTATTGAAGCGCGAGTTTTGCTACGAGAGAATTTATGCTATCGAATAGTACCTAATCGTTATATTGATAAACTTGACTCTTCTAGAGAGAGCTGTCCTCCGAGATACAGGAACTTCCTAGTTTGGAGGTCAGCGTTTATTGTAAACTAACTTGTTGCTCACTAACTTTATTTAGTTTAATATAACATATGCTTAAGTTCCTACTGGTGTATGGACTATGAATCCATTGTAATCTTACAGCACAAATAAACTATTCTTATTCTTCTTCTTTTTGCAAGAGAAAACCTACATACCTGTTTCAAATTCCAAATTCAAATTCATTTATTTAACAGACAAAAAAGTCCAAAAATGTTAGTAACAATTTTAACTTAAAAACTATGTTAGTAGCAGTAGATATAATAGTATTTTGAGGTAGGTATGAGTAGATTAGGCACTGTACAGGACCCAACCAGCACAGAGATCCATCCGATTGCCAGCTGCACACAGTTATCTCATAATGTGACAGTTGGGCTTAGTTTAGTTTCGCCTTAGTAAGTATTATATTTTCAATTCGCTGCTTTAAAAAAGATTATAAAAACCTGAATTTGTACTTTTATATGCATCGGCTTTTCCGAAACGTGTGAATGTGTCGAATGGTACCCAGCTCGGGTCTCGCGTAGCGACCGGCAGCTTTCACCGGGCTCAAAGGCTCCGCCGCCGTCAATGTTTATTAACTTAACCATTTTAACAGGAATTCCCAACCTTCCGTTTACGTCGCTATTAGTACTAACACGCCCGATCTTTGAGCTTGACAAAGTACTTGCGCGAAGTCATAATTTTTCCAATAAATGGACAGATAGGTACCTACTTACATGTATAACTTTTTTAACCTTTCGTGGTTATTGTCAATACTATAGTGTTAAGAATCCCGTTTCTAACTATATATTTCCACGTATAGGGTAAGTACTTATCTATTATTGCTCGTAGCTCATTTAACAATTTATATTCCATAATCATATGATTCTCTTTCACAAAAAATCCGCTTTTCCAAATGTTCACTTCCCAAAATGCTTACTTCCAAAATATATATCTACTTCTGAAAAAGTCTACTTTCCCAAAATGTCTACTACATAAGTAGATTCAAAATTTCAAATCTAATTCATAATGTATTCTGTTACCAAATACTGAAATTCAAAGTACATAATGTATCTACATATTGACACACTGAAAATGCTTGATCGAGTAATAAACGAGTGGTGATGATCAAATTCAATATACTTATCCAGGAATATAATAATGTTCAAATGACTCCGATTATACATCCTAGTGATATCCTGACGTACATTGGCTAGCAAAGCTGCTTGTCGTTCAGATATCTCGGAACTGTCCATTATGCAAATAGCATGCTATTATGCTATTACGTAATACGTACCACCGTAACCTTTAGCTGCAGGAACAGTTGTGTTTAACGGTGATGGAGACTGTACAGTTAGCCGCATTCCTAGGGCAGGCCGAGGTACGGGCGAGGGTGCCAGGTGCAAGGGGGGAGAGAGACTCGCGAGGAATGTGCCATCTTCCTCCCGCTTCTCTTACCTTACCTCTACTGCGAATAAGTCTTAACATTTATATTCTTCGTTTTTAAGCCGTTCGTAATTGATATTGCTTTCACTTTAAGATTCGTTCGATCTTTCTTTAGATCGGTTTTCAACATTGAGCGACACAATCATAGCTGCATTTTAGACAATCAAAGATATCGGATATCATTTATTATTTACTTATGCCACTAGGCAGTCTGAACTTCGCCGTCTATAATCGCATTCACAGAAAAGTTGGAGAATGAAAAGAAGTTTCTAAAATTGTTGGTGGGCGAGATCAAGGGTTACTGGAATAACTTATAGCCTCTAGCTAGTCACAGGCACAGGGCCATACCAGTTCCAGTTAGTGACCCCTATCCCAGGATCACAAGATACCTCATCTGAGTAGCTTCTAAAGCAGGCCTTGCAGTATTCTATATAACTCTGTTTCAGTTACTTATTCGATTCCAAATTGAGATTTTCTTTCTAAAATCCCTTTACTTGGCAGCAAAGAAGCCGCGAAAGTTTTCTCTCTTGTGTTGTGATTGCAAGGTGTGCCTACGACAATCGAGGTACCAGACACAGGTGTCCCATCCAAGAACCACCTCTTCTGAAGTTTCCAAAGCTCTATTGTTGAAGTATCTTTACAATAATAAAATATGCGTCCACCTTCATTATTATGTTAATTTTCAATATCGCTTGTTCATCACATGATTCAAAATAATTATGAAAGCAACTTGTATCGAGTGGTCAACTTGTCAAGACGTCGCGAAGACCATAAGTGAGCTTTGGGTGGGCGTAGGAGGCCGCCGCCCCTGTCGTTGAAGCATATTGTAAACACTAGCTCGTGCCACCCGTCCCATACAATTTACACTTGTTTAATCAGATGATAATTCTATCATCTGTGAATGTAATCTACTTATAAATTCATTCTTACTGAACTACTTACGGGGTATTAATGTATTTAGAAGTTAATTTAATATGAAGATGGCTGTGTTCATGACGTGGGAGCATACACTCCAATTTTGCTTTCATGTCAGTTTTCTGAAAAATTCAACTAGATTTTAAAGTTTCTATGTAAACGCTTCTAAATAAAATTAAGCTGCAAGTTTCAGATGATATTTTAAGAGTTTTCTTTTGTTCGCAGAAATCTGGCTATTGGCATCGGTATCCAGAATTTCCCAGAGGGGTTAGCTGTCAGTTTACCGCTGCAAGCAGCTGGATTCTCCGTATGGAGAGCGTTCTGGTAAGTTTTTCTTTAGCTGACATATCTGTCTAAACATAATATAGTGCTAAAAATATTCGAAAAACGAATGAAACTATTCCAATAACTCACTACGAAACCAAACCTTCAAATTCTCTCAGATACCCAAATATTGGAATTTAGCGATTGTAGGATGTGACCTTATTCTCTGGAATGTCATCATCAGCCTATTAATGTCCCCACTGTTGGGGCGCAGGCCTCCTCTTGACTAAGGGGGTACGGGCCATGATCCACCGAGAGCGGGCATCTTTTCCTTTCATTACGTAAAAAAATAAAAAAATAAACCGAAAAAATCCGAAGAACTAAGTAAGTACATGGCATGGCATTTCAAACCCGGACCTCCCGTCAGGGAGTTTGGCGTCCTAGCCACTAGGCCACCGACGATCTGGAGTGTACTTACTTTCAAATTTGAATTAAAACCCTTACACCGTCTGTCCCGACTATCTTCAATTAAATTGAAAATAAGCGAATAATAAATAAATATTCAAACGGATCCTCGTTCGCAACGAGACCATAAAGCGGCATAGTTGCGCGTATTCGTCGCGTTCGCGCAGCCACAGTACACCGAACAGAGAAGTGTAATTACTGCAGTTTTAAGACAACAAAGTTAATTTGTTTAACACGATGTGTTCTAATGCTATGATGGTAATTAAAAAAGGTTTTTTACACGATATAAATGGCGAACCAGTTATGTGCAGTTTATTCAAGATTACTTTTTTTAGTTTCCTTCCTCCAAACACGTTTAATGTGATTTAGGTTTAGGTAATAAATAAAACATGAAACTTTTGAAATGAACCACTTATTTTAAAATTGTTAACCATTTAGTGAGTTCTACGTAATTATAGGTTGATGTTTAATAAATTGCTCTAGAGTTCCTGCAAATATAAATGAGATAAACTCAAGTACCGTAACTTGTAGACAGATGGCACTAAACTTAAATTCAAATTAAAAAAAAACATGTGCGTCAACTCCCGCGCAGTTACCAAGCTCATGGCGGAGTTGCGCTTCTGTTGTAATATTTTGTGGCCCGCTGGTCGGTAGTGATGGTAGTTAGATGGTGCGCTGCGCGGGCCGCGGCTAGAGAATGCGCCCGCGCCGCTCGTCGTTAGGCCGGATGCCAACGCAGTCAGACTGGCCGACCCCATTCCTGTTCATTCATTTAGGACTGCTGTTCTGTCCGATCGGGCCGAGACTCCACTCTGTTGAAGCTAAATTATTTTGCTCAGAATTACACTGAAAAATAATTCTGAACCTACTAAGTAACTTTATTCAATTGGATACGATATTTGATAGACACTAATATAATGATAGATGCTAACAATGTTGGTTGAAGTCTTGGTAATTGGTATAGGCTCACTCGAATAGAAATCGTTTACCATTAATACCAACCACCAAAGTTTATACTTTACCAGTTTGTGACTTAACCTTATCTTTAACTATGTTCCGTTTGGCACATCATCCTCTTTATTTCGAATGCACGAAAGTGATGTTTCATATCGTATGTATCGTAATGTTACGACAAATATTCCAAACATCACTGGTCCATCACTTTCTACTTTAAAATCCTTCGAGAGCCATCTGTTCTTACTAATTTGGATTATTGTTCAAACCAAATTCGTCGAATTATTTGCATGAAACGTTTCTGCCACAGCTTATGCACCATACGATAATCGATTTTAACACACTCCAGGCCCGAAAATGTTAGCTGCATCTGAAACTCTTCGCGATTTTTCCAGTTACGAGTATAGGTCCATACTACTAAGTAGATTTCTACTTCACGTGTTATAAAAATGTAGAGAACTGTGCGGTGCCCAAAACCTTTTACGTCAAAAACGTTAAGCATTATAGTAGTTTATGCGACGGTCACGTAATTATAGCGATTTTAACATGAGAACTGTTTATGAAATGAAGCGAAGCTGATTTTTATAATACATCGTTCGAGTGTTAAAATCGCCATTACGACGTGCGTTGCATACAATATTTTTTCTACGACCATGAAATGTATAAACAGAAAATACAAACCATCACGGAGACTTCAACAGACGCCATGACAGCTTGACATGTTATTGGTAACTATGGAAACCGTAGACATTTTTGACGTATTGTCGACATCGCGCAGGTGCGGGTATTTTATGGCTATAGTACCAAGTAGTTAGCCAGTGAAATGTGGTGCATTTAATACGAAAGAGTTCATGTATGCAATGCCAATAGTGCCATACAAAAATAATAATTGCAAAATACAATCGAAAACTGTTATTTAATAAATATTTTTTTTAAATAATTTCACATATTTTAATAATATATACACTATTTTCACACGACCATGACGAATGAACCTCTTTATCGTTCATGTCGTGATTTCTTAGTGAACAAATTACGAAATGGGAGTAGAAAAATAATATTAATACATACAAAGTATAATGTCGATACGAGATTTTCACTCTGAACATTTCAACATGGAAAATAAAAAGTCAAAAAAACAAGTACATTGCATTATCCTCTCTAAATGACATCCAATCAAGTGATTTCTATTCCATACTGTCTACTCCGCATCAACTTTCAGAGTTCAAAGAAAAGAAATCACAATAAAAGCGCTGGCGCTGGCATGCGCGCATGGTGGTATGCAGTACGTACGCGTTATAAACGTTACCAAATAGGTAAAAGTTGTAAATAGTCGCATTCCGTCGTGTTCTCGGAACCGCTGTGGCGCCGCCGCCCGGCCGACACTCACGAGCTACAAAACACGATCTCGAGATCCCTCGGCGTTTGTGGGTATGCCTCTAAACATACGGATGAACGCTTATCCTGTCAAAAGTGGAGATATATTCATTTAGGTTACGCAATAGTTCTGGTATTGTCAAAAGTCGCCAAAATTTTGCTCAAATCCTTCCTCTTATAGAGTGATGGTTGGCACAAAAGAGATGGTTCCTGTCCTTGCAATGGGATGAATTGACAGAAGCTGATGAAGTAGCTTAAAGTACAGTACAGTTAACATAATGGAGGAAGACTCAAGGAACACAACTATGTTTAATAATAATAAATTATTTCAGGCTGCATAGGCCCATAGAAAAACACCATGATAGAGTTCTACAAATAAGAGTAGATTTTGAAACAACGTTACAGATGATGCCAAGATCCTAACTTGACTGTAAGACAGCTAAAATAATCATTTATTTCTGTGAATATCAATTTAACATCCTTCCAGCCACGGATGCACGGAGCTAAATGGAGATATTGTATGAAAGACTATAAGTACCTATAGATACTTAGTAAAATAATCGGTTTAACCTACAGTGGTCCTCATTGTTAACGTAATAGGCTGCACAAGAGGACATGTGCTATAATCCACAGCGCAGGGGCAATGCTGATTAGTGGAAGTAACATAGTATTTGTCATCAGCTTCTTCTATAGAATGGGAAAGGATCGGGCGGTGAGGTGAGCATACCTATCTGTGAGGCAGATAAGACGTCGCCCGGTCGACCGCCCTATACGAGTATCACTAGAAAGACTCGGTGGAAAGTAATCTACATGAAATCCAGCCAGCATAGACAGGGAACAATGGCGCCTCTTGGTGGCGGCGGCCAAGATTTACTTCGGATCCCTGAGCCAGCGGAGTGTGTAAGGTTCTACGTAAAGCCACCGCCGAATGATTTTAGCAGTCGCCCATGAACGCGTTTCCATTAGGTCTCCCGAGATGAGAGTTCGAGGATTTCACGGAGCGAGTCTCGCGCCAATTTTCCCTTTAGGTATATTTCTTTACGATCTGTCAAATGTCAAATACATTTTGGGACGGGACGATGCCCCATTTTACATGAGTATTTACTTAAAATTATTAGCGTAATGACCTGACAATAGTACCTCAGATCTGTTACACTTTTTGGTCGGTCAAAAACTCAAAATTCAAATGACTAACAAGGAGTCCAATGTCAACTTCTGTTAGTCATCATTTGCGATGATCATTTATTTACCGAATTTTGTAGTGAGAAAAGTATGGACTGGATATCCGGTGGTTTCAACCGATGACTTATAGTAAAAAATGGTAAAACTACGAACGGCATAATTCAGCTGTGCATGCATGTACTTACACGGTTTCTTCATAACTCGTGCGTTGTGACGGCGCGGGGCGGCGGCGGTAAGAATGCGCGCGAGTGGGAATCCTGCCCGGGCGAGGAGGTCGGGAATGCACGCGAGCAACGACCTCGCCACCCTGCGCCCGCGCATCCGTTCCGTGTCACCCCTGCGCAAATATGACGCATACACATACGTAACTTAGAGGAGACTGGCCCTTACCATAAAGGTATACTGTAGCTGTATACATTAGAGCAATTCCTAGGCGTGGCAAGATGCAACTATGTCGAGATGGGAATAAGCCTTAGAGTTGGACCTCCGTCCTTTTGCTCCGATCTTGATTACAATCTTATCTATATTGAACGTCGTGTGTAATCAAAGAAAATTTAAGATTTTGCTCCTTATCACCAAGAATACTTAAATATCAAGTACTTGATGTCCAAATACCATGAAATCGAAGGTTCAGATACAAGATTGTACATTTGCTTGATGTCCTAAGACGCCTCTAATGGTGTAACACTTCTATTAGTAACTCTTAATGCACATAACTCTTAGGGCAAATATATATCGAGTCGACGTACGTTGCTGGTTATCTATTCATTCGCTGACGTTGTAACTGTATAACCAGCAATGGTTATTCAATTATTCAGCTGTCGCGTCTTCATCCCGCCAGATACTGGTAAAAACCATATTTTGGTTAATACATAATTTCATAGTTTCGTGTCGTCGTTTTGTCTGGAACTGAAACTCGAGCAAAAATTGTATTTGGAAAAGAAAATTAAACTCAATAAGTTTAACATTCTCCAGTTAAAATCTCATATCTCAATCAACATTAGCTCGGCAACTTGCGTATTATTCGTGCAGAGACCGTGTGGTATAAATGTTATGTTCAAGAGTATAACAGTAGGTCTGCGGAATGCAAGAAGCGAAGAATGCAGCCCCAGCAAGAAATGGCCCGGCCATTGCGGCCAGAGCACGTTCGCGGGCAAGAGATGTATACGGGAACACGATTGCAAAGCTCGTTCGAATACGAATACATACATAGATATAACATTTAACAAAAGATCTGTATGATAGTTTGAAAGGAACGTCAGATAGTAACTGATAGGACAACTGGGTATCATTTCATCGTTTTGAAAACGGTAAAATAGCCGTCTATTCCCAGTTCCCACCACTTGTATCGACACCACTGGTGGCAAACGGGTACTAACGTTGTCTCCATTTGGGGAGAATGGCTAAAGGTTCAAGTTAACCATAGATTTGACAAATCAAATGTTTCACATAGTTATCAGATATCATTTTATTATGAACCGAGCAAAATGTAATAAGCTCTCACTCATCTCCCTTTAACGTCCCCGCTGTTGGGGCGTCCACCAAGCGGGCCCAGATGTAAGTAAGTCTTCGATAAAATTCGAAAAACTAATGACATTGCATGTTTTTAAACCCGGAACTCGGGATGGGAACCTGGCGTCCTAGTCACTACGCCACCGACGCTCTAATAAACTATGAAAATTATATGAAAATTGAACAGTCGTATAATTAAAACATAAGGGTGTCGTCTCTGGCGTGGCCGCTAAATCCTAAATCTAAAAAAACTAAATGAAACTGTCACACTCACTCGTATACTTGCTAAATTGTATAAGAGTGAAGGTTTAGCCATGATTGTACACGATACTCTAGAATCGACACCAACATCTTACCAACCGTCCTTTAGTTATGGTTATGAAGCATATTGATATATAAATAATGTATGTAAAGGCGTAGATGTATTAACCGGCTATGCTAGTTGTCGTCACTAATAAGTTCCATGTCATTTTACTGAACATAAAGTCCACATTAGTTTTTGTTCCGCGATATGACATAATCAGATCAAGCAGTGTGGTGATCCATTGTTGTAGACAATACGTCTAGTCAACGTTTCCTCACCGCATGCGCAATGACTCATAGTGATGTAGCAAGCTTCACGCTTACGCACCATATAGGTGCCCCATTCGTTAAACACATAATACATTCTATTCTGATTAAGCAGTTAATTTATCCGTATTTCCCATGAGACGTATACTGTTTGGCTCGAGTTATTTGGTTTCATTCGACAATCTGTTTACATCGTGATATTGGTTAGTCTTAATCGCTCATTTAGTATATGCGACTAATCATAAAGCGCGAGATATAAATCGACGACATAACAAGGAGTCGAACAAGAACCCCAGTGGCGGGCGGGTGGAGCCGCAGCTGCGGAGGCGATGTAGGCCGGCCCGCGCGCGGCCGCGTGCCGAGGGGCCCGCGCGGCGCTGTGGTCAGATAGTCAATTGCTAACTGGGCCCGAGAAAGTTGTCTATTTCGAAATTTTAGCGTTGCGTGAGCTCTGCGATGCGACGTGTCGCTGCGGTGCCGTGGAGTCTGCGCAGCGGCGAGAGGACGGCGGCGCGCTGTCTGCGCCTTCTTCCGGACCGCACCCGTCCGACCAGTCGCAGCGCCGCCCGCCGCCCGCCTCGGGCGATCGGCCTTCAGAGTTAAATAATTAAATCGAGAGAGCGACCGCAGCAGCCGCCGCAGCGCAGCCCGAAGACGGCCGCGGAAGGCGCTGCCAGCCTTGGTGGCGCTGTTCTGCGCAATCGAGGCCGGTTTGTGGAGCGCATATTGCGTCGTTGCCGCGCCTAATCTTCTCGATACGCTAATCGTTCTCGTTGCTTTTTGGTCGGTGACGCCCTACCGATAGGAATTTTATGTATCTGACAAGATTGACCAGATTACGCGAGATCAATCAGTCTTTAAGGCCAATGTTAAATACCAACTTGTAACCTATCTACGCAGATCGAGTAGGTGCCTTTAGTTAGTCGGTCATACATACTAGTCTGCAATACGTAATGAATGATATAATACGTATATTTTTCAATCTCCGCAATAAAAACCGAATCAAGTTGTAAACGTAGGTACATGAAGTTGTGTGTTCCAAGTTGTTCAAAGTAGAGTATAATATACCTTCTTACATCTTTACTAAACTTACCTATGTCGATGTGATTTGTGTTTACTTTATATTTCGAAAGAATTATGACAAAATAAAAAGTAATAAACCATTAGATACCCATTGTATCTAAAATCTGCTTTAAAAGTTTGAATTGTTGATTTAATTGAATGAGGCTGCCGCGCCGCGCAGTTTGCATATTTAACCATAATAGGAAGAGATTTGTCTCTAATGCGTCATAATCAGTATACATGCTAATTAATTAACTTTTTATGCTAGATATTAGTGAATGGAACCAACCAATGTCACAGGGCTAAAATAAAACACTTGTCATACTGCTACAGTACATTGGTTTTAGCTTCATGCATGTCACATCACAACTAATCACAAGTCAAATCAAAAACACCAACCGTTTTAGTTGAGACAGTTTAGGTAATGGAATGAAACAATTTAATAAAACACATAAAATGTTCAAACATTTAAAAAGCATAGCTTTGTTTTTATTCTGGTAAGATTTTATTTAAATTCAAGGTAGTTATTGAGTGACGGGCATCCTGCTTTATGGCTTGTCGGCGGCTCACCAGTCGGACGATTCTGCGAATCAGTGGATATTGTCGCAAATTGCCGCTTTCGCCTCCCTCTGAATAATGCATGCGATAACATAACATCACGTCGCGCACCCGCCGCGCCCGCTCCCGCGCCTCACCACCCGCTCCCCCGCATTCCGCAGAGATACCACCACCGGCATCGTCAATCCCAGCACCAACACCACTAACTCGTGTTACCTAACGAGAATTAAATTTGCTCATGCGCTTGTCATATCCAAACTTTCCAATGTTCGTCGAAAATATATCTCCTGTCACCGGATTCGATTGGATCCATTTGTACCGATGGATGGAATTTAGAATTTGATTAACTTCGCAATCATTCTGATCAGTTTAGGCATTCCCACGAATTCCGATGCTAAATATAAAGCGGTATTACTCTTAAATGACGTTGCAAGCTAAAAAGAAAGCGGCCTCACCTTTCAATGTGTTCGTGGCGGTGTTGATACGTCATGGTGAATATCAGTGGCTAGCGGAGGTATGCGCAGGGTATCAAGATATGTGAGGCTGCCGCTCGTCGTGTGGGGTGGCCCTGGCGGCGTTTCCCACAGCGGCGGCTCCTCGACCAGTCCGTCGGAATGTGGTCGCGGCACCGGCCCGCACTTTCACCAAAACAATTCGTTAGCGGCCTCTTTCGGCATCGCACCGACCTCCGCACCCCGCACCCGCCACACTCACCCCGCACCCGCACACGTGAAAATTAACAACACACTGATACATGACTCCGTGATCGGTATTTCGGACACCAGGCCCTTTTAAAGTTCCGCACTCGACGCTGAAAGCCACGTTCCATCGGACAGAACTCGTTATGCCTTTCTTTAAAAAGCTCTTCGGCGATATGACGGCGTGCTTTATAATTAAGTTCGACCATATGCAAACTAATATCAATATTAATACACACTAGTCGCCTTTTCTTGCATAATCTAGGTACTCGTGTAAGTACAGAGAAACATCAGTATGGTTGCATTAGTCCATATGACCCCACAGTGAAAAATCATGGCATGCATGTACCTAAGATATAATGTTCACCAACTCACATAATCCAAGGCAGTAGATTAGGTATAATAGTTTTCTGTGCTCTACGCCTACAGCCTTCCATTCCCCGATTTTGAGGCCTGTATCCTGCTGTTCTGGTATGGAAGCAATAGTTCGTTGCTGTTGGTTAGATAACATACACACGCAGATATTTTGTTAATAGCCAAACTTATGTTAACATGTGTATGCGCTATGTAATAGGGATCAACTTGTAAGTATTCGTGGTTCCATAGTTTGGTAGCGCTCGCGATACCAATTTCTCCCAGCTGTTGCGCTATTAAGACTTTTTTTGTGCCATGTTTTACACTTATTCATTAGATAATGGTTGTCACCAGGTACGGCCAGCTCTCCGGCATGGTAGAGCCGGTGTTCGGCGTGTTAGGAGCCGTCGCGGTGGCGGCAGCGCAGCCCGCGCTACCATACGCTCTAGCGTTCGCGGCAGGAGCTATGATCTACGTCGTGGCCGACGACATCATCCCGGAAGCTAACGCGTCGTGAGTATTCTATATAACACCAGTTATTTTACTATTCGGCCAGATCACTGCTATGGTAAGTACTATGTGCTGCGCAGCCTGTTCTTCCGTACGCACAGTTCGCAGCAGACGCCTTTATCTACGAGTATGTCGTCTTATCGTCAGCGCTAGTATAGATTTTAAAAAACCTTACATCATGAAGTGCGGTTCAGATCAATACAATTACGCTATGTGCTAACTAGGGATCTGCATTTCACAAAGTGGCTAATAATCTTAGACAGATAGTGTATAATTCGACGATTACAGAATCTGACGATCATTTTTAGCACATCGTGAAATGCCTACGCACTTGGGTAAACGCACCATTACGCTATGTGTCTACGACATGTATAATTCTAATCGGCCAGATTACTAATCACTGCCATAGCAGCACCGATATAGGGCCTGGTTTACAACTTTTCAAGTGGCAAGGACAGTGGACAGTATATTTTTGTTTGAACTGTCCTTGCCACTTAAAAAGGTATAAACCAGCACTGTCCCAGTGGAGAGGCAAGGACAGTTCCTTGCCACTGTCCAACTGTCCTCTTGATTAATCACTTGAAAAGGTGTAAACCAGCCCCAAGAGTCGCCGCGAAAGCGGCTCCCAGGACACACTGGCGTTTACGGAAGGCGCCATGATCTACGTCGACGCTGACGATATTATCTCGGTAGCTAACACATTGTGTGTATACGTCCTCATAAATAATAGCTATGAATGTAATATTGGAGAAGACCTGTCCTGAAGGCTGAAGGCCATCACTGAAACTAAAGCTACAAATATTTGCTGGCTCGGGCATGTTATAAGATTGGGAGAGTCGAGGAGAGCATGGGACTAAAGGAAGGACGTCGCCCGGTCAAGCGCCCCCGACCCAGATATCGCTGGAAAGATGCGCTGGAAAGTGACCTGCGTGAAATCCAATCCAGCAATTGACATCTCATCATACAGGTGGCTTAAGATAGGAATCAATGGCGTATTTAGTTATTTTTATAAGTAATTACTCGTATGTACATTATCTATGGGTAACAAATACTTTATTGCGAATTTTGAAAACTTGTGGAACAAAAGTTGTTCAGGTGCCGACCCTGATCAACCTTGTATAATGTCAGTTATTACGGCCAAGTCTCTGCTATGGAGTTGATATAGGTGACAGGCGTTATACAAAGAATAACGCATGTTATCACAGCCAAGTCTTTTCCATGGAGGCGTACACCAGTTATTACGGCCAAGTTAATGCTACGGAGCTTGGATAGCTCGGCGAGATCACTCATGCTACTTTGTTTGAGCCTGGTATTGTGTTTTATCTTGTCGTCATATGTCAAGCGTTTTGAGTAATTACTACCATGCCACCAGTAGTTATGTTGACTTATATGACTAGAGTAGCCTTTTGATCGGCGGCGGCGGCGTTTGACGGTATATACGAAATAGATGTAGACCAAAAACTCACGGAGACAATTTTTTATCGCTTTAGCGAAAGAAATCGAATAATCGCGTAAATAATCATTATGGAAACGGTATTGGTAGTTTGCATATTTCCTTAGAAAAATCTCTATGTCAAGTGTTATTGGTAAATTATATTATGCACAATAATTTTATGTTTATGCGTAACTAATTACCTATACCTATCGAATTCTCATTTAATTTATCATTGAGGATCGTGGGAATGCAAAATTATTAAATAATAATGTATGTAAAATTGTAAATATGGCTTTGATATGTAAAAATAAAACTATAAAAGAAGATTTAGGTAGGTAGGTGAGTAAGTAGGATTAAGTCTAAAAATCATAATACTTAGAACTTGTTTCGACCAACAACTTGTTTCGATAAACCTAACTTATAATATAATAATCATATCGAGATGACCATTAATTACGAATTAAATATTGAAAATTTTTGAAATGCACTCCAATGAGTTGTACAACGGACAACACATCAGGCTGTCTATACCCTTTAGTACTTTGTCGTTTTAACTAACTTATTTGACATATTCATACGGTTGTCAAGGAATCATAGCAAAAACTTATTGCGACAGGGTTCCACAGAGTATAGCTAGCAGGGGTCCCAAACTTTATCAGTTGACGGCGCAGTTACAGGTTCAGTATTTTGTCTCGGCGCCCTTGTCAAAATATGTGTAGGTAGCTACAATGATATGAAAACTACTTTTTAGTCAAAACCTCGCATTGGGAGGCTCACATACCTAATATATTATATGTATATTAAAATTGACAGAAATATATGAAAATACACTAACAGAAAAAGATTATTTATCACTCGAACGTGAACTGTCGACTTGCTTATGTAAATTTCTTTCCATTTTGCATATAAGTAATTTTAGTTTCCAGAGATGAGAAAACAGGAGTGCCTCGCTGCGCCCCTGTTTGCTCTGCACAACGCCTCGGGGCGCTGCGGCGCACACTAGAGCTAGATGTGTACTGTACAGAATACTGATCAAAATAATGCTGTCCGCTCTAATCTCAGAATTTCCCCTCTATAATCTGAGTAGACAGGGCAGCGACGCAGCTGGCCTTGGCGATGACCCCAAAGGGACCAAAGGACGAGCAAAGCTTTGTTGTGCCCCTTGCAAGACGCAGCCCTTCCGCCCGACATGTCGTAGCGGACTTGATAACGTCGTATTGCTTGCCACTGAAAGAAAAGATTGTTTACTTTAAAGCGACTAAGGAATTTTGTGAATTCTATTCTACACCTAGTAGACGGCAATAGGCTCGCTACCTATCACGTTTGTCGGTCGGTGTCGGTGGTTCCTCTGTCTACCCTTGTTCCTTGTCAAAAATAGTCAAATTTGAAAAATTCAAAAACTAATGAGTTGCCAGTGAACCCACCTATCTTACAAAACTGGTTGTGACACAGTAGAGCCAACCATATAATAATAATATTTTTTCACAAATCAAATAATCACCATGCCGCAGACAAAATGTCGACACAAAGCATGAAAAAGAAAACTGAGCGTGAAAACTCAAATTCAGAGAGATAACGTATCTACAGTTTGAAAAAAAAATTAACAAAATCGGACGAGTCTGCACAAAATGGCAGCCGATCAAAAGATGGTGGACCGAGTCGAAATTTGAAGTGTTCGCTATCCCCGGTTGTTGGGCCGTCTGGAATGACTTCTAAGCGTTGTATCATGGTGTCCGATAATAAATCTTACGAATTCGATGACTTCGACGCTGGTGACGAGTATATCGACATCCATGGCCCATCGATGCACATTGATTCCATGTCTGACGGCAGATACCTTCTGCCGGGGTGTTTTTTTTCTGTTTGCCACGATTCATTGCACTCTCCCGTCTTATACTATAACTATTTTCGCAAATAAAATGCGCGAGTTCGCGTCTTTTGAATGAATAGATAGATTATGATAATGTCAAGTTTAAGTTCATCGCAGCGTCCTGTCATAATTGGATTGATGTGGGTCACGATTCCCGTACTCTGATTGTTCTGATTCATGTCAATATTCCGGGGATTTGACATTAGTTTTAACCGTCAGTAGCTAGCGCTTGTTAGGAAGGGCAAATTGATGTTTCGTAGACATTTCCCCTTAGCAACAACGTGGTTATTGTCCATCTTGCGTATTGTCCGGAACCGGTCTGGAATCCCTTCCGGACTCGACCGGGAGAGGAGCTGAGGAGCGTTATTGCTTCATTGTTCACATTATCCTGGCGTTTACAAAAACGATCGCTACTGATTTGACAATATCTTGTGTAACCGCTTACTGATGGGCGCTTACTTTATTCTCAGTCCTTTGAATGTATTTAGTATGTAAGTACTTATGCAGACAAATTCAAACATCATAAAAAGTATTTAACAATCTGTTCAACAAGTAATCGAAGGGCGTGTAAACGTATTAGAGAGAATATACGATGTGGAAATGATAAACAACGCACGCACCTTACACTGGCTTGTGAAAAGCACGCTAGCATAGCTTCACCCGATTAGCGTTATTGTAAAACTTTATGACATCGTCGCATATGCGTTGATTAGTATGCAACTACATTGAGTTTCTAAAATTACATAAACAAAGAAACCCCTTTTTGATCCTCATGTTGATAGCAATTGTTAGGAGGACTGTTGAAAGTTTCTATTACCAACAGTTTTCTTTAAGTAAAAGTTGTCACTCTACGACCAACGAAACTACTTTCTAATCGTGTGTGTCCGTCTAATAAATCCATTACATAGCTCCATGGACTCCTTATCCGAAGAAAAGAAAGAGAAAAGTTAGCTTGGGACGTTCTTATCACCTCCGCCCTAGCTGAAATGATAAAATGTCAACCTATGGTATTCCGGCAGGAACTACTACTTGGTGGAACACTTCCATGTCTGTAAGGGGACTCCTCTTAATGGTAGGTACCTCAAACAGACATACGCGACACTCTCCCTTTGGTCAGGGATTAAAAATATTAGCATAGACAATGAAGTATGTTAGTGTAAGGCACGTGTCTGTAAGGGGACTCCCCTTGATGGTAGGTACTTCAAACAGACATACGCGACACTCTCTCTTTGGTCGGGGATTAAAAATATTAGCATAGACAATGGAGCATGTTAGTGCAAGGCACAATACGTGAAGTGTAGGCGCGCGGTGTGCCGACGATGGCGGTGCGTCGCGACGCAAATATCCAGCCCGAAATAGCGGTGCGCCGTCTGACACCCCGGACGTGCCACCGCCGTCTGTGCCCCGCCATTTACTGCCCTCTCAGATATGCAGAAGTGTAAACTGGAAACACATCAGTTTCCGCTACCTCACTTCTCCCACTGCTACTTCTTTTACTAACAGGCTAGCCTGGAGCCCAATTCCAATAATTAAAACGTTTGTCGTTCTTTTACAATTACGTAGCGATTAGTTTTCCAAATTTAACTACAAATCGTATTCTGCTAACACCATTACACGCACCGACCGATAGATCAGTGGCTTACCCGAAACGTAACGACAATCGAACGGTTAACGATACACATGATATTACCAACAAACTGTCGGATAGTCCAGGATTCACTGCATCACCATGGCCCTCCGCCTATGCTTTACACTGCTATCTTTACAGTCCAAGAATCTATGAGCAACAGTTTTCTGCTTTGTTTGTTAGTTTTTGCGTATATACGAGAGACTGCGTAGAGGTATATAAGTTTCTTATAGAATTCTAATTATCTCGACCTCCTCAACCATAGCGACAATGAATCAAAGGCGAAACTGCGGCGCAAGCGTCGTCCGGCATTTTAGCCTAAGTGGAGGGTTAATGAAGAATATTGGTAATGTGTAAAACATAACCATGTTAAAAAAAACAAAGAAATGGCACTATTCCCTGTCTTGAACCACGCTGAAACTCGTGTAGGTCGTTCTCTATTGGGTCTTCCCAACACATGCAATGCCCAGTCTGTAGCCCCAAAGACGCTTATCTTACCGCCTCGTCCTCTCTTGCTCTCAACGTGTCTGAACCGGCGATGGACAAGAGATGATAAATGTAAATAAAATTGTCTAAACGAACTGACCCAAACAGATATTATAATGTCACTAACCGAATAGAGATCGTCGTGTAACCATTGTGCAGACATTAGTTATTTCTATACGGCGGCTGCGGCTGCGTGTCTATTTGCAGCGGGCGCGGAGGGCGGGCGGCGCGGCGCAACCTCGCGCATTATGAAGTAAATTCGGTACGCCGCCGCGCGTGGGCTTGTCACCGTCTCGCCACTGTCAATAATAATAAATATACGAAATAACACGTTTGTGCCGGGATAAGGCCAGTGACGCCGCTCTAGTTTGTCTATGCGCTGACGTCACCGTCTGGGAATCCGACGGCCGGACGACACTCCCTGACCTACCAGACAGCCCGAGCGCATCCGGGGCGCATATGTTACCTCGCCATCGACTACCCCTCTATCACTAATCTGAGTTTCCTGCCGAAATTTAAAGATTAAACGTAAATATTGGATTTGTGCTCAACGAGCTTTATGGCTAAGTTTATCTGATGTAAATATTTCTGATTCAATCAACATTAATATTATAGACTACACATGGGCGCCCCTTTTCACAGCTCGATTAAGTGATGAGGGTTACCTAAGGATTACTATGAACTTGACCGGGAATGACGTTTACTCACGAAACAATAAAATTCTTACTCATGAATTAAACTCAAACCCAACTATGCTGCAACCTCCCATTGGATTATAAGGATGAATCCACAGTAACTGCGTTAAACAGCTAATTTAGCTTCATGTCAGCTCCGTGTATGAAAATTGGTCAGTTCTTGTCCGTGATGTTAGTTGGTAATTTGGGCATGTTGGGGCCCGTTGTGACCTCACGCGATACTGACGTAGCCAGAGATATGTGTATTGGGTCCATCTTTTTCTTCCCTTCCCATCCCATTAATTTGTCGTAGCTTGCTTGATGTATCTTATTTGCTTGGAGACTCTTTCAAATTACTGGCCACTATTTCCTTGTGAACACTGGATCATCACGTGAATTTAGGGCGACCCCAGCTTGACTTTACTCTGGGATACATATTTGATAAGGCCCAGTTCCACAAAGTGATCATCAGGTCTTCTCATTTCATTACCCTCTCAGTCATATGCAAGAACATAAGTGTTAGTGTACTAAATAAGACATTCATAGAGTTCGAAATAAACAGAACTCAACGTGCTACCCCCTATAATGCCTTATGTAAATGGATAACACGCTCTGACCTCATTTGACACCAGTGCGACGCTGATCCGCCCATATTTATCGGAGTCAATATGATTTTTTATCATTTTTGTTATTTTTTTCTGGGTATAAGTTAAACAGAATCTACCGGTAACGAACCATAATTCAAGTGTTCAAATGATGGTTTTTGATCTTCATTTAACCTCTTGTAAATAAGAAATATTATATATAGCGTGTACGCCCTCATCATCATCAGCAGCCCACTCTAGCCCACTGCTGGACATAGGCGATCTTCGGCTCTTCTCATCCAGTCGTTGCCAGCCACCTTGCGCAGATCATCGCTCCATCTAGCAGGGTCCCAAAACTACATTTGCCCAAACTCGTCTACCCCAGCGGTTGTCGGTTCTGCGACAGATACGCCATGCGAAGCGGATATTCAAATCTAGAAAAGTGTGTTAAGTCCCAGAAAGGCTAGTCGCGGCTTCAAATCTCGCTCGCGAAATTATTCTCTCTTTCAAGATTTGTCTTGTAAACAACCTTAGGTCACATACTCTGTGGGGTACTCAAGTGTCCAGGGCCCCCTAGCTACGAGCCTGGTCCGTGGTTCCCCACGGCACGTGACGTGAATGCGGGAAGACGGCACGCGGGACACAGAGATGTCATATCTACTCGTTAACACTTCGGGCCGCGTAACCAGCCGGATGTTAGAACTAGTCAAAACTAGACATTAGTATACCTATTTGTAATGTAACAAGCAAATTGTTAATATGCAAACATTGACAATATCAGTAATCCATAACGAATGACGTATTACTTACAATATCAGGATCTACATCTGCCTGTAAAGAAATACGACCCAAGTAATCTACTGTCACCAAACCAGAATAACTCCTTTTCTTAGTTCTGAGTTTAGCTGGTTTAGAAGTTTAGATTATAAGACTGGAAACTGAAATAAATATTTATTTTATTTATTTATCTATCAAAACCGGCATTCGCCAATCTAGTCTCTTTCATTCATTTATTTAATTACTAAAAACCCGTCCAGGAAAATAAAGAGTTGTCCAGAGGCACTTTTATAATTTGCGTTAAGGAGATCACTATGAAAAAAATTCGTCAAAATATTTAAACGTTTTTTAAAATTGTAAAATAGAATAAATTCCGATACATAATTATTAATGACATGTAAGTGATTTCGAAGAAACGTTTTAATGTTAATGGCCCACAGTTACAGCTAGTGGCTTCCGGGTGACCATCTATGACCATTGTTTCTATAACCCAGTACGTGAGACTCAAGCGCCATCGCCGGCCTTCCCGATATCGTAATTTAGCCACCTCATTGATATTCTAATGCCATCGGCATGTTATTTTCTCAATGGCTGGCCATTGCATGACGACAACACTTATAATAACGGACCCCTATGTATGTATGTACATACTATTATGCATATCGCAACCAAAATGCGTCAATGGGCCGACAAACATCATATTAATATTGTTTTCTGAATTTACTACGTCAATGAAAAGCTGTATCCAATGACTCAGAATGGTTTATTTTTGAACCCCGATTGAGTATGATATGAACGAAAGAATGATATTACAATGTGTCAATCAATGTGTAACTGACTTCATCAGTGGCGACTGATATCGTAGTTCTATATACGAGTACTTGCCAGAAAGCTCGAATGAAATGTTACGCGCGCGGGAACCATATATACAGATTTGCTTGCTTGCTTATCGTATGGTTAGTGGCCAACCTACTTGTCATAGTTGTTCAGGCCGCCCGTAGGCTTGGTATGGCTTAACGACTGCTGACGAACGACAACAACCGGGACCGACTGCTTAACGTGCTTTCCGAGGCACGGAGGAACTCAAATGAATTATGCCACTAGCAGTCACCCATCCAGGCACCGACCGCGCCAACGTCGCTTAACCAGCACGATCACTTTCGGACCGTGCTCGCAACTAGGCTACGAGCTCCAGAATTGAAGTGATGCATTAAACGAAAATACAATTTATTTATTTTTATACTTTGAATATACTTCATACTCGAAATAAGATGCAGAAATAAGCTATACTCAGAAAACACCACCGGTGGAACTTTAACCTACACCTCCGGCTTAAACGTAGCCCGAGCGTTTATCCAATTTCGCCACAGTGGTGGTTAAGCCAACCGGCGATTTTCAGCACCGCTTATTTGCTGCAATAACATAAGTCAACTATCAAGTACTTATCAGTCTATTTCTAATCAACAATCCGATTCCTTGTTGATACAGTGCACCTGGATGTTATTCGTTTTCGTATTACGTGTTATCTTTATCTATGAACCCATTAGTTAGGGAATCCAAGTAGAGGGACTTCTTAAAATTACTTGTGTGTAATTCACTCAATTTATGAAATTAATTATCGGGTTCTATCATTTCCACTGCTCAGACAATAAAGGTTCAGAAAAGCAAGATATTTTTGCGATTTTTCGAATGTTGTATAGCAAGCAATTGAAATAATCATGTTTCACAAACAGACACATAGCTTTTTAGTATTACTCAGAAATGCTACATTCGCAAATAGTCACGAAAGAAGATGCTACTATTCCTGTAATTTGTACTTTACCTTTAATTGTGTACCTACAGTAAAGTATTTCTATCTATAGTTATCTTTCTATAGTTACTCGTATATTCAACTGCCTTTAGCTGCCAAGAAACTGTAGCCAGGCAGACACGAAACTTCACGTAGTCATTTGTTGCAGTGGCAACGGCAAACTAGCAACATGGGGCTGCATCGTCGGCTTCATGGTGATGATGTGTCTGGACGTGGGACTAGGGTAATCCCCCGCGCGCCCCGCCTCACCCCGTGCCTTCTCCCTGGCGATGGCGCCACACCCCGGCCAAATGCTTTGAGGAATCTTGTGTATGTTGGTAAGCAAATTGTAGGTAGATAAGGAAGGCGCGCGACCTCCGAGGAATCTTTATTATCTTATCGGTATACTCCATCTCCGTTGGACACGGCCCCTCTAAATGTACGCCTTTTTGGGGACAGCGCTGCATAAATACAGACATTCAATAATCAATAATGGATTTCGCAATGTAATATTTGTAAGTACATACTTATGTATATTTCTCAAACAACTAATCGAAATCCATTATTTATTATTGAAATAATGAGGAAGAAGGCCACTTAACCACGGATTCGCACTCCCCCAACTATTACCACACCCAGAAGGATTTGCGGTCGCAAATGATGGCACATATCAACTCTTAAACGATATAATAATGTCATTATTAGAGGATTGTGGACGTGAAAGTTATTCTATTCTATGCTACTTAACAGCAATTTGTTCGATAATCATTGGTGAGGACGAATCTAAGGGTGAGTGGCGGGTCCTTATCCCCCCCCCCCCCCCCCCCCCACACACACAATTTTACCATACAATTACATTACCATTAATTACAATTACAATATAAGCTGGTACCGTCATCAATATGCAAATCACATATTTCATCATTGATGTCAGTATGCCTTCCCGGAAATGGCGTAAATATTTAGGTATACTAGTTTTTGTAACTTCAACTAAAGTGGAGACAAAAAGTATTCGATATTCAGAGGTCGTTTTCATCATTACTACGGGTTTCGATTCCACGAAGGTCGCGCGTATATATTTTCAAACAAGACTATAGTGTAAAGTGACATATTATCAAGCCATAATATTTTTGAGGGTGACTCAGTGATTGATTCTAAGCTAGTTTACAAAAAAAATTAAATTTTAAAAGTAAACAGTTGTTGCATTGTCTAAGTTCCTTATAAATAATCAATAATATCTAAAAGCACTTTTTTCTTGAAACTACCAGAACTTTAGCTAAACTTTACCTATCTTGAACTGGGTTACGAAAAAATATTCCTTGATTAAACATCATGTTTACCTACTAAGAAATGTACTTAAAAATAGGAAATTGTGGTAAATGGTTGGTACGAAGGTTAGAATGATTTACCTGTTAACCAGAACGCAGACTACAGCTCCAGGTCTGGACATCGCTAGCCTATAGGAGAAGACCTAGTTTCAATTTCTAAAGATATACCTGCTTAAATGTTTAATTGAATTACATTTGTTAATGTATAGTGAAAGTATGTAAAGGAATCCAATCAATGCTCAAAGACATTTATGTAAACTGAAATTATTGTACATATGTATATAAGATTATGTATATTTAATACTGCGATATAAACTAGTTAACCAATGCATGAACGGTGCCCGATCACTTAGCATAACGAAAAACTACAATTCGGCTATAAATAAATTTCCAATAGTTTATAATACAATTGGTATGTAATATTGGAATATCACAAAATACGTTATTGTTAGAATATCTTCTCGTAAAATATCTATTTTCTTCTGTTAGACAAAATTATACTTAATTTATTTAACTTTCACACTCATGAATGGTACCGCACATATCGTGATGTGAGATATTTGTAAGCTTAGTGAATTCGTTTGCTAGTGACTCTTGTGTTAGTATCATTCATAAGTACGAAGTTGAGATGTAAGGAAATAGATAAAATAATTAATTGTATTTTAAAAGCTCTTGTCCTTTTTGACAAATTCTAATTTTAGAGATAACGGTAAAAGACAACATTAGGAGTTCACAAAGGGGTAAGAACTTTAAGATACCTACTTATATTTTACTTGATGAAAATACTTATTTATGGTATATTTTACCCAAAAAAATGAGTGTGTCAGAGACAACGCACCACCACTCCTTTTAAAAGATGAATTGTATCTTAAAAATATTGTACTTTGCATATTTATTGATTTATTTTCATTTGTATTTCTTATTTATTCATGGATTATTTCAACTCTTAAAAACAGTGGTGCGTTTTCATCGACAGTCTGTATACAAAATATCTTGAATAATAATTAATAAATATTAAGTAAATAACAGCAATCAACAATAAAGCTGCCTAAAGTGATTATGTATTGTATTGTATTATGTGAGTATATTAGCTAGATACCTATGTCAATTAGTATTACGTATATCAGAATTTATTCGAATTGTTTTAAATAAAATGTAGGTACAGTTCTATCTAGATAAAAAATAGTAGAGTTTTCAAATATCCTCACAAACATTTGCATTTATTCAAGTGTCATAGTCATTTCTAGTTGCGAAACATTAAAATTCAGGTTTTAAATTACCAGCAGGTAGCACACGACTAAAATAAGATTAAATATTTTACTATTTTGTTGTTTAAATCTAATGATGTTGATTTCTTATTTTATATTTTAATATAAATATAATATGAAATGAAGCATAAAAGTGGTATTTATTGCATTTCTGATCTTGTCAATGGGATGGGCTTGGCCAAGGAGTTTGTAATAAAATATGCGTCCTAGGGATAATAAAAGTTATACAATGAGGTTGATAACAAGCCGTTGACTATCAATTTTGGACCACCCCTCGTACTTTTGAGATTTGTATACTATTGATATCGTGACCTTTATTTTATTATGTAGTTATAGTTATTGTTATCACAGTTCCGAGAAGGAGTAATCTACAACAGGAAACATCGGGAGTAATCTACGTTCTATGGGAAACGTTAGTCACCACACCACTTCCATGCTTTATACATTTATTTTAGTTGTATAGGAGCACAACTATTGCAGGCTTCAGTTTATAATTGGTTTCAATTGAACAAAGAAATGAAAATTGTTAAAATCTCATTTTGCATTAAAAGTATATTGGGATACTAGTACGGAAAGTGAGCATTTGGAAACGAGGTGACAAGTTTGAATACCAAACAAACAAGCGAGGGATTTTACGACTCGAGTTTAGTTTCGCCTTTCCGTACATGTACCACACGACGTTTTTCATCACATCTGACGATTTACTTACATCTTTGCTTTGGTCCCCTTTGGTGATTATTGGTGGCGTTAAATTATCTGAGCCGGTGTCACTTGAATTGTATGTAAAACGAGTAAAGGCATTATTGTTCAATGAGCTATTTTTGATCGTTTACATATGGGCGAAAGGGTGCTCTTTATGAACAGATGTGATTAAAAAAATATATTACAACATCACCTTAGGTGAATGGGAAGTCAAAACGTGCACTTAACCCATCCAAATTATATTTGTTAGTGATTCCACACAAGAAAATGTTCCTAAGTACTTATAGGTGGGTTAAATGTGAGGAAGAGACTGGTCCTGAGGAGGTGCGGAAGGTGGAGGTGTAAGGTATGTCGTCAGTTACGAATCGCATTAGAAAAATCGCTCAAAGGGCGCTCGGCGCTTGCCGGTCGTCGACCTGGGTGCACCGTGCCCGCGCCTGCTCTGAAACACCCGAATTCTTGCGCGTACGCAGCTCCACTCGCCACCGCCACCGATAAAAGGGTTATGCACATACTGCACTATACTATGTTAATGACAATGTACGAAAGTTGATTGGTCTGTATACAGCGAGCCAAAGATCATGCTCAATTGTGCACCTTAGGAGAGCCATATGTCCTGAAGTGAACTAAGATAGGCTGCTGGTGATGATAAGTTGATTAAAGTAAGACAACGTGGATGGCAATGGCAGCTGATCGTTGCCAAAGGTCTGATCTCTATCAGACGGTCAATTTTTCATAACTTTTCACGGCACGGTCGGTGCGGGACTGTATAGAGTCGTGAGACCCTGTTATAAACTTACGAGACACGACGCAAGCGACTGTCCTGGACGAAAGTCGCACTCATTGGTTTTGAGGCTAACTGATCGGTGCCATAGGAAAATATTTAGGACTGGTTATTTGTGTTGCAACATTATGATCGGTGGAACTAGGAACTTTATGTAGTGTCGTCAATCTTTCTTTATAGTATGTGTGACACACCGACAGATTTTCCTTGGTTTTGTAGATAAGAATAGCTGATTTTTGATGGTAAAAACAAGAAAGAAAGAGATCACACTTCTGCTGTATCGGCATGGTCGGTGGGACTGTAGGTAGAGACGTCAATTCCTTACAAAGGCACAAAGCCATGCAAGACAGACATGGGGAAGCGTGCAGCTTGCAAGCGACGGAACAAGTGCTCTCAAAAGGTAGATAATCGTTGTTAGAGAGATAGAGTGAGATCAGACCGTTTATTTCTACTGCGCGATGGACTGGATGGTTTAGGACTATGAAGCTGTCTGATCCTCTCAATAGTGAGACATACCGCACGCGACAAGCGCAGTCCTTGGTTTTGAGCTTAGAGTAAAGAATGCTGTTCCCGGGAAATATTTTTCTTTGTTCTAGGTGTTGGAGGGTAGCTGATTGTTGCTATAGAGAAAGAAATCAGGCCCTTTACTTCTGCTGCACTGGCACGATCGCTAGAGTGTTACTGTAGATGACGCAAGAACCGCGGAAGTACTCCGTGACGGCGGGGATAGTCAGTGGTCATAGAAAAAATGCAGATCGAAAAATAAAAATATTTTATAAATTATTTACTTTATTTGATTAATTACATTATAAAGTACAGTACAGTAAGATCAACTCAAAAGATTTGAGCCTCTCGGGCGTTTTTGAAACGAATTCCCTAAGAATTCCATTTAATTTCATTCATTTTTCTAGTGGGACGGCTCAGCTAAGTACCAACTGGCTGCCCTTGACTCAGTGGAGAAACGCGCTAAGCGCCTTATAGGTGACGAATCGATGGTGGAAGCTAGACTGCAAAGTCTGGAACATCGGCGCAAGGTTGCCTGTCTATCGGTATTTTATAGGATACATTTCGGAGAGTGCGCATCGGAATTGCACGACCTAATTTTACGGACTACCAGGCGCGGGGAGGGGTTCCATCCTTATGTTATTAATATCCCATCTGCTCGTACGAATCGATTTGCTTCTTCGTTCATTATGCGAACGGCTAAGGAATGGAACAGCCTGCCGGCGTCTGTATTTCCCGAAACCTACAACCTTGGGATCTTCAAGGCCAGAGTGAATAGGCATTTACTGGACCCGTATGCTCCATCGTCGACCTCATCGTCGCTTACCATCAGGCGAGATCGAGGTCAAATGCGGGTTTAGTAGTGAATAAAAAATATAAAAAATTAAGAAATAAATGCCCTTTGTGAAGCGACAGCGCAGAGAATCCTACTTTACCGCGGTCCCTGTGATGACGTACCCTTGTGCGGTGACGTGAACATCGTGCAATCCGTAGTGTGCCTTTCTTCTTGTGCCATGACGTGTACAACAGCTCCCGGGCTCACACGGGTAGCTAATCGTCCCTAGAGAGTCGGTGGGACTGTATGTATCGTCGCGATGCCCTTATACGGCTTGCGAGGCACGCTGTGCGGCGGAGCGAGCGGCACGCGCGCTCGGTTGTTTTGAGGATTGCTTGTCGATGAACCCCACTTACGCTCCCTTTATAAATTGTACTAAAGATCATTGTACTTGCCAGTTGCCACTCCTTCCATATCTACTTGTCTACCTAAGTGTCACCATATTCTTTCTAGGACTTGCAGTGTAAAAAGAAAACTATTTTTAAGTAAACATGTACAAAACACTTGTTGTTCTGAAAACTACCTACCTACAGTTTTTGTGCAATATTTCGGCTTCACTTTTAGTCGAGTAAATAAAATATTAGCTTGCATTAAATCTAAATTTTATTGTTTCTTTGCGTTCTTACTACATAATATTAAAATGTGGTAACATTTAAAAAAAAACGACCTAAATTGTTAAAAAAACGGGTTTTAGGTGAACCTTAATAACTCCTTAGGATTAGCAGGCAAGCATGGAAAAAAATGCCAGTGAAAAATAGAAAGTTTTTACTTTTGTAGTATTTTGTTATATGCATTAAAACACGTAACATTTTTTTTTCAATGGCTTATTTTATCCATACTTGCTCTTCGGTGTACTTTACCTAAGGCAAAACTTACAGATATGTTCTTGATCCAAGTCTGTGTAGTCTGAAAAGTCACCGCCTGTAACATCAATTTTTTTGACAAAAGTAATGTTATAAAATTCTATCTCCGAAGCAAAAATTTAACAAGTGTGGACTTTTATATTGTTACAAATTTCTACTATGTAACTCGTAAGTATAACAGAATCTAGATACACTTCGTGCTTCATTGGAGACTATGATGAAGAATCTAACAAAAGCCACCATTTTACAGGGGTTTTTCACAACCGGTACAAATCAACAGGATTAAATTATGACATGTAATTATTGTGTTACAATTACATATAGGAAGGAAACTATGGAATAATGTGGCTCTAGAGATAGGTACTACCGTAAATGATTGATTAATTACTAAATTAAAAAAATACGTTTACGTCCAATTTAAAACAAATACCTACTTAGGTATAGCATTTTCATGCTCCAAGTGTATCGATTTTTTTAACAAAAATTAAGATAAGTAGATTCGATTGTACGAGGGTACCTACTGTAAATTTTTAGTCAAATAAAAAATAAAAGAAATATTACAAATGTTTATTTACAACTTTTCAATGTATTATTCCCTGCGGCGTCAATGCATTCGACTGAACCAGCTTACAAAACATTTGAAAAACTGTTCTTGCGGAAGATCGAAAAAAAGTCGCCTAAATTGGTCTATGTTCCGTCCGCAGTCGCAAATTTCCCTCCCCGCAGAGATTTCTTCAAAGTGGGGAGGTAAAAAAGAAATCACACGGAGCCAAGTCAAGACTGTAGGAGGGATGTGGTAGCAATTGCACGCCCGAATAGGTTAAAAAGTCCATGGTTTTGGCAGCCGTGTGAGCGAGAGCGTTGTCTGGTGAAAAATTATACCACGCGTTCCGCTCCTAGGACGATCATCACTCAGCTCCTGGAAGGCTTGTGGCAGGCAAACCTCGTTATACCAATGGCTATTAACTGTTCTTCGATCTTCTAGTGGAATTACGGCTACAGGCCCACTACGCCGAAAAAAACGGCACTTTTTTGTTGACGCTTCGACCGCGAACAACCTTATTGGGTAAATCGTCTTCTTCAAAGACCCATTATGTCGATTGCTGTTTCGTAAGCGGGTCGTAGCTATATATCCAAGATTCATCGGAAGTCAAGATGTATGTCACCTGTTGTGAGCTACCTCCATCTAATTTATCTAGCATAAACTGGCTCTTCTGTCAGAGAGTGGGGTATCCATCGCGATCCAACCTTCCTAACTTTAAGATGGTCATGTAAAATGGTGGCAACTGCCTGTGATCCAATCTTCAGTTCATTCTGAATCGCGCGCTTGGTAATCTTGCGACATTCCTTTATTAACCACTCCACCCTGATGACGTTTTGAGTGACTGTCGTTGGTGATCGCCCCTGTCCTAAGGTCATCTTTTAGGTCGCTCCGACCACGCTTAAACTTACGAAACCAATAGATGACGGTGGCAAGTGATGGAGCCAATTCCCCAAAGCACTGATTAAATTTTCATGTGATTCCTTATATTAAAATCATAATAGATCATCACGAATTACTTCCCGCGTTACCTCCTTCGTAGCGATTGAAAAGTGAGACATGTTTTATTTAACAATTAATTAAAAAATAACTATAGTTCGCCAGCCAGTGATATTTGGTCAAGGAGTTTGTAATAATATTTGCCTCCAAGGGATAATAAAAGTTAAACAATGAGGTTGATAACAAGCCGTTAACTAACAATTTTTGGACCGCCCCTCGTATATAGATACTGCTTATTTTCATAAAAATTGTAATAGCGAGGTACAGTCGACCACAGGTCAACCTACCCATAACGTCAATTAATACATACAAGAATATGAAAAGTTGATACCAATCATTATTTATTGATCTAAATAAAAGTCAACATCCTTTATTGATGTATTGATTGAGTGACGTATTTCGAGATCAGGGCCGCGCGGTGCATTCGATCGATGGTGTAATGTGAAGCACCGGCAGCCTCATTTCCATTCATTGGGTGTTTGTTGACAATGCGCGCCGGGCCGGTGCACGGTGGCGCGCGCTCTGAGGGCGCGGCGTGCGGGGCCCCGCGCGGCTGCAGTCCGCCGCGTGCGCCCGCGCCCCTCGCACGCTGCACCGATGCACTGCGCCCGGCTGCCGCGGCGCATCGCACTGCGCCGGCGCAACCCCACACGCGCTATCAAAGCCAAACCTTGCCACTGCGCATCGCAGCCTCACCCAGCATGCACCAAAGTTTTCTAGAACGCAGTGAGGTGCCAGGGCCAGGCAGCGCAACTATTCACAACAATGCAGCCCCGTTGATTACTTTGATGGAATATTACAGCATTGTTTACGCCGCGGTCGTCTGCGCAAACACGTAAGTTATGCATGTCCTGAGCCGCGTGCGTATTTCGCAA
The DNA here is from genome assembly GCA_947369225.1 of Hofmannophila pseudospretella. Classification (NCBI taxonomy): domain Eukaryota; kingdom Metazoa; phylum Arthropoda; class Insecta; order Lepidoptera; family Oecophoridae; genus Hofmannophila; species Hofmannophila pseudospretella. Next base: position 5,844,217 of record OX376323.1, on the reverse strand, counting down.
TGCATTTTTATTCTAGTGTTGCAAGAGACTCGAGTCTTGAGTCCTTAAATAATTAAGACTCGGCTCATTTTTAGGTTTAGGACTCTTGTCTAACAGGTTTGAGGTTGAGGTTTTTAGTCATGTTTACAGGACTCTGTCGTTATGAGTTGAAACGACTCGAGTCCTTTTCTTTCGGAAGTAAGTCGTATTAATGCCAAGCTCTATCAGTCAGTGATGAGACGAAGACGAATGACGAATACGATACTTAGCGTAAACTCTCGTCACGCTTCCAAATCCCTAAATGTACCTAATTCTTGTTTCGTGGACACGTAGGTACCTATAGAATTAAGGCCCAATGCACACCGCTGAAGTGACGGAGCGGCGTCTTACTTCGATAACAATTGAACTAAATCTTAACTATACTGAAATACGGTTTAAAATGGAATGACAATAACAAGCGAATCGGCGCGGCGGCGCACGGCGTCTCGGCGCGATAGCTCGCGGCGGCTCTCGGCGTCGCGAGGATGTATGGTAACAAATCGCGCGGCGTCTCCAGGCGCGGCCGCGCTACAGAAAAGCGCACTCTACATTCGCCCGCGAACCGCGGTCGCGAAATTTTTCCGCGATTCCCCCCGTGAACTCTGCGCGACAATATGTCCCTCCACACTCGTAACTTGTTGCATTCAGTTCGCGCGCTCGACAAGAATAGACGTCTACATAACTACTGCTGCGCCGTGACGCTATGTAGGTTCTGTAACTGTACATTATTGAGTATTTTTTTCTTCAAATCGGCCACAGAAATGTTAATAATAGTACTGATTCTCATCTGTGATCTGATTACTCCACGAAACGCTAATTTTAATAAAAAGTAATACGCACGACCGCTCGTCACCGCGTCTCGTACGCTACAGCGAAAATACCGCGAGCGTGGATGGGTTCGCGTTCGCGCTCCACGACTACATTGTCGTGGGACAACAAAACCGACACTGGACGGGGAACGCCGCGACGAGCGACCGCGAAGGCGCGATACCATACACACTCTTGTTTCGCGGCTGTCGCGGCGCGATTCGCGCGCGAATGAAGAGCGGGAGCCGCGCCGCGCCTCTACTCCACTCCACTCCGTCGATGTGCATTGGACGTAATTACGCAAAATGACAAATGTGCAGAAATACAAAGTTAATTGCGACCGTGATTGAAAGAAAAATTTTAGTCTCCCTCCCCAATGGAGTTCCTACGTTTGTGCTTGCTACCTTGACAATTTACTTGTCAAAATATTTGTCTTGAAAATATCAAAACGTTTGTAGGGAGTTTATATGGTATGGAGTGTGGTTGGGATTGTATCTCCAATCTCATACAATTGTATGGGGTTTGTATAGGATGTTCTGAATGTAAACAAACTCCATACAACCCTGTATGGGTTGTATGGAGTTTGTTTACATTCAGACCCAAACACCTACTGCACCCCATACAAACTCTATGCATACTCCATGCCATACAACAATTAGGTATGTGCGTGAAAAGCGAGTTGTCTCCGACAACTACGACTATAAAAGTCGACTCTTTCTAAACACTACTCCCACCTCAGTTCGTCCGACTCTCCCTACTTCGTTCCTCTTTGAGTCCTCCTCCTTGAGTTGTAAAAAAATAGCCTAGTTTTCTAAATTACGACTATAAAGGCCATCGCACATTGCAGCGAATGGAAGCGGACCCGACAAGATCTCAACTCAGAGCAAAGCATTGAAATGTGAGCTGTATATCGTATTACATACAGTAGGTTTTCAAAATTCAAGTGAAGTTATCGACGAGTGGCACGTTGGCAACTCATCGACGACTACTTCACCTTCTACATTTGAATTTTTAAAACCTACTGTATGTAATACGTTATAAAGCTCACATTTCAATGCTTTGCTCTGAGTTGAGTTCGTGCCGGGTTCGCGTCGAGTTGGTATTATATGCGATGGCCATAAGACTCGAGCCTTTGCAACACTACCCGATTCGACTCGCCCGTTTAATACGATTGTGTACGAGTTTGTTTATTTACTTTGCGAACGCCGTCGCCGTGCTGTTTTGTATCTTATATCACGTTGTTATAACCATTAATTTATTTTTAAAGTCGTTATCTACTGTATCATCGCTGGTCAAATTCGAGGAATTCGTGTTATTACGAAATCCGAAACCGTTGCAAGGGAATGCACGTGCTAAGACGTGCCAAGTGACTGTGGGCTTTCTGGTATGGTGTGTGAGTCGCGTGTCGGTTGCAGGTTGTGTGCAATTTGCGGTGCGCAGACGGCGCTCGGCGGCGTCGGAAATAGCGCGGGGGGCGGACGGCCGGGGGTAGCGCGTAGCGTGTTGCGGGTTGAGCCTGCAGAGCGATTCTCGCAGTCAATTATCGAATTCGAAGTCGTATCTCGTCCGCTCACATAAATGTATGAGCGTGACAAGACATCCGTAGCGTTCGCCTTTTCGTCGAGGGTAGTTCAATACCTGGTAAATTATGTCTATCTAACTTCGATCAAATTGTACGAGAGGCGAGCAAAAGTACTTTGGCTACTTTGGTTAGATACTTACTCAGTATTTACCCGGTAAAAACCGGCCAAGTGTGAGTTGGGCCTCGCTCTGTTTATGGATCCGTAGTAAGATATAAGATAAATATTTGTAAGTTTTGTGCAAAATATTTTTTTTAAGTATTACAGATGTAGGTATCAAGTTTTAATTAGAGGACATGACCAATATTCTAGTCAATTTTCAAATTCCTAGATAGGACACTGAGATAGACTTGGTAATAAAAGCAGTCTGAAGACTTAGACGGGAGTTTACGTCGTTATTTCGCTGTGAAAACAAATATATTCTTCCTCTACTTGACGACCTCTAAACACTGTAGGGTACAAAAAGGTTTTTATTTACTCCCTTTACTAGTATTGGGACTATTGGGGACCCGCGACCCCTCTAAAAACAAAATTTTAAATGTGACATTCGGATTTGGGTCAAGGGAATACATATTATGTGCAGCACCAGGCTTCCGTTTTGCCCTTCGGGGTACGACTCCCTAAAAAACGTGCGCCAGGAAGCTTCAGCACCCGCTCTGAAGCGAAATTTCAATTTAGCTACTTTGAGGATCTACCCCCATACTTACGTGGTTTTTACCTGAGCTAGTTAAGCGGTATTGAACTTTCCCCGAGAAAAGGCGAACGCTACGGATGTCTTGTCACGCTCACACATTTATGTGAGCGATCGAGATGGGACTAATGTCGTAGCTTCGACATTTTGCATGTCGACCATGCGAGAATCGCGTCCTCCTGGCCGCAAGGGCCGCACACACACCTGCCCGTCACGCTGTATTTGCGCCACCACTTGGCTTGCTTCATTTCAACTTCGCTTTATAATTTAATCTATCTCTTTATTATCCCACTTAACATGAGTAATTTATGTCGTCTATAATTTTCTCCTTCAGCAAGTTGTTCAAGATCGTAAACCTTAAGAAGATTAAAATGTCATTGGGTGGGTTTAATACTTACATTGTGTGTTTGTTCTTCATTGTAAATATCATTATTAGATTTATTAGATAGGTGAATCGTTTACATATAAATACATACCTACTTACATTATTTTTTCACACATCCATAAGTACATGTTTATTTTGGTTTCTTTATTAAGTACTTTTACATATTATGTTTTCACACCCCTGTAAATTCAAATCGTGTTTAATACTCAAAAGTAATAAACACTTTTGGAAATGCACTTCTTCCATACAAAAGACATCAACGCAATTCACTTACACACAAATAATAAACACACCACTAAAATGTGCATTTATTGATGTAGGTACCTAACATGAACTATTTTATCAAATTACAGTTGCTTGTTTGTTCCATAATACCTACCCACCTCTATCGAACGATACCTAGGTAAAAATTGAGTAGTTAAAAAGTCGTAGACAATACTGAACGCCGTAAGATAAAAATACCGTAATAAATAAGACAGAGAAAAAAATTAAGACCCATATAAGACGGACCTTATGTAAAAAGGGTTATTATAAAATAAATGACTACTTAAATGATAAACAGGCTTGGTCCTAAGTTCAGCTCCAGCTCTGCACATTGTGTACATATATGATTGTATTCACAATTATTTTAAGATATATTTATTTCAAAAGATGTGCTGCTGAAAGTTTCTTGCGCCGCTTCTTTCCTTTCATCTATAGCACTTTACGAAGCAGTGGTATAGTAAAAAAGAATGACGTTGTAAAAATGTACTATAAGGTACTTACTTACAATAAAAAAAAACATTTTGATTTGATTTGAATAGAGGCATTTTGTTGCCTCCTAATAATATAGATAGAAATAATCATACTAAAACGCCGTAAGTTTAAAACTAGTAAGCAGTTGCCACATTTCGTCGTCCAAATGAAACGTTCACCAGGGCCCCCGGCATGCGGCACTCCGCTAAAAACTATCGAAGGTGATAATCAAATGCGCAACACTAGTCAGTATGTACTTACTAAGTACTACGTATGTACATGCATAGCATACTGTAGCTTTTCTCACAATTCTTGTTTATTGTATAAGAAGAGCAGACCAACAAGCGGGCCATCTGATGGTAAGATTGGTCAGTGGTCACCGTTGCACAAAGCCACTCACCCGGGGTTTTTGATACGCTGCCTTGTAGACTTATATCTTACCCTTCAAATCGAAAATGTCTACAAATCGTAATAGGGCAAAAGCTGGACTTTACCACAGAATGGGACTACTAGAGCCAACTCCTCATGCGCCAACTGGCAGACGCGATATAAAACTTCTATAGGGAGCAATCCATAAGATGAATTTTAAATCTTTGGACTTTATATTTGCGCTAGGGCAGTAATGGCCGCATGCTGTTGTGACGGGAGGTCCTGGGAGGGGGAATACTCAGAGACTCAGAGGCCCAAGTTAAGTGCTAAGCACCCGGGACGTTCCATTAGAGACCCCAGAGCCCTCCGAGGTCGGCAGTCGATGGAGATTTTATGGTTTCTTTATATTCGCATGAATATGTCAGATAAAGTGACAAAGTACTAAAGTATACCCAATGTGTTGGCTTTACCCACTGTATGCTGACTGGAGATCTCATCTCTCTATAAAATATATATGGTCCTATTTTATTAGCGGCAAATATTTCTAGGGTGTCATCTATAGGTTTTACTTATTAAATTTTCGAGAAAAACGACAAAATTGTATGTTTGAAAATTCTACAAATTAATTAATTATTACTATTCCAATACTGAAATAAGAAGTATGAATGAAACTCGTTTCATTCATAACAACATGGATGAGTTTATGCCATCAAGGCGCAAAATAATGGGGTTTATTTTTCTTTAGTATGGAAAATTTTCATACAAGTAACAGGGTTATTTTGTCGAGTAAAGTGGTACAAATGACCAGTACATACCCACCTGTAAATATTTGCTACTAATAAAAAAGGACCTTATATGTACGGCTCCTATGAAAAAGAGCAATCTGCATTCCTTTGTTTATTATCACGTGTAACTTGTAACTAATCCAAGCCCGTGGCTGCAGCAAGCACGGAGTGCGTAATAAAGGGCCACTACATATAAATATTTTTCCAACAGAAAGGTTAGAGTAAATATAAAACAAACACTCAAGGGCTATTGCGCAGCGAACTACGTATAGTGGCGCGTCATACCGTTCCTACCGTTCACACGACGTGGTTTTGTGACAGAGGCGGCTTTAGGTTGTCAGTTCTGAGGGGCGCCTAGTCATGGTTTAATAACTTACAGAAGCGGTGGTAGAGTTAAAAAAAATGACTGTAAAAATGCACTTTAAGGTAGTTGCAATAAAAAAAAATACTTTCGACTTTTGAGTTTTACCTACGTATAATATATTACCTACAGTTTCTTAACTTATGTTACAATCAGAGTGTTACTCTAAATAAAGTAGAAGTAGGTAGCCTGCAATGGACAACACATCGGGCTATATTTCGTACATTGTAGATTTGACTGATTCATATTATGATTGTCAAGGAATCATAAGAAAAGCTTATTGCGACAGGGTTCTGAGTATAGCTTGATGGGTCTTCCACTGTTCACTGGCCTTCCACTGTTGTCCCTCTGCTACTGATACGTCAGCTGGGGGGTCAAAAAACTCAGGGCACAACAATAGTTATTCACACTTAAATAAAATTGATTGAGTTTGGGTCGATTGGGCATGGTAGCTCCTGGAGCCGCCACTGTTTTGTGTCAGATATAGGATCACTGTCCTATGACGGTATGTGTTCAGTTCAGGGCCGTTTCAGCCAGCTGCGGGGGTGTAAAATGTGTACGCTTTCTTGGGAATTATAGCAAATTCTAGAAATAGATTGTCTTACCCATGAACATTTAAAAAGTCCACATTATTTTATTTCTCCTTAGATTGGGATTTTAAAATGATATTTGCTTTTTTTAGAATGATATTGACATCTACATAGAGATCAGCACTCAAAATCGACTGTGATTCCATGCCGTTCTCGCTCAAACGTCTTTTAGTCCAGTTCAGTCCACACTTCGATCTGGTCGGTCGTATTGTGGCTCAAGTGTTTAGGGAGGCCAACATTTTTTTTATTGTATAAGGAGAGCAGTTTTTCCCAATCATGCCATCGTGGACGAATGGATATTCATAAAGAGTTATTTTTACAGGTGATTAATATACAGCCTTTCTAAGATCTTCATATCAATTTCGAGAACCTTGTTATGTATTAAAGTCAAAAGGCGAGGTCCGAAATGCTTACGACATGTTTGACAAATAAAAAACCACCATAAATCCTTATACCCAATTTCGGAAATTAAAATTCAGGTTTTCTCAGAGTTTTTTGAAACTGCGACGACGACGTGTGGATTCGGACCGTTTCAGATTGGATCAAAAGATGATCGAACGAGTTTCTCCAGTTTACAGTTTATTTAGATAACTCTTAGGACTCTTAGGAGTGACTCATAGATCCAAGTAGGAACTAATAAACCCTTAATTACCTAGTGTGACGATGCAGGGGGAGGGGAGGTAACGTTTCATCACATCAATTTGATTTGATCGATCAGTTGACTGTCAAAGAAAATCTTGTGCTTCTGATCATCGGCAACATCAAGAGAAATTGGACTCTATGTTGTTTAAGAGTAAGGTTTAAATTCTTAGGCCGACATGCTCGTAATTCTACGTAACTGACGTAGTATATCCGCACGCTTCAGATGAAACGCTAACATTAGCATAATATCAATTAACATGGGAATATATTCTGTTATTTTTTCATGCTTTTATTTTTAATAAAATTAAGTATTTATATTTTTAATCAATTGCATCCTGTTTATAACAATACAGCTGTTCATATTTATCATATAATATAAATTATTTATTTTTAAAATATACACCGGGAATTTCATAGAACATAATTAAAACTAGGAAATAACAATTAAGTACCTACTTATAAAATAAATTATTTAATAATTGGTAATTATAAAAAATATGAAATTATTGATTGACAAAATTACGATGCTACAGCTGACAGCAATGCAATGTCGAACGAAACTCTGCCCACTTATAGATCACTAGTCACAATCTCTATGACGCAGTTGAAACGTTTAACTGAACCACATTTAAAAATCTAATTATAACAAGCATCGTACAAAAAACCTCAATGATTATGGTGACGAAAATATTGGTAGGTATCTACTTCGTTACGGACCATCTAAACTGCCCAGTAATTTACTGAAGTACTCTGATACTTCAATACATGCGTATGAAAAAAAGTCTCTTAGCGAGATATTAAGTGCATTCTGTCCGGGTACAGGTTTCAGACATCGCCGTCGCACCGTAGATCTAACATAGAAGTCGGTGCCGCATTCGCGAGACTCCGCGAATAATTTGAACGGATCTATTAGTGAGTGCGTCTTCGAGTCGAGAGGCGATAATGAGGAGTGCAATGATGACGTCACGCGAGTGCGGGTGGGGGGAGGGGAGGGGGCGGGACACCGAGGACGGAGCCGCGCGCCCGTTCATTGTAGTTTTTCGATTATTGTTTAATTAGGGCGAAGCGGCGGCGGAGCGGCGGCCAGGGGGTATGCATGCGCGGCCCGCACTAACATGTGTCCGTCACCGTCGGCCAGTCCTACTGACGGTAGGTAAGTGATAATACTTAGGGTTGGACCCCACCTGCACGGGTCCCCATTTTCGCGTATCCCTGTCTGTCGCTCAGAAACATCGTTTGCTAGAGAGAAAATGCGGATCCATGCGGATTCTTAGGATCCAACCCTTACTCCGTACCTAATATTATATCTTATCACTTTATCTACTCTGAACTTGTGGCCTAACACCTCAGTCGTCCTCATCAGTCATCACCGTCATCGTCATCATCACCCGACCTCTTAAGATGTTCTTCTACCTGCTTTCTTCCTCATCATTTTTTTTTCATTATTTCTCTCTGTGCTTTAAATGTACTTAAACTATTTATAGCCGTTTCCTCGACGTGTCAATTCGAAACGTGTCTGAGAGATGTATACTCGTACCTATAGCCATATGCACCGGGTGGAGTTGACAGTTTGTCACGCTAAACACCAAAACAATATAAACCGGCCTCAAAACGCAAATATTATTATACAACGGAAATAATCTGTCCAATTGGATATTGGTTAATATAATAGTTGCCTCTATGTTCAATTGGACAGATCCGTGGGTCATACTTTTATTTCAACTTATTTCATCTGTGGGTGCAATCTATATTTTGTTGATCCTTATCCAAAGCTCATAAAACAAAGTTCTTAAAAGATTTCGTAATTCGGAGAATGAGTCCTTGGACAATGGCCATGCGTCCAAGAAGATGCACTTTGTGAGTACTTTTAGTCTAACCTACCCACTAGGAGAGTATACTATAATGAAGTTTGTTTTGTTATTGACTAATGTATGATTATAGCCATCATTATTCGCGTATCACTTGAGTTTGTAGTGATTTTGATAACGAATTTTTTGAGAATGTGATGAGCGTCGACCAATTCGAAAATACTAGATGTTACAAGGAAAGTTACATAAAATTCGCGAATAACTTTGCAAAAATTATCGAATTGCGGTGCAGACAGTGAATCGGTTGGTAGCAGCTGACTCGCTATCTGCGGGCGGCGACCGCGCCGGGGGCCCGCGGGGTTGGCGCGGCGGCGGCGCGCGGCGCGGAAAGAGCGCGTAAGGCTGGGCCCACACTGACGGGTTTGCCCGGGCCGGTCGCCCCGTGGGCCGTGGCCGGTCGCGCTTGGGTGTAGAGATAAGATATTCACTCGGGTAAATACCCCCTCTGAGTAAATACCCGTTTCTACCCGGTAAATACTTATATTGGCTGGTTCATTATTTGTTAGACGATTATTTTTTTCGAATTTACTCTTTCAATTCTTCAATTTTTGTCAAATTATTCGAATTTATCCAAGTTTTTGTCAAATTTATTCGATTTTATCCATTTTTTCAATGTTTTTAGTACTTTTCGAGGAATCAATAATTCATTATTGAGTCGTTCTGCAAGCGATCAACTAAGTATTTTGGAATGATTTTTGTCATTGCTACAGATGATTTTCGAAATGTGTGTTTACCGTGTCAATGCCCGCCGGGCATTTACCCACCGACCGCATTTCTAATCCTGATCTGCGTCTAACCGGGCCGAGCGAACCGTCTAGTATGTGACAAAGCCATGGCTTTGTATTGAATTTGCGCCTCCAGGCGACCTACCCCGGGCGTCCGTCCCGGGCAAAACCCGCCAATGTGTAGCCAGGCTAAACAGGCGAGCGGCCGGCGCGCGCGCGGATCCGCCGCGCGCCTTTCACGAGGTCGACGCCCGGGGCCCGCCACCGCCGAAACCGACCCCCAGCGCCCGCGCACCCCCCATACCCCCGGCCCCCTAGTAAATTTTCCAAATTTTTACCGACACGTGAAAAAACTATCGACGACTCGACCGTTTCTGTAGCTGCAATGTCGCACTGTCGCATTGTCGCCTCGAATACGTAATCCGATGTCTATATTTAGGATACTCCGGCGAAGTCTCAAGGTGAGCAGACAGACATGTAACTGCATTGCTGCGGCCGATCGCTGATCCTCCGATTTGTCTTTCTGAGAACGTTGAGTTCACCGCAGAAATAAGATCTCCCAATGATTCAGGCCGTAAGAAAATGTTTTACGACACGCCTACTGCATGCGATCACATGAACGATGCGACGTACCATCAGCAATAAAAGGACCATTACTGTCGTCTCCAACGAGCTTGGCCCACGTAATCACATGATTCTCTTTCTCGTATTTTGTGGTAGATCAGGCATCAAAAAGAACTCTGCATTGTTAATTATGATCCGCCGTAATGTGACTGTTACATTATATTAACGCGATGCAAATAATAAATTTCACAACTTCGGCACTTAGGTACATACTTTATATAGAATTGTAATGGCATAGATTTAGAGTAAATTATAATAAAATAGCGCAGGATGTAGTTAAGCAGAGGTTATGAATCGTCGGTGGACTGTAGAGTCGAGGCAGACGAGCAGCGGCCTGGACGTGCGCACTCATCGCCGGTATCCGGGCCAATGCCAGTCTGTCGTACCTAAACTAGAAAAGTATTGTCCTCGATGTTCCGAGCGATAACCACAATCCGCATCGTAGTTAATAGCGGCTTTAAATCCAACAATTAGAGTCTGTATTCGGTCGGTAGTGGCGAGTGGAGGTTGCGCGTGAGATATATGAAGTCGCGGCATGCGGGTCGCGCGGCGTTCTCACGCTTTGAATATTCCTGCTCCCGGCGCCCCCTCTCTTCTCCCCCCACCGCCGCTGCCGCACCCCGCGCCCTCCTTCGGCCCTTCAATGACGTCCCCTGACTCTCACTCCAAGTATCCCAACGCTAATTGAATGAACTTTAAGTCACTTTACATCGTCAGTCACTCACCCACATAATATTGATTGGCGCCCGGACAACTTTGATCTATTACACCCAAACTCAAATCCTAGAACATTTTAGTAGATCTGGCCGCCTAGTGCTGTACTGTAATGAACTCTCGTATTACTGAAAATGACTCTGCAAACATTGATATACTTTCTAGATAGGTACACTTTCCTACCTATATCAGTTCTTATCATTTCATTGTAAGCTGTGATTATGAATTTACTTTGCCAATGACGTAGCTTGCTGCGAAAACCTGCTCAGAAAACATATTTTAAGACGGAGATACCTAACTGCATACAAAAAATACATTAAAATGCGAAGAATCACACACAAACAAAGACAAACCGAACGAATGCCGTTCTCTTAGAAAAACTATGAATGAAATATTGTGTACATAATTTAAGTTCGTTCGTCTGATTAAGTGTCCCTTATTCATAGTCTACCGTCCGTCACCGGTACAGACTGGCGCCTTCCCAGGCTTCACTAAAACAACCAAATATTTTATTCTAATGAAATATGACAAATTGGCGATAATTTTTCCCTCGTAACTTCTTTTTGTTACATTTTCGAGGTATCGCACTTGAACGCGTCTTAAACCAATTCTCCCACGGTTCTTAGACAGAGTAGTATTAGTCATCCTTGACTTACATTTTGAAAATCGTACCTTTGTGCAGGAGTGTGTTTCCGTGAGAACGGAATAGTTTCATGCGCTGGCGCCGGCGCGTGGTCGAGATTAATAACGTGCCATATAGCAGGCGTGCAGTGGCGACGACGGCGGGTGAGGTGACGTGACACCGCCAGTTCTAGGCGGGTACTAGGAACTCTTGTAGGTAGGGTGAACTGACACGTTTATATTTGAAGAGGTATAATTACTCACCCAGCGTGTAGTATTTTTTAAAATAAATATAGGTTAGTACTAAAAATTAATAGAGATTTCGGATTTAGCAGCTTAATGCAATACAGATTTGAGAATGCTCTTATACACTGGGAAAATTATTAATAAACAAGTTGAAAGCCATAGAAAGCTACGACGGGGCAATTTCATCTCCCGGCTACAACCGTTAAAAATATAAAAAGTTTCGCCTGTCTCACTTACAAAAAACACGCTTTATATAATAGGGTTAGTCTTCATATATTTTCGAAGGACAAACGATTCTATAAATTTTTTACTTCGTCTGTTTTATCATTCATTTCTCACATTTGTACTTTCTTATACCCTATACTAAAACTATACGTATACCTCAGCTGTTCTGTATAGTCATATGTTTCTGTACGAAATGGAATCGAGTGGCATGAAAAAACGAAAACTGTAAATTGCGATTTTCTTGTTGATTATACGAGTATATCCCCATACTTAATATTTAAAAAAGGTTTTGATTTAAATATTCAGATTTTAAGTATTGTAAGACTGTTTATAGTTATTTTCTATTTTCATGTCTTTAATGCAGGAATAAATGTGAAAAACAATTTCAATTTAGGTAATGTATATAACTAACCTTATAAATATAATGTGCGAATGTGCGTGATTTTTTAGACTTGAATAATTCCAAAACATAACCACACGCACTTTATATAACTTTATCTGTTCTTTCTTTGTGATAGCTGTGCTTACTTAATCCCATTTTAAGTTTCCACTCTGTTTAAGTCACTCCACATATTTCCAGAATTTTCACAGAGGAAGCTTATGAAATGTAAGAAAATAAGCTAGCAACACTAAGGTAAGTCAAGATCCCTTGTTTTCATTTCCTGTAGCTTTATAGGTAAGTTCTGGTACAGCTGCTCTACCTCTCTTTCTCTTATTCCCGTTACACCGTCGAAGAATATGGGGTTAGTAAAAGATGTCTCCATGTTTCTCTGTCTTGCGCCATGTCGCGAAGTTCGTCCGAGGTCATTCCTAACATCCGGGTCTCCAACAATACAAAACGCTTCCAGCTATATATTTGGAGGCCTGGCCTTCTCGTACCATTCTCAGGCTTCCATTCCAGTGCCACCTTAGGAACGTGGTCACCGGTCCTCCGTAATGTGTTCCCAATCCAACGCCATTTTCTACCTGGTTTACTATTTTAACGTTCCACCTGGTTTAGGTAGGTACCTACCTACTCACTCACTCATAAGTCCTTTGAAACAGATCGGACAAAGTCCGCTATTAGTCATATGAAATGTAATGTATGAAAAGCAAAGAGTGTCCGCTGGAAGGCGACACCTCTGGTTCCACGAAACGACGCAAGCGCAACCTCACAAGCCAAGGCACGTGACATATGAGCCTCCGCGGAGAGGCAACAGGAGGGCGGGAGGGCTGCTGCATTCGCAATAAACATTTATACTATGCAATTCCGTTATAAAGTAATTTTATAATTATGTTTTCAATTGTCTGATTTAATAAATTATTTAATTGAATTGAATTTATAAAAACTGTTAGACTGTAACTGGTACCTCGGTCTGCCTCTCCAATATTCTCTTTGCCGACTTTATTAATATGTAGTTGAGGGTAACATGAGCGACTGGGCATGCCCAGAAGATATAGAACCAACTTATTCTCGAGTATTGATGCAGAAGAAAGGTGATATGACTCTGAGCAGAATCAGCTTAGGGATATACCACCCTTTAATCTATTTTGCCCTGTTCTTGTGTGCTTTGTTTTTGTCCGGTTTGAAACTTTGAAGGGTCAGAGAGCTACCATTCCTAATGACGGGCACATAAAGCACTCCACCTGCTGTACTTATAATTACAATAAAAAGGCGATTCTTATACTGGAGTCAAAATTCGCGTTCGGCTCATCTTCTTAGATCAAAGCCTATGCAAAAACTGGGTTTCTTCTCATGGTCTACCTCTTTCGCAAGAGTCTACCCAGCTCCACGTTTAAACATTGGTATGGCCGTAACATCTTCATAATAATGAACAAAACTCTGCCCACTCACAAGATTGTTATATTGATGTTTCGACCAATATTACGACACATTGAATGCTTATTCGTATAACTTAAACCTAAGTAATAGAACATACATAGTTCTGTGACCGGGCTTTTTCTGAGAAACATCGAACGTGCGACACGGTTAAATTCACAGCCTAGTAATACAATTAGGCACTCGTACGTGTAAGTATCATAACAATAAGGAATTACTTTTATGACAAAACCTAAACAGTGTGTCAATAAATCAGATATCAAAAAACAAATTAAAAGGGTTTATATTTATTAGAGAAAACAGCGGAATGGTGTGAATCGCCCGGTGCTGAACCTCAAAGGCCTGAACCGTTATCTCGAAGCGTGCAAGTTCCATCTAGTGAACATGCGCAGGGTCCCACACTCCCTACAGACAAACGACTGGACGGTAATGATCCCTCAGGTCTGGTAGTTTATAGACTTACCCTATTGGCGACTGCCTAGTCAGGGAGCCTAAATCCTTCGCGCCACTCTCCAACTGAGTCGCGCAGCAACTCCGCAGCCAAGATGTGAGAGTGCTGGTGTACCCCTGGACGATTTTCTTCTGGTAAATCAGTGTCCGCGCGTCCTCGCAGCGCACATACGCCTAGCCAGAGCCCTGCTTCGCTACCTGGACTGGCTGTTAAACGAGAAATCGTCCCCGGCGCCGACTCAGGTGCTCGAGTTCGTCGATATCCCATAGAAGGAACACTACTGCTAACTGAAAGAAAAATTCAGTATACAGGGCTGCTTTGAAACCCTGTTCGCGACCCAGGTTTGGTCCGTACTCGATTTTCAGCGGATCTTGGGCTGGATAATTTTTTCAAGGCGAGCAGCCAACTATCGCTGCTACATACGATCCCTGGGCTAACCAGGCTGTACGGATGCGCCAGTGACACCGATACTGGTAGCTCGCGCCGATCTGCGCCGATTTGCGCTGCTGGGCGACAAAGTTCACTCACTTCAGGTAAGTTTCATCCCGGGTCCCATCAATGCCGTGGCCGACATCCTGTCAAGGTTAAAACGGCTCCCAGAACGGCATCTATGACTCTGGTAACCTCCGTTAAGCCTCCGGGATTGCGAGGTCATTTTCAGCAAATGGGGCACCCCACCTCTTCACTTTAAGGACTGCCCACCACCCATGTGATACTTAGGGTGGGGCTACCCTAAGTAACCAAGGGCGTGCGGGATCAGAAGGCACTCCTCTGCGACGCGTGCAGCGATAGCTGGGCTTATTATCTGGCTGGGTTTTAGTGCCCCTTGATTTATGCATCAAGTGTTACCCGCCGTCAACCAGGTCACTGGCAAGTTTATTGGGATTTGCCCGCGTTGGACCAACAAAAATGTTTTGGTAAGCAGACCTCAAGGCGCGGGCGCTGAGCCCCCATTCTCCATCAAGGATCTGTGCAACTGCCAACTGGACGCGAGCACGGGCCGTCCACCTCCTCAGGTAGCATCACTGACCCTGAAGGTTTTACTGGTTTGTGGTGGTTTCTCATTCCGTTCACGAGGACTTTCCGTGCACTAATCAAATCTAGCTGAAGAAGCTCCACCCTCAAAACACACAAACACGCCTGGACAAGATAGAGTGTTTGGAGCAGGCGGAACGACGTGTACACCAGAAATCTGCTTTTCGCCTCAGGAAGGCATATCGCAACTGACCCTACTGTCAGTCAGTTCTGGCCGATCTGTGGTTTGAAAACAGATCTATGATTTAAAAGCAATCAGGCTTGCGTCTTGCGTCATCTAGATCCTTATACAACCAGAGAGAGACTGGCCAGTTGCACCGTCATAGCTACAGGGGTGCGGTCCATGCTTAATGGCGCTGGCATCCAGGACTTCCCGGGCTCCGTCCGTTCGGCGGTCGCGTCTCTCAATTTGATCGACAACCTAGGTATTGATCGAAGAAATCCTCGGTAGAGATAACTGGGCTTCAGTAAACACCCTGGCCAGACACTACCAGCGCAGGGCCAACTGGCCCGGCCTCCTCGACGTCAACTCGAACGTCCGTTCAATGGTCTCTTCTTTTAGACCGGTTTGATGTAAGTACTTGCCGTTCTCTATAACTGAACTGAAATACTTTGTACGTAACTTTCATGCTAAAGTCGTTTGTCACTGATCTAGTATCGCTTTACTTACGCTGTTTGACTGATTACTTGTAGTCATTCTCTCTACGTTATAGCTTGAATCTCTCACTATAACTACCCACATAGCCATCTTTCTATGTTGCAATTTGTACACAGCTGTGTGCTTTATATTCCATAAACAATGTTCTTATATAATCATGTGTTCGTTTCTGTCACTATTTCAACCCTTTGTTAGATACAGAACTTATCTAGCAGATGCATACATACCTACACAGTTAGTCAAGTACACTACTTTCAGTTTGACTACACGCCACTTAGGCGCTATGATCCCTCTCTCGCTATCGTCACTATGCGATAATAGACACGTCTCATACTAGATTCTGGATCTCGGACAGGCTCAGACCACATAATATAAGCATTTTTCCTATTATAAAAATGACGAATTATGTGTCTAGCCTGTCCGAGATCCAGTTCATTTCTGTATAGTGCTTCCGTAATTGAAAAAGTCCTGGCAGCTCCTGCTTTTATAATAATTGCGCCTCCTAGGCGCAAGCGAGATAGCGCAATGTTAGAGAGGGACAGTCTAAAGTGGTCTCAGTCGCCCCGTATGTGCCGAAAAGAGCGAGAAAATGGTGTTATATCTCTCATACTAGATTCTGGATCTCGGACAGGCTAGACACATAATACGTCATTTTTATAATAGGAAAAATGCTTATATTAATTTTCTACTCTTTTTTTTTAAAGGTGAAAAAAGGTAGGTACTTGGTGCACATTACACAAAGGCGGTAGGTAACTAAAATAACAACACCCGACCTATTACGCCATCTTACCGCGTTCGATACAACCGTTGTCCTAATTTCACATCGAACATAAATGCGCACAGGCTGATATGGTTCGTAATGAACACACCATTATCATTAATTCGTTAGTTCAAACAAAAAATAATTGGCCAAGTAGCTACTAGCTTTGTTCGTAGATAGTGTACTGTAATATAACTGTTATGTACTAATGGTAATTATCAGGGCCGTATAGCCAGATATTTGGGGAAATGAAGTATCAGGGAATTCAGGTAGAGTGTTTATTATCAGATTTATGTACAAATCGATACCTATACAGATAGAACCACAGAGATTAGACTTACTTAGTAGGTTAACTTCAAAGTCTTGGGTTGAATATTAATTAAATACGTAAAAATCGGCTTTCCATTGTTTCTTCTCTTATTTTACGGTCTCTCCTATGGGTAACATTGAACCAGTTTACCTCTTTCCCTTAGGTTGGCTCTCTCTCCTAGGCTCTCCGCGAAATAAAGTGACTGACAGACAGCCATTCTTACTTATAGTAGAATTTAAAGAGGTAATTACAAAATATAGTGTAATTCATATAATTTTCATTCTACAACAGATATCTAATGATTGATACGTAAGTATTCAATAGTCATGAATTTCACTTAACACATTATTAACGCTTAGTGATATTATATCTACAAAATGTACCTCCTATAATTTTGCTCCATGCACATTAATCAATTCAACCTGCGGACATTAATTTCATCAACATGGACCTATTTAGCTTAGTTGGTTGGAATGATAGGTACATAAGAATACTGATTTATTTGAAAAGAATTGCGATTATGCGAAAAAATATTGTTTAAAAAGAAACACCTATGCACCGTTAGCGATGCACTAAGTGCTAAGACGCGCCGTGCGCTGCTTGGAGCGCCGGCGCAGGGCGGGCGGCGCGCAGCAGGCGGGGCGGCGCGCACGCACGTATTTATAACTCATGAGGCCGCCGCGCTCAAGCTCACCTTTCCGTCTATTCCTAGCAGGCTTATTTTTAAACTTTTGTCTAGATTACTTTCCTTCCGTCTGCTTATTAGTGGATGATTGAGATGCGTCGCAGGGGGCGCGCGCTCAAAATATATCGCGGTGATATTTCCGGTGAAGGGGCGCGCTCGCGCAGGATCGATCTACCCCACGTGCGACGGATGCTTCGCTTTCCATTTTATCATTAATCTTTCTTTTACATCTTCAAGTTTAATTTCTTAGCTTAGTGTAGAAATAGATGGTAGTAATAATTTTAAGTGTCATATACGAGCTTGCTTACAATAATTGAAAATGGTCACAATTTAAGTTTATCATAGGTACTGGTAGGTTTTAAGAGGCGGTGTCATTGTTAAAGAATGTTAATCGAGCCAGGTTTTTGTTATGTATTAATACGTATGTACTTACTTAGACTTTATACGTGCACAAAACTCTAATTAAATCACGATCTATTATCTTATAAGTACTCAAAGGTATTTATTGCAATCAACAAGCTTCATAAGGTGCTATCGCTGTAATAAAAAAAGCGGCTACGTACCCGTAACAATCATCCAACCATCTACAATAACACAAACTGACCATCATTTAATGAAAAGTTCTGCTTGTAACTCATAAGTCCTGTCAAAAGTGTGACCTTCTAAGTCGTGTTCCTTCTTATTGGGGGTCGTCTGGTTGAGATCATTCTATGTAATTGACCACTTACAAGACTCTCTTGGTGAATCCTCTTCAATCTTTTCCTTCAGCGTCAATTCAGTCGGTTACGTTATACGTAAGTTTTCGAAAAAAAAAGTAATGGGACATGATATTGCATGGTTTCGAGTCCGGATTTCTCGTATCGAACGTTCAAAATAGTGATAAGCAGGACAAAATCCTGTGAATTTTACATTCAATCGCTATAGCCCTGTGTCCGAAAGGAAATAATCCTCGTTTCCTGTTAGCCGAGCGCCATGTGGGGAGCATTATCATACCAAAGCGGCCCTGGAGAGCCAATGCCAGTACCAGCAACCCCATCACAGATACAACATGTTACATATACTATGGGCGAAAGATAACAGAGTGACAAGGACTCTGTATGGCAAACTACTTAATGTCTAGTTTACAATATCAACAAAATTAGGACTACTAAACTGACCATTCTCGGTGTCTCATCAAATGAGACTATGGGAAAGGTGGTGAAAATAAATATACAACAACTCAACAAAAACAACAACACTTCAACAAAAATAAGAACACTTTCGTCTCTTTAGGTTATTTATGGATCTATTGGTATTATTTGATTTGAATACTGCCAAAATATATGATATACAAACCACTTACTTCGGTTAATTCAGAAATGACAAAACTTTGTCAAGTAATTTCTAATTTCATATTAACTTTAGAGTTACATGTTACCAATAGTTTTGTAGTCACTGTTTTCACGTTACAGGTAGAAAAAGCTTTGATTACATAAACGAAAAATACTAATAGGTAGATGTAATTCAAAGTATGCATTTCGCCCAGTCAGATAACTTTTTACTCCATTAAGCAAGTTTCTTAGCTCCATGCTGAGCAAATATTCACATCTGGCAAGTCGGAACTGAGAACTTGTCTGTCAATACTCCTGTCTCCAGAGACTTGATCCCACTCACAAATTGGGGAACACATTTGACCCAAAAACTTCATTAGGTACGTTTTTGCCTCATCAGACTTTGTATACGCAGCCTGTTTATGAATGGGCGGCCCTTAGACGTGTCCTTGTGGGTTATGAATGATTATCTATGAATGGATGTTCGGAGGACCTGTCCGATCATGTGGTCGCGACGTGTCTACGATTTCGATGCGATGTCTCTTGGATATACGAGTAGCTTACAGAACCGTTACAAAACAATTTCAAAGTTCACACTGTCTTTCACTTATTTATTCAGTTTAACTTCTTCAGACAAACCCTCTGTATTATTTATGACTTAGTTACTTAAGAACCCTATGTTCCGCATGCTTTCACCCCATAGATGCATATCATAACACCTAAATAGAGCCATTTATTTATAGAAGCTCTAAATATGCTCGCGAGGGAGGCCCATCGGAGGGTGCTTAAAACTCCACGTGAGGATCACCCGAATATGGTGTCAATGTGCCACCAAATGAAACAGGGTGTGAGAAGATTACATTCAAATGACGCCCAACTGTTCCAAGAGCTTTTCACTCGATGTTTAGTAGGTACCCACAGATGTACTGATATATCCCTTTTGATCGATGGAAATAAGAGGGGTGTCACTATTTATAAGACAAGAATCATTGGTTAGTCTTTGGATAAAGAAACTTTCCTTTCGTTTTAGATCTGCAAGAATGTTTTGAAGACATACAGGTACCAATTTACGACTTAAATTGAATTGACTTGAATTGTCGAGCATCTTCAATTCGTAAAGAGGCATTATCAAGTGGAAACATGCGATAACCGAGTGGTATCGTGTAAAGGTCTGGGTGCCCGCGGCGTACGGATAGAATGCGCTGAGATCGCTCGACTGGTTTCTAACTCAATGTCGTTTGGAATGCAGTGGTGGAGTGCAGCGGGGAGTGAGGAACGGGGAGCGGGGCGGAGCGCATCGGACGGTGTTGTCGCAAGTGTCCGCCGCACTTGTCGGCGCGTTTGACTGCCGGAGATATTCGGCGCGGTAACGGGCCGCGGCCTTCCTGGAATTGGTTACCTGTCGCATTCCTCCGCCGGTCGCCGCAGTCGCACCGCTCCGCGCCGCACCGCCGCCGCCGCCCGCGCCCGCACGCGGTGCATAGCGATGCAACTCGAATCAAGGCCTCGTTTGTGCACATAATCACACGCGAAAGATATTGCATAAACACAGTTTAGTGTTGTTGCACATAAGACGCTATTTGTCGCCTTTGTTTTGTTTTCGAGTGATGGAAATCTTATAAAGATAATCATAATCACAATCTTTATTTGATACGATTAAGCTTTCTGTGGGAGAGGCTGGGCTTAGAGGGATTTTCACCACTAAAACCCCCTTGATGACTGACCTCGGGCGTGTCGGGTAGCTCCGAGATCTCCAATGGAACGCGTCACTCCGCGCCAGTGTCTCCAAGCACTTTGCCTCGGGTCCTTTTTCGAAGGTGTATTTCTCGCCCCCCAGTACCTTAATACAACAGCGTACGGCCAACTACACTGCTGTCTTGCTCATCTCATCTCAAAGCCCCTTTTGACCGCCCGCGACCCTGATATATTGATATGTCTGTTTGTCAGGATCTCTTGGCTGGGTTACGAGTAATATCGATTAATATTAAGTAGAGTACTACATAACTCTACTTATATTGAATGTGTACTGAAGTCATAGATACATTGTCGAATAGGTACAGTTTTCAATGTAACGTAACTTCAGTGAAACCTAAACAGTGAAGTCTGGAGTTTTTCATTAGGTAGGATTTACTGCCTGCACATGATGCTGCTAAAAGGGGTTTACCTCTTCAAGTTAATTAAAAATTGATGGGAATTAAAAACTTCAGATAAAATTATTGGGATTTAAAAGGTTTTTAATTCTCCACATTGATCCTCACGACGACGTTACCATCCTTTGTGACCCGCAATATCATAGAAATCCATCGGTAGCTCAATTTTCGTCCAGCCTCTACACAGGGCTCTACCACAGAAAAACTATATAGGTTTGTCTGTGGGGTGCAACCAATAAAATATAATAGGTAATAATTATATACAGACACTAGAACCATTATATTGAATACCTATTAATTACTAGAACATTAATGAATGTTCTATCAGTCCTCATTTAGGTTAGCCGCAGTCACGGAAATTTTATTAGATTTTTCGAAGAACCGTCATCAGACTGTTTCTTTATTATACAAGCCTGATGAGTGAAAAGGTTTGCAAATTAAACCTATCAATAGTATGATACCTACATAATTATTATGGGTAGGGTATATAGGGTACCTATTCTACCCAAAAGAGTTATTCAGGGTGATTAATTAAAATAGAGCATAATTGATTTAAGTTTCAGAAATGAATATGAATGATGTTTCAGATCAATTTCATTACATGTGGTTTTAACAAAAAAAATTGAGTACATTTTATAATAATAATGTCGACCCAAATCTTATAAAATCTGGTACAAAAAAATTTGCATACAAAAACATTATTTTCACATAAAAATTAAATGTGCATATTATTAGTAAGGCTTCTATATACCTAATTTGTCATTTTTTAAACCACTGTTCAAAGTTTCGTGACGTGTGATAGGTTCATTAAACCTATGGGTACCTACGTTATTCATACCTATCCATCAAAATCAGATCACTCTAATACCTATATGAATCTAATACATATAGGTACTTGCCTCTAGACACACTCTATTTAATCAGTACTAATTAATGATCGCAATACGAATAATGCGCAATTTTTTAAAATACATAGTAATTTTAAGCGATTCATAAGAGATTGATAACCTCGTCGGTGGGCCGCACGCGCACACCCAAATACTAGACTCGCGTAGAGACGAGTCTACGCACACCAGCACACCATGCTGCCGTTTACATTTTCTACAGTACATTCCTCGTGCACGTCAATGAACGCATAGCCTCAAAGGCAGAACTCCGCGGGCAATGTATCCTATAAATTATTTTTCAAGCCCTGTACCTACTCGTAATGATGCCATCAGGAAAATGTGATAGTGTGTATAGTACGCCGTATGTATATTGGAACGTATACGTGCGAAATGAGAATGTGTGCGTAGAGAGGCTGAAACTGAAGCTTCGCGTAGGTTTTTAAAATAATATGTTTTGCGACAAAGACTTGTACGAATAGTTTGCGTTTTAGTTATAGGGAAATGAGTTGTATTGGTTTGAATGTAGTGAATTAAGGAAATGATATGTTGATAAGAGTGTAGTGTGCGCGTGCGCGGGAGGCGTGTCCGCGTGGTGTAACGGCACCCTGGCGGCCCCAAGTAGGCAGCCGCGCGCGCTCTTTATACCAACCAACCGATTAGGGAATTGAACTGTAATGCAAGTATGTGTCTAACTTTGTTCTAATTACACCAGTCATGCGAAATACTGTTTATTTCCGCAAATTCTGATATTTTCCACTCTTGCTAGTTTTACATTTTCGGTACCAATACCAATCATTCCGATTCTTAAACAAATCTTAATTTTGTTATGTTAATTCTCAGTGCTCCATAAAGATGGAGTACGCAAAGGCGTATCCTAACTAAAATAAGAAAACGAAGATTTAAACATGTTAATTTTAACACTTGTTTCTGGACTCTGAGTCCTCTCCTAGGCCACGTGCTCGTAGACGTTAGAGTCGCTCGACTTTACGTCCTGTTTCATAAAACGAATTTTCAACGCTCTGCTAAACTCTTTCCAAGTAACATAAATAACCCCTTAAAAATAAAGTGAGTTTATTAAAGTACTTACCTATTATTTAATGGTCACAAGGGGCCGTTCAAGTATTACGTAAGCAGAATTCTAGCTATTTTAACCTCCCCGACCCCCTTGTCAGCGAAAGTAAACAAAGCTCTACAACAACAACAACCCACTCACACACCCACCCCACCTCCCCATCCCCTTCCGATTACATGAGCATTGGTATAATTTATACACAATTTGTCAAGTTTTTTATTATAATTCATAAACAAGTATCATTGTTAAATTAACTGCTGATCGCTTTTTGTGCTGACGTAATCACCATTCAAACCCCCCCGCCTCCGTTGTCATCAAAAATAAGCAAAGTTAAAACCCCCTACCACCCCTTTGATGCTTACATAATACTTGAACGGCCCCCTATCGCCAACCTAACCCAATAAACCGTCAACCGGCTACTTCTTCTTCTAACTTAGAATTTCCACTTCCTAAAAAAGCTCACTCGGACCACAACGAGAAAATAATTTTGTTAAGTTATAAGAAACCACAGCTATTTCTAATTGTAACATAAAAAAGGACAAAACTGTTGGTAACATGTAACTAAAGCTACATTTTCATGTAGTAAACCACTTTTGCTAATTTCAAATGAATTTTGATAATGATTTGTCAATTTTTTGTTACTACTAATAACCGAAGTAATTTGGTTTGTTCGTTGAGGCTTCCTTACCGAGTCGCTCAAAGGTTCCCATTTTGACATTGGCACAAATTTACTTGCCAGGCTAGTATAGCTTAGTGCAGGCAGTTTGATTGTAGGTTTTGGCTGACACTGGCTAATGTCAAAAACAATTGCCGGCTATATTTTCGGCGACATGGTTTTCAATTACCAGTTTGTATCGAAGACTCGATTTATACAAATCAGTGGTTCGTTTTCTTGTAATTTAATTGTCTTTGATTTTTAAGATCGTGAGACAGGGAGATGTTATATCTCCGAAACACGAACGCATTGGAGGATGTCTTTAAGACCCTGGACTGGAAAGGACACGACATCAATATAAACGGCGAGTACATCTCACACCTACGTTTTGCCGATGATATAGTCGTAGTGGCGGAGTCGCTGCAGGAACTTCAAGTAATAATGGACAATCTCAATGCTGCTTCACAACGTGTCAATCTCGGGATGAACTTGGACAAGACTAAGGTCATGATCAATGACCATGTCGTTCCGGGACCGTTTATCGTCTATGGTACGGCCCTCGAAGTTGTGCAACAATACGTCTACCTCGGGCAAACTCTGCAATTAGGTGAAACAACTTCGAGAAAGAAGCCGACAGAAGAATTCAGCCGGACTGGGCAGCATTTCGGAAGTTACGTCACACCTTCTTGTCTCCCATACCTCAATGTCTAAGGACAAGAGTCTTTAACCAGTGCGTCCTACCAGAACGACTGGTGCACAAACTGAAAGTCTCTCAGCGTGCTATGGAAAGAGCTATTCTCGGAGTATCTCTGCTGGATCGTATCCTAAATGAGGAGATCCGGCATAGAACAAAATTTATCGACATAGCTCATAA
This sequence comes from Hofmannophila pseudospretella, assembly GCA_947369225.1. Taxonomy (NCBI): domain Eukaryota; kingdom Metazoa; phylum Arthropoda; class Insecta; order Lepidoptera; family Oecophoridae; genus Hofmannophila; species Hofmannophila pseudospretella. The sequence goes on along the minus strand of OX376323.1, from coordinate 5,819,565 downwards.
GATTAGCAAGCTGAAATGGCAGTGGGCCGGTCACATCTATCGCAGAACCGACAACCGCTGGGGTAGACGAGTTCTGGAGTGAAGACCGCGTTTGGACAAACGTAGTGTGGGACTCCCCCCTGCTAGATGGAACGACGATCTGCGCAAGGTGGCTGGCAACGACTGGATGAGATGAGCCGAAGATCGGGCGCAATGGCGCGCCCTGAGACAGGCCTATGTCCAGCAGTTGACTAGAGTGGGCTGCTAATGAATGATCTCTCACATGACCGCTCTGTTAGTCATCAGAGACATGTCATGAATCATTTATTATTGCTAGAGGCAGGCCGAGGTAACCCTGTCTAACTTTTTTTTATTAATTCAGAAACTAAACATATTTAGATATTCCACTCATACTCTTCCCTAATTCAAACAATACCAAGTCAAACGCAATACATTTCATCAAATTCGGTCTGAAATCGTTACCGTTTTTTTTCTAATAGACAAATGCTCATACATACATACGCGAATGAATTGAGATCCTCTTTATTTGTCGTCGATTAAAAATAGGCTGGTCACTAACCACACGATATAGGTATACGGTATATTCCTGCATGGTCGCTAAACACTTGAATTTAAGATTAGTCCGTTATTGGTAAGAAAACGACAGAAGAAGAAGATGGTGTCATTTTAGGTTTAGAACAGCTCCATAGAAATTGAGATCGGATACAAATACATGCCGTCTAAAGCGCAAAACAAACACAGGCGATGCGCTGACGGCACGTCGGTCGGCGGAAATCAGGTCTCATAGAAAATTGGATGGTGAAAAAATTCGATCTTGAAAATCATGGAATATTATCCTTGGAGGACAGGAGAACGGTAGCCGATTTAAGACTCCTGTACGACATCATGAACGGAAGTGTTGATTGTCCACAACTTCTCGAGCGCGTGGGTTTACGTGCTCAGTCTATCCGCAGTCTTCACGCCCGCCTGCTGTACACCAATCTCGTCCACACCAACTATGCGGAGAACTCGGTACTCCATCGCGCAGTTCACACATATGAGAAGAAATTCGCTAGCCTCGTCCACACCATGCCGTCTACATGAAAGTGAAGCGGCGCATAACATATACAAGAGGTGTGCCGACCGGCGTGCCGCCAGCGCACCGCCTCTGTCTGTTTTGCGGCTTAAATTGTTGGCCGTCGATTAATTTGACAGCACTAAACCTAAAACGACACCTCCTGTCCTTTTCTTACCGATACCGATAACGGACTGAATAGCGGCCATGCAGGAATTGAGACAATTTTTCTTTCATCCATGGAGACCAATAAAAAAAAACGTAAAAATAACTGACAAATATCATGGGAAAGAACTATCGCAGTAACTTTAATGACCCGAGGTCCGCACTAAAGTTTATCATATCTCCCCAAAGAGACGCGATGACGTCCGAGTGTTTACCACCCTGGTGTGAGAAACTATTCAACTTATCAATCTACCGTTATTGTGTTTTTTAGAAATTGTAACTACTTATCGATCACTTCTATTTCTCTCTGTTCAGAGACAGAACAATAACTAGTCGAAACAACTTTGTTGGTAAGTAGTTGGATAAATTCGTCTTTGTACAAAAAATACAATATAAGTTTTATTGCAAATTGTTTCCCGTTGTTTTTAAACGGTATGTAGAAAGAAGTACCCTATTTTAAATGATGCTTTTCAATGCAAAAATCAATATAAAAGAAAGGATATGTGTGAAAGACTCAGGTTCCTGGGGTAAGCTTTTTAAATCTCATAGAAGTTTAAAAATTCACTCCAATTTCTTTCTCAGGACATTTATTCCTTATGTCTCTTATACTCGTAATATTAACAATCTTTAGAGACTGAAGCTATTTTAAAAATATTTGATCCTCAGTCTACACTAAGTATAAGACTAAACTTTATATACAGCAGGTTCCAGACCGCATCCCATTCATGCGTCATTAGAACTTGAAATAGAACATTATGTGGTAATTCGATTGTTGCTGGTCCAAAACTTATTTCGTATTTTTAACTAAAATGTCTCTACAAAGAGACCTTGATTCGTTATATCCCTATATTTTGAAATCACGCTAAGTAGATTGCTCGCTAGAGAAGTTTCATATGGAGACCGCGTCGGCCCAGTTGGCGCATGCGCTGTGAGCTTCACGTCATACATTTAGTCGGCCATTGAAATGTAAAATGTTTGAAACTTTTCAAAATTATATGGGCAATTGGCTCGCTGTCAGTGCCCACATCATCATTCTAGAGGAGATGGCGCTACTAGTCCGATTTCTGTGGTTATATCTTAATGTCTGTAATGTCAATGTCCGCAGAAATAAAGTAGGGCTCTATATACATATACATAGACGTAGTGAGGGGGAGAAAGAGAAGGGGGAGAAAATTATAGCTGATTAGAGTAGCCACACTTTTATCTTGCGCTTTCAACATCCGCTACATACGTGTCCTATTATGTGACACATGACTCCATCATGAGCACTAACACAGCGCATGCGCTGGGCGTATTTGTTTCTGTTGAACAAGCAGCGTCAAAGACGTGACCATTTTGAATGACGTCATCTAATATGGCGAATGAAAAAGAGATAACGTTTTTTTGTAGAAGAGTATAAATCCTTCAAGTGTATGAATCCTTAACACATAGAACCAAAATATAAATACTTATTTCCACTTAGAGCATGCGCTGTGACAGCCCAGATAAGAGGCATGCGTCTAGCGCAAGTGAACGCGCAAGATGAAAGCACACCAGTGTAATTTCACCTATTAAGCTCAAAACAAACACAGGCGGTGCACTGACGGCACATCTCTTGTGTATGTTTTGCGCCGCTTCACTTTCATATATTTTGTATGAAAATAGTTTGAAGGGGGCGGAATTCAGGCACAAGGGCCGGCGCGCCGCTTCTTAATCTACTTGCATACAAAATGTATAAAAGCGACGGGTGCAAAACAGACAGAGGCGGCGCGCTGACGTTGCGCCGGCACGCCTCTTGTATATGTTTTGCGCCTTAGATATATTTTCCACACCACCAACTGACGCATTACCTATTTAACCAATAAGTACCTATAAGTATTATGTACTTCATGTACCTACTGATATTGTGCATTATTATCTGAAAAAATAGGAATGGCTTCCAATAATTTACACCTACTACTTATATGTTCTGATGTCATTTAGGTATAGATAAGTGTAATCACACACAATCTTTATCAATATAAGTACATAATATTGAATACATACACAAATGCATATAAAAATTTGAGATAAGTAAATATAATACTTTGTTTTGTAAGTAAGTACGTTTGTTTGTCATATTTTGTCATTATTTATTTTATTTCAAATGTAATGGAATTATATTTCATTTATTCGTCTCCCATACGGTCGCGATTGCTCGACCAGTTAGAAAAATAATAATATTCGATATATATTTTCTTATTTTTCATTTACGTATCAAATGTTACTTGACCACACAATATAATCTGTCAAAATTTAATCAATTTTAATAAATTTTGTTGAACAGTTCTCATACTTATTTTTTATCATCTCAAATATTGTATTGTATAGATAGATTATTGTGTAAAGTTAGATAGATGTATTTCAATTTTCAAGTATCGAATAATCGAAATATCTTCACTTTAATGTCGGGAGCTCAAAACAACCCCAACCGTGGTAAGAATCGTCCGTGGTAAGAACGTGTCCGACCCAAGGATCTTTACCCTAACTGGACTATCTGGCCCGTTTTTCCTCTTTGTAAAAACAACTTGCGGGAATAAGATTTCACCTCCTTTGTATTTTTAATGACAGTTATCTATTTATAGTCAGGGTAGAAATCTATGGTCCGACCTCTGATAGACAGAAAGAATCCTGGCTGCCAATAAGTCGTCAAAAACACTGGGCCACAAAATATGTGGAAAATTGCCATGCATCCTTATTTTCATCAAAATTTAATATTTCAAACAAATACTTTTCAAATCAAACACGAGGAGCCAATAAGGAAAATATGATAGTTTCTATTGTTAGCCACGTTGCTAATAATTTAATACGCCTGGCGACCATTGCGCAGGCGTCAGCAATATGTACAGTGGCCAGCACATCAAGCAAACCATTGCAATCTACACCATATAACCATCCCGTTGAAGTGCGCCTGCGGGTAGCTTGTGTGGGCCATTGTACACCATGCACACTACTAACGCCACATATTCACGGCATAGGTATTTAGTTCAGTTCCAATACTTGGAACTCTTTCCACGTGCGGTGTCATTTTCCCACTATAGTGTACTTTTTGGATTTGATTTTTTTCTTTGTGTAACAAATGCAGAGACAAACGCAAATATTCTGGGGCAGTTCCAGGAGGGGGGGGGGGGGAGCAGGAGCCATATTGAATATAGGTACCTTACCTCTGTAAGGTAGTGGTCTTCTTGACTTTCCTCTCTAGGAAAGACCACTTTCTGGATAGACAAAAAATTAGGTTCGCGCTGATGTCTTTTCTACTCCCAAAAAGTTGACATAGCAAAGACATCAACGAACGCATTTAAAGCTAATATAAAATATGAAATTATGACCACCTTAATTGATTGTATTTTGATTACTTCTTGAAGCAAATTCAAAAGTGAGTTTTTGTCCAAACTTTCAGAGCCTCACATTAAAATATGAGCACTCTACAATCAGAAATTAGTTAAATTATTACATGTTTTGCTAAGTTGCTTTGCTAGAATAATTTCCACATTTACTTAACGAGTCAAAATTACAAACTAAGTATAGCTTTCATTGTTTTCAGATTATTCAGAGCTTTAAAATTGTAACTACCCTCTGTGATGCTATGTGTTACAATATCGGAAGGGCCCAATCATTATCAAAATATGGAGTTTTTTCTTTTGTTTCAACCCGAATTTCTAGAAATACTGTGTCGTTATCGTCGCATGCGACGCACGTGTGTTCTCTATTTCCGCCCTTCTTTCCCCGGGGACGCGACTCGTGACGCCAAGGACAGCAATAAAAGCCCTACTTAATTAACGGTACCTACTAGTGTTGACCAAATCCTTGAAGACCAAGAATAAATCTTGCTGATCGGATCAAGATCAGAATAAGACCAAATAAAAAAAAAGTTTTGACAATGTGATTAACTGATTATTTCGTAATTTGTATCCAAATTTCATACGCTTAGACCTATATAACTTATACCTATGTCTATACATGATGCAAAAGAGGCATTCCAAAGATTCCAATAACAAAAACAACCAGCATAACTTTATCTATATTCGTCATAGCTTGACTTAGTGTTTAGAGGCCTATCTATGGTGGTTTATGATGTCGACTGTATTCTTGTAATATGAACCTTTTGGCGTTTAAACATACATTACTCGTTTGTTTGATATACTCGTAAGTATCGTTTTATAGAGATATTACCCATTTTATATTTATTTTCCTTGTAAATATGATTATTGAACACCATATTTCTGTAAGATAAAATGTAGAGTAAGTACTGCCATTAAACATTAAATTAGACATTTTAGTTTTTTTACTAAAAATCCACAGAGACAGTAAAAAGACTTAAAATACGAGTTGGTAATAATATGTTTTAAGGCTTAATTTAAGGACATTTTTAAAATAAATCCAAATAAAACCCGTGATTATATCAACAAGCTAATAAAACGAAGTCAATCCTTGAGATCCCGGACAGAGGTTTGAAACCGATGCAACGACTTTCTCTGCCCTGTCAAGTCAAGAGCCAAGACCAAAACTGTCTAAGAAAAACTAGATCGAAGACCAAATTAATATTGATCGGGAATGCACCTACTCCACCTCACTACCCAGCGTATAATTAAACTATTTTATTCGTTGAAACTTATCGAAACTTCGAGGTTTCGAGCTTTAATTGCCGCGTAACGGAAGCGCACTACTACTTACCAAGAATTGCCTTTGTTTAACTTTGTTTAGCTCCATTTAAAATGCAATTTACATATTTAACTGTTAAAATGGGTGGATATAATGGGGCAGTCTAATAAACACAAATATTCATACTGTTATAAAAAATGAAACGGTATTCCATACACATAAACATAACACTTTAATAAAATTAAATGGGAAAATTTTATTTGACTCTCTAATACGCCCTGAAAATTGTACTATTATTTATCTACCAAATAAAAGTAGTTCCCACTTTTCGCCGTAAGATTTCGTGGTCAAACTTATTAGGTGTCGAGTCTATCTACTGCAGTAAACTGTCCACTAATATCCTTAGTCGTCTCGTATGACACCCACGGGAAGAGTTGGGGTAGTGCTATTCTTTAGGGCCGGCACACAGTATATTTTAAATGCATTCGAAAAATGTTGAAAAAAGTCGCGTGGTCGTCGATTCGTCGCACCGCACCGCATGCGGCTTGCGCGAGCGCAGGCGCCAAGGAACCTCTAAGCTAATGAGACCGGGCGGGATCCGTTTTCCCGGAATTCCCAAACCCGTATGGGTACCTACGTAGACCTCACACCAAACTTCATCAATTCCTCTATATAAGTTTGTAGTCGTAAGTAGTCGATATTTTGTTCGATCTAGAATTAAATATTGACATAAGTAATTGTTTTTAGGAAATAGGTACCTACTTTGATTTTTATTTCATCGGTAATTCTTTTTTTATTGTATAAGGTGAGAGAATAGAGCCAACGGGGCATTTATAAGCAAAAATATAAGTAGGTAGGTACTTATTTTAATTAGTAGATATTTACATACATAATATATTGATTGAAACAATGTTTAGAAATTACTCTTATTGTAATGATAAGGCACAACCAGAAAACGGTTATAACTAGTCAAAATAGATTAACTAAGAGTGTTAGTTGAAAACTGAAATTACTCTTATTGTAATGATAAGGCACAACCAGAAAACGGTTATAACTAGTCAAAATAGATTAACTAAGAGTGTTAGTTGAAAACTGAAATTAATCTTATTGTAATGATAAGGCACAACCAGAAAACGGTAATAACTAGTCAAAATAGATTAACTAAGAGTGTTAGTTGAAAACTGAAATTAATCTTATTGTAATGATAAGGCACAACCAGAAAACGGTAATAACTAGTCAAAATAGATTAACTAAGAGTGTTAGTTGAAAACTGAAATTAACATTCTCATACCTAAGTAACTAAAACCTAACTATTCTCATAACTAAAACTTTAAAGTTTTATTGTAACGAATTTCTTTTTTTTAATGCATCACAATTTGATTAATAATTATTTACTGAACAACTTTTTGTTGAACATCATTTAAAAAGTTTTATAATAATAAATATTTCAAACTTAATTTTAATATCCCTTTGTAGGGTAAATTTACCACCATCATTTTCAACCATGGAACGAACGAGTCGCCGAATTAATAGTTAGCATTTTTAGTTAGCAGAGTTAGTTTTCCATCCCCAGATCCTTATGCCTTATAAAGGGTTAATAGTTGTTATGGCTATTTAAAACAAAAAAGTTTGTGTTTTAATTAAAAACAATGATAAAATAATTTAATTGCAAATCTTAAATCACTCTTCGGATTTTCACTAACACCCTTGGTGAAAACTAATTTTCAGTAGTAAAAACTAGTTTAAAGCAATTTCGGGGTTTGTACCTAATAAGTACCAGATATTTATCTAAATACCTACATTTTGTAGATATAGCTAAGATTGATATTTAGTAGGCACCTATATATACTTTGGTACCTACCTATACATATCTATCTAGGTATACAGTTTATCTAGAGGCAACTAGTAGGCAGATAAACCTTATGTATAGGTGAAATACAAATGTATCTAAAGATGATGGAAAGTAAGATTTTATAATCGTTCACTAGTAAATAATTTATAAAGTTTATTAGTAAACATAGTAGTTTTTTAGTTTATAAGTTTAATTAACTCTATCCACAGTAAATTCGGATTAAAATTCTAATGCTAAAAGAGTAACATTTTATGTACTAAAAATACTTATTAGAATTAAAAAAATATATATTTAAGAATAAATTCGAAATCGAGATTCGAGTCAGTCCGAGCCTGGAGTAGGGTGTTACGGGAAGCGTGTTCCCGCGCGCTCGCGCTCACTCAGGTTTACTTTTATGCACGAATCGCTATCTCCACATCGTAAACTACTAAACAAATTAATTTAGATGCACGCCGCTTCAAAATTTTTGGATTTGAAAGACTTATTCCATATATAGGTCCATATCTTGGCTCACAATAAAGTAACAATTTCATTTCAATTTCTTTTCTGGAATTTTATGCACTTATATTGAACTTTCATGAGCGTTTTTGATTCTAAACAGAAAAACGAAACATAAACAATGATTTTAGAATCTTTTTATGCACTTCACGATCACCAGAACTGCAGTTCTGACGTCAGAGCCGCGATGATGTCGGAAAATTTTAAGCAATTTTCCGCAGAAAATGTGATCGAATTTCGAAGTTTTAGTTACATAAAAGCAATACTGAACCTTGCGCCTGCGTGTTAGTGTTAAAAGGTTCAGGGTACGAGAGGTTTTTTTTACGTGTAGTATGCGCGTATACGAGGGGCGCCGAGGTGAACCGCCACCCGCGCCCGCGCACGCTTCTTGGGCGGGCCCCCGCGTTTCTTCATTTACTCGAAATCTAATACGAAAATTTCATATTTTAATACATAAAACGAATCTGCAGAATGTTCTTTAGCTAAAGAATTCATAAAAAGTCGACTTTTTTCCCAACCGCCCAGTAGCGAGCCCTTTTAAGAACCGGCAACTTCAAAATCGATTATATCGCCCGCCTTACATCTGGCTTAATTCTACTTTATCACGTCAGAAAGCGCAATTCGAAAGCTTGCCAACGACGTATAATAACCCTAGGAAAAGTTTAAGGGAAAATAGGGAAAAATTATCTAAGTCCAAGAGGCGTAGTATCGGTCGCAAATTTTCGCGATTTTTTTTCGTGTGTTCCGAGAGAGTAGTGTGGAGGAAGGTTTTCGGTAATAGGGCAGGTGTGTTGCGCGGGGGTGGCTATATCCTAAACGTGCACAAAATGCCCGGGTTTTTGGTAAGAAAAGTGTGTTTTTGGCGCGGTGTCGGCGCGGCGGTGTGCGTGCGGCGCGCGCGGCGATTGGCCGGAGCGCGCGCGTGTGCGTGCGCCCGCGCCCCCGCTCGGCCTCTCGCGATACCTACCGCGCCCGCGCCGCGCCGCGCCGCCCGCGCACACCACCGCCTCGACCAAACACTTACTCGATCAACCTTACCTTTTATATTTATTTCATTTACTAATTTATAACTATCTCTACATTTTATAAAGGACTATTTTGACGCAAGCATTTTAGTCAATAGCAAATAAAAAAAAATAGGTATGTCATTATTATTTTTTCATATATTTATTTTTTATTCAGTTTTGTCACTTCTTTATACCAATATTAATTTACACTTTAGATAGGTACCATAAGTACTTACTTACATTTTTCATAAATACCTAGGTAAGTACATAGGTGTACTAACATTAATTTTATTCAAGAAATAATATTTAGAATGACTTTTATAGGTAGTAATAATAAGTAATTAACATTTAATCAGTTGTCTAAAATAATTAGAAAATTACCCATCTACGAGTATATATTAGGGGTCGACACTGGAGTATATTATTAAAGGAATGGAGCAGTAGTTTGTCGTACCAGGATTGTAAGGAGAAGGTGTGGAAGCTGGTGCAGCGACTGGTGCCTGCTCCTTAATAAAAGATAAGAGAAATATGCAATAATGTATGCACAATTTAATTGTCTAAATCTTCTATGGGAGACTAGGGTAACACACTATAGATAAGAGTACAGTCAATGACAGGTAACCTACCCAAAATGTTAAAATTTCACATCTCTATGTTAACACCAATGTACCAAGAGCAAGGGTTAAAAGTCATGCAAATGTCTTTACACCCTATACGTACATTACATACTATAGTTACGATAGGACATACACATAATTTTGGTACAGATACAGTTATCTCGGATTTATCCCAGATAGGTATAAATAGAAACCGCTACTGTCAAACGATAGAAAAAAAACCACGATGAAACCTGCGCATGCTCAAGATACTTTATTTATTATTTATTTATTTATACTTTTACACTTAAGTGTACAGGTGAGCTTAACGCCTTGCGGCGTTCTCTGCCAGCTCGCTTTGGGCATCCATATATGTTGTGAATTGGCGGTGGCAGTGAAAAATATCACAGAAAAGCTTAATATTTAAATAAATATAATCATACTTATATTATAATAGTAAAATACTTACATAAAATACCTATATAGTATAATATACAATATCTATTATTTGCAATACATATAATACATAAATATATAATTAAATTAAAGGGAAATAAAGATATATTACCTATGCACAAATGTGTGTATGTGTACAATACAAAATGTAGATAATTCCAGAGGTTACGAAGAAGTCAAAAAGTGTCTACGAACTTGATTCTTAAACACAAAGCGATTTGGAGCTTTCCTTATATCTAATGGGAGTTTGTTCCATAGGCGGGCTGCGTGAACAGTGAAGGAGTTAGTGTAGAAGATAGTGTGATGAGTGATTGAGAGGGGAGATACAGGCGAAGGTTATGGGAAGAACGAAGATATCTGTCATGAGTTGAATTTAACACAGGTAGTGAAAGTTGTTTTTTTCGTTGACGGATGGTCAGTCATTTCAGCTGGGTATCTGTATTCAGAAACATGATATACTTCGAAGACGTGATGTTTGCCTGCACCAATCTGTCAATGAAAGTTACGAAATTACATGATGGCCAAAGGAAGCACTACAAAATACCCTCAAGCAGTTCCTTAATTAAAAAGTGCAACTAAACTCCTGGGAAGATCATGCTTCGCACAGGTCAAAGTGGCGCAACTTGACGAAAATGCAGCAGAAACTTTTAAACGAAGGAAAAGGTATTTACATAAAAGAAAAAGAGGATAAAAGGAATCAAATCTAGCCCGCAGATATAGACTGATAAGGATGACGACAGAGCACAGCTCTACAAAATCAAATTATACTCACTTTCAGATGCACCAGCAACAGTGAATCAGCAACCGATTCATTGTAAGATACTGTACTTATGGTATGAAATGAAATAAAATATTTAATTTCCAGAAGCTAATGATCAGTATGTCTTCTAATAGATACGTACGGTATGGAGTATTCGTTACATCTATAGATGGAACAAGGGACTGTCACGACGATGATTCTTGGGTATCTCACAAATTACTTAACTTTTAAACGAGAAGGAGTTTGATATAGAAGAAAAAGAGGATAAAAAGAATCTAATCTAGCCCTAGATAGCCCACGCTCAAGATAACACATATAGAAGACAGAGTACAGTTTAAAATCAATTTATAGAGTCACTTTCAGATGCAACAAAGTAAGAACTAACAACGAATCAGCAGCCGATACATTATAAGATACTTATAGTATTGTGTAGTCGTTCCATTTATGGATAGAACAAGGGACTGTCACGACGATGCTGATACCTGCATTATATGCAGTAAACCTTTGCACACGTTCGTAAATTTAGATCCGCGGTTGTATCGATACAAAAGCACACGTAACGCGCGTCTGTATCGCGTCTCTGCGCGTTTGTATAAGGCGCTGTTTCATCGATCCGCAACCAATCTCATTTGTTTAATTTCAAAAAACGCACTTCTAACGCGCGTCTGTATCGCGTTTTCCCGTGTTTTCATCGGTAAAACGCGCTTACAAACGCGCGCCGCTTGTATCTCGTTTTCATCGATACAAACGCAAACAATCTGCTTTTTTGAGTTCTACGGCGCCGTAAACGCCCGTATACGCGCGTTCACGAAACGCGCGTCTTTTGCGCGTATAAAATACGCGGTGTGCATAGGCCCTTACCCCAAATGGAATTCTTAAACAAAAGGGAGATATTGGAAATTACAAAAATCAAATCTCCTTTCATCTGACCTATTGAGAATCTGACGAGCTTATTGTACCTTTCGTTCCATGGCCTGTCCTGCCTGCTTCGGGACTCTATATTCTTCTATTAGTTATAGTAAGTTTTCTGTGTCGCGCGGATGCGGGTACGTACGCGGACTCGTCCGCACCCCTACGGTCCGCAATACTCTTTTCTATAACACATTTTTAAGTAAATATTTTGCTGTTAAGCGGACCGTACGCGCGCTTCATCCTACAACTACGATTAACATCGACACAGAGCGACTTATTATCGAAGTTCATATGAGGCCATTGTTATATGCGGACGGGTCCACGGCTGCAAGATGGTCTGCGAAGCGGACAGGAGCGCGTGCGGACGTGTCCGCGTACGCACCCCCATCCGCCCGACACAGAAAACCACTTATATTACCATACTAATCCGGACAAATTGTGGTTAAACAGTTCTGCTGCTTGGATACTAAGGAATCCTGAAAAGACCAACATACATTGTTTCCACTTTTTATATTCAACTGTTTAATGAGGATATTATGTCTTTTGTTTTAAAAATTTCTATTAACTATTTCAAAATTACTAATTCCCTCTTGTCAGAATCGTTGCATTGATAGTCATTACGATAGGAATGTTCATATTAATCCCCACTTGAGCGAGTCCTCATTGTAATCTATTCACATTCCTTTGAGATAGTAAAAGTTTTAATTTCTCGTAATACACACTATACGTAATACGTGTAGAACATAGCTGAAGTTTTGAATCGGCTTGTTAATTGGGAAGCTATAAAGTTCAGCTCTGTTTAAGAAAACAATAAATAAACAATTTAAAGATAAATTCGCTGGCAGATATAAAAAGTTTATACTTATGGTTTGGGCGCCGGCGAACACATTATAGTGTAACCGGATTAGAGGTGGTAACACCAATATTTTGCAAATGAAAACGTGTCGACGCGCGCGTGGATTTTCCTTTGATTTTCCCAAACAGCGCGTCGCGAGACGGCACCTGCGCATACAGCGGCGGCGCTTGCGCAGCTGTCAATACGTCATCAGGTAATTCAATTATTGTAATCGATTAATTGCAAACTGTCTGTGCGGCCCCGTTTTCTGGAGCACCTCGATACCCCCCGCCCGTACTCCTCGCCACAACTAGAACATAACGATCCTTGACCAGTTTCGCTAATACCAGTTTGTACCGATTCATTTATTTATGCATCTGTAATCTCCAAGGTTTTGGTTACTTAGATGGTCACCTTTTCTCCGGTAGAGATAACTGCGTATGTTATTTATATTGTGTCTGAACTTACTTTTGTACCTATACTTTCTTATCCTTACTGCTCTTCTTGCATGGCACTACTGGCATGGTAGGATTGGGATGTTAATATCAACCTGTTACTCCAGCAGTTATTTTCGCTATCTCATGGAGTTTTTGGTCCTTGTTTCAATTATTGTTCATCAGCCTTTTTTACGTTCTTGAATACGACCTCTTCGCTTTAGATTACGAGCTATGGGTTATGATCCACCCATGGGGATAGTATAGGTTGCAGGGCATAAAGTGTGGAAAGTCTTTGCTTACCGGATTATTATACACCATTTACATACAATTAATGCTTATAAAATACAGATATTTTCATTCAAATAAACCTGCTTATTAGTTTTTAGTTTATTTTACTATACAGCCAGTCATTGCAAAGTTTCGCTAGAAGCACGATATATCACTCTAATATAAAGGCCCCTGAAACCGCCTATCGATTCTAAGAACAATATGTCGTTGACCCAATAGGAAAATCGGTACCTTCATACACAGACACAACGATACTGTCAGGTGCGATCACCTGCCTAATTACGTGTACATCCGAGTTGTTTTACGTGTCGAAGATAGATTGCTGGTTTTGTTTAACGCAACTTAAATCTGGTTGAACATTAGTAGCAATGCATGTCGCACTAGTGCATGACTCTTGGAATTAAAACTTTCGGAAGAGTAATTTGCACAAAATTGTCACAATCGGACATACGAGTACTATACCTTAATAGGTACCTAATCGAAGTTTAAGATTGCTTAATTTTAAAAAATATTATACCATAAGCGCGATCCTTCCAATCGCGCTACCGCAACAAAAAAAATTGTATATCCAAGATAATGCTTACGAGTATCTAGCAAGTATTAGTATCGTTCATCAATTATAAATCAATGATTTAAAATTGCATGCATCTACTTAAATTATTCTAGAAAGTAATTTATTACATAATAAAAAGTAAAATAAATATTTGGAGACCAAGTGACTTTTCAGGAGAACCATTTTCACCCCGCTGGCCAATGGTTAAAATATTTTATTGTAAAAAAATATCCACCTATAACCTAAATGTTTCCGTAATCAATTTCGATATGTGAAGTGTTACGATACGTACTTAGAACGTGGCTGATTAGTACCGAAATCCAATGTAGAGTACAGTAGAGCCACTAATTATGCGCAGCCGAAATAGGTCGCGCGCCGATAAGTGCGATGCGTATGCGCAGAGTCGCGCACGCTCGGCGCCGGCATTGTTCCGTAACCTCGGCGGATTAAACACTACATTTACTGTAATTGTTGTTATACTTCAAAAACCTGTCTTCAGGGAAATAAGGGAATAAAGGTGTTTATTTTCTATATTGATTATTTATTTATTAGTCTATCTTTTGCTTTAGTTGAGGTAATTTTACCTATATAAATATATTTTTATTTTTACCTATACCTATCTATACACTTACTTTTACTATGGGTGTGTATTATACCTCTGTAAAAGAGGAGTTGGGAGTTTAAACCTCACTGAAATGTTCATATCTCAAAATAATTTCTCCTAATTGGACCTGAATCTTTGTTTTTGATTGTTTTTGAAGATACGATTTTAAAAACATTGGTTAAGTCATTTATGATCAGAAAGCCTATATAAAGCTAAATCTTTGAAGCTCTCTACAAGTTTCTAGCATAAACCTTCCTCCTCTAAACAAGTTTAACTTATTGTCTATGGCTGTCCTACCGCCTGGAGAGGCAAAAAACTCCCCATATTATTTTTAAACTTGAAAATAATTATGTTTTTTCGTCTTTTTTAAATCTTTCTCTTGCCAAAATAAATAGTTTATAAGTTTTTGTGAATATTTTTAAATGTAAAATAGTAGAAGTCACTTACCTTTTAATAACATAAATGAACAAATACGATATGTGCTTACCATTTTAAAATGTTGTTGACAGAGTATTTGTAGAAAAATATGTAATTCATAATGAGATCTCTCATTCATTTGTACCTATGTCTATACACCAGAGTTTGATAATAAAGGTTAAATAGAGTGACTCTCGATGACACAAATTGATTTTTTATCATCGGAAATGTGACGAAACGGCAGCAGCCCATTTCTCAACAAGTGTCTTATCTGTGACATTATCGTCAATTCTTTTGAGATGTTGTACACTCACTATAATAGCAGAATTATTTGCGTCAATATTTTAGTTACAAATGTCTCTTCCGGTCATTAAAAATCTAATTAGCATAGCCCCCATGTGCGATAGGCCTGCAAACAAGGACAAACTCCACCATCTGGCTCCAGTGTCCTGTACTCCAATGACGTCAATACTTAAATACATATTCTATTGTTAAACTTCCGGTTATTTGGAAATAAGAGTATGTATTTTTATTTCTTAACGATGTGTAAAATACGTAAAATTGACTAACATTTATTTCTAGAACCATGATTGAAAGTGACAGAGAGTAAGTACGTTTCAATGGAACCTCCATTTGATTGAATTAGGAACCATTGTGTAATGAACTATCACAAGTTTTTGTGAGTCTTAGGAGTCTGTGTTAAGGGACGTCAGAACCAGTAGGCTGAAATCGTTACTTATAATTTTCCACATCTCTACGTGTCTCTGCATAGAAGAAAGTAATTTGTTTAACATGATTTGCTTATGAGGCTTGCAGAGCCATACATAAAGCCTAACCTTTTTGCTCATTTGAGAAGTGAATCTATTTAGAAAAGTTTGCAGACAGACAGGTAATATTTACTTAATTTATAGGATATTTTTAAAGAAAAGCACACAAATGAAGTCAATAAAGACCATATCCTCAATAGTCAACGACACTATATTCCGTCCGTCTGGCTGTTTTGTCGAAGGTGACCTGACGCCATGCGACGCGTCACGCGTGAAGTTTTATAAAATACTTAGGTAAAGTGCTTACTTAATTCTTAAAAAAACTCATTAGCACATTGAATATGTAGATTTATTAATTTATTATATAGTTTTTATTTAACCCGTTCGATATCGTCGTTTCCCTGTAGCTTAGGGAAGGAAATAGTTCCTATGGATTACGGGAGATATCGTTCAGTAAACGTAGAATAGGAATTACGTGTAGTTAAGTAGGTACAGATTATTGCTGGGTTTGCGTCAAATATGCGCGATGCGGAAAAAATAAATTAATGAGGAATGTAACTAAGCGAAGTCGCGCATTGTTTTGTCTCCAATCTCGAAGGCAACGTTTACTCAGTGT
Source organism: Hofmannophila pseudospretella (assembly GCA_947369225.1). Lineage (NCBI taxonomy): Eukaryota > Metazoa > Arthropoda > Insecta > Lepidoptera > Oecophoridae > Hofmannophila > Hofmannophila pseudospretella. The sequence goes on along the minus strand of OX376323.1, from coordinate 5,803,128 downwards.
GCCCCACACAGGTTACGAACTCGGACTTTTTGTTACATTCGGTCAAATGTTGGCATTCGAAAACCAATACCTCGGTTTCAATCATCACAGTTCATTGTACCTATAGCTAGTCTTCGATTAGAAATATCAAACAGGGGAATGACTTGAAAAATTCTACTGGAGGTCATCCCTTTCTTAAAAAACACTCCAGAATTTTTAATGCAGTTTTCAGTACCGCATCCGGTGTTCAATACACGAGGTTTATGAAGTACCTACAATTAGTAATAATACCCGCCGACACTCGGGCAATAAAAAATACATCAAAATATCAAGTGACGGCCACCGTGCTGCTACGAGGTAGGTACTATCACCCAAGGAAGAAACTGCCCTAACTTGCCTACTTTATTCAAAGGTATTAAGGTCGAGAAGCGGTCAGATGCTTTGGACGATAGTACAGTGGATGGGGCGCGGGCGCGGACGCCATCGCTCCACATCAAAGCTATCGACATCCGGTGCAGGAGGTTATCGGGCGGCCTCCGAAATTCCCGACAATTAGCCGCGCCGACCCTTTCCTCCCGTTCCTGGGAGCCGCTTCCGCTCCGTGCTCCACATACCTCTCCTTAGCAAACAACTGTATAGGGTGAACCGTGTACTGATTGCCCGTTTAAGGATCAACCACACCAAATTATACATTATACCGTTTAGGTATTTAATTATTTTACCAATCTTTAAAAAAATTGTCAAGTACAGTTGCTTGCTTAGCGTATGGTTAGTGGCCAACCTATTTGTCAAAGTTGTTCAGGCCGCCCGTAGGCCTCTGACATGGCTTAACGACTGCTGTCGAACGACAACAACCGGGACCGACTGCTTAAAGTGCTTTCCGAGGCACGGAGGAGCTCAGATGAAATATGCCACTAGCGTTCACCGTTACCGACCGCACCGTCAAGTGCAGTGATCACCTAGTTATCGCAATCGTTTCCCACTGCAAATTACAGTTATTGTCCACTCAGATTCAGTATCTTAAACAATAATAATAAGTACTTATACTCATATATGAGTTTTATAAAAAGAGTTCAGATAAATACTAAGTAGGAGACAGTTTTTTCGCGGGGGCAATAGCTGTCGGCAGGTAATTGTAGTCGTGTTTCCCCTATTTGACGGTTACACGCGCAAGCGCAGGACTGGCGCTAGGGTGACTTAGAGTTCAACGAACCACTCTTCTTATACCCGAGACGTTACGTTTAAGTTTAGGAACGGTTTCAGCTGGATCACACGTTGATTAAGACTTATCTATAGTCGCTACTTGTAACACATTGTGGTCTTCTTCAATGGGATATTATATAATGTCCTGTTCTTGAATGAAAGAAAAAATAGTCTCCTTCTCCTAGGGGCATAAGCGCGTTCGTTCCTTCATGGTCCTGTCCTATTACCGTATGTATTTTTCTAAATTGGATAATAAGAGCAGACGAGCAAACGGGCCACTTCTTACTTCTTCTTTTTCTTATCCTATAAGTTAAAAATCCTCTTATGTTTTCCACGTTTTCGCCAAAAAAGTTAAAGACAAAAGTCCGCTTCGGGAGGCGGCTCGCTCAATCACAGACAGTAGGTACGCGATAATAAAGATCTGCATACAGTTACAGGTAGATCATCATTATTATCCAAATCACTGCCAATATTTAAAAATCTCCTTCGTCAACATTACGAATTGCAGTGTGGATACACTGCCTATTTGTTCTAATGCAGTTTCAATTTAGCGTATGATGTGTGTTATTTATTTATTTATTATATTTTTGATTATATATTATTTTTATTTTATTTTATTTTTTATTTTTATATTATTTAAGTAATATTATTACTACTGCTTTGCAGCTTGCAAAGGTTTGAATTTTTTTAATTTTTTATTATTGTTATTTATTTGAGGGTAGTATCTATTTCATACGCCTTTTGTACCCGTATATTATGTATCTTATGATTTTTCCATCACGAAGGTTGGCTGGAACATATCGCTTATAGCGATAAGGCCGCTTTCTACACATTATATTGTACCTCTCTTTATATTGTATGTTTTGTTTTTGTCCCGGGTGTGCAATAAAGTATATTTGTATTTGTATTATTCCGCAGCTTCGCTTCTCAAAACCACCATCATTTATAACTTTAAATGTGTCATAAAGACACCTGATGGTAAGTGGTTGCCATCACCCATAGGTGTATCACCTCACTATTATATTATTGAGTTTTCGATGTGCTGTGCTACCTTGAGGATTTAGATGGAGTACCACATATTCCGGTAATGGCGCTGGCTCTCTTACTTACCCTTTAAACCGAAACAGGGCAATGCATGCATTGCTGCTTTGTGGCAGAAATTGGTAAAAGGGTGATACCTCCCCAGACTGACTTTGCACAGAGTCATACCTTCTACCGTCATTTACAGGTTATAATGTTGACTCACGTCACGTTATTAATAAATGACTAATCTTCCTCGCAAATTAATGAATGACTAATATCAATCTACCCAGAAATTAATGAACACTTATCGAGAAAAACAGCTCAGAATCTATTTTAACCAAAGATATCGGACTAGTATAGCCCTCTCCTCTAGCATGATGATGTGAACACTGACAGCTAGCCAAAAGGTTTGTGCAAATTCACGTCCAACTGGCAGACGCGGTTTCTATATAAAACTCCTCTAGCGACCAATCTGCATAGTGTGGATATCAAAATCTTTGATTTGATATATAAATAGATTACATTAAAATTAACCGTACTAAAATTAGTTCACGTAGATTATCTACTATTACAATTTTAAAGTGCTAAACATATCGCGCGAAATTTTAGACTGTCTAGAAAAAATATCTTATGGCAGGTATCAGTGTAGAAGAACCTGTGGCGACGCAGGACGCGCGCCGCTACGATGAGTAGGTACGTACTAATATCGGTGTAGAACGCGCTATCGAAATTTTCCTGGGACTTCGCATATATACGAGTTCCAAACATCCATAGTTGGACCAGGACATCTGGTTACCAGGCACAACACCCCGCCTGGTGGAAGATCTTCCCTTTTCCATTTCTTACAACTGACATTACGTCATTCCATGTCCTCACATAGCGCGTTCCTACAATTGGTGACCCCGACATGATCGTTCCTACAAACATATACTCGTACTTATTTTTGATCAAATCAGAAATGACGAGATTCGTTTACCTAATAATCAATCAAAAGCCCTTCTTTAATTTAAGGTTAAGGCGCAGTTACATACGTTGACCGATTCATCGACCGACCTGCGGTGGACGACCTACCGTCACCGACCTTCATTGTTTACACTTGGTCGTTGACCGAAGTCGTCCAACGTCATTCGCTCGATGACAAGTGACAATTTGACGTTCGCCGAATGCTGTCAACGACTGGTAATTCACATATAAGCGGAGGCCGCATGTTGTGACCGCCCAGACGATCGGTCGACGACCAGGTGTAACCGCACCTTTAGTTGGGTTGGGCGGCTCGGGAGGAACTGTACAAAACAACAAGTTGATGGAGTCGGTGCAGCACTGCAGGGTCTGTTTGTTTGTTTGTAGTCTCTTTATTGTACACATAGAAAAAATATATATACCTACATAGTAATTAAAAACATTAAAATATGTACAAAGGCGGGCTTATCCCATAGGGATCTCTGTCTGTCATTATTATACTCGTATGTAGATAACCTTATCCCACCAATTTCCAATCCTATCTCCTGTACCTCTTGAAATATATATCATACAAACTTATCAATGGTCTCTATGTATACGGGCGTGTAAAATTTTAAATTCCAACGTCTTGGAAGGCAATATCTGAGTACGGTAGGTACTCGTCTGACTAAATAAATAGTGGAACATGAATGAACGTTTGCTCGGCGGATCGAGTCGAACGCGCACTTCCGCCCGAGTAATAAGGACACCAAGCGATACCGACCGATACAATTTCGAAACGGGAGAGCCTAAGGAGGTCACCGGATAAGATTACGGTTAAGTGTAAACAAACCGTTTACATTGATAACTCGTTAGTTTTCTGCGATGGCGCCTCTGACGTGCAATTGACGGACTTTGCTATTGATAAGACGTACCCTTCCCCGCAAAACATCGACAAATGCAAACTGACAAACGCGAACTGCGCGGCTTTATCCTTTTCGAAGTCGTGGAGTTGAAAAAATAACACTGTTTTCTTGATATTTTTCCTTGAAATATTTTAAATGTGGAAAATAATATTTTTTTATAAAATTAATATCATCATTATCAGCCTATTAATGTCCCCACTGTCGAGGCTCAGGCCTCCCCTTGCACAAGGGGGTACGGGTCATGATCCACCGAGCGGGCCCAGTGCTGTGCGGTGGATTTCACACGCCTTCAAAAACTTTTAATTTCCTTAGACATGCAGGTTTCCTCACGATGTTTTCCTTCACCGTTAGAGCAGTCGGTAAATGTACGTAAGTCTTCGAAAAAATCGGAAGAACTAATTGATACAAGACATTGCATGGTTTCGAACCCGGACCTCCCGCATGGGAGTTCGTGCGGCCTAGCCACTAGGCCACCGACGCTCTCGATCGACGTAAAATTAATATAAATCCAATATTTTCACTTTTCTTACATTATTATTTAGCACTATACACTATACATTTCTTTCTGAAAGATAAAAAATAGTAGAAGCAGTAGGTATATAGTAAAATACCCTTTTATCTATTTTTACCGCAAAAAGCAATGTTTTCTTTACTGTATTCCGTCCTGAAGGGTAAGAGCACCAGCATTGTTTCTGCGGTGGGCTGAGGTTTGCTGCTTGCACTGAGGTCTAATGTGGACTGGTGGAGTGCCTCATGTCATGATGAGGCACTCCACAGTCCACATTAGACCTCAGTGCAAGCAGCAAACCTCAGCCCACCGCAGAAACACCTCTTGCGATATTTGACTGTGGTGAGGTTTTTGGGCGACGGTGATCACTTACTATCAGGTTGCTGGCCCGTCTTCTAGACAATTTTTCTTCGACATAAAAATCTTTTTTATGTTATATTTGTTATGTGATTTTATTGTATGTGTTCAGATAATTCACGAGATTGTGCATTACTAGTTCTGTTATATATTGCACTCAACAACACATGTACTTACCATAATATTGTAATAGCGCAGTAGAAACGATATCTAATCAGTTGGGTAGGCAAGCGAATGTCGACTGTATATCGCAGGTAGTTAAATCAAATTTTGTTTGAAAAGATTTAGCGTCAGATTATAAAATGCAATGTCACATTCGAACCCGATGCCACGTAGGTACTTTACCTAGATATTTTTTTGCCGAGGAATCTTTAAAGTATTTGCATAATATAATGAAATTGTTATACATATTTTGGTACATCATCACAATGATGACGCATATGGACCAAACAGTGATAAAGTTCACAGAATGACGGATATACTTAACTTGAATGACATATTTGTTAGGAATGATTCATAGCGCATTCCAAAAGCCATCCGGGTCAAATCCTGGAACACTAATTAAAGTGCTCTACGGAAATAATTTCCATACATGTGTCATGATTTACATGACCGATGAATCAATGTAACATAATCAATTTTATGTACCACTTGATTGCTGCTAATATGAGTCATGCTCGGTTCATGCATATGAAAGATGATTCTGTATCATCCGGTACTGAGTATTCTGTCAAGCGAAATGGGAATTCCACGAGGCAACCACCAAGTAATTTATTTAATCGACCTATTAACTTTACTGTGAACTCTACAGGTCTTGGATCATTGATCATCGAAATATGATCAATCAGTTTCTTAACTCTATATCCATACTTGTTCCTTTCCCTTACGCAGAGGCAACGTCAGTCATATAAGCACTAACTTTAAAGTTAAAATGATCATTAACTTCATGTTTTAAGTAAGGTAGTTACGGTTACCAACTGGGTCACATCCACAGCAAACATCCAAAACAAATAATAGTGGACACAATAATGCAGCAAATATGTTGATGTCAATGCAGTGCAGATACAAAGGATATTCGATCATTGCTCCGAGCAACAAAGTGTAAGTTGCCCAAAATGCCTGTTTGTGGACCATCGAAACACCAGCTAAGAACTGATAAGTATCGTTTGTCGCTTTCGACATGTTGTAACTCCTTATCATGTTTACTACCACGCTCTAACTGAATGGGACGGTTCATAACAATTTATTTTAATCATCCTCCCACTTGCATTAAGAAGTGGAATAGAAAGAAATTAAAACATATTATGTTGATGCAGTTACATGAATTGATGATTTAGTGGATTCCTGTCCCGTCTTTGTTGGTTCTGTCGTCGATTTGTGGAACGCCATCATCGTTTATCGGGCGCCTGCAATCCGCGCTGACCCCGCGATATCCTCGATCTATATTGCCCCTCGCCCCGCTGCCCCCGACTAGGTCCCAAACGAGAGTGGACCTTTGCATGAGTATCTTAGAGGCTAGATTGGAGCGCTGAAGGTGTGGGAGCGGCGCATGAATGGGCCAGCTTGTGAATGAGCGGACTATGTCCAGCGGGCGATAAGCGCTATCGTCGGGGCCAGCTGACCGTCCGTGTTGAGTTTGACAAACCCTGTTCTACTTTCGTTCTGCCCGCGCCGACTTAGCCTTATCATCGAATAACGTTGCTCCATACCATTCCGTTTTATACTCTTTATGCGTTGTCTGTTCTTTGTGTATGTACCTATGCACTAGACATTCTCACTGCATCATTCATGCGTGTAAAGACACACTAAGGGGTAAAGCCAGTAACGTCCACATTTAACACAAATGATTTACTCAGTAGATTTCATCATATGTAAGAAACAATACTTTCTTACCTCACTCCTTGCTCTTCGTTCGCTTGAAAGTAAAAAGAATCACTCGAACATGTGGTTAAAGCGAATATTGCTGATTCAATAGACACTAACCAATCGCACAAAATTATCGAGCCTATCAAAACTTACTCGTAAAATAACAGAACACCTAATCACTATTTTCTGGCAATCTTATGATATTTTATATATGATCATAGCGAAAAGCATAGATGCAACCGCCCCGAAGAGTTGTTCATAGTCGAGAACGTCGAAGGCACAGACCCAAGGGAATGTCCAACTAAAAGAGACGAATAAATCTAAAATAAGTTCATATGGTTGTGAGTATGGCCACAGTATAAAAGTATGTGAAGACAAAAAGGACCAAATCAATTTATATAAAAGCCTTTAAAATCACGATCTTCAAAACCAATAAACGACCGCATAGAGTCTGTGTATTTCAGTAACACAATTTTGCTATAATGGATCAGGTAGTTTGTAATTCTTTCGGTTATCAATAAATTCACTTTTACACGTATTAAGGCGCTCATCCCATAATTATATGTAGATATTATCGTGTCCTTTCGTAATTAAATTAATAATCGTACATGGGTGCTTCAACCTTGTGAAGTGAGCTACGAGTATTCCGCGTGTCCCTCTGCGCGCGGCGGCGTGGCACAAGACTGGTTCATTTCTATATAATAATGGTTAGACTTTAATTAATGATAACTCGATAAGGGTTTCTTGAAGATAGGAGGTGGCCTGGAGGTGGCGGATTAGCCGCAAAAAGTAAAAAGTAACACGACGTGGAAGGTAGTCAATTGTAAGTTTAGAAGATGTGTGGTTCATTATGGACTGCGGGTCTAAAAGATTAATGAAGTTAAAAGCAAAGACGTATTTATTATTTAAAATCCGTATATAAATGAACCTGTAAGCGGTTGCAGTTGTTTGAGATGTGGACGCTACGCAAAATGTTTAAAAAATCCCTTGGACTAGCTTCACCGCAAACGAAAGGGTTCTGGGAACAGCCAACCGCAAGCGTGAACTTATGTCAATCGTAGAAACATCCTCTTTTTCGGCCATCTGCAGAGAGGATCCCTATATGAGTTTCCAAGATTGTTCCTTGAAGGCAAGATCGCAGGAAAGAAAGGTCCAGGGCGCCCTCGGCGCAAATGGCTGGATGGTATCAAAGAGTGGACCGGACTGAGCTACCGTGATCTGAAACAAGCAGCATGGAATCGTAAGCGATTTTGTCTACTGACCTCCAAACTTCAATTTGAAGATGGTACCCGATGATGATGATTATATAAATAACATCTTTTATTATTTTTTGGCATTTTAGCTCTTTTCTAGAATTGTGCACCTATAATGCAGGTAGATAAACCTAAAATAAGAGATTGTTTGTAAGTCGCTCAGGGTCGTTCAGGCGTATTCTATATTGTATTTACTCGTATATCGGAATCATTAAATTCAATATATTTTTTCCATAGGTAAATACCAAATAATAAATTGGAACTAGTATAGTTTAATCAATATCTTAAGATATTTATTTACAACTTAAAATTATGTATACACAAACAATTACAGAAACAAGAGCAATAGAAAAGAAATGTATTAATAATTAATTTGATAATTGGAACTTAGTTAAGTAGATATAGATAATTTTGAAAAACGTCCAGTGTCAGAGGCGCAGACTATTAGAGATCGAAGTCGTAAAGCCAAGACACATGTACGAACGGAACCCTTAATAAGCGGTTATTAGAGCGGGTGGGGAATTCTCGCGCAGCGTAACAAGCGGCCGGCTGCGCACGCGCACCTGCCGTGCGCACGCGCCGCCGCCGCGCCGCGTGTCCGCAGTGCGCCCGCACCGTGCGCGCTGCAAGCTGCTAGCAGAGGCAGATATAAATTACGATACAACAATTTTTCCAAGTTTAAGGTGATTATTAAATGATGCAAAAAAAATAACTAAAATATTTTTTGCTGGGATTTTATCGCCGAATTGTTTTATCATTAAATTACTTAGGTATATAAGTATACCTAAGTAATGTACTACTACTAAGAGATTCCCTATACACACACACACATTCGTTTCTTCAAGATCAGTAATTTATTTTTTAGCTAACAATAGTTTCTGAAATCCCTGAATATATTTACCTATAGAAAAGATGGCTTTATATTCAAAAGCCATAACTTATTCACTATAATGACCAATTGCTCGTGTACTAAAGACGTTCCAGAATGTAGGTAGGTACTTATTGTGCGTGTGTTTTTTATTGCACAGACGAGCAAAGGACTACCTGATGGAAAGTGGACACCGTCGCCTATAGACAGCTCACCTCTCTATAATGTTATTAGAAGGGTTATCGATGTGGGGAATTAAACGGAGTGCCTCATTATGTCGATAATTAATAATTATGCTGGCTGTTTTACCCTTCAAACTGAAACAGCAAGGCAAGCATTGCTGCTTTGCAGGAGAAATAGGTAAAAGGGTGGCACCCAAGGCAGCCTCAGCACAGAGTAAAACCCACCTTCAACGTACTTTTAATCCAAATACAACGAACAGAGAACAGAATTGAAAGTATTTAGTATCGATACTCTCGATATAATCAATGGAAGGAGCCGATCGTGATCATACAGTCGCTAACTTGGAAGCATCCGCATTCCTTCATTGCGGTGCTCTCGATAGATCAAGTGCAGTGATTCCCAAATGAATATACTTATACTGGTTCTGGATGGACATATTTTTGTATTCATATTTAAGGCTTATTAATACACTCTTTTTTGTGTTTGATCTCAGTATTACCTAATGGTTAGTGATGATGAGGCATAAGATGGAGTACCCGGGACTGTAAGTACTTGTTGGCTCTTCTATAAACACTGCTGAAACAGATTAACGCTGAAGCATAGATTGGCGACAGACTTTACATATAGCATGGTGTTCGCTAGCCGGGCGGGACATACCACCAGCAATGTTATTCCGGTCACACGGTGCGACCAGCGAAATTATAATTCACCTACACGGAATGTCTCTAGTCCTGAACTAATGAAGTCCCTATTAAATCCAATCTAAGATTCCCTACAAAAGTGCAAACTAGGAACTGGACCAATATAAATAAACAATGATTATCTTTTTATTCTGATAGAGACTATATTACAACAAAGTATTCTGCAAGTGTGAGCAAGAATTACTGAAGGTGATAGACTTTAATTTCTGCCGCAAAGCAGGAATGCTTGCCTTGCTTTGTTTCAGTTTCAAGAGTAAGAGAGCCAGTGTAATTACCGGCACATGATGAGTCACTCCACCTAAGTACTTACCTACTTCAGGATTAGCAGCGCATCGAAAACACTATTGCATTAACTTAGTGTGGTGTGCGGTGATTTGACTATGCGTGACAGTAACCACATAGGTACTATCAGGTGGCCCTTTCGCTCGTCTGCTTTGCTTCGTCATATTTAAAAAAATATATAAAACAGATCCCATACAAATCTTCCAGAAAAGCCTGTCCACGATTGACAAATGACCATTGACCATTCATCGAAGATACACATATAACACGTCAAAGTTATCATGAAATATCTAAAAGTCAGTTCTGGTAACCACTGTTGTAGACTGTCTCTTACTTAGTTGAAATTGGCGGGCGAAATATCACTTGAAAAGTTAATTGATTATCAAAGGTTGAGAACAACTGCTCCAGAGGCTAGAGTCTGAGTCACTTGCGACACTCCACCACAATTAACATTCCAGTAAACACTGGCTCCACTAACTACCACTGATGTCGGCAGAGTCGGCCCTGCCACCGGTCTCTAATGATCAACCATCGAGACGATTCGGGTCGGCATTCGAGAAACTAGTTGATCAACCGTCAATGGCATTCCTGTATTTTCTGATTCATCAATGCGCGGAAATGATTGGAATTCCATTAATTTGTCAATACTTTAGAGTTCAATTAGCACCTTTAATAGGTAGGTTAGCCACTAACCACGTGACAAGAGGGGCAGTAGGTATAGGTACTACACTACATTTGACAGAAAGAATTCCAAAGGGTGAGGCATCACTATTGCTATAACATTAGCAACTCATCTAAGCGCTGCTCCGAATTTTTTTGAAGGATGGAATGGAAGTGCAAAGCCTTCTTCATTATTGCAACAAGAATGATAAATTATAATGCATCACGGGAAATAATTGAATAGACAAGTGAAATACAGTCTGTAGATGAAATGACAGATGGAAAATATCATCAAGCTACTGTTTGCCTTTTAAATTCCTCTTCGTACCACATTAACGTCACCAATGTGTTCGATACACAGTTTCACTTCTACAGCAATAACGACACATCCAATAATTGATCTCAATAAAAGCCTCTTCTTTGAAACAAGTACTTATAGAGCAAGAAGCGCTCAGGAATTTGAGCGCACGTGTGCGACGCAGCTTTGTAAACAAAAACACATCGACACGAGTCAATTGCATATTAAAGTGCACAATGTCAATGACCCGTAAAGGTTGACTGTCGATCATCGCGGTTAATGCGACTAACGCGCGCGGCTGACGAGCCGCGGCTGGCCGCTCGCGTCAGTCGTGTAAGCCGCAAAACAGACAGGCGGTGCGCTGACGACACGCCGGTCGGCACACCTCTTGTATATGTTTTGCGCCGCTTCACTTTCATGTATTTTGTATGAAAATAGTTTGAAGAGGCGTCGATTGGGCATGCTTCGGACACAACGGCCGGCACGCTGCACGGCGCGCCGCTTAGTGGACTGAAAATCGAGCATTATAGAATTGAAAATAAAAATGTTTTTATTACGCGTAATCGATGTATCAAATATTATTCTGACGATCAAAACGAATTAATTTGGCGCTCTTAGATGTATTATCTATGACTTAAAAAATGTTAACAGCAAAAAAATTTGAGCTTTCCAAGTTAGTTTCCAAATTTTTGAAGTCGCTAAAGCACCCAAGAGCGTCAAATTAATTAGTTTTGATCGTTTTATGCAAGTCAAGTTTCATATTAGTTCATAATATTGATTTCTGAAAACTTTTTTTTTTTCGTTCTAAACGGGACCTATTTTTTGTCCATACAATTTTCCACGGAAGAAGAAGTATTCTTTTTACTACGTTTAATTTTCTATAAAACCTGATTTCAGGTGAATTTTCACTTAAGTATGTTTTTTTCTCGAAAACTGTACATAGAAACTTTTTGCCTCTGGGATATTTTGTTATTTATTATGCATCTAGACACATAACATATATTATGAAATGAAAAAAGTTCACCGAAATTGACAGCACGCCGGCCGGCGCGCCTCTTGTATATATTTTGCGCCTACGGTAGACGACACACCCTGCTTTCGATGTCAGCGTCTGTCGCGCATGTCTGTCAACGTCTTGTGCAGAAAACACGTCATTGCTCTGTCACATGGCACGCGACACGTCGAGCCACGATTGCGCGCGGCTTACGACAGTCACGACAGAGATCGGCCGCGCGCGTCTGTCGCGGGGGTCTCGGAAGCGGCGCCATACATTTTCATAGTGTTTAGTATTGTCGCCTCATCCGCGCGCGTCAGCTGCATAGGCCGCGATGATCGACAGTCCACCTTAATTATATGCATTGGAAACGAAACAAGGTGCACCAGAAAATTGTTTACGATTGCCTCAAAATCGCCATATTTTCCGCTAGCTTGCTTTGGTGCATTCTGATGACTCAAATTGAAACACCGTATTATACAAGTAATCGAATGGTTCAATAGTTTTCAATTTACATGCAAATTAATAATTCCCTTTTATATTTGGTAAGGCAGGGAATTCTTCAGAAGTACTTGGGTATCAAAGTAAACTATGAGTTAATATATGTTGCATCATTGAACAAACGAGATTTTTGATGATGATGAAGAGATGATAAAGATGAAGTAACAAGAAAGCAAAAGCTTAATAACCTGGTAGTTATGAGTATTTTTCCGTATTGGTATATGTAGCCGAGAGTCGATAGAAAAATCAATAAGTATATGTCGAGAAAGAATAACAGGTGTCGACAGCGAATGCACTTCCTCTCGCTAAAAGTGCACCTCTTCAACATTCGAGGTATTATGTATGCACTAAACTCGAGGTATGCACTAAACTCCACCTCGAGACTGCAAAACCTCACACCTGTTATTCACGGAAACACAAATCGTACGTTTGTCAGACGCGTCATACCTGCACTACCCATAGGGTATACCCTGGACCTGGACCACAATTTTATGCCCCGTGGCCCGTAAACCCTAGGTTTGCGTTTATACTCGCGAAGACATTTGCTAGCGGCGTCTCCGGATCTTCGAAGATCCCAAATTTTCAGTCGTATGGATGCTGCTTAACACTGGCCTGAAGAAAAACTATTCAGTTATATAAATTGTGTAATTTATTTAGTACACTGAGGCCCTAAGGCTCTATAAGGTACCAACATGGATCAATGGATCCGGGGTTTAAGCTAGGGTTCAGTGTTAATTTAAATTAAAAAACGTTTACCCGACTTTCACGTTCCCACGTATGTGAATATTGGCGTTACCAGGGTTTAATAGATGTGGGGAGAACATTATGGCACCTATTTAAAGAGGCTTTTAATATGTAACATACAGTAGCTTAGTAGGCAGATGTTGATTAAGCTTGTAAAGGTAGTGAACTTTTTGTGACTGTGCTCCACAATGGACTGTGTGACATTTCCACATTACTTACCTATCAATACTCGCTCTATTTTAATTGATACGAGTAATATAAAAGTGGCATCAGCATAAGAATTTGGTTGTTAGCCCAAAATTATAGTGGACTTGACACCTGTTAGAATTTGTTGTTGGTTGTTAGGTTGTAGTACCGTGGCACGCGCACGCGTAGGCATGCGTTCCCCCTGCCCTTCTCCCCCTTCCCCTCCCCTTTTCCCTAACTGCGTGCGCGCGGCGCCGCCGCTCACCATTCATCGGAATGCAGCGCCTGTACTTCTGTGCACCTCATTACTAACAGCTACCTTTAGCCTTTTGAGGTCTTACTGAAATGGATGGAATCCCATAGAGGAAAACTGAGCTTCGGATTATGTTTGAATAAGAATAACCGTAATATTTCGATACTTTGAGCCTTCTAAAGCAACTGCGGGTAGTGTGATTTTTTTTGGGCAAAGCATGCGGACTGTTGGTGTCAGGATTCCACTTCTGTTTGACAGAAGTAAAGTGCATGTTCACTATATAGAATTCGGTCCTCCTGAAAGATTTAGTCTCTAAATTCAGAATGAATCTTGGAAAGGCACCGTAATTAGAATCCTATTAGGTTCTTGTATTCAGAATATTGTAATATAAGCGCATAATAATTGTATTGTATGCGCAAGTGAGAGGCAACGAGATGCCATACAGATGAACTGCCAGTAAGTCAACTAAAACCCACCCGAAACCGTTGTATCTTTATGTATGATACAAGTCTCCTCTTACGAGTACAGCACCGAGACGAGAGTGTATATGTGCTGTTTTTCCTATTTAACAGAGATTTTGGACGACAATGTTCAGAGCCATTTCTGATCAAATTTAGATCAGCATTTTTCAAGATCTTGAAGTATCTTTGATGTCAGATAGTGTATCAGGAACGGTAATAGTTAGGTAAGAGTTTACGGCCACGTTGCAAATCCCACATCTGGAACCTTGAGGACCTGATGATGAACAGGAAAAAGTAAGTGGATCTCTACAACGGTAAGTCGGGGGTTTCTTAAATTTTAATTCAGATGTATGTACAGTGGGCACACCAAATTACACCCTTTGGTTGGTACTTTGTCGCTTTAACTTATCTGACACATTCGCACAAATGACAAAAAATCATAACAAAAACTATTGCGACAGGGTTCCACAGAGTAATAGCTTGATGTGTCTTCCACTGAACAAGCGACGATGCACTGTTTGTACTCGTAGGTCCGACTGTGGCACAACACAGGGCTTGACTCTGCTTGTGGCACGCCAGGAATGCGCGGCGCCGTTTACAAATAGAAGGGCCGCTAGAGACTGCACGTGTGATACATAGCTGCGATCAATCTGTTAATGCTGATGGCTGCCCTGCGCCCGCGCTGTCGCGGGTGACGGTCTGGCGAATAACAATTATTTAAATCAAATAAAATAGAAAAAGGGTGAAAAAATTCCGTCAGCAGGATTTGACCTTGTCGTTCCGTGGCAGTTCTCTAACCAACTTAATTTAAGTATACTTGCCTACAAATGCATTATAAAAATAATTATTAAAATCGTATTTTTTTACGTTAAGGTAGGGTATTCGCGAGTGATGTGTCTGTGAAACGATATTATCGAAAATTGATTTCAAGTTATACCAGTGTCAACGGTAATATTGTGGAAACATTCAATGTCGCAACTTAGTGGACGGAGGAAAAACATCAGTGGGATCCTGGAATATCTTCGATGTCAGATGGAGTCTTAGAAATGGTAAAAACCAAGGTAGGTGGTTCGAAATTGAGCTCAAATGCTTAGGACCATAATCGATCATAATAACTTTTATTAATCCGTGCCATGACATGGTGCTATTCTGACATCTGGATAGGTACTTAGAGGATTTGATGATGGCCCTGAAAAAGTAGACAGACATCTGAGTCGAATAAGTAGACAGAGATCTAAGGCAAGCCGCGATTTTCTTTTCTTTTTAAATTTCGTCAGCTTTTTTAAAAATAGAATCTTTGAAATGTATAAACGATATATAGGTATCGCTTTTTCATTAATTCTAAAAACATATACCTACGAGTAACAGACAGCTGTTTGTAGTACGTAGGTAAAAAAGTCAATAGTGATGTGAATCAAGTTCTTTAATTTACCACAGTAACTACTTTGTGGTAAAATATACTCAACCGACACAGCATCTATAACGATGTTGCCAGCCTAGAAAAATGTTTTAACAAGCACAACGCAGCGCCATCTGCAAAATGGTTTTACTAAGACAAACTTACAACTGCATTCAACGCTGATAAAGTTGAAAACAATCATCGCATATAAACAGCCGGCAACGAAGAGTCGAGGCGAGGGACCGACAATGATTCTATTAGATGTTGAGTCGGGACGGGAAGGGACGGGAGCACGTGAATGACATCTTGGAGGGTCGTTTGTCGGGCACAACACAAGAAAGCGATCGCCGGCCCTGGGTTCGCTGACCCCGGCGGCGTCCGGACGTCACGCCTCAGAGAAGACGAGTGCAGCACGCCGCGGCCGCCGCCGCACCCGTACCCGTCTACCCTCGCTTCCCTAACATCATGGACTAGTTAGTCCATATTTCTTATAGATATTGGCATCGTTTCCTGAATCGCCACTAAATTTAGCAATTAACGCTAAACGAGAGGTCCCGTTCACTCATATACCATCTAGAATATGAGTGAGCGGACTGTTTTATTTAGGTTTAGCTTTTGATTTGGCCGCCACCCCGATCGAAGCCATTGACATTTATCTTAGGAATGTAACCCTAATGGCCGGTTCACACGTGTTCTATTTGTGTTATATTCTATGACCTTTTGACAGATCGACAGCTATGCTATGTGACACGTATCTTGAGTCAAAAGCGCAGCGACCCGACACTCTTCGTTATGGTAGTAAAGTTGTGCAGTGAGTAGTGACAAAATACGACCAAAATGATGTAGATGATTCTGATCGATAAGCACGAGCATAGTGGAAATTAATTATTTTTGGTATTTTTTTATTTACTTAGGTATAGTTGTTATTGTATGTAAATATTGTTTTCTGGTAAACTGTTTGAACTTGCAACCATTATGAACGTTTTCTTTCGGTTTAGTTTAATTCACCAATGTGTAATTAACTTATTTATGTGTAAATTATATGCATCGTTGTAAAAAAAAGTGTTAATTAAGTTTATTTACTTATTTATATTTTAATTAAATTGTTGTAGTATTTTTGTCATTAAATTATACGTAATATAAATATACAAATTAAAAAAATCAACAAAAACATTACCAACTGTTTGTGACAACTGCAATAAATGGCCCTTTACTAAGATACACCAGTCCGGATTGTTTCCGATTGATGTCTGAGGCATACAAAAAAAGGGTCGTTTATTGTAAACAAAAAGTACATGGTGGACGGGTGTCACTGACGTTTTGTCTCAAGCTAGTCTATCTCCTTCTTCTTAGCATTCTATCGCATAAAAAGCCTGTCGATCTGTCAAAAGGTCATAGAATAAAACACAGATAGAACACGTGTGACTGGACTTAAGAGTACCTATAGTAAAACTTACTAGTTTTTTTGATACATGGAGAGGGCACTTTTAGCGCCATCTAGTTTTTGAGATTTTTCTTATACCTAAGTGTTTACTAAAATATTAAATTATATTATTGCTCTTTGGAAATCCGGACTAAGAATTACATGCTTATAAATCTTATAATCTACCTCTATAATGAAATTTAACCACTTAGGTACTAATAATTATTACCCACATACTGAACTTGATAATACATTAGGTAAGTAAATACAAGTAGGTGTCTATTATTTTATTTACCTACTCATATTTAATTAATTTAAAAGCCTCCTAAGGTTTGACGGTGCTATAATAGTAGATATAACTTTTCAAAATACTTACAGATATTTGTAAAATATAGCTAGCTACCCACATTTTTAACGAAAAGGTACCTACCTAGATAAAATTGGAACTTGGCCTGCACAATGCCGTACACTTAGTTAGGTATAAATGTTGTATCTACCCCATTTGAATTCAAGAGTTTACCCGACTGCCCCAGGAGGAGGGTAATGTTTTTCAAGTGTATGTATGTATGTCTGTTTCTTTGTCGCCTTCTGTATGCTAAACGGCTTCATGGATTTTGATGTACGAGTATCAGGTATCGTTTAGTCTTGATCACGGGAGTGTCCATAGGCCGCATTTTATGACAAAATTCCCATACGGGATTATATAGTGCATAATTGTTATTTTCCTTGATATTATTTTGACTTTGCAAATGTAAATTTCAAAACCTAACTACGTATGATCGAGTAGGTATAGATTATTCATTTAAATAAACTATTATTAGAAGGGACGATCAAAAACCTGATAATACCTAAGTAACCTATACCTAATGTTTACCGACTACGAATATATTTTTATTATTCTTCTCATAAATCAATAGAATTTGGTAAACTATTATGAGTAACAGGTTTAATTTTAGGTACCTAATGCGTAGGTAATTAAATAAAAGGCGCTAATTTATGTAAAAGGGCACGCTACGAGGAGTCAAAGACCTCAAATGCAGGTGAAATTTGTGTTTACTCCATAAAGAGTTACTACTCTGTTGTAGTGTAGTGTAACCAACGTTGTTGAAGATTAGTGGAAGTGTTTAACTACCATTTTCATTGAAAATTATAAATCATTCGTCATGTGAGAAATGTTTATAACTATTGGCAAAAAATATAAACTTAGTGTCAATAGTGGGTAATTTTAGATTCATCATAAAATAACTTTTAATATTTTGATTTGATTAAAACTAAATCCACATAATAATGTGCAAAATCAGATTGTCAGGAAGATAATTTTACAATCAATAGGTACCTACGTATTTTGACTCATATAGGTATCACTTACTTATTTTGGCAAAATATAATTGTCTTTTGAGCTTTTATGAGTATTTTGATATATTTTTTCGTAAAATGTTGTAATGTTATTTTAGAAAGAAGTGACATTTTATCTAGGAGCTGAGTGGGAGACCAAGATTAGATAGGCACAGCCCTATTGTGATAACAGCGCGGGCGCCGCCGCCTCGCCGGATTCCAGCGCGATTTACACGCCCCACATTCGTCCATCAAACCTTTATTTCTTTATTTAGTTACTTTATATTTGTCCCGCTTTCGGCGGTTCCGTTTAGGTAGGTATCTATTTATTTTGTATAATAGTTAATAGGTAATCAATATAATGACCAACTTATGTTTAATTTTGTTTTTTGAAACTTTCAATCATCAAATAACATTTTTTTATAGCAATGACTTACCATGTGTCAGAAGAATAAATTTTACATTTAAAAATTGTTCTCACTCTTATGTTTACATCATAATTATTTTACCTAAAATAGATATTAGGTACTTTCAAGAAGAAACCTGGTAACACCGGCTTACTAGGGAGGGTAAAGCACACTGCTAACATAATTATTAACACATTCTGATAATGTACTGTGAATCGAATAGGTCAGTATTTATAAAATTCTGTAATTTTCAGCTTTTCATATTATACATACTCAATAAAGCAAAGTGTGATTTGTGAGTGAGTATAATATTTTTAGTACCTCTCAGACAGATTTTTTCTTAAATATGGGACTGTCGGCACAAAAAATTATAAATTAAGATAAAACAGGCCATATTATATGATTTAGTACCTAAACTATTTATGAATTATTTATAGAACCTATTTTTTAATTTACTTTTATTTACCTTGGTATACCTAAATATTAATAACAGGTAACGTAAACAGCAAATCAGCAATAAAACATTCAGTTAATACTTTAAAATACTAACTTACGAGTAGCTAAGTACTCGTAGGTATTCTTTTTTCAGTTAATTCATATTTCTATAACATTTTAATTATTTCCCTGTAAAAACACCGAAAATTATTAAATAGTTATCTACTATTTAATAATTTTAGGTAAAATTTTGATGTAGTAAATTTATAATTTATTAATTTACACTTATTAAATTATTAATTTGAGTCAATAATCTTAAGGATATTTCCTAATTTTTAATAGGTGTAATTTGGACATTTTAATAATTTTTATTAATTTGTATATACATATTTAATTATTTATTTAAGTTATTAATATATTTATAATTTATAAGTAAGCATTTAATTTAGTAGCCGTAATCATAACAAAACTAACTGTGTAAAAGATATTACATAAAATCTTTTTTTTTCTGCGTTTTTGTCCTATAGGTTTTACTTTAATGAATATAATACAGAATTACCACTAATTTAGAAACTATAAGCCATAATTATAATTAATACTTTTAACTTTATTTCAATATATACAATTTTTACGGTGTTAAATATATATCTATCTACATAATAAAATTATTATAGAAAATAAGTTAAAATATTTTTCAATATAATTTTTAATAAAATTTCTATATTTAATTTTATTTTTAATTAAATACCAATCAAATATTTTACAAGCGGTTAATAACGAACACTCGGTTTTGTTCACTAAAATGTAAGCAACAAATGCGAAAGCGCGTCACTTCGGCGCCACGTTACCCCTGCGTGTGGCAACACTCACACGCACATTTCACCGACTTTTTACGTATCTACCCTCAGTACAACTCAGCGCCTATCGAATATTACCAAAAACCATAACTATTTGATATAATTTCAACATTTTTAGGACATTTTCTACAGACCTAGTAAAATTCTCACCAATCTCATACATTAACTTTAAATAAATTACAAATGTAGTGTTTAACACTTATTTTAATAGGTATAATTGGATTTGTTGGAAGCGTAAATATATTTTGTATAAAATTATATTAAATATAATAATAAATTAAAAATATTCCTGTTAAAATTTCAAATATTGCCATTTAATTCCTTATAGCTTCACTAGGCCACTATCAATCATTTGTGTCGACTTTTATAACTTTTATAATTAAAAAATATTGCAGATTTAAAGCACTTATAGGTGATTAATTTTTAAATATTATTTAAAATCAAATTGTGGACTTTTTAATAATATTTTATTTAAAAAACAATATATAGGCGATTTTAGACGGTATATTAATTTGTTATGGTGAGTACCATTTTAAAGACATTTAATAATTTCATATAAACAATAAATAAAAATAATTGTTTCAATTTATAAACCATACAAAAGTTCAATAAATTACAAAGTACAATTTCGTACATGATTACAACATTATGAATAGGTACCTGTTTTTATTTATATAATTAAGAATGAGTACACACGTAAGAAATTCTAAAACACAATTTCCACTTATTAATTAATTTTCAATCATTTAAAAAAATATGTTAGTGTTTTATTTACAATTATTTTAAGTAGCCAATTCAATCTTTCTCTTTTACTACTTATTAAGTGATTTTGTAGTACCAAGTATGACTATAATGGTTAAAAATACTAGGTATATTGGTACCTATATGCATTCTACAATTAAATTATTATGTAATCTTATTTATTTGTTAACAATATCTTAAATGTACCATAAAAGAAAAATTAAAACACCTAAGTAGTTACTACTTTAATTTAATTTAATATAAAACACCAAAAAATTAATTCTAGGGATTTACTAAATACCTATTTAAAACAATTTTCTCGTTGATATACCATATTGTAATCATTTTTTTCTCTTTAATGCATATCATATACATTTTATAACCCTTTGCAACTAATTTTGCTGTTTAAGATCTAATTAAAATCCATACATTTATTAAGTGAAAAATTTAACACCTAAATGTTTCATTTAATTTTATACACCTATAAATTTTGTCTTTGAATACTTAATAAATATTCAAAGACATAATTATCTCTCTTAGGCATACTATTTTGAAGGTAAGCATTTTTTCCTCTTAGGCATACAAATATATAACATCTAATCTAATAATTCAAATCAGGAGCTAACTTATAATGATCTGGCTTCAAATCTTTCATTATTAAATTTTAGAGAACTTTAACATTTATATTTAGCAAGCATCAAATAATATAACTATTGCACATCCCTAGCATAGCAAGCACTGCTTGCTAGTGGTGTTGCCAATATTTCATTAAAAATTTAACAGCATGATTTATTCAGATTTTAAATTATAATAATATTTTTGTAATTAATTTCACAATTTTATTCCCTCCAGAATATTTTACCTTTTTAATTTAATAAATATTAATTAAATTACTGCTATGGCTGTACACCATATAATATGTCTGATTTCGTAATTATACTCAACCTTATTGAGTAGGCTGATCTGTGACTGTGATAAACTAAATGCAGGTAGATAGCGATTTTATGTTATTGATATTATATATTATTGGTGTTATTTATATTTATTAATCATTTATCTATAATACATATTTATGAAATTTACATAGGAAAGTAAATGAACCTTTATTGCTATTTGTGTGAATTTTTAAAATTACTTTTAGTGATTTGATACCCTCATTTGTCAAATGTTTGTTAGTATAAGTCAAATAATATCAACCAATATAATACTCGTTTCATTTAAGTAGGAAACTCAGTGAAAAATTATAGGTACCTACATTATGATCTCATTATATTGGAAATAATTTCATAATTTTCTTATACTCTTTACATGTAGATACTACCATAGTGATAGCGTTTTATTGTGATGAGATGAATCACTAGCGAACTGCATGATTGAAATAATGTAGCAGTATAGTGTAGTCCAAGTGGAGTTGAGAATCATCGTCATTCGTTGCACGCCACGTGGCCAGAGTGCGCGGGCGCACCTCGGTTGACGCTGCATGTCAGTTTTCTGGAAAAATTGTCAAACAAAAGTAGCACACCGGCAGCGGCGCACAGCTCTGCGCGGTGAGCAATTCGCGAGGCTCCGCGCGCATGTGTGGCTATCCGTCGCAATCGTGCGCGCGCTCGTGTGCGTAAAGTGAAGGTCGAATATTTGCTCCACTCCGCGGTCTATTGGTGTTCACGAATCGGCGCTGTGATAATGAGGTGCCGTGGTCCCGCTCGCTCCGGCCCCTCGCTCTGCGCGCCGAGAGAGACGGCCGGCGGTGTGCGCGTGCGGCGCCGGGGCCTCCGCCGCCGCCGGCACGGCCTGCCCTCATCAGTATCCCCGCGGCGGGGAATCGGTTCGCGTGTGCGCGCTGTGGCAGCTCCGCCTGCGGGCTCCGAGTGCTTTGCGTAGCACCGAATATTTATAGATAACAGCGCAAATAATTTATTCGCAAGTTAGTGACCGCGCGCTCTTTCGCGAATATCGGTACTGGCGTTTATTGCGCATGCGGGCTCGCATACGCTGCACAATGCGGCGGCGGTCGGGCGCAGGCCGCCGCCGGCGGAGACGTCCCGATAGGTAAGCTGCGCACTTCCTGCGCGCGCGCCGCCATGTTCGGTCGGAACGTCACTTCCGCCGCGGCCGGAACCGGCGGCGGCGGGCGCCGCGCGCTGGCCCGAGCTGCGGGCTCGGCGCGGGCGGTGCTGCGCGCGCGCACCGCCGGCGGCCGCTCGCCCGCTCACCCGCGCTGCTCAATGAGCGACGGCTATCGATTCATAAAATGTCGGCCGTTGTTCCATTCACGCCGCGGCGCGGTGCTCACCGACCGCTCACTCGTGACCGTCGCGTCTTCGAATATTCATGTCTCCCTCGATAACATCGTAACCTCTGACTTCTTTTTGTATTATCATGTTGTTTAGTGAACGAGCAAGTTACCGCTAGCTCGGGCCGAACCGGACTTCGTGCTGTGTGCTGAAAAGTGACCGTTCAACATTATGATATTCATCGAACTGTGAAAATTTGTGCATAGTGAATAATATGGTGCTTTATGAACTCAATCAATGGAATGTTACCACCAGTAGCGTAAGACTAAATTACATTATTTTTGCATACGTTTTTTCAACTTTATTAATCAAAATGTAGGTAGGAAAAATATAACTTTATTAACAATTACAAAATTTTAAAGTTTGTTGCCAGAATTAAATTAAATTTGTTTTAGATCAATATAGAAAAAAATCTTCTACCTACCATTATTAAAATAACCTCGATAATTACCTATCTAAATAATAATTCTAATACTTTTAATAATGTACCTAAGTGTTCTTAAAAATATATCATAAAATAAGGTTGATATTTATGTCCAGACCAAATAAATGACATGGTTTTAATAATTTGAAAAATTATCAATATTCCCAGAATTCCCAGATTGCTTTAATATTTTTATGAAATGAGAAATGAGGGTAATACGATGAAACAATGAGATTGCGTAGATAAGTACCTGTGCGGATAGCACGTTGCCGACAGGACGTACGTCACCAGAGCGTGACGTCTGCTAGGCCATCCCGCTCGCACACTATCTCTGCTCTTCTCTGGTATCATTTAACCCCCGATTCAATGCCCTCAGACAGTACTTAGGGCTACTTCACTCAACCCTATTTGAGCCCATTGAAATCATTCACTTGCATCAAGGCTTCAAGCTACATTCAATTTTGATAAATTAAATCATGATAGTGATAAAACAACAACAATATATTTTTATCACAATCAAAATTCAGATTGAAGTTGTATAATTTTATTTATTTATTTAGATGTTAATTATATTTGATTGAAAAGTGAGAAATAAGATTTGTAAGATGTTAATAAATGTTTAGAGAAGAACATAAGTAATAATATGTTAGTTAGTAACAAACAATTAAAACCAATTTCTTTAGACAATTCGAATCGAATAAAGTACCGGATAATACGTTACCTATTAGTAAGGGGTAAGTCAGCTATTAATTATAAACATTTAAATAGTATTTTAAAAAGTCGTAATGAACATATATTTAATATGTCGTTTAAGTTTTTCTTACGTTTAATTAAGCAATGCAATAATGTACTTAAGTACTATTTATTTCAAATCAAAAGATAATATAAAAGTTTTAGGATTATTTCCCTAATACATATTTTATTTTATTTATTTAAACTTCTTATTTTTAAAATTACCTATTTATAATAAATATTTTATGATTTGCAATAGGTGGCAAAAAATATTAGCAAAATATTAAAAATATCAATAGGAAAATGGAAGTCCAATAGGGGAAGTGGAAATTCGCCCTTGACCGTTATCTAGATTTTTTGGCCCGATTTGGATGAAATAAAACTGCGACTTGCATTTGACCCTAAGGATTAGCTCTGCAAAATTTGAGGAAATTCTGGTGAGTTTGAAGGGAGTTATAAATATTAAAACTACACCTATAGACGATAACATTATAACATGATGATAGCTGTAGCCACATTCTATCCTAGACTAGGTGCGTGTGCGCTGCGCGATGAGCGGTGGTGTGGTGTGGTATGTGGTGATGGTGAGTCAGGTGGTGCGACGTCACCAGCCGGCGACACGTGTCTCGTCCACTGACTCACAGCATCTCACTCGTGACGTCGGCGCTCACTCGTCCGCCACAAATCACATCACTGCGCGCCCTTCCGCTCCGCTCCGCTGTACGCACTTTGTTTTTGTTTTTCTTCGTGCAAAATTTTCTAATAAATAGGAATCAGCGTTATCCATCGAAACGACACAGTCAGGGACGCATTTCAGGTCGCGACGCCTACAAATCGTCAAACTGAGTGCGTGGTGCGCCTCCGCTTCCGGTGCAATACACGCGGCGTGGGCGCACGTTTCATAAGCATTTCCTTCGCCGCGCTTCCTCCCACCGAGGGACAGTCCCTCCGAGCTCGGTGCCTCACGGAACTGTGGGCCTCTCTCTAAATGGATTCCGATCATAAGTACTGCCTTAAACATAGACGGTAGTTACGACACATCGCGACAGCGTGTAGGACGAATCCGAGTGCAATATGCAAATGTCACATTACTAAATTGGTCAGTCATCTTGTATCTGCAGTTATAAAATCAACCGTTTCGTCATTCGTCTCAGGTTCAAGCTAGGCTTCCGTCCCCGCTTTGTCTTGGCTGTTGATAATTATTGATGAACTTCTGTGTTGTCCTTAAATGTTTGTGTTGTTTTGTTTTAGATGGTGCAGGCCAGCAACTTCCCTTTAATTTTATCTCAGCTAAAAGGGATTACAAATTCTAAAAGTTTGATTTCAGAATATAACCGGGCAATTCTCCTCCTGTGATTGTCGCGGCCTTGACCACAATGAAAGGCCATTAAAAAAGTAAATGCTAACCAATTGTCGATTTCCGTTCAATCGTACAAAGTAGGATACCGTCATCACGCTCTGGCTTCACACATTGTGTGCTATGCGAGCATTTCTCAGCCCCACGATAAGCCATTAAGGGTCGCTCCACAAAAAGCGATCATTATAAAAGATGTAAAGACTGCACCGGCGCCGAGCCTTCCCAGAAATGCGCCCATTCTTATTTCGCGCTCCCGCCTTATTCACGGGCTTTTTTGTAAAGTTTTGGTCATTTTTTTCACGGGAGCGGTTCCCTTGTGAGAGTTTCAAGGAAATGGCTTATTGAGTTTGGTTATTGGAGCTGAGCTTATCTCGAGCCGTCGATCGGAGCCTGGGAACGCGCGTCGAAGTCGCGCGCGCACCGTTACGCAGCCGGCGCGGGCGCAGCGCATACCAGCCGGCCATTTACATGTCATCACCGATGTCGTGTCAGTGGCGTCAGATACTATTCATAGAAACCATTTTCCCGGTCTTTAAACACAATATTCATAATACAAATGAAACCAAATAAAACGATGGCTAGTATAGTTAGAATAACACCTTCATCCAAATATTTACTTTATAAACTCAATATATTGTATAGGTAATAATATGATTTTCATAAATAGATGTATAGACTTTAAATGTATTTTAGTTGTTGGTAAGCAATATTAATTTTAGAACATTGAAATCGATCACAATGGCTGATGTTAGTCTTATACATTATCTATAAGTTACGCTATAAACAAAAAATCCATTGTCTGAATAACCAATTTATATGGGTAGTACAATAACACAAATAAACCAAAATGATAATGCCTACTTTTGGCTTGGCACATTTTATTGCAATTGTGACTTTAAAAAACCATTTTTAATTAACAATTAATTCAGTGTTAGTTTGAGTGATTTTAACAACAATATTCAATGTGATCATTGACAAGTTAAGAGAGAATGTCGTTATTTTTAAAGAATTTCAAGTAATGATAAAAACAGCAATTTTAAAACTAGGTTACAATGATAATGATACTAATAATGATACACGATGCATCTAGTCTTTAATTTCAATATTTAGGACATTCTCTATTAACTTGTCAAACTTTTAATAACACCAGCTTTCTTCCTATCAGTAATAAGTGTATTTATTTAGAAGAATAAATAAGTATTCGTATTTATGTTTATGTTTACGGGTATGTTGCATTTATTTATTAACGCCATTTTTTATGTATCGTTTTATTAATATAAAAAGAAATATTTATATTGTTCACCCTTCATGTAATAGTCAATTGAATTTGATGTTCCTTGTATAATCGAAAGCTTGCTTACATCCGCCTTTCAATATTTGATTAATATTTGAAATTGTTGATATTAATCTAGTGCTAATATTAAATTTTAAATTGTCAACAGTTTGTTTGTACAGAAATGATATTATGGTCAGTGGGGGTCAGAAAATGTTTACCACTGGCAGCTTACACAATCGCAAATTTCTTTAAAACTACTGAATTGATTTAAATATAATTTCACCAGCTTACAGAATCTATGTAGTTCTAATAGCTAGTGAAAGTACATTAAAATTAATTCAGTGGTTCTAGAGATATTTGCATTTGTGTAAGTTGCCACAGGTAAATACTTTCTGACTTCCACTGTACATATATGGGAAAATCCACAATAGTGATTTCTGGTGAAATACAAGATTGATTGATTATTATTATTATTTATTTATTGATTTTGATTATTTTTCTCAGTGCCGATCTCGATTCTTTAAACGGCGTTTTTGCTCGTATAATAGCTTGTTGTTATTTTTAACTGATTTCAAAGAGTTTTAAATAAACTTAATTTTTTTTTGCATATAGGTTATTATCAGCTAACTCTCTGACCCATGTGACCTCACTTTCACCCAAGGTTAACTGGAAGAGATCGCTCTGAGCGATAACGTCGCCTTTGTGTACTTCCATTTGAAATTGTATTTTGCTGCTTGTGTTGTGGGTAATAAAGTGTCTATCTCTCTGATCAAAGGTGATTAGTTTCAGAGTTATACAGATTACAGGGGGCACTAAGGGCAGCTACAAAACCATTGTAGTTATTTTTATATATTAAGCACTTCAGCAATGCTGGGCATACTTAAATAAATTAGAAAAACTGGTTGAAAATTTATTCGCGAGCTGGAAGTTTTACTACACCTTTGTGGTAGTGCTAATCATTGTAGTAAACTTTTGCTAAAACTTTGCCCCATTTTATTAGGAATAATGTGAAAGGTTAAGAATATTTTTGAAGGAATATTAATTTTATCAAATATTCTCGGAAATGTGTTCAATACATTCGAATTTTGAGCCAAGGAAGTACATATTTCCTGTCTCGAATCAGCCAAATACTTTTTTTTAATTGACGACAGTAATGAATTTTCATACAATCTTACCGGACTAAGGCTAGTTTAAAAATACTACTTATCCTTTCGGAGTGCTTTGTGATAAGTTTTTTAAATAAAACTTAATAATGAAACAAATATGGTTTTTTTCGATTGGCGCTAGTGTGTGGAGAGGATCGCCTTAATTGACACATTCGTACAAATGTCAACAAATCATAACAAAATCTTATTACGACAGGGTTTCACAAAGTATGATGAGCTTGATGTGTCTGACACTGTAAAAAAATAAGCATTTAAAAAAATAAATGTGGTTGATTAGATTAATAACGGATTACTCACTGATGAGATGAAAGTCGAAATTTTAGTTTCAAATCTAAAATATTTTTTAATTTTAATTATTTTTCAATTTTAAAGTTTCAATTTTTTATTTTATTTATAAAGTTGTAGGTATAATGGACACATCTTTTGTTTAGTGAGATTATAATTATTTTTTATATGTATTAAAATTCCAGTAAATTGTCTATTGTACCAAAGGTTCTGAATCCGCTTCCCGGGTTTGGCATATTCCTGCTTAGATTATCTTAACAAAACCGAAAGTTCCTGGCATTGTGTTTGCATTAATTTGTCTTACATTTTTTTAATCTGTATGTTAAACAATTTTTTAATTTTCATTGTACTCCTTTTATTTCGCTATCTAAAACTAAAGTTTGAAATAAATTCAACACACATACTTGTAATCGTTTCTTTTGGAAAGCGGTAATTTTGATAAATAACATGAACCTTAAGGATGTTCAGGAATGTATTTGTAGCAGTCATTTAGAGCTATTTCTGTAAAACTTGCATAAATTTCTGTGAAACTTGCGTCTATTTCTATAATCTTTTATTTTAAAAATCCAATTTTTTTATGAAACAAACCTTCCCTCTAGGTGAAGACTGAAAAATGTTGCGGAATTTTATGTGAACTAATTTTTTCATAGCGATCTCCATAACGCAGATTATATAAAAGTACAAGGGGCACCTGGTAGCACCTGGTGGCACCCTCTTGACAAATCTATTAGCTTGACCAGAAACTAGCCCACCACCTCGCCATATAGCGGAATTAAATGAAACTTTTTTTTTCATTGCGTTCCACAGATAATAAAAGTACCAGTGGCGCCCTCGTGACAGGGTTTTTATTTACCTGGTCACCTGGTCAGGGTATAAGGTTGATCGGGGTTTACTTGAAAAAAGCAAAGGTCTCAAAATTTTATTGCATGATGTAGGTAGGTAAATAAATTTTAATAAATAGACCAGTCCCTATACAAATCTGTTGCTGGAGGAACTCCAGTTTACCGTGGTGGTGATGCACTGTCGCCTTATTATGACCATGTTTTAATATGTTGAAACAAACACATAAAAATTGCAGGTATGTAGGTCAATTAGATTTTGAGTTACAGGAGGTCGAAAATGGCTCTAAATGGTTCCTGTAATATTATATAACACACGTAGTGCGTCGTCGTCCTTTTTCTTTCCGAAACTTGCCGGACACACTCACGTGTGTCTAGATAATTGTGGATAATTCGTACAAATAAAACTATGTCCAATATTTTACTTACCTACTTATGTGATTAAATTATATAATTAGATACAGATTACTCTCTGAAGAAAGTACCTAGTTTCACACTCTCTATGATCGATCAAGCCCTTAGGCTGAAACTAGTCTAAGGAGTGCCAATTTTCTTCAGCGAGTAATCCTTAATTAATTATTAAAGAAAATTCTGCCTTTCACCCCAATCAAATATCCCATTTCTGGATTTTCAGGTGTGGTGAGTGGCTGCAACGGCAACGAAGAGGAGATCAGCTAGTTCTGCGAGACCTGACTGCTGGCTACAGTGCAGACCAAACTTAAACTTCACTTCGCCTGACGTTGCCTGACATTTCTATAGGTATGTTCAATTTATGTTTAGTTTTATTGACTAAGCCCTTCATTTGAGTAGTGCTAAAGGTATATGTAATGTATTTGGCAAAAATACTTATGGGTGCTGTGGCACACTGTGGTATCTTTCTTACTATAAGTGGGATCGAACCGAAACCCTTGCAAAGTAGGCAAACTGAAGTATTCAATCGACTACAATGAAAGTTCATAAGAAAGTCATTATCAAATTAATTTTATATTATAGCTTCCGCTTGGAACGTCACATTTTGAAAGAGATAACAGAAGATTCAGGCCTGTAAGAGTAATCACAAGTTTGTAATTGTATAACCCGAAAATGCGCGTTAGTAAACATTCTGACGCTGGAGTATTTGCGTTGTTTAGGTACGAGCGCACGCGCAGGTCACGGGCCCTTATTGAGGGCAAAGGGAAGCTATAAATCTGTCGGCGCGAACAATGGCGCGATAAGGTGCACCTTGCGCTGCGCTCGCGCCGATAGCGTCCCTCCCTCGCGCACCCCGCCCGTGACACCCTAAACACTCCGCCATAGATAGGTACATACCACCTGACACTGATCGACCCATTTCTTATGTCAATTGGCGATGGTGATGGATGAGGCTGTTCAGTGGAAGTCATATCAAGCTATACTCTGTTGAACCCTGTCGCGAAAAGTTTTTGTTTTTACTACTTGACATTCGTTCGTATGAATGAATGTGTCAAATAAAAGCGGCAAAGTACCAAAGGGTTATATCCTGATGTGTTGCCCACTGTACAGGTACAACTCTCGCATATACCTAAATGATTTCCTAACTGCAAAAAAATTGTGTTACATTTTGTTATGTATACTTTTGGCCCAGTCAGGAATACACTGACTGAAAAGTATACATAATAAATAAGTTAAACTATTTATTAAGTCAGTAGATATTACTAACTTAATAGTTTCAAAACTTTATTCAGGTTAAACAGCGAACCCTTAAAACTTTTCCTGGAAGCTTTCTGTGTGAAAGGGTAGACAGACTCCGCAACGCTGATGCAGCCAGCGCCATCTAGATTAGGTCTATAGTTACGGCTAATAGTGGACAAACCATATAGATCTTGTCACTCACTCCATCTAGCGATAGCAGAGAACTATGCTTGTAAATATAACCACTTAAGGTGTGATACGGATGTAGCTGTCCTAACTAAACACTCATTATTTGTGTGATGATTATTGATCAGTCAAATCAAATCGCATTACCTACATATAGTCGGTACCTAATTCGAAACACGCTTTAAATTTCTAAGTTAATCAAACTGAGACCTATAAGAGCTAAAGACACAGTTTTAATTTTATCAGTTGTCAAATAAACAGCTAATCAGCTACAGTTAGGTCTCTCTACGTAGGAATTAGGCAGCACATTTTTGTCGCAGGTCGGTTAACGACAGCAGAGGTGAGGGGAAAGTAGAGGTTGCCAACGCAAACCTTATCGGCCATTGACCTTCACACCTAAACTGAGCCTCGCATCTCGCTCGGTGCGCGCGTTTACATGTTACTATAAACACTTTCAGGGACCATTGACCGGTGTTTGTAAACTTCTGTGTTAATTAATTAACTTTTTGATTGGATGACCCACGCAATGGAGCATATAGCACCTGTGATACTCACATGAAACTTGCATTGACTCTTATTGGCATACCTGCCTCTTTATGGCATAGAATGTCAGTGTTAAAAATCTATTTGAGATCTGCATTCAAGCAGATTTTTGCGGAAAAACCGACTGTGGACGGTGTAATTAAATTATTGCAAAATGGCAAGATTATTAATGCGATTTAAATCCATAACAAACCACATTTCATAATTCATCAGTGTCAGCTTTCTAAATCGTTTTTCTTCGGAGAATTTCGAGCACCATCTACATTCCGCAGTATGTATTGTGTGATTTCCGAGAATCCAGATTTAAATTGGTCGGGGATTTGTGAATTGTGTGTGAGGTGATTTATAATGTAGGCAGGCCAACACGGCAGGTAGGCGCCAACGAGACCTTGACCCGTTTCCCGCTGCGCCCGCGCGGCGACACAATGGACTATTCCGCGACATCCGAGCCGATATCCGATCACACCCGCCCCCCAGACTCACTCTTCCCCCCTTCCCTCTCGCTCTTCGCTTGCAGACGTATCTACTCACTAAGTAAAATATGAGCACTTTCAGATCAAGAATATGCACATTTTTTATCAAGGTAATCTTAAGTGACTATATTCCCTTTGTCCCCGTATTCTTTATGCACTGCTAAAACGACGTAATACTAGTAATATTTAGTATTCTAATGGTAATACCATTCCAATCGACTCTGCTCTCTCTCTCTTGATTGTGGCTTTCCCTCAATTACCTTTTCTTTGTGTGTTTCATTCTAAAACCGAACCCCGACCCACGATACAACTGTGTTACTGTAAAATTCTTCATAGCATGGATGAAATGAAAATTAGTCTCCCTCCCCAAGGGGCGGGCGGAACCTTCATGCTTCATAGTGACTTAGTGACTTGTGACGTGCATAAAATTATCAATGTAAATGTACTCTTTTGCTCAATCAGACAGATGACACTGATTATTCTACGTCGGGCTTTTCTATTGTAATTGGTTTGTTGACTTAAACGATAATCGGAATAATCGTGACACTGTAAAGTCGGTCATGTTAGTATGTAATTAGAGGCGGGCCCCGGCCGAGCGAGGGCACACAACTAAAGGGGGCTATACACACACATATAGAGCCGATCTATCTAGTTCAGGCGGGATAACGAGAGATCAGGTTGTTTGTGAACACTATTGTACACAGGACAGGCAGATTCTACTACAGGGTGTAACAAAATACCTGTACTTACTTAACACTTTTAAAAAATTATTATTATATTTATTAGTTTCTATAAAACTTGTACCGTTTCGCTGATCTTACTTTGGGCTCCCAAATGTAGTTTAGTTAAAGACTAGAGTCGCCCTGAAATCGAACAGACACTCGTTAGTTGTTCTTTATGTAAAAAAAACGACAGATACTAACAGTGGTCAATTTAGACGGCAGGTTAACACCTAGAAGGCAAGGCCCCACTTACGACATTGATATAGTTACAAGAATAAGTTAGTTGCATGCTTGCAAGAAAGGTTTTAAGAATTTTACCTCGATTGAAATATTATCTGTACCTTTCTACATCATAGCTATAAAAAGACATCATACACTTACCGACAGTTGCATGAAATATCCTTAGAGTTAAGTCTTAATTAAAATACATGCTATCCCTTTCTATGCCATAGCTTTAGATAGAAATGACACGAGAGACGATATTTTAGAGGAAGCCAACAACATTTCCAACTCACAGGTAGGTTCAATAGCCAGATTTTTTTTTAAAAACTTCTATAAATTGACCGATAGATAGTCCAAGAGACAGCTAGTCTAATCTTTCGGTCGGTGCGTAAGTAGTCGCTTTAACGAAATTGGGGGGCGGTCCGGGTCGCGGCCGGGGCCTGCGCCGGCGCTGCGTTGAATAAAACATGCCTCGCCACTCGCACTCGCCGCGCCTTGGCGCCGCCGCCGACTGCCGCTGAAACAATGGCCGGAATCTAGCCTCTGAACGACACTCTATCAAGAGCGACAGACAACTGAAGAATAGCCCGAAATATCATCGAGCGCGTTCTGAAACTGAAAAGCGTTTATTCAGTACGGTTAGTCTTCGATTTACAGCCTGTGTAATAAGTCGACTGAATCGTTGTGTAACTAGTCGACTGCATTCATTCAAGTGTAATAAGCGCTTAAAATTTTTCTTACAAAGGTAAAAAGTAAGTAAAAGTAAAATACACTTTATTGCACAAATATAAAATAACAAACATGAGATAGAAAAGGAAATAGTGAAATACAATTAAGGCGGCCTTATCGCTAAGAGTGATCTCTTCCAGGCAACCTTCGGGCAGAGGAAATGATGTCGAGAAAGGTCTAGAAGTTGCAATAATAATATTACGAGTATGCTATAACAACATACCGAGTAACCAGAATTTGGGTCTTCCTTAATCAGATAAATAAACCGCACACCATACACCTATTTAATTTTTTTCATTCTTTGTACCTTTGTATTCAGTGTGCTACGAATCTTGTAGATTCTATGTCAGTGTGATCTACAACATAACAAATCGTAATTATTTTTTGCACATAGGTAGGTACTTACTTACACGTGGTGCACGCGGCGCTATCAAAGTTCAAAAATGTGCTTGTCTACTTACATTCTTACATGAGTATGATATACTCGATACTGTTTTTGTGTAAACGATACCCCGGTCATATGATCTGCCGCGAGGAATGTCTATTCTGTGTAAATAAAGTTACTAAGTACGTGCGCAATCGCTGAGAATGTAAAGTGTGTGCAACATTGTATTGTGAAAGCATTCCGTAATGTGTTTGCCGACTTTATGGAAAATAGTAAAGTATTATTTCTGTTAACAAGGTGTCCATTACAATACAACGCACTCGTAATTTTATAATTACACAAAATATAACAAAGAAAACTACTCAGAAAATAGATCATCGTTCGTCTGAATTACTTTGTAGCAAAATCGTAGCACTTACGTAGGGGTGCTACGAGGTCAAAAACAAGACCTTTCCTTTACATTTTAAGATTGCAATGGTCGTTTAGTGATAGCCAGAAGTACTCGTATAACTTACACTTTCCGAATCACAAAAGCCTATACAATAATTGGGATATTTCGTAATAACCCTTAAACATTATTAGTCCTAATTCTTTCCTAAGGAACTGGAGACACGTATAGCTGCTTTAAATAAAAGCCATGTCATATTTACATCGAATGCGTGATCGTGATTAATCGTTTAAATGTGAAATGTCCGAGTTAATCGCCGAGTGTTAATATGCGGGACGCAGCACTATGCACACGTAGAGGCCATTAGCCGGCAGGAACTCGTGTCACCGCCGTAACACATATAAACTGCACTAAACGCTTCCGCTCAAACTGGCCGGGTAATACTCGCAGGGCATAATAAATGGTTAATTGACAGGATAGTTGATTGACGAAAGCATGATCTCATCAAAAACATTTGTAAAGTTGAACATAAATAGTACCTAGTGAGTCTCATGTATAGCCAAGTCTGCGGCATTCGTTCGTATTCTGAATTTGCAACTTCAATTTTAATCATAGAACACTAAACACCGTTGATGTATCAATTTCATTAGGTATTCATATCTGACTTAAAATACTATGTGACTTGGCCGTTGCGCAGGAGTGCAATACCACAATGCAGCAATCAGGGTGGTAAACAGGTTTACGTTATATAAGAATTATATTCTAAGATCCCAAAGTATCTTATTAGGGTGCCTATATCCTCCAAAGAGTATCGAAACCTTTTTATTTAAAAGTCTATAAAATAAATTAATTTGCCATACTGTATGAAGCGTATGAAGCTTGTCTATTGGTCGATGTCACAGATCTTCTCTGCTCTGTATCGGTTTTTCAAGGAGCAGGCACGACATGCAACGCGGCATTCTATAATCGAAAATGCAATGAGTTCCCGATTCTCCGTCCACCGAACACACACCTGTATTTCGGTAATTGCCCCGCGATGCTATCACGCCACTTATTAATTATGAGCCACAAAGGCGCGCATTTATTGACCTTATCTCCGGTGGGTCTTGCTTTCTTTACCTGCTTATTCGTTAATGAGGAAGGTGTGCGGCAGCGGAACGAGATGCGATGGGAACTGCCCGCCACGCGCGCTTGTATACCTGCCACTACATCGGGATTGGGGTTAACTCTATAGAATACGTCTAGAAGCTTACGTAATACCAATATGTACATATAAGTGATAGTAGTTAGACCCAAGACTGAGATTAAACCCACTATCATGGGACGGACTACCGCGCCCTGAAGAGTTTCCGTTTTGGCGAAAACTACTTCGCGAAAAAATCGCGATAGTTTAGAAATTATGGGACTAGGAATTGAATACGAAACTACTTGCAAAGACGGCAGATTTTTGTATACGGGTGTCCTAAAAACCAACATCCCTGAGATGTTGGTTTTTAGCAGTATAAATTCAATATTCATCGGCTTCAGTTACAAACAGCGACAAATATCTTCTAACTACCATAGATACTCATTAATAATAACTTCTTTCAACTGCTACGATATGTTAAAAAATTAAAATAAGCATGTATTGGGCGCAATAATAGAAATTCAGAACGAAGACGCCACTCTATTTTATTTTTCATGTACGAGTATGATCACGAAACGTTACTGGTCGCCGACACTGTGATTGAGTTATTATACGAGAATGTGCCCACTTTTCGGAAAATTCGGCACGCTTCAATCACGCGACGCAACCCACCGATGAGCGGTTGTTTGTACCTCAGACAGATATTCAGTTGATATGATAATCATCAATCATGCACGTTGAAAGCTTTGCGACGTCAATTTATTTAGTATGTACGCCACGCCATTCGAAGCGGAAAAAAATTAGAAAATTTTTGCCGCGAGCGGGATTCGTATCCGCAACTAGCTTTTCCGGACTGCCTGTAGTTTGTGAGTATAGTTACATAATTATCTGATATTGTCCCTAATGGCCGGTTTACATTTGGTCCAGTACAGTGGTGAGTGCAAGTACAGTCTGTTCCCTGTATTATCTGACCCCCCCTATCTGGTCGGATAAATCAGGAAACAGACCGTACAGTGGCGAATAGAATGGCGAGTACCTACAATATATGGATTCACTGGCAAGGCAGCTTGAAAGCTAAGTTGACTCGCCACTGTACTGTACTTGACCAAGTGTGACGCTTGCATTGAAAACGTAAATTTTCTTCATATCTTTATAGCCCAGATTTTTTTATGGTTACTTATTTTTAAGGTTAATACGCCAAAACGTAAGTAGGCGATAGACTGGTCACTTTATAGTGGACAATTTATGCCTTTAGCACACTGTAACGAATTTTAAAAGGAATCGGACAGAACACATAGAAATTTTTTTTTTCGGGTTCGGTCCGATTTCGTACATTCATAATCGTTGCAGTGTGCGAAATGCTTTACTGGTTTTGATATAAAGTTACTTTTCCGTTACGTTGATCCAAGCGAGTTTATAATATAGATATGACGGAGAAATCCCTTCTGTTAGTCGGTGAAGGGCGTTCGTCGGCGTCACCGGGCACGGGCGTCGCGCGTCATCGCGCGCGATTTCTACACGATCCGTTGTTACCAGCTTTAGGCAAGGACTACATGATCCGGTTCCAGCGACGATTCGGTTCGCTCCATCCAATCACGAAACGCTGATTTCAGGGGGGGGATCGGAACATATCGGACGGGTGTGAGGCACCGGACGCGTGTAGTCCAGCACTTAAGTTCTTTACCATCGCCTCATTTCTGCGTAAAGCTCAGCAAATATTAAACTTCTCGTCTTTTAGGAAGATCTTTACTCCGAATTCACACATTCAGATCCTGCTAGGATATTTCATTGTACTACAACACATAATGATGAAGTTATACATCCCATAATACGAAAAAACTTGCAAATAACTCTTTAGGTCAGTTATTTTTTAAAACCAATCCTAGGAAATATCCTACATAATTAAAATATTTGCCTTAAAACATCTGAATGACCCAATAGACGTTAGAAAAAGCTGCATGGCATTAAACTCGCTATATTTTTATTTTTAAAATGTTTTAAATTACGTGTTTAGCTACCCAACATTTAAGAAGCCAATCCCCATTTTCTTCTATCACAACACTGTAAAAAGTATTTGCTTTCCCCGCGTTAAATCAACATTCATATAATCACTTTCGTACCAGTAGGTAACTCCAGGATCCAGTCCCCAGCAATATACATGTCATCTGTCTACTTATGACAACCCACATGTTTCCGACATCACGACTTTTTCCCCTCGTTTCCATTAGCCGCTCTCAGTCGATACTTTCTCGCGGTCCGAGCCGAATACGCTCGTCAGACCACAGATTACTAAAACTACGAGTTGTAGTACTGGCAGTACGATGTTGTGGTACTGTTAATACGATTGATTGATGTGTAATCGTTGAAGTGATATGTACCAGTACGCGCAAAATATCTTAACAGGGTTGAAGTTGAAGCGTGTGGTACCGCAAATCTATAAATTAAAGTCTAGCAGGACTTTATATAGAGCAGAGGAGCAAACGGATCATCTGATTGTAAGTGGTCACCTTCACCCAAACACATCTCACCTCACCTATAAAAGGGTTTTCGATGTACTAGTAATCTTGAGCATTTAGAAGGAAAGCCTCATGTACGGTTACTTCAAACCATTGATTTGCACCAGAAGTACGACCGGATAAGATGGTGCACAGATTCATATCACCTCAACTTACATAATATCTAAGACAATTAAAGCAGATCCGCTGCTGCAGCTGAAGATATGGGAAAAGTTGCAACATCAAGGAGTGGAGTTATAGGGAGAGACATGGGAAAATATGCAGAACTGACTGCCAACCTTCCCTAGTAGCCGAGGCATCTATAGAAGCGGGATGAACGAGGAACAAGTGTTTGTGGCGGGGTTGACCGTTAGAGATGCTTGGCGCGTACGTACTTATTTCCTTTGCGAGCGACTCCTCCGGCGTCAAGGGATCGAGTGAGCCGGTTACATCACTGCGCATCCGCGCCCTGCGATATAAATAGCCAACTCCCTAAGGCGCAGCGTTTCCGGGCTGGAAGTGTGTCGCTTCCGCCGCGAGCGGTCGTTGACGCGCGTGCATTGTGCTGCATTCCCCGCCGGCGTCGCCGGCGACGTTTTTAAATAGAGGGCCGATTACTAGCGTCTGGTCGCGGCGCCGGGCGCATGACCGCGCGAAAGTGCAGCGCCCGCGCCGCGTCACGGGCTATTTGCGACCGCCTTGCGCGATAGAGGCGCGGACGCGGGTGCGGGCACGAATACGTGCAAAACCTACTAGGAAATTCCGTGCGAACATTTTCACTGTGATGCCTTTACGCCTTAAGAAATAGATAGAGAATAGAAATCTAGAAAACAGAAAATATATAGGGTCCAATTCCGTTTCAAAATCGCTGCAGTATGCTAAAGGTTTGAAACTTTTACGAAGAAAATGTCTTCCTTAAGTGCTTATTCCCAAATTTGGGGGTGAGATCTTTTACACACTAAAATCCCCTCGATTAAAGACATCGGAGGACTCCGGGATATCTAGTGGAACGCACCGGCGTGCCCCCTAGTACTTTGTCTCAGGCTCTTCCTGGGAAGGATTTGTTGGTATATCGCGTCACATATACGCGGCTATTGAAAACTGCTGTCTTCACTGCTCAAATGCCCTTTCTTTGATGTAGTTTGAGGCTATCATAGTCAACCTGAGACTACAGGATCCTATAGTATATACATATAATAGGGTTGATATGCGTTTGCCTACATAACAGCTGCGCCCGCTTATCGCGTTTCTTTGTGCCACGGGACACGCCGCCGCCCGCGCCTGTGACCGCTGCACTCTACCCAGTTCGCACACACGCTTCCCACACTCGCTTGCAACACCAAATTGTCTTTAACAACAGATATATTATCTCTCGGGGACTTTGAATTTAATCTGACGTGAAAACAATCAAAAGTTAAACTACAGCAATCAGAGCTTTTGTTTTGTTAACTTTAATAAACGTTTCTGAGGCGAAGTGGAAAATATTTAGTCGGCGCCCTTCACGCTATTGTTTTCACATGTTAATTTAAAATGTTGCTTTTAAACATACTGAAAACTGTATCCAAATCTGTTTAACCATTCCGAAAAACACGAGGATATAAGTACTTACTCAAATATATCCTCGTGAGTAACATAGTCTGCTAAAACAAACCAATCCCTTATACTGTACCAATTTGAGCGTAAGTCACTACAATATATGGTACAATTTCAGTTAGATTAGTATCCTTTACAAGAATCCAATTGGAAAAACTTTCAAAAGTTCACTTTTATGCTACAAATAAAGTGGTCTCGTTGATATCTTTTGTATGGAAGATTCGGTGAAGTTAATAAAATGAATTGTTTTTCATTTTCGACTGATAGTGCCAAATTGTGATATACGTTCTATGATAAAACGAAACACCTATAAGACAACAACAACAACAGTTCTTACAACTTATAAGATGTAAACATAAAAAGGCCATTATGTGATAGTTGATTGTACACAGACCTTTTTCTGCGACTGTACGAATTTAATCAATCAATTCGTCCAGTGGAAATAATCATAATCTTACCCTGATTATATTGGTAGATCAGGAATATAGTGAATTCGTAAGTTGAAGAAAGAATATACATGTTTCTATATCCGGTCGAGTTCATCTTGCACAAGTCTTGAAATGACAGTACTTCGAACTTCAACACGGATGTCTGATGCGGCTGAGTACCTACCACGAGTGCCTGCTGGCATCCGGTAATTACTAGAAGAGTGGTCTGAAGTGACACAAATAGCTGAGTGTTACTGAGATGGGTCGAATCCTTTGTCCGTTCTCAGTCTCGATACGTGCTACAGTCCGTCTGACCCCAGACCACTAGGGTCCCAGGTGATCAGTCCCGTCACCTGTCTACATGTTGTGACTCCCTCAGTAACGGCTAGGAGGGACGCGAGAGTCCACTGCGGCGCGGCGCTGGCACGCGGTCGGGTCGCGAGTCGCGGCTGAATAAATTCGGAGGGAGGCGCGCTGGAATGCGGGAGGCGCGCGCGGGGCGCGGGCGGGGCGCGGGACGCCGTGCGACTGGCGCGCGCGCCGCTGTCCCACGGTCGCGGCCCCCTCCCGCGCCGCGCGCCCCCCACCCGGCCACTTTCTTTCGCGCCATAAAGGTCGTTTCAAATATTTCGGAATGCTGTTTGGTGACATTACACCTTCGGGTAGCGGGGCGGGGAATGCAGCCCGCGACCGTGTGCACCTTTAGCACGGCTCTCGGGACCTCGCGCAGCCGACGGATAACTCATCGCGGACTCGGGGATCCCCTAGGAAACTCACACGCCCAGCATCATAATTTATTACCGGCTTAATTGCTCGAATTTATAATAAACGAGGCACTCGTCCGTGTCACGCATGACATTTCCCGATCCGGGCATCCCTTCGAAGGGGATCTAAGTCTGGAACTTAGCTCACGTGTCGCTCGACCTTTGCAGTTAAAGCTCATCGGTCCACTTTCCACGCTCATGTGTGAACTGAGTTTCTCCAATTAATAGATTCGTTCCAATAGCAAACAGCACGCCGGAGAAAGCGGTGCCGGCCGGCGCGGGTCAACGTCCGGCGGAATTCACACTGGCCGACCGCCGTGACGTTTACAAAGAAATGTGGCGTAACGCTCGAAAATTTAAAAAAACTGCGCTCGTTTTTCCATTCCGGGAAGAGGCCGGCGACCGTAGAGCAGCAGCGGAGGCAGCGCTGGCGCTCGCGAAGGCTGCGCCGGCGGCAGTGCGGTCGCGCGCCGCTATGAATGGAATGCGGCGGAGGTTGCGCAAGGAGCGCAGCGCGAGCGCGGCGCGGAATGCGGCGGGCGGGGGTGGTGGGAGGGGGGGCGCTGCAGCCTCCGCTGCATCTCCCGGCCATTCACGCCGCGGCCTCTGTGTGGTCGGCGAAATAACTCACCGTTAGAGCCGCGGAATGCGCACTCTATCTCTATACCTGCCGCCTGCCCGCGCCCGCGCCGCCGCGCTCCCACTTTACAACATACCATACCGGAGCGCGAGATAAATGCTGATAACGAAAGAGATCTCAATTCGAGACGACTTTACGTTCTCTTTATTTGATGTTGGGTATGCCATTATGTAGGTACTTACCTATACAGTTTTATATCTTTGTACTGAATTCTAATGATTCCATCCAAGTAGATAATGTCTCATATTTCCAGGAAAAATAGTTACGATTTGCATGATGTTTCAAGCACAAGAGTACGTCACTCGGGTCTCCATTTTTACCGAATTGTACAATCTTACAAATTATATTTTAATAAAGTTCGGGATACAAAATAATATTTTATTAAATATTTCGATGTGCAATTTGCGTGAACATAATTAATTTTATCATATAATATTTTATAACTATAAAGTTAGAACTTATTTAGCATCCATTAAACCTTACAGTGTTTTCTGTACACCCATGGGTTCACTATCTATTGTTAAGTCATTGTTATGCAAATTACCACACTAGATGGGTTGGTAACACTCAGTTGGTTGATGACGCACTATTGTGCTCAAACGTCATGCAAATCGTAGGTAACTGTTTTGCCTGTTGAAGTATGGGCCATCTTCTTCTCATGGATGAGGCCCCGATTTGGAGATAGGTTAGGTATGCGAAGAACCGGAACCTTTCAATCATCCAATTAACGATCAGTAAATATGGTTGACCTCATGTAGACCGTACATGTTTTGAACCTTATAGCCCTTGCAGTTGAAGTTCCCAAGTACATAAAAGTTATTACCTACTTATATATACTATAAGCAAAGCACACGCAGCGAACTTAACTAAAGTAAATAAAGAGAGCGCGCGAATGTTATGAGATGATTTAACTCGTAGGCTACGAAAGTTCTACGAATCAAGATTTTCGTAGCACTACTAAAGTTTTGTAGCAGCAGCTTATATTCTCATTGGTACTAATGAGAATATAAGCTGCTGCTACATAACTTTGGCAATTTCTATACAGGTTCGAGCGGAGTTCCACG
Organism: Hofmannophila pseudospretella; assembly: GCA_947369225.1. Lineage (NCBI taxonomy): Eukaryota > Metazoa > Arthropoda > Insecta > Lepidoptera > Oecophoridae > Hofmannophila > Hofmannophila pseudospretella. The sequence goes on along the minus strand of OX376323.1, from coordinate 5,760,565 downwards.
TTTACAAGCCTGACATGAACTATGCATTGTCCTCTAAACAAGAAGTAGGTCCAAGTACCCTACGCAATATTTTCACAATAGTAATGTGTCAGCGTGCGGCGAGCACATTATACGGTTCGTGTGTTAACGAATAATGCGATATTTATGAATTCGCGTTCCGCGTCTCAGCGAGTGCATTCTAGTGCATCGATTGTTAGGAAAATAAGGGCCAGTACAGACGACTGACAGTACGCGGCGCACTTTATGTCCTTGAACGCACATAAAGTACCTACCGCGTACAAAAAATCACGGACACTACCGGGCCGGACCGTCCAAAAGTTGGGGAAAGTCCGTCGAAAAATTAGAAATAGAACCAACGTGTCTAGTCTCGGCGGCGCATCAACGGACATGGGCGGACCTTCTGTCTGCGTTGACCGCGCTATGCCTGCGAGTCTGAAGTACACACCACGGATTAAATGACTGTATTTTATTTATTTATTTATTATTGTTGTATACATATTAGGTTTTACTATTTATAGATACGTCGTGTGCATTTATGGGCTCATAGCCTAGCATGGTCATTACGTTATCGTGCAAGTTAAGCGGGGGATGGTAGAACCAAGATAGATGACCGCTAGTGGTATATTTCATCTGAACCCTTTGCGCCTCAGAGAGCATATTAAACAGTCGGTCCCGATTGTTCTCGTTCGATAGCAGTCGTTAGACCATGTGAGAGGCCTATGGGCGGGCTGGACAACTCTGAGAATAGGGTGGCCTCTGATTAGTGGCCAAATAAAGTCCGTGGTAAGTCCGCATGTCTACTAGCGGACGCGAACTTTTTGTTCGCCTCGGACTAAAGTCCCTCGTCTGCGTGGGCTCAAATAGTGGAGTGCGCTGGCCGCGGGCACAGTACACTATCAATAGCCGGCGCGGCGCGTCACCCGTCCTACATACTTGTCGCGACGCCACCGCCGCCGCCGACGCCGCCGCCGGGAGCTTGTTTCATCACATCATGAGCTAAATTCCGTTTTTAAGTCCATTGTTCCTCGTCTGCGACATCGCGACCCTCACGACTCTCCCACAGAGTGACGTAATTAAGCTTCTTAAGGCCCCTCGCAAAAAAAATTTACACGCACTTAGGCTGGGACTATACGACGACGGTTCCAGCGCCGGTTCGGTTTGCTACAGTCAATCACGAGGCGAGGCGAGGCGCAGACTTCAAGTGGGGGAAAGCGTAACGTTTATGATTGGCTCCAGCGAACCGAACCGGTGCATGTAGTCCAGCACTTATAGTCCTTCGAGTCTGACGAGACATTTCATTTTCCGATGTGGACTTTTTTCGATCTTGACCGGACACCTGGACATGTTTCGAATTGAATATTATGCGACGGATCGGATACAATGCACCGCGCCACTGACCCTATGTTTATTATTCACTCGCAACTCACTCGATCTAATACTGTCAAAAACGTACAAACGTACGTTCCTTCAAGTCGTTTCCCAATTCTCAGCCGTGACACTTTTCTTTCGTAATCGTTCATTAGACATTCGATTTTATTGTCTTTTATTCCTATATGAAATTCTAAATAACGGTGTGGTCTGTGGCAACTCCGATAGATAAAAAATGAGTACGTGGTAAGACGGCACATTTGTCATTATCACAAGTGTAAACACGGTTCGCGATAAAAAGTAACACATTTGCGCTATTTCCCATAGTTGTCAGCAATTAGAGCAGTGTTGGGTGCGGGCGCGGCCGGGGAGCGGGCGGGGCGCGCGGGGTGACACGTGTGGCCCACATAGTGCGCCCATTGAGCCCGCGCTGCGCCCGCGCCGCCGGATGTGACGTCACCGAGCGCACCTGCGCCCTCGCGACTACCACTACCCACCAACAAACAGTTACCTAACCACCTAATTATGTATAATATCTTCTCGCGTCTGCTGTCACTAAACTTGAACTGGGGTTACTTGCCACTTGCCACCTAAATTCTTCTTCTTACTTAGAAGAAGGTTTCTGGAATGCGGGCGGGCGGTGGAAGGGTTGTGGCAACTCACATAGCTGAAATGACCCCGCCATCCGCATAGTTTGCTATAGCCTTTGACTTGTCTGATTATAAACGGCGGAGGGACTTGCTCGTGCTCCAGCTCAGCACATTTGTTGTACTTTCCTACATGACGTTATGCTACCACATTGTAAATTATTGATATTTATTTCCAAATATGTGTATGCTTCTGATAATTTTTGCCCCGCTTCTTTGATATCAGCATTACGAAGCGATGGTAAATTTTAAAAAATGACTTTGTAAAATTCTCATTTCACATTGGATTTATGTTTCCTATAATGCACGCCACTCTCTTCGATCTTGGGCTTTTCTTGTTCAATTTCCTCCCATAGACTTTCTCATGTCAACTGTTCTGACTGTCCTGGTGACTCCTGGTCCCTGTCCTCGGTTTCCAGATCATGACTTTCTTGTTTGAAGAGGATTCACAGTGAAGCAATGCATCGCCCATCAAACTTACCATCTATTGAATCATACAGCAATTACACTAGTTACCTAGCTACGTATTCCCGTAGACCTATTGATGCAGTTGTGTCGATAGGTTCGGATGAGGGGTTCTTGTTTCCACATTTAGACACATAAGCGGTCCTTTTTTGCATGCTGTTGGTTCGATAAATTAGCAAATAATTGTTGTGGCGCCTCGACTCCCGCGCGGCCCAACAAGGCCAGAGGCGCTTATCCGCACCATTTGTGGCCAGCACTGGGTCTTGCCTAATTAGTGCTACGATCGCGCCAGTGTGGGTGAACCCGCATCGCCCATCGTGCCCGTGGGCCCTGCCGCCTTCGTTTATTACCATTTTAGTCTACAAGTAAACCCAATAATTGACTAAATGAGCTCTAATGAATTTGTTAACGTGCAACCTTAAACTCGGTTTGAATGTTGCCTCCTACTCGATTAAAATTGTGTAATTCTTTTGATTGGTTTCTAAATTTATTCGTAACCAGCAATCAGGACAACTTCACTGAAATTGTTGTTCAATCATACCCACTTTGTTCGAAAATGGACTTGATACTTTTAAGCGTTATTTCTTTCATGTGACTTGAATGTAGTAGCCCATAAATAGTAAATAATGTTGTGTTACAGGATGACGGTGGCGTGAAACAATTAGCCGATGGAAAGGAGCATTGTTGCGGACGCACTGAGTCAGCATGATGTCATGTGGCGTGCGACGGCTAATGGGAGCGTCCCGGCGCTCGCGTCACGTCCCGTTCCCGTCTAGGGCTACCATTCGACAGGACCTCGCCTGGCGTAGCTAAACAAACATCCTATATCTTTACTATCACACAAGTAACCTACTACAGGAAATTCGGACTCATTTTCGAGTTTACACGACTTATGAACTAACTGAAAAACTGGATGTAGGTACTAACTATATATACTAAGCTGAGAACTCGGGAGTTCAAAATGTACCATTTTTAACTTTGACCCCAATAAAAATTTACTGATGGACTCTGGTAGTCTGTCGCCAAACCTTCTCGTCGTCGTTCCCGGCAGTGTTTTTAGAAGAACCAGTACCTAACCTTAACCCATGTTCTCCATCTCACGACTTACCATCAGATGAGACTAAGTTGAAAAGCAGATTTTTTAGTAAATAAAAAAACCGTCAAAATTGATTCTAATGTTGCCTTTTTAAGATAAAAGGACGTGTATTTAGAGACCACACGTGTACAAACAATGACAAAACGGAACAGAAATGGTAGCCCTATTCCCTGCGACGGCGCGGGCGCATACTTGGCCCAATCGAGCGATGACAAATCCATTCATATTACTCCATTGTGGCCAAGCGTCTTGTTCGGAGATTCTTGAAATTCCAGTGTAATTAACGCTTATAAGCAATAGTAGTTTAATTTTTGATCGAGTTCTTCAAGGTTTCTCGCAATATTGTGGCAAATTCTTTACTGTGTCCCTAAGTAGTTATTTTCAAAATCACTTCCGTGATGGTAAAAAACTTTTTTGCGAATTCCAAAGTTTCTCGCGGAAATCAGAAGTATTGCAATTATCGATTCCAAATTTCTGTAGGGGTCCTATGATTACATAAGTAACCAATATTGTTATTTTAATTGTATTTAAGAGTAAGAATAAGTTTAATTTTTTAAGTTTTTTTTTCATTTTCTGTTACAGGTGTTATAAAAAGTGTTACAAAAAGTGTATCATGTGCGGGAATACCAAATGGTATTCCCGCACAAAACAAATGTTGCGAAACATGTTTCGCAATCGTGTTTGAACTAAACACTGGTAGTGACTTTCACACTTTTACCACAATGTAGGTACTATTAATATGTTACTGATGTCAATTTATACTTCGTTGAGCGAAAACAGAAGAAAGAAACTTGACTGTGAAGAAAAAGAAGACAACAGCCTGTAAGGAATTACGAAACTGGTTTTCATAATGATTTGACAGATTGTTTGGTATTCTGAGATCATTGTGAAAGCTGATTTTGTTCCTGTGTCGACTAAAGAAGATAAAAAGAAGAGAAAAAGAAGATCGCTGCTGCTTACAGTAGCTTATTACACCTACGTTTTTTTAAACTGAGTAATTATGGTTAATTTTCTCTGTTTGTATTATTAATATATATTGTATGATAATGCTTGCATTTCTATGTTTCGGTTTGAAGGGTAAGAGAGCCAGCGTAATTACCAGCACGTGAGGCAATCCATCTTAGTCCTCAAGGTTAGCAGCGCATCAAAAACCCTCTAATATTAATACAGTAATTAGAAAGCAAATTAAATTTGAAATTTTTATTATGGTCATATTTTTATTTTGCCTATAAATGGCGGCTGATTCTTGTCGCTATAAAATAAAATAACTACCTATATCTATTTTTACTTTCAATAAAGTGTTTCTATCTATCTGTAGGGACGCGCTATGATGAGGACATGGAATGACGTAACGTCAGCTGTATGAAAGGGAAGATCTTCCACCAGGCGGGGTGTTGTGCCTGGTGACCAGATGTGCTGGTCCAACTGTGGATGTTTGTAACTCGTATATATACGAAGTCCTAGGACAATTTCGATAGCGCGTTCTACGCCGATGTGAATAGGTACTGTATCGTAGAGGCGCGCGTCGTGCATCGCCACATATCTATCTGTTTTTCAATTGGTCAGGTCTTTACCTATTATATTGATAGAAACAAAGTATATAAGTAATAATATATAGATAACAATCTAAGATCATGGAAAAATAATAGTTTCTTTATGTATCTATTTACCGAATCTATGTTATATCGGAAAATGAACACGATTTCATGTTTGGAAATGTAATTTATTAGCTAGGTATCTATTGTATGTATACCTACATGCTTGCTACTGTGTACCTACTGTTTAATCAAATACACGAATTGAAAAAGAAATATAACGATAACCAATAGACCTATCTGTTTTCACATATTTACCCGCCTATTTGCGATAAACGCCTAATCCAGGTAATACCTAATCTGCTTTGATTGATAACAGGGGATAGGTACCTGTTATCTATAACGTCGATAATAGGTACCCACCCAATTATAGGCCGACCAGGAAATATTGTCACTATATTGCGAAAGTAGTTCCAACCAAACTGAATCGCTCTGGAAGTAATTCATAATAAAGGTGATTGCTACTCCTGTATAATAATAGATAATTAGCCAAATTTTCACCGATAGCTATAGTTAAGTAACTCCTAAGTAACTGGCTAAAAACTTCAGTACTAACAAATTCATTTTGACATGAATTCAAATGAATGTCTTACTTTAGGTTAAGAGGCGTCATCCAAGAAAAGTAACGTAACGAAATTTATGTACTTTCGAGAGCTTCGTGTAACGAAACTTGAAGAGTTAGAAAAGTAATAGTTATACCATCATAAATATCGGTCTGACGTCAAGCATGATCCGAAAGTGATCGCGCGATCAGAACCAGGTGACAGCTAGTGGCACATTTTCATCTGAACATCTCCGTGCCTCAAAGAACACGTTAAACCGTTCGACCCTGGCTACTGTCGGCCGACTGTCAGAAGCCTCTACTTCTTCTTCTTTCGTCAGAGGCCTACGGGCGACCTGAATAACTCTGATTTGCTTGGTAGATACTATAATTAACTACACGACAAGAACCAAAGAAAAACGACTAAACCATCATTCCAGAGGATTCTCTAATGTCAGTAGAGTATAGGTAGCTTGAACCCTAAAAAGCCTAGGGCGGCAACGTTACGAGTTAGGGGCACCGAATAAAATAATAGTTGCTAGGAGCGGTCAAATGACAACTCTGCCCGCATTCTGCAGGAAGAGCAGAGTCAGAGTTTACTTACTAGAGGGGCAAAATCAGAATAATTTTCGTCTAAACTTTAAGGTTAAAAATATCTGTACACTATTAGCCTCGGACTACACGAGTCTGGTTCCAGTCCCGGTCTGGTTCGTTGCATATCACAAAGCGCTGATTTCAAGTGGGGGATGGGCTGTGATTGGTTGCAGCAAACCGAACCTTGTCTGGAACTGGATCCGTGAAGACCTAACCTTAGAGGCTTATGTCTTGGTGCCTCTTAGCTGCCCTAGGAGTTCAGCATGTGTCTACCTCACAGAAATCGGACTAGTAGGTAGACAATTTCAAAATGTTTGGTCTACCTAAAGGCTGTCTCAATAAGAGTGCACTATGTAATTAATATTTTTGTGCGACTGGCAACTCTTAAATTTGACAAATGTCACCTATGATTGTTCCGATTATTAAAAATGGAGCGCTCGATCTGTGAATATGGGCTTGATGAAGTTACCGTAGACCATATCTTTTTAGTTGTCCCAAATATCCCTCTCTCTCTATGATGTACTCCCACGAGAGATCCCCCGACCCCGAATTTTCAGTCTTTGTTAACCTTAGTAGATTCTCCTTTTATCAAATACTTATGCAAATATAATATATTAATATTTATAATATTAAACTGTGATTGTTTGTATGTGGGTTTCTGTATTGTTTATACATAAATATTTATTATATGTATTAGTTCCCCAAATGTTCCCCTGTTTAATATTGTTTCGTCCGTCCATATGTACCGTTTTATGTTTGTTGTAGGTGGAGTTTCCGGACATCCTTGATAAAATGTGCAAAATTGTAAATTTCGATAAACCAAGTCATAACCGGTCACTTTCACGATGTCTCCCTTACAACGTGAATTGGCGGAATTATTGTGCCTTAAAACACAATACCGAAGGCCATTAAATAAAATTTTTAAAAATGGAGTGCTACACAAAAGAAGAACGCGTTATCATTGTGAAAACTCAAAGTGAAATGAATGCCGATTTTTCGAAAAAAGTCATTTTTACCGATGAAGCGCATTTCCATCTGAATGGCTTTGTGAATAAACAAAATTGTCAAATTTAGGACTCAGAAAATCCTCACGAAATCCATGAGAAATAAATACATCCACAACGAGCAACTGTCTGGTGCGGATTTTGATCAGGCGCTAGGCGGCGTGATTGGGCCTTACTTTTTTGAAAATGAGGCCAGAATTGCAGTGACTGTGAACGGCATTCGTTACAGGAACATGATAAGGGAGTTCTTGTGGCCTCAACTGGATGGCTTGGATCTGGACGAAATGTGGTTTCAGCAGGACGGCGCCACCTGCCACACCGCGTATGAAACAATCGGTTTATTGCACCAACGATTTCCAGACGAAATCATCTCACGAAATTCTGATGTCAACTGGCCACCAAGATCACGCGATTTAACGCCCTGTGATTTCTTTCTTTGGGGTTTTGTGAAATCTCGGGTTTATGTGAATAAACCAGAAAGAATTCCTGAGCTCAAAGACGAGATCCAACGCGTCATCGGTGTGAGATACAGCCACATCTTTGTCAAAAAGTCATCGAAAAGTTCATGAAAGAGCAATGGCCTGTCATCAGAGCCGCGGGGGCCATTTGCCGGATATTTTATTCCATACTTAATCGGAACATATCTACTTTACAATGCAATAAAAATATCACAACTCGCTCAAAAAATACGTGTTTTTTTTTTAAATGAAATAATGCACTCTTATTGAGACACCCTATATATTACTACGTAATAAGGTCTATGGTTATTCAGAGAAATTGCAATTTTAAATACTTATGATCAAAAATATTAATGACCATCCACTAGATTCTTTTGATCCTATAAGTACAAAATAAATAACCCTCTTATTAGACGCACTGACAGGATTAGTGATTCTTCTTAATCGTATTCCTCGTCACTATAAAAATATATTTTTTTTTAAATTATGTATAAATAATATATATTTTTTTTAAATTATGTAAAAATACATTACATTTACCGCCTGCTCTGACGGTGAAGGAAAACATCGTGAGGAAACCTGCACACTGAGATAACCCGTGTGTGAAATGGGAAGGCAATGGCAAATCACCCCATAACATCTGTCGTTCTATGTGATTAATTCCTTAGAATAATCACGACCCTCGGCAATGAGGAATACGACATAGAAGAAGAAGCAGAGATATTCTTCACAAATAAACGTGTGAATCTGAATCTAAACGCCTCTCTTGGCAGATTTACCTAGTAGGTGGTTTGCGATTGCCTTCCCCATTTCTCACGCCTGTTATCTCAGTGTGCGGTTTCCTTACGATATTTTCCTAACAGGATAAATAAATAAAAATGTAGGAACTAAGTATGTGGGTACCTATTCCCTTTACTCTTACTTGGGTACCATAGAGTTTTGAAAATAAACCGCATTTATATTACATTAACTATTATCTAGGTATAGGTGTATTTACTATGTATTAGACTTTACGACCTAGGCATCAAACTTCAGTCTAGATTTTTTAGCCGCAAACTTTAAAATTTTTTAAGTCCAAGATCGGTAACTTTGTTGACTTGAAAACTGTTTTGCGGCTTTCTATACCTCCGCGCCTACATAAAGAAGGCGGTTTAGAGAAGAAAAAAACTAAAATTTAGTATTTTGTATACTATTGAATGTGTGGCAGAAACAATACTCCAATTTAAACATAGACCACACAATAACGAATGTTGGAACAATGCAAATAGCTTTTGATACTCATGCGATAAATGAAGAGTTTTGGAAGAAAATATTTAGGTTAGACATGTTAGTCAAAAGATATAGGTACCTTAGGTAGGTAAGATCTGACTGGTAGGTAGGTATCCACCTACATACTACACTATTCTATAGCCCTGTCACCCTAATCTTGTATTGAAATAATCGGGCTTCTTTATCTTTCATATATACTCGTATAGATACATTTAGGTATACCTACTAAGGTATATGTGTACCTACCTACTTATAAGTTTTTAAACCTGGACCGACCGATGAAGGGGTGTTATAAGTTTGACGCGTTTGTCTGTAGGTATATGTCTACTTGTCTGTGGCATCATCTCAACAACCAATGATCCGATTTGGACCCGGTTTGTTGTCGAGAGAGTTATTAGCCATATTGGAAAAAAAAATTGGATCAGTGGTCTCCGAGATCTTGCAGTATATATCTGTAATGTCTGATGGGATCTCTGGAGCGGTAATACGAGTAGCTTATCTAAGCTACTCGAACCATCTGGTTCGAATTTGAGCTCAAATGTTATGACGATGATACCCTTCCCATATCAGGAACCTTAAGGACCTCTTGATGACCAGGAAAAAGTAAAGGGATATCCACAATGGTAAATATGTAGGGGGCTTCTTAATTTTATAGTTATCTTTAGAATTATTATTATTGGCGGGCAGGAATAAATAGCTGAAATAAGTAGGCAGGTAAATGTAGATAAGTTTGGCCAGGATCATCGTGAAAGCATCATTCGTGAGGCTAAAGTAGACGCTCTGGTAGCAATACAGTGACAACTGAAACGACCGAGATACGAGTCATCGACGCATCACGGTCTTGAGATCTTCACTAAGATAAGGAACCCTGGCAGGGGTAGTATGGCAAGAGTAGTCAAAATAACTCAAAAAGATTATTATATACAGGTTGTAACGAAAGGGTGTAGTCATATTGAAAAGACATTTTCAAAAAACACGACACGAACTCACGCACGAGTAATGAAATTAGCTTTTACACACCAAAACGGATAGTAACTAGTAAGCGACTGGATAAATTACATTAATATCTTTCTACTAGCGCACATGAGAAATAAAAAAATAGAGCGAGCGAAAATATCTCAATAAGGGTATTGGGACCCTAAGGTGGCGCCATCTCTTGGCGAATTTTTTGAGTAGTTTCCATTTTATAACCAATAAAAATGGTTATAAAATGGAAACCGCTCAAATTTTTTTTACAATTTGCGATTTAGGTATTATCACCCAACTAAATAACTACTTTTATGCTGTAGTACTTTTAGTCCGAGAGTCAATATTTCGAAAAAATAGCAACAATTTCATCGTTATACGTCCCTTGAACTCAGCGTTTCGTGATTGGAAGCAGGGAACAGAATCGGGGCTGGATCAGGACGCATGTAGGCCAGGCCTATGATCAAGATTTTTAGTTAGTAAGCTGTCGTCGAGCTCTTTCATTTGATACTATGAGTTTGGCATTTCGTTTGATAATTAGACATTATTAACGGCACAGGATGACGGACTAAATACTAAGCGCACGGAGAAGCTTTACTTTGCTCACGTTGCATTGTAGACAGAGTAACCAATAGACGCAATAACATCTGTTGTCTCAGTCTTGAGAGACAAGAATAACATGTAGGCATCGTAAGTGTGAGAGAGAGAGATTTATTTATTTTTTGTCCCTATCTCTGTATCCTATATTTTTTGTTGGGGCACCAGCTTCAGAAATGACAGTCCGGAGTCAAACATTGCCGTGAGTTCAAAGGTATTGTTACAAATTAGAATTTGAGCAAAATTGAAGCGCTAAATCAAGTGTTCGTGTTCGTGTGTTGTATTGTAACGTATCGGCATCGTTATATCGTTTAGACAATGGTACTATGTAGTGTAAAAGGGTGCAAAAATAGATCGGAAAAACAAGATGCCAATATTACGTTTCATAGGTCAGTACTTACTTACTTACTTTTACTTCGTTTATCTTTTTATGTTTTAAAACGTACTGTACATAGTTTATTAAGGATCGAGCATGGTTAGTTTGCTTGGAATACTAGCTCATAATGATCAAATAACATCCAAAAGTATTTTGTACAATGTATAACCTAAAAACTCAGTGTTGTCAACAGTGTAGGTAAAATTTCCCTAAAAGTATTTTGTTCTCCTTTACGGCTTTTCATAGAATAAATATACAGGAATTACAGTAGTATTCAACTAGCCCCCCTAGCACATTAGGAAGTTATTTCATTGTGCAATAGTAAAAAGAAGCTGGATTAGTTTGATTGACTTTGTTTTAAGGTTTCCGCCTCATGAAATAGAACGTAAAAATTGGATAAAGGCGTGTGACAAAGCAAACTGGACGCCATCCCAAAATAGTCGAATATGCTCAGTACATTTTGAAGCGGCCTTATTTATGAGAATTAAAAACAAAACATATTTCAAGCCTCATGCTGTACCCACTCTACATGTTTCGGTAAGTATTTAATAATTATCATTCTTTACAAATAGATTGTTTGATAATAAGTAGTCGTACTTCTATATGAAGGATACACAATAATTAATATTCAATAATTATTCAAGTCATTTGTCTACACGCGATGTAATAAAAATTTGTCGTTTGAATTTTTGTATTTAGCGGCCTGTCGAGAAGATGTACCTTAATTGACCTTTTTGAAATTACAGTCCTTAGCAGACATGGCAACAGCAAGCTGTTCGAAAATTATTCCTGAAAAACCCTCTGTCGAATCTGATACGCTACCTAGAACTGCAGAAATACTGTTGGAACAGAAAACTACTGTAGATCAAAAGGTAATATATATATAATATATATATAATACTTTTCACGGAATTTATTCCGCACCAGGATAGCCTGTGTCGCGGGATTAAGGCTCTTCTATGTAGGTACAATTTTGATTTTAAAGGGAGAAATAAATAAATAAAATAAAATATAATAAAAATTCGTATACAATTTTAAATTAACATAAGATAATAAGATGTAAGCATGCTGCTGGAGTGAAAGAGTGTGTGTGTATGTGAGTATTGGTGAGGAGGTGTGGAAAGGTGAGGGTGTGTGGGGATGTGTGTTTGTTGAGGGTGAGGGTGCGTGTTGGGATGTGTGGGTGTGTGACTGCATGACTACACAACGACGACAATGTTAACAATACTTTAAAAAACTAGTACATAACATTACTAATTTGTATGCATTTTGCAGGTCGATGCTGAAGTTGTAGCACTGAAAGCTTCGAATAAAACCAAAAGAAAAATGGATTTAAATGAATCTGTAATGCCAAGAAAAAAGTCTAAGCTGGAAGAGAAAAGTACATTAGAACAAAAGGTATACATTAAAAATCAAGCAAATGAACATGTCAACATTTGTAGTTAATGTTTTATTATTTATTACATTATTTGTATAAATTTAGCAGGTCGACTCCGATGCTATTGTGAAACCGGAACGTTTACATAAAATCAAAAGAAAACTAGACCTAAATGAACCTGTAATGCCAGGAAAAAACTCCAAATTTGAAAAGCCAGCAATTGAAGACACTCCTAGAACAAAGAAGTTGAGAAGACTCTTGACCGAAAAATCTATTTTAGCTGCTAGGCGTCTAAAAAAGTTGCGAGCTGTTCGTCAAACCAATAAACGTTTGAGAAATAAAAATGCGCAACTCAAAGATGTTATAGCTGAGCTGCAATTGAAAAATCTTGTATCATGTGAAGATGCTGATATTTTAAGCACTATTGATATAGCAAACATAGATGTGTGGGTGTTGATAGTAAAACAATGAATGGAATGGAACAGCCTGCCGGCGGCGTCTGTATTTCCCGAAACCTACAACCTTGAGATCTTCAAGGCCAGAGTGAATAGGCATTTACTGGACCCGCATGCTTCATCGTCGACCTCATCGTCGCTTACCATCAGGCGAGATCGAGGTCAAATGCGGGTTTAGGAATTTAAAAATATAAAAAAATGAACAAATAAGTATTCTCCTTCTCTAAGAAAGTTTGCATTGTGTTTGCATTTTTTGAGTCCTCTAGCATAATCATAAGTCCGAAAACAATTTAATCTAAATCTTCTTCCACGTCCACAAACATTAGTTAGTTAGTTTATTAAGCAAATTATGAAAGTAAAGTTGGCAGCCCAGACCTACAGCATGAAAAATAAAAAAGATAAAGGTGGTTTACATTATCCTTCCGATGATGTTATTATAATATGTGAAATCGCTGAGAAAATATTTCGGAGAAATACTTATCAATTTGACAAAATGCTTGAGAAACCGAATTTAATATTATTGTCATTAATTAACCAAGCTTTGAAACTGTGTATGGGTAAAGAGTTATTCGTAGAACATGGTTATCAATTTGATTACTCTCCTTTAGATGATCATAAAATACTGTTGACAAAATCAGTTTTAATGATATATTTGCATGTAAGACTTCATTATTTTACAAAGAATATATCTTCTACGTCGCATTCACCGCGCGTTGTCACGTCGCTCCTCCCTGGTGCCCTCAGGCGTCGGAGACAACAACAGCTCACGCGGGAGCGGGTACCGTGCGTCCGGGTGACAGTGTTCCTTTGTCTATTGGATACTCTGTCTACGGCTCCCGTACTGTTCCATCTCTCTCTCTCTCTCTCTCTCTCTTATCTATATCTATCTCGCTCTATCTCTGTGCATTTTAGGGTTCAGTAGAAAGGAACCTGTAGATACTAATAATTAAATGCGTTCATTTGATGAAACATTGTTTTCTTTATTTCTGTTGGAATATGAAAATCGAATTTAATAAATTTCATGACGAAAATAAAAGTAAATCTAAAGTTAATAATTAGTAGGTAGTATGTATTTTATTTATTTATTGCACAGCTGCTACGATATGATATTGAAAATACTGATAATAACAGTTTACATTTAATTCAATGTTGAAAAAATAACACTTTGAAAAATGAATTATATGAAAACCGCGATTCTTGCGTAGGCAAGAATGAAGAGGCTGTAGGTAGAGGCTGCTATCATCGACCTAATCTTCAATTATCATCATTCATCACATAGGGTCGATCGCGGGTCTCGATCTTGAGATCGCCAATTTAAAATTTGCAAAAAAAGTACATCGGAACCCTCTAAGATCTGTACTAGGAACACAGTTTTAGGTAACCGAATGGGGCAGGTTTCTTGTGCAGAGTTCGATGACACGATCAGCTGTTGGCACTAGTATTGTGTAGCGTCAAATTTTGATATAGTAGTATTTCTTCTACATTCAGATTTTGAAGAAACTATGAATGCAGATTTGTTAAAAATCATTAACTGCTTCAGATCCTCAAATATGACTACACCTTTTTGTTACAGCCTGTATAATCGATTTCTGTGAAATAACTTTATTATAAGCTTTATTTCACTTGCCAACTCTTGGTTACCTAACTATTGAAGGAAATCGTATAAGTAAGTACCTACACCATAAGGGTGCAATACCTACATTCATTTCACACCCCTAAGATTTACGCTCATGTTTGCTGACGCCCACGGGTGCCTGATTTTTATTAGAGTTAGAGCCCGCGCCTTTCTGGGATAGGTTTAGGGTTGCCAGATGGCCGGGATTCGCCCGGATTCTACCAACATTTCGTATGATGTTCAGACTCCAGAAAAAATACAAAATCTTTAATTAGACTGAACTTCGAGGAAAATTTGCTTGTATTTTAAGTCTTTTCTTAATAGGTAAAGGATACGAATTGGTAAATTCCATAAACAAACAATTCAAAATATGTACATGTGGCAACGAAATAATTAAGTTTATTGGCCGATAAAGTTAATTAATCTCAAAATTGTTAATCAAGTATGAGTTTAGTTTTTTAAGAAAAAAAAAACATTCATATTATTTTATTTCTCCAGACAACAACTCCAAAATCCCGACATTTTGACATTTTGTCCAGATATTAAGGTTTTCCGATCTGGCAACCCTAGATAGGTGGCGTGCCTATGAGAACATCACTAAGATAAAGTAGGTATATTCTTCTTCTTCATCAGGTCCTAGAGCACCTAGTGGTGCATAGGACTGAGACAATATTCTTCCACCGCGCTATGTCCGATGCCGCAGACTCTATTGTTTCCTAGGATACTTTAGCTATTTCCAGGTGTTTTTGAAGACTACGTTTCCATGTAGCCCTGGGTCTTCCACGTAAGATAAAGTATACCAACAGTATATTTCAAGTCGTAGGTACTAAGACTACTAAATGACTGGGACTTTTTTAGGCAATTACTGTCTCCGGACCGCGGAGCGCCAACCGAAAATAGGCCGAAACCGAAATAGGGGATCATGGAGAAGCGGCCTGGATCATGCCGATAGCGCGTGTAAGCGCCAGAAAGGGGTCGCCGCCTGCGCCGGCGGTGTGTGAACTAGTGTCGGGTGGTTTCTGCGATGGAGATCGTAATGGCGTCGTCGGGTCCTGTGCCTAGGCCGACGGGATGTCGGTAAACCGTTAGTGGAGTAAGCGGTGGCGCTTACCACTAGAGGGTTTGGATGGTGTGGAGCTTGCTCGAAGAAGCATCGAGACGGTCACTTCATGTACTGAGCGATCGTGGGGAGCTCCAAATCGTGATGGAGATCTACGTTACGTAGATACCACGGAGCACCTGTTGTCTACGCATAAACCTATTATGCCCTGAAGTCGGCGAATGTGGCAAGAGTGCGCGAAAGTCACGCTTGCGTAGGTACGTGAGGATGGGACGGATGCAGGTTTTGTAAATTGTCAACTTATTCCTAAGTGACATTTTACTCCTCTTGCCGAGTCTTGCCAACATCGGGTGCAACTGACTGAGGACGCATGATGTGCGGTCGCGGACGCGTTTTACGTGTGGCCTGAAGTTTATACCTCTATCAAGGGTGACTTCTAAATATTTGACCTTGTTCTCCCAAGGGATAGGTTTGTCGAAGAGTGTGGGTTGCAGAGTTCGACAAATCTCTACCTGGTCGGCTGTTCGATGATGCATGGATGACGCCATATGTCACTGCTTTGACATTCATCAAGATGGCGTCTTGCTACACGAAGAAATTTGTCTATGTATCAGTTAGTGTTGCAACATTGCAAAAGAAAGAGATGGGCATATGTAGTTGATGGTTGGAGAGAAAGTGTCATAAATATTATTTATTATTGTCCATGTAGTTGTGAATTAAGGCTGGGTCTGCTTTCTCTTATATGTGCATAAATCACATTTAGTATTAAGATGCATTAAATGAAGTTCTACTAAGTAGCGACACGAAGTATCGATAATATACGTACATAGCGTAAACAAGAACTGTGAGCAAATAACAAAGACTAATAATAGACTGGCGCTGATAGTAGAATCAGCGCCATCTGTTGAGTTGATTGGAAGCTGCCGTAACATCCCTCATTGAATATGCGGTAAAAATGGATCGGATCGGGAATTTCATTTTCAGAACTTTTAATCATTCCGATTAGCAACATTGCATGTAAATGTCAAAGTAGGCTCAAAAGGGCTTGAACCAGAACCGTAAAAGAAAATATATGTCAATTGCAGATAGAGGTTATGTGTGTTAAATCAACTTTCATTTGAATCAAAAAGATGCAATTTTGAAAATTTTTAAATTTACAAAAAAACCTAATAATTTGCCTACCTTGTGACACACATCAAAAGAACAATGGAAGTGACAGAATTTGACGCCACTTTAGGTGGCGCCGAACACCTCCCGTATTCAGCGAATAGTTTGAAATTTGCTGCGTCCAGAAGCGTGGAAATTGCTGCGATGACCGAAAGCATCCTTCGCCCAAGTAAAACCAAGCTTATTTTCCAAACCCTGCCCGTGCACATGCGTCGGAGAGTAATGAGTCACAATTGTAAAAGACTACCAAGAAAGCTCCGGGAAGGTCATCTAGAGCAACTAAAAAAGAGTGGACTGCCTCCAAAACAGAAGCGACCGTCTCGGAAATACAGAAGACGTCCGGCGAATTTACTGGAAGAGTATAACAGGCGACAAAGACGCAATGTTTGGTTAGAGACGCACATATGGCATGCAAAGAGATTCCATATGACTGCACGCTGGGGATATAGACTGCCATATGCTCCCTGTGATAAAGCATTTAGGGCTTGCTATCGTGCCAGCTCAGCTCACTGCCTCTTGCAAGACATTTCATACTACACACCAATCCAAGTAACTGGCTCCATAGATGTAATTCGAGACATATTTGGTTATTTAACAAATTGCTCTTGTGGACTTGGTGTATGTGCCAAAGCATACACAAATGGAAACAGGGAAGGAACTATACATTTGTACAACAATAACTCATTTCCCTCAAGATATATTGGGAGAGTTCACTTCATTTGGGTTGCCAGTGAAACTTCATCAAAAAAGACATTGTGGCTTTTTGTTCATCCCTCACAAGCAACAGAAGTAGAATCTTCTTTAACAGATTTGTTACATTCAGAATCAAAATGTGGTGGCCATGAAATTCCAGAAAAAAGACGTAAACTTGCAAACAGTTACTCGGAAAAGGTAGAAATCAAGGTATTGACTGGAACTTTTAACAGGTTCCGATTGACCGGACCTAACAGTCATGCAGTCTTAGTAAGTAGTTTGAAATGTGTCAGTGACATTGAAAAAGTTAAAACTAATGACTGGGTATCAGTACTGACAGATAAAACTGTGTTAAGCCTGACAGAAAAACATAAATACTGGCAAAATATAAGTTTGGTCAGTTCTCCCTCACAACTGCCACCTAGTTTGATTATTGGTTTGATTGTCAAAGACCCTCGTTTGAGCCGTCCTTTATATCGCACCAAAGCACAGCCTAAAACCGAAACACAAACAAATATTGAGGCCCTAGTCAAAACTCCATCAACTGTGCCACACTCACCACTGTGGGATCACAGTATACATGAAAGTATCAAAAAGAAAAGGATGACCAATGGCCAGTTCATAGAGCATGTGACCAAAACCCAGCTGGTGCCAGGGGAAGTAAATGAGGATGACCCTGTTCTGCAAAGCATTCCTGTGGTTCTGATACAGAGACCTGGTTCACAGGATCCAAATTTCAAAAAAGTTGGTAAGTTCTAATGATAAAAATTATTTCATTGGGTTTTTGTTTTGTTGTACTTTGGAGTTTTATAAGTCTTATCTGTGTGTGCAATTCATATTATTAATTTATATGCATTTGCAGTGTGCTGCAGCGATTTTGAAATTGAATCAGACCAAACCCACAGAAATGTTTTATTTACTGATTTAATTTTAGGATTTACTAGACTCACTACTGTTAATTATTCACAGGATATGGCAGTGGTTGGGATATACTCGTACCCTCAGGCTATGGTCTCCCTTTTTGGCAAACATTCATAATGTTTGGAGCAAGGTCCGGAGGAGTCCGTGAAACTGAGAGCTTGGCCTTCGAAATGGGCGAATGTTATCTACCACCAGACTCCAATGCAGGTAAAGAAGAGGAAAAGAGAATTGAATCAGAACTAAGAAACAAGTACTTTGGACTGCCACCAAGCAAACGAGTGAATTACATAAAGTTGGCTGTTAATACCCCTTTTGTTTGTCCATGGAAAATATTGCTCAAAGATTGGAGTAACACTTGTAGTGGTGATTTCTTCGTATTACGAGATAAGAGGCTTTTGGAGAATTTACAGGTAAAACCATAATCTCACATTAACTATACCTACCATTGAAAACCTTATTGAATTGTATTTTTAGATCATCCATCATCCCAACACAAAAACAAAATCAAGTATTGATAAACATAAGACATTTTTAACATTCTACAGGATTGTATATCACAAAAAAAGGATATACCACAAATGGAAAATTCTGCCAACTGTTTAGTAGCAGTGTATTTAAAAGTAGCAGCAAAAGGTAACCTGAAACGTCATGCACACATCTGCCTGCCCCAATCTGGCGACATTTCTGCCAAAGTAACATTGTTTGAACCACAACATGATGATCACAATGAGAAACTCAGAAAACAAAAACGGGCAGAACATATGAAGAACACGAAACATTGGAGAAGGAAAAGAATTAAGCTGAAGAAAAAAGGAGCACAGGTATAATAAGAAATTAAGACAACATTTAAAATTACAAGTCTAATCCATACTTACCAAATTTTTACTCATTTACCCATACCCTTGTCTTGTTATCAATTATCATTTTGAAGTTTGCATTACCAACAGTTAACATAAAAACAAAAAGTATTTCAAATTTTAAGTGAATCTGCCTGCCTGCCCCTTCCCCCTGTACCATCAAATGCTGTTGAGAAAAATTAGAATATTTGCCTTTTCAAATTTTGAATCTTTTGTTTCAGCTCAACAACACCAAGTGTCATAAACATGTAAAACATCAACCATCAGAATATGTGAAGGCCATGAGAGAGCTATGGCTTCCCTCAGATGTTCAAAGTGTTCGAACTTCATCATCAAGACAAATCCTAGGATATTTATCACAGGGAGCATTCAGTTTCTCTGAGGCGCAAAGTTGTGGTGTGGGCTATGTCGCTTATAATGCCCTCAGTACTTTACTCAAAAGTGGCCTTAATCAAGTTCTCGTCCGAAACACAACATCTAGAACTTATAGATTATCTGATGTAAAAATAGTTAAGTCAGTGTGAATTATAAACATGTGAATAGTGCTTTATCTCATTAAGTTCTAGAGAAAATATATTAAACATTTTCATCATTTTAAAATAGTTTATTTCTTTGCTCATGGTGGATGTTCTTAACACTTAATTCAGAAATCCAGGTTTCATCTGTTACTATACCAAAATACGTTCCCACTCTTATTTATAAAAGTCTAGCTATTGTATTGTATTTATTTCATCTCAAAGTAACAAAAACCATTACAAGCATACATATGCATTGGATTAATCAAAGTTGATACAATTTTCGTATACACAACAATAAATAGAAGCTTTGTCACGTACTTTCTAAAATGAGAGATTTAATTAATTAATTTTTATTTTAGAGGCAACACTTAAACTACTCATGAAAACCTCAACAATCTAAATGCATATTTGTACAACTTCAGTCCTGCTTGCAAATTAGACCACACACTGGTCAAAACCTGAATTCGAATAGACTTTCCATTAAATCTAAATGAAAGAATGCATAAAGACCTTACATGCAGAAGTGTGCAACAATTCAACTCTCACAATATATTTCTAAAGTGTATAGTAGAAGCCACATCAAGCTATAATCTGTGGAACCCTGTCGCTATAAGTGTTTGTTATGATATCTTGACATTCGTATGGATGTGTCAAATAATTTAAAGCAACAAGGTACTAAAGGCCTGATGTGTTGTACATTGTTACAGTCTGTTCGCCGGTTTTAAATCTTAGATCGTTTCCTAGCTATGGCATCTTCAACGGCCTTCAATTGTTTCAAGAGTTCCTCTCTCCTCGAAACGGATTTCTTTGCCGGATTACCGCCCACTGGAGAAGTCGCCGAGCGTTTCTTAGCAGATTCTAGAAAGAGAAATTAAAATTATATTTCTACTTTATTCTGATAGGAGGAAATGTTGGATAAAATGGGCTGAAGATTATGATAATGATTCTGATAGGTATTTGCCTGTAGATCATGAAAATATTTTTTTTGCAATCTTCACCTGCTGCCTAAACTGAAATGAAATCCTATATTAACCCTTTCTTTGTTCCAATTCATAGGCCTAGCGTTCATAAGAAGAGGGGAGGCGCAGCGACTTTCTTCGGTAACAATTTAAACTAAACCTAAAGTCACTAACATACGGTTGGGTCTGAGATTCGCTGCCACCCGAGTCGCTTGAAATTGGCACGTCATTTGAAACGTATTTTAAAGATATTACGGTTTAATTTACATTGTTGTCGAAGTAAGTGGCTGTGCCTCCACTCCTACAGTGTGCGCTGTGTCATACAGTAATCAATTCATAAATATCTAAACAATGCAAAAAATAATAGTAATATATGTAATTAAACTATTAATAACATTAAAATAACTTTACCTTTGTCACTGGGGACCTCCTTTTTGTTTGGAATAGTAACAGCCGCAGCTAAGCCAGCATTTTTAGCATTCAACCTGGAAATATGTCTTCACTTAGTCTTTCATCCACACAAGCACACGATTGCACACACAATGCTTGAATTTTTCAGCTGCAACGCAAACGCGTATCGATTAAACGTTAACAAATCCTAATATTTATTTAAATGTATATATTCAGCTTTAGTTCCCATTTTAAAAGAAAGAACCCTGTCAAAATATTTCTGGAAATGTATTTCGTTTATTTTACGTTTATTTGACATCAGAGCACGCATATTGCCGATTGATTCCATTTGTGTATTATTAAATTTCCTATTTTATATTTAAACAATCGCAGTCCCGCAGTCAACCTAGGTGTAAGAGCGCTTACACATGGCGCGACGGCGGTGGCGTTGTCTGCCTATTTGAAACTGTACAGTTCTAAAAGGATCTTTTGGCGCGTGGATGATATTGACATGGGGGCGTTGATATCACTTTTTTGTATAGTGAACTGTCATGAAGAGACGCTTGTACAAGGATAGCAGCGTTAGTTCCGATTTCTGCCACGCCCCAAAAGATCCTTGTAGCACTGTACATACATTCTCTTTGAAACTGTGGCGGTGCGCGCTGCGGCCGCGGCGTGTGTGATAGCGTCGATTTAGATTCGGCGGCCACGCCGCCCGTCGCTGCCGATTTGCTAGGGCGCCTTAACGAATAAAAATTCAAGGAATTCTACAGCCTGCGGTGCCGCCGCACCGCCGGCGACGTATGTGGAAAGGTCCTAACGAGCTTATTTAATCGAATGGACTGTAAACTGACCGGGGCCTGGCGGCCGCGTTGAGCAGCCTGGCGTGCCGCGCGCGCCGCGCGCCCGAGCTGCCCGACGATGACGACGAGTGAGACTCGCTCTCTGACTCGCTCGACGACGACGACGATTCTGTGGACACGTTTATTTCTCTCAAAGACGCTCGGAAATGTGTTCCTGCTCTCATCAGCCTATTAATGTCCCCATTGTCCCCTTGCACGAAGGGGAGGCCTGTTCATAAAAACTGAAATTGAATCCTCTCGTCTTTTACATATTATCATTTAATATTTTGCTTTTAAATTTCAAGCGTAAGGGCTGGTTTACATTTGGTCGAGTACAGCGGCGAGTGCAAGTAAAATCTCTACTCGACCAAGTGTAAACCGGCCATAATTGCTTGATCAAAACGTAGTGCGAACAAAAGAAAGATTTCCTTTAAATCAATGTCACAAAAGTACCAAACCTAGGCGGAAATAACCATTGTTGTCATTGGAATTTTAAAAGTGGGGGTACAAAAAAGGAGGTATTTTTTCCAGTAATTTACTTGTATTATTACGTCACAATTTTGTTATATTCTTTATACTGTGTGAGAACATACCACTTCACACTGTAAGATAAAAACATACCAGAACCAGATGAAGAGGATCTGGAATACTTCTTCCTTTCTCTGGTGCGACTGGCAAGTTTGCTACGTCCATACGGGTCCAGTTCATCCTGTAAAAGGATAAATGTTATATTACGGCAGATATTTGGCGACATACTTCATATAAAAGTTGTTAGCCAAGTGTATCCTGAGCGGGCCGTAATTGCAAAGACACATTTGTAACTAGGGATTGGGATCCTTAGTCCCTAGTTATCGTGGGCGATGAACCTACTTTATTTAACTTTTGAATCTAAACTGAATCGTTACGACGTGTTTCGTATTCTACTATCCACTAACGATCCAATTTCAGTTAAATTCCGATCGAGTCAACGATCGGTCGAACAGTAACGTATTTGTGAATTCTACTAAAACGTTTAGTTAATACTGAATCGCAGTTGAACGGTAACAAAACGCTTCAACTGTCAAATATAACGATCGAACATAAGTTCCTCCCAAGGTATTTTTCCCGATCGATAGTAAATAGACAGGTGACAGTGGTAAAGTTATGCGTCAGCAGAATGAGATTTGGTGTCCAAATATAATTGGAACGAAAAGTGTATTGAAATTGGATAGAAATAGAACTACAAACGTTGTAATTTAGGCGAATTCCTAGCTATATCTTAGCAGCTAGCTTATTTATTTTGTGATGGTATGAGGCGAGTTAGCTACAGTTTTTGTACTGCGGTAGAAGGTTCATCGCTACAATTCGAACCGACGCCATACGGTGTTCTTAGGCCAAACTAAACCAACTTGACCACTTAGCAGTGTATTTACAGATTGGCGGTGTTAGCGAACAGCTATCGCGCCGCGTTAGGAGACGGTTCACGCTATATCCCTTGCGGAGTGGGGTAGATAGAACTCGAATGAACGACATAAAACTCTCTCAGACCAAACTAAATTATCTTGACCTTCTTATAGCAGTGTATCCTTGCAACGGAGACGGTTTGGCGAACAGCTGTGGCGCGGCTGGAGAAGGTTCATCGCCGTGGTACGAGCCGACCACAGCGCTCTCATATCAATGTAAATAATCCTAGCTACTTATCAGTATATTTACCTTGTGCCGGTGTGAGGCGGGAGGAGGCGGGTTGGCGGACAGCTGTCGCGCCGCGGTGGGAGAGGGCGCGCGGCGCCGCGGTGCGGGCGGGTTCATCGCCGTGGCACGAGCCGACGCCATCCGGCGCTCGCGGACGATCACGGACGGCGACAGTCTGTGGCGACATTACATTATCATATAGTCGACCACAGATAGACATATGGTATTCTTCGCAAAGACACAAAGCCATAATCGAAAAGAAAAGGTTTTTGGCTATGCTATGTGTCGATAAACTCATGAGATAGAGACACGACACGACAGCAGTAGATATAATAATATGACAGTCATAGTTCAGATCGCCAAATACTTGCAGATCTCGCCTCTAATACGAAATTTACATAGTAGAATCGCAAAGTCTGCCATCAAGATATCTATATCGTTAAAATGTACATCACTATGTAGTAGATATGAGCGCCGATGAACAATCAGTCGGCGGCGGCGCGCGACCTTAGAAAAACTTAAGGGAAAAAACAAAATACCAAAATTTTCATATTTAATATTTATTGATGTAGAAACTTCCATAATACCTAAACATTAATTATTAAAAACAGAAAGAATGGGAGCTAGGAACGGGAGGTGTGGGAGGAAGTTTCACAGCTCCGCAACGCATCCTCGTACTGCTCAGCTTCTTCGAACAGCTTTGGTACAAAGAGTCCGTTTCACAGTTCCGCTACGCATCGTCGCACCGCTCAGCTTTCTCGCACATATTTGGTGTAAAGAGTCCGATTCACAACTCCGCTACCCATCCTCGCACCGATCCGCTTCCTCATACAGCTTTGGTACAAAGAGTCCGTTTCACAACTCCGCTACGCAACCTCGCACCGCTCAGCTTCCTCGCAGTTTTGGTGTAAAGACTCCGTTTCACAGCTACGCTTCTTCGTATAGCTCTAGTGGAAAGGCACCTTACACTTTCGCGCGAGTTTCGTTAACTCGAAAGGCGATTCTTCACATAACACACCTGGGATCCCGAGGGCGTTCAAAAATGAACCCGTGCTGATACTGATATCAGGATAGCGCATACAAACAATGTTACTCTGAAAGTATAGACTAAACCCGGGTCGACACGCGTTGATTTTTTAACAGCCCCTAACATATGAACCGGGTTAGCAGCAGTTTTGATTCACACCATATTCACATTCGGCGCGCCGACCGCACAGGTCGGAGGCGGCGGCGTGGGAGAAAACGCGGCGGGCACGCCGGCGCGGCGCTCTTATCTACTATGTAGTACATTACAGCTATGCCTAGATTAACAATTTTGTGCAATTAATTTCTTAAATTGGTCAAACACCCTAGTCAGGACACGAAATAGTAACAAACTGGTAAAGGATAAAGAACATATAAAATCATTAGTTAAGAGCAACGAAGACAAATAAAGTAGGTATCTCTCATTTGCGTGGTAATAGCCACAAGAAGACGACTCATTCTTCACCTTGCATGTCAGGTACGCAAATTGCACGATGTTGACGTCAGTACAAGGTATCGGGGTCAGCACAAGGGTACGTCATCAAACCGTATGATGATGTACCCTTGTGATGACGTGAACATTGTGCAATTTGCGCACTCGATATGCCTTTCTTCTTGTGCCATGGTAATAGCGATCACCATTCCCACAGCTAAACCAATTTATGTTTGATAAATAGTTTTTTTTAAACTTACCGTTGTCTCGACGAAGAAGACGCCTTCCTCTTGCGTCTAGCGCCGGGCGACTTCGAACTGCGAGAACTGGAATTTGAAGAGCTGCGGGATCAACGGGACGCCGGGGTAACACCACACACGCACACATGCACACCGACCACACGTACGTACGTACGTCAAATCACGCACCGTACGTAGGCGGGTCAAGTCACGAGCCGAACGTACGCCAAACACACATCAAATTACGCACCACACATTCGAACGTCACATTATGCACCATACGTACGAACGCCAAATCACGCACCACACGTACGAACGTCAAATTACGCACCACACGTACGAACGTCCAATCATGTAAACGCACGCAGATACGTCAAATTACGCAGCACACGTACGAACGTCAAATTACGCACCACACGTACGAACGTCAAATCACGTAACGCACGCAGATACGTGAATTCGCAGCAAACGTACGTTAAGTCACGCACGTCAAATCACGCAAACACACACAGTCACACATAAGCGTGTCCCAGATGATAATAGATGCATGCAGATAATGAAATAGATATGAGTTTCGTCAGAGATTGAACACCAAAAAACCGAGTTAAGTTACAGTTGTGAAAGCGAAACCCAATGGCCATGGGAGGGGGACAAAGCAAGAGGGAGAATATTGTATTAGTAAACAATTAATTTGAAATGTTGTATTTATCGTTTGTTATGTATCTTTCCCTAAATCAAGGTTTTCTTTTACCATCAGGCCAATGATAATTCAGAAGAAACTAGTGGTTTACGCCTTCAGCACACTGCAGCGGTTTTGTAAGAGAAGCGGGCCGAAACCATAGAAATCTATTTTTCAGTTTTCCGAATTTACATGGTTAGACCGAACTTCCGTTTCAAATTCTAAAACTATAATTGTATAAAATCCTTGGTACTCTGCATGGCGCTCAATCTCTCAAGTTACTTAAGCTAATAAAAGTTATAATAATGAATAACTATGGTTTCCTTAAAGCTTAAAGTATTTTATACTGAATGGCACCAATGAAGAAAACATAAGGAAACACCTTTTAAAGCATTGAACCCTCGAAATGGATATTCCATGTCGCGTAAAAGGGATCTCCCCACAGATTAAGTTAAAACTTAATTAACTTAACTTTCTCTAGAGAAGAGGACGCTAATAATCCGATTACTACACCCCAACAGAGACTTCGTGCACTGCACCCGGCATTGCCGGGCGGAATCGTTAAAGATTCAAGGCATTGTTGAATCATAATTTATAATTATTATATTATGTTCTTATCCGCTACAGTCTACCACAGTGTGGTGTAGAATTATTCAAAGTTATAACAAAAACCCTTCAGGTTCATAATGTCTAAATAAACTGGTTCTGACGGAAGATCAGATTTTATTGTTGTCGATATTGTAACGTTAAATTCATGCATACATAATGTATGTAGTTTGTAACCTTTCATTGTAACAGCAAATAAAGTTTTTATCTATCTATCTATAAACCTACAACCTTGGGATCTTCAAGGTCAGAGTGAATAGGCATTTACTGGACCCGCATGCTCCATCGTCGACCTCATCGTCGCTTACCATCAGACGAGATCGAGGTCAAATGCGGGTCAAGTAGTAAATAAAAAAAATATATAAAAAAAAATGTGTCATTGGGCATTTTGTTACTATGGACATTTTGATACTTTAGACGTTATGAACCTGAAGGCAAAACCTTACGCAATTATGATATTCAAAATTAATCTTTATCAACACAAATCCCAAGTTCTGATTGGTTAATTTTTACTTTTTAACCAATCAGGTGGATGTTTTCCGACCGGAAGTTCGGGGGAAATCCTTAAGGAGATCATGGCGCAAGAAGACGGCTCATTCTCCACTAGGAAACACAGCTTCGGGTTGCATGACGTTTCAATACAATTCGGTATTTGACTTTAAAAAAATATTCTATCAACTTACATGGACATCCTTAAGGATCTAAAATTCGGTTTTCGATATCTCAATTAACATCAGAGATATTAGTGATTTAAGTTAGTACTGGAGAGATGCTCTGTCCCTTTTTAGCAAAACAGTTCTTTATATGTAGCCAGGATCTGCTATCACACAGTGACATCATATTGTAATGCCGTTTCTTTCTATCGTCTGATTTGTGATTGCATTTAGCTATTTTATTTTTCAACAAATTTCAATTCTGTTTTCACATTTGACCATCAATTTGTGTATATTTCTATTTTTTTAGGAAATGCCTTTAATATTTGGTATCTACCGAATTGTCTGGCATCCAATAACGGTAACACTCGGTTAGTGCCGTAACCTTACGCGTGAAACGTCATGCAATCCAAAACTGTTCTGTCTTTGTTCTTGTGCCATTAAGGAGACGAAATAGTGATAATACCTGGACGAAGAGTAAGATTCCTCCGAGGAGGGTGGTCTGCGCCGCCTGGCGGCCGGCTCGGCTCTCATCCACGGGTCGGCCCACTCGTCGCCCCTACCCTCGCGCCCCTCCCGCCCCTCCCTAACCTCCCGGACCCTCCCCTCACGAGGTTCGCGCCCCTCTCGAATCTCTCTCCGCTCCACTTCTGCGCGTTGGACTATCACCTCCCGAGATGAGCGTATGCGTCTCTGTAATTAATTACATATTATATGGTGAAAGAAATGTATCCATTCAAAGCATACATATAGTAGGCGACAACATCGGAATGCCATTGCTAAGGAGTTGCTAGGCAAACTAGGCGGACGGCAAACGGAGCACTTTATCTGACTACAAACGAATATTGACGTTCGCTTTGATATCGAACATGCATGGTTCGTAAACAAAGGTTTATTTGGGTACTATGCGACAGTGTTCAGTTCCGAAAAAGCTATGGACATAATCTATATTTGGTTTATTTTGATGATAGATCAATCATGACTAAAAAACGGTGTGCGTCAGAATGACCGGTCACCCCCTTTATTTCAAGTTGAAAATATGCTTAAAAATTGGTGCCCTATTAGTGCCATCTAGTGCCTATTACCAGAGAATTTGTGCCGCGATATTCTCGCCAAAATAAACAATTTGAAGGTGACCGGTCATTCTGACGTTTAGATGTACGGTCACCCCTCTGTGGTGCTCAAACTGATTGTAGAAACTAAAATATTTGTGGACCAACAATTGGTGCCTATTTAGTGCCGTCAAATTTCAAAAACTGTTAAACTGTAAGTATCAAGTTAAAAAAGATGTCAACAATTGTATAATTTTTAAATCTCCAGCGCCTTATGGTATAAAAGAGCAAAAACGTTTGTTTGAAAATTACATTTATTTTGTATTAAAATTTCTTAATAAACATTATGCAATGCGGTATAACTTTTTTATTACTTCTAACGATTCTTTTACACATGTCATCATAACATTGCCACACATTTCCACGTCTATAATGTGCTCTATAGTGACCCATTGTACCAATAGCAGGCGGAACAAACTCTATGACTGAAAGCAGTTGATATTCCTTATCCTGCAAAACCAGCTGCACAGGTATTTCGTGTACAAAAATAGGATCATCTAATATTTCAAAACTTAGAAGATTTAGTAAAGTCAGTTCAAATGATTTAACACCATTACAAAAAGATAGACGACATGGAGTCATGTCCATACTATTTATTAATGTATTTGCTGCTTCTTCAATCTCATCCATACATTTATCGTGTAAACGCAAAACAGATACTTTCCTGCTTACTTTATTTATAGCACAGTCCAAATTAGTGCATGATTGTTTTTCTTCTGCACTGTAAAGACCGCATTCAGTCAAAATTCGGTCGAAAATATATAACACATTGCATTCACAATTAATATCTATCACATCTCCTCTTTGAACATTTTTAAAATATGTTTCAGCTATGGATGATCTAATTTTATAAGCCTCTTCACCGTTGTTGTCGCACATTGATCTTATTAACTGGCAAAGCTTATGTTCACTTCCTTGTATTATTTGGTTTACGCTAGATCCTTCAGAGTATACTAGGGCCAATGATTGGCAGACGGAGTCTAGTGCACAAGTATTCGTTGTAATTACAATTTTTTGGTCAATCCGAAATCTGCCTCCATTTGTAAGCAGTAACACCTTATTTACCGGTCTCGCTACTATCTTTTTTTTCTTCTTTTTAAAGCTTGGTACACCCAGACCTCTCCAATTCTCTACTAAGCTGGGTTGATCTGAGAAAACTGAATCGTCAGTAAATTCGGACACCGTGTTTACCCTGCTTTTTTTGGAGCTTACAGATTTGGTATTTTTTGGTTTGTTGTCACTTTGAGCTTTTATTACACTATTCGCGATTTTTAATTCGCCATTCAAATATTCTAAATGTTTAATTATAAATTCATCTACTCGCAATCTTTGGGACTTAGTGCCGATTTGTAACAAAAGCCTTTTAAGATTTTTAAAGTAAGATTCTACGTTAGAGGACGTTGGTCTGTCTATGTCTGATTTATAAAGATTTTTCATCACATTTGACCACAAAGGGAATTGGCGCATCAAACGTGTTAAGGTATCAATAAATCCTGGGAAGTAATATAAATTATCATGACTACCTGATTCATCGGCATCATCAAGAGTGATTATAATTTTTTCAGCATCAATTTTATTAGAGAACCATGTTGGATATTCTTGTCTAGATGTAATGATACTCTTGCAATCAGTAGTTTTACATTTCATAATACTTTCAAATATTGAATAACTTGAATCCTCAATAATTGTATTCAATTTATCGTTTTCTATGATTTCGATTTCTGTATCTTTAGTACAAAATGTGCCTAGATTTTTTAGTCCTATTTTTGGCACTTTCACACCTCGTGGGACTGCCATCATTATTCATGCCGTCTCGTTGATTTAAACAAACAATAATTAGATCTGAAATAATCTCTTTTGCTTTAGCATAATCATCGCAACTTTTTAGTTCAATAAGGCATTTTATATAAAAAAATTTAACTCTGACGTCAATATGTTTGAAACAGGACAAGTTAAATAATATTTTTATAAAATGACTTTTGTCTATACGTATATAACATGCATCACTCGCTTCTTGATTGTCTTCTAATTTTCTGTATGAGTCATCAACATATTTAGTAGTAGAAACATGGTCAGTGAAAGCCTTTACGACTGCTCCGATTAATGCGGAAGAATCATCTAAAATGACTTCGTTCGGAGCAGGGTTATGTTTTTTCCAATCTTCGAGCCAGTGGCATATTGTATCCATCGTCTGACTTTCGGATATCATTTGTGATATTGGAACAGAACTTTCATTTTTTATGGTTTTCATCATCAATACGTACAAAAATAAATGTTTAGTCACTAGCATCTTGGTATTTGGACCCAATTCTTTGAAAATGCTCCCAGTAGCATCAATACTGAGAACTAATCTATCCAATTTCTTAATATTTTTCAAACAGGTTTCTTGGGCGTGTGTCCAATAATATACGTAAAATGGGTACAGTGAGATGTGCTTAATGGATTCTTTGTAAGGTGTGACACGTGTCATTATCCACAAAGACAATACTTGATTTGTGTCATAATGTGAACTAGTTCTTTCCTCGTGTTTAATTTGCCTTAAGCAGCCTAACGTGGGCATGTGGGGCGGTTCAATGTCACCAGGTTCCATGAGCTCGTTTGCTATTTTGTTACGGCATACAATTGCAGATTCATGCTTTAGTTCAGCGGACAAATCAACGCGCTTCACTGGTGATAATTTAATCTTTTTTTCCGGAACATGAGTAAACGATGAATCAAAGTTCGTTACAGTACATACACATAGTGCTATTTTATCCACAGGCCAGGAAATCACAACTATTATCGACGCTTTACATTGCTTGCAAAAACCTCTACAAATGATTCTTTCTTGATTCTTAATAGTATAATGTTGGAAAATCCAAAGACAAGGAGTTTTCATTGACTTCCATATTTGTTCACGCAAAAGATGAGCCCACATATGCTTTGGTAAACGATATTTATTTTTAGTGACAGATTTTCCTTTTTGCGTTACTTTTACTTGTTTGCGTAACGGCTGAATTTTTTCCCATTGATACAAATCAATCATAAAATCAAACTTAATTGACTTACTTAGTGAGCAGCGTTGTTCTTCATTTACTCCTGTTTTGCTGCAAGAACTATCATAGTTTATAACTTCCGTGACATCGAAGAAATAATTGAAATTCCTTTGTAGGGATAGTAAAAGTCCTTTTTCGGAAACAGGGCTAGATAAAGCATTTTTTATTTCTGTAAACACAGGGTCACTTGCAGAAGGAAGATTATGAATACTAGGAAAAATATGCTTGTATGCCAAAAACACTTTTTTTTGTTCTTCCAAAGACACTTTACATTTCCTGCCCTTTTTCATTTTGAAATAATGATGATTTATATTTAAAACACTTGTATTACGTTATCTTTGTTCAAAAGTAATGAAATTTCGACACAGTGAATGTCTAACAGAATTTATTACAATTAATATTAATCTACCCTCTATCACCAATTCACCATAATAAAAATAAGCGCCTAAATGAAAATGTTAACTCAAATCGTATGCGTTTTTGCTCTTCTAGTACCATCAGGCACTTTATATTAAATGTTGATAACTTTTTTAACTTGATACTTACAGTTTAACAGTTTTTGAAATTTGACGGCACTAAATAGGCACCAATTGTTGGTCCACAAATATTTTAGTTTCTACAATCAGTTTGAGCACCACAGAGGGGTGACCGTACATCTAAACGTCAGAATGACCGGTCACCTTCAAATTGTTTATTTTGGCGAGAATATCGCGGCACAAATTCTCTGGTAATAGGCACTAGATGGCACTAATAGGGCACCAATTTTTAAGCATATTTTCAACTTGAAATAAAGGGGGTGACCGGTCATTCTGACGCTCACAAAAAACGTCTAGTTGTTATGGCCCTAAAAGCACGGGATGGGAATCGTATCCAATATTCGATATCGGTAGATTACAAGAGGATCTTAGGGAACGTTCTCACTTTTTCTATTCTATGTGCTATTTGATAGAATCTATGAAATAGATCAATGCTTTCTATGTGATAAAATGGCCGTTAGAATGGAAACTCAACTTTGGCACTTTTTCTATTCTATACAAAATCGAGCGACAAATAGAACCCTGTGAACGGCAGTCACAGCACAGATATAGAATAGAGACTGATAACGCGACAATTCCTTCCTATCATAGATCTATGAGATTGATCATAGAATATATTATATTTATCCATAATATAACCAACGTATTTGTCACATCACTAGAAACCGGCATTCGCGAGGATGATGTCGCGTAGTATACATACATAACTTCACGCTATGCCCCTTGCGGGGTAGGCAGAGAGAATTGAACGCCACGTATACATTCAAAGCAAATAAACGTTTATTCAGTCATTTGATGCTATCACACTCTATCAATACAGGTAAACTCCGCGTTAAGGCTCAATTTCATTGGTCGATAACCCGGTCGATATACAGCATGCGGGGACTTCCCGCAGACGGTGTAACGACTAATGAAAGTCATTAGTCGATAGCGCGTTCGTTACACCGCCTGCGGGGATTTTCGCACCCAAAATATTTTTTTCCTTTTTCTTCAGTGAGGCTAATAGTTTCTTCTTCAATAAGTCACAGACAGTTAAATTTGCTCCACATAACAATAATTGCTTTATCCATGGCAAGTACATCTGTTTAGTGCCACTCTCTTAAAATAAGTGCCAAGCATGATGCAGGTTCTCCCGCACCCCGCATGCGGGCCTTATCGACTAGTGAAAACGGTTCCCCGAATGCGGGCCCTATGGCATGCGTTGCAGAAATCTCCCGCACCCCGCATGCGGGCCCTATCGACCAATGAAAATGAGCCTTTACATTTTTGGTACGCATACTCAGAGCGATTCCAAAGATTGACGTGTTCTAAATTTTGGTATATCCTGTAGATTACCAGATTGTATTGTACTGAGCTGTAGATTTGAAGGTAGATCCTGATATGCAGGATCACCTGGGGAGATACCACCCCCTTAGCATTTTATGCCGAAAAGCAGAAATGTTTGCATTTGTTTCGGTTTAAAGGGTAAGTAAGAGAGCCAGCGCAATTACAGGTACATGAGGCACCACCTAAATCCTCAAGGTTAGCAGCGCATCGAAAACTCCCAAACTCGAAAACAGTGAGGTGAGATGTCTATGGGCGACGGTGACCACTTACTATCATCATCAGGTGGCCCGTTGTTCGCCTGCTCTCCTCCTCAAGGTGGGTAGTGGGCATTCGCGTGTAATGTAACAGCTCGAATTCGAGCATTAACAATACGTCGCGTGTAATGTAATGCTCCTCCGGTCAGTACAGTGCCATGCTCGCCATCGAATTCCTATTTGTTACATTACATTACACGAACATGCTTAGTCAGTACCCACCTTTAAAAGTACAATAAAAAAGATGAGATAACAAAGATAATCACACCTTGTGGTAGGGCACTTCCTCGGGCACAGCCGCACGATCGTCGTAGTGCGGCGGTCGCTCGAAAACGCGTTCGCGCTCGTAAGGACGTTCGCGTTCGTAGTAGCGTTCGCGTTCGTCCATCACGGGGCGAGGGAAGCGCCCGCGGTACGGTATTGGTCCGTACGGTCTGTGGTAAATGAATTTGTTAAAGATCGTATCGTACTGTACATCACAACGCCTGAGTCGGCATCTGCGTGCACGGCCTAGATTTAGACTTTCTTGTGGCAATTCAGCCAAAATAAATCGTGTGTTCGTCACGCAATTAAGCAATCAACATCTTTTTCGCATTTTATTTAGCATTTAATATCATTAATTTATACAATTTAATTATAATTTTAATCAAGTGTCACTCAATTTATATAATATAAAACCAAACCTTAGCATATCATCATCCAATAAGTATTGGTTTGTTTTCGTTGTTTCTCGCAGTAATAATGGGATACAATAAATAAATGTTACTTTTTAAAATATTCCTTGCCCCAAACAGTTGTCTTATTAATGTCATGGCATTTGGTTGGAGGCTATATACTTTCGGACATTGCAACCCTTTGTAACAATGGCTGCTTTTATAATTTTGCACGGTAACGACACGTTTTACCGTCACGATTTAACAGGGAAGCAAAATGCAGACGCTTTTAAATTTCCGTCGACGGTATTACCGTTATTACGGGTAGGTAGGTAGGTAGGTAGGTACAGTTACGACAGTATTACGGGTAGGCTCCGTCAAATCGTCACGGCAAAGTTGCGAGTGTAGTGGTAGTGTGTACCTACAAGAATATTAAAGATGTGAGTGAGGTCACCCTCGCGCCTCTCGCCCCGATTCCCACCTACCTGAGGGTCAAGCTTAAAAGTTTTTAAATGCGGAAACAGGAGCCCCAAAATACAATCATATCATACAATCTGCCCAACTGCCCACGAGTGTAGCTTGGTGTCTCACTAATGTTTCACCTGAACACCTCGGGGTCGGGGTGCGGTGGCGGCGACGTGCCCCCGGGCGGCCGCGAACCTAAGGTCATACACCTTGAAGTGTAGCTTTTTGTGTCTCACCTGAAAATCTCAGGGTTGCGGTGCGGTAGCGGCTCCATGTCATGGTGACGCGGAGGCGGCGGCGGCCGCGAACTCTGCATGGGTCATACACCCTAAAGTGTAGCTTTTTATGTCTCACCTGAAAGCCTCAGGGTTGCGGTGCGGTGGCGGCTCCATGTCATGGTGATGCGGAGGCGGCGGCGACGCGCCTACGGCGGCCGCGGCATACGCAAGCTCTGCGTCCGGGTCGTGCACCACTCCGCCCACAGACAAGTGGAGTTTCTTCTCTTCAAAGTCCATGTCTTGCTCCTTACGCTTGTTCGCGATTCTCAGCATCTGTGGTGCAATAGCATAGTCCAGCAACACAAAGTGCAAAAATCTATTTCTTAACTCAAGAAATTCATTTGTAAAATTGACAAGTAGATAAAACCTGGATAGTCAACACTACCTACTACATTGAGATTCTAAATCGTAAACAATCACGTCTGTGTAGTCTCGCAACCAGAATATTTGGGCAGGGAAGGGTTAGCGTGTATGAGCTTTTAGGATTTCGGTGGGGGACCCAGACTGCTGGTTTCCATCATGTTTTCGTTCATCAATTAAAATATACTAAGTATCAAACAATCAAAACCCTAATCAGCATGCTATTCGAAACCCAGCAGTAATTTTTATTTACAACTAATCCCGCGTTTGGCATCGATCTCACCTGGTGGTAAGTGAAGATGGGGCCGAATATGAAGCACACGGGCTTAGTAAGTACTGACTCTTCTATAAAAGCATCAATGCTGAAGCGAAAATATTTGACAACAGACAACGAAAAATTACGAAATAGATCGCTCATACCATACCGGTAATGATGATGAGAGTTATTACCTCTTTAGCCGTACGCAATCCGCGCTCCCAAGCGGACTCAGGCGGGGCGACGTCGCGACTGGGCACCGCGTATGTAGTGCCCGGGGGCACGCCGCGCACCACGTCGAACATGTTGTAGTTGCCTTTGTCCGTCACACCGGGGTGTAGGAATCTGGCAGAGTAATGACGGGTTAATGGATTGCCTTTGGAAAACAATTTCCTTATTCACCCTGGATTCCTAAAGCAATAAGATATATTATACCTGCAACTGACACCCCAGGTGCAAGCGCCTCGTGAGAAGAATCTACAAACAGGGCGCGGCTCGCTCTCTTCGGGGCGGCGCTCCGCCTCGTCCGAGACCTCGCCCTCCTCTAGCGAAGAGCCCCGAGATCGCCGGCCGGGCTTCACGTCTTCTGATAACAGTCAAAAGGTTTTTATTAAACTTATAGTACAGTCGACCACAGGTCCACCTTATAACCAAAATGTAAAAAAAAAAAAACTGAAATGTATCATATTGCGCAGGCATAAGGTTGAGATTTAATTGAAGGTTTTTGACAGATGCTATAGCTTGTTTTCGACTGTACATTTTTGAGGATGCTATTAGTCAGATTTCTGTGATATTTTTATACTTGTTTGACCCATTTCTATGATATTTTGGTTAATACACTTGAGAGTTTTCCAAATAAAGGAATTTCTATTTCTGCTTGTTAATACAAGCTTAACTTAGACCATAATTGGTCCAATGACCATTAACACATACAGACTGTTTAAAAATCAGTATTTTTATATACTGATTAGATCACTAATCAGTATATAAAAATACTGATTTTTAAACAGTCTGTATGTGTTAATGGTCAAATGACACAAATGACACATTAGTGTTAGAACTGGTATGCAATGCAAAATTTTAGATAAACTGTTGTGAATTTACAGTGTACTTGAGTCTCAGAAGTACAGACTGTATAGTAAATAAAAAATATTGTTATGTTATTGTCTGTACATCCCTATCTAAAATAAACATATCACAAAGTACGAAAGTTATGAAGCCCTTAAATTGCAAACCTTGATCAATGCTCTTGACGTCAGCGTCTCCATTTGACTGATCCTTGGACTTAGGCTCGATACACTCTCCTTCCTCTGCCTCGAAATCCAACTGTTCTTCCCCATCTTCTGTATTGCTTGTCTTTTCTTGCGGTACCTATGCACAAAGCATGACAGTAGAATAACTGGCACTCAATACGTTCGAGTCCTATAATAATATTTAAAATTATCCTTACTTTTTCCAATTTAGGTGTGTCTACTTTTCCACTCTCAGATTTTGGTGAAGGTGTACTGGCATCATTGTCACCATTAACTTTTACATCTTGTTTGCTTTCTGGTGATGCAGGTGGTGATTTGGGCTAAAAGTAACAATTCATGTTTTAGATTTAAAAAAATTATTAATACTATTAGGAATTAACATGGTTATTATCGTTAGTACTCTATGCATGCTAATCAGTTTAGTTCCTTAATGATTCCTTCAGTTACCTAGATTGCCGAACCCATAGTACTATTTATGTACTTGTATCTAGTTATTTAAAGTCTGAAAGAAAAATACCTTGGTTTCTTTTTCAGTGTCATCTGGTCCTACAGAATCTAAATCTGAGACATCAGATAGATCTTCATGGCTAATGTTCAGTTCTTTTCCATCTGGCTTGTCACTTGCTACAGACCTACTTCTTGACTTCCTATCCTCTTGGTCAGACTCCATTTCACCTATAAACAAAGATAAAATATTCATTTTTCAAATTCTAAAATTGCCTGGGTTCTGAACCTACAAAATTCAAATATTTACCCTCAGATATTTCTTCTGTAGCAGGATCTTTGGTGCTGGACCTCTTATTATATGAAGAACTC
Organism: Hofmannophila pseudospretella; assembly: GCA_947369225.1. Taxonomy (NCBI): domain Eukaryota; kingdom Metazoa; phylum Arthropoda; class Insecta; order Lepidoptera; family Oecophoridae; genus Hofmannophila; species Hofmannophila pseudospretella. The sequence continues at coordinate 5,723,086 of OX376323.1, read as the reverse complement.
CTGCTTGAACGACTGGAATCAGATCTGCTACGGTTCCTTGCAGCTGAAACCATCTTTTGCTCTGCTTTTGTGTGCCGCCTCCATTGATCTTTTGGACTCCAGTCAGTATTCTTGGTAGATGGTGATCTAACAGGCGATCTAGATGAATTTCGACCTGCCGAAGGACTTGATGATGGAGAACTTTGAGGGTTTCTGGATGGAGACATTGCCTGTGACACTGAATCAGGTGAAGCAGGCCGGGACTGAGGCCCAGGTGACCCTGGGGCTGATCTGGCCACACTTGCTGGACTTTGAGGGGATTTTGGACCTCCCCCAGCTGAAGGATTTGTAGATGAATACATTGGTCTAGGATCAGGTGAACCAATATTTGATCCAACATCACTGGGCGATTTAGGAGCATCAGGAGATTTGGGTCCTGCTGGTGAAGCAGGCATTGAATTTTCAGGAGAATTTATATCTGAATGAGCTCCACTTAAGTTATCAGGGGAGCGTGGAGCTGCTTTGTTAGGAGTTGGGGATCGTATTGAAGACTGTGATCTGCTTTCAGGTGATGGGGAACGTGGTCCATCAGATCTCGGTGATGGTGGAGATTGTGGTGGTGATTGCGGTGGTGATCGCGGTGGTGATCGAGGTGTAGATTTAGATCCTTTCTTCGGACTATCACTTCCGTCTGATGATGAACTCCTCCTGCTCCTAGATCGGGAGCTGCTACTACTTGAGGATGAACGTGCATCTCCAGAGCCATCACGTGAATCTTCTGAATCCATGCCTGGGAACAGATGGCAAGGCTTGGTGAAGGTTTACCACATAAAATTGTTCCCACCCCAAACAAGCATCTTTATTATTGCTGTAAAACTTAGCATTAGAATTTTATTTTTTATTTTCGAACCATTGTTAGTATGTACACTCTTAATCAAATTCATGTGATGTGTAAATTTTTATTGGTCTATAAATATAAAACAAAATATGTACCTTTGTAGTTATTTTTAGGTTATTTCCTAATCACTTTATCATAGAAAACATTACACAAAAGGATGTCACAGCATGGGCTGCAGGCCGTGCAGAAAGCATTGCTTTGCATCCATTTGTATTCACTTTGTATGAGAGATAATTATTATATGAGAATTTGACCCACCTGCAGAATGCAGCCCATGCTGTGTGACAAATCCCTTTCAGTAATATCCTTTCATCATTATTATTATTATTACTTTACATCCTTGTCAGTTTTGCTGACAAATGAAAGAGTAGCGTTTGAATGCCACCAGAATCTCGTTCTAGCTCCAAGGAACTATCAATGATATTGAGTTTTATTTTGTCAATTTGTTTGTTTTCATGAACGAAGGCGTGTAAATGCTACGTTCTGATGTATATTGAAGACACATCCAGCCTTACCTTGAAGATGACGCCTCGACGCCAGTAACGGTGGCACTTTGTAACACTTTTCATATTGCAAAGACTTTTCAACTTTTATCACAACACAAACTAAACTTGGGTCTGTCACATATACTTGTGAACAACTTTTAACTTTTGTAAACGTTATACTGACGAAAACTTAGTAAAATAACACTACTTCAACATGGCTGTGATACAGGAGGAAATATGAACATAATAAATAATCACTTTCCAGTATTTCCGGAGGGTTAACTTACGCCCTTACCTTAACGGAGATGAATTAGACGGTTTTCTCGATGTAATTATAAGTTTATAATTATAAAATCCTTTTATTTTGCGCCGCAACAAGCATTTCCCGTCATCGCAGTCAATCAAACCATAGACTAAACAAATGAAATGGAACAATGACGACGAGAAGTCGAGAAAGGCGAGACGCTAGTCCAAATTTTACCTAACTAATAAATTAGTGCCCTCTATATTTAAAACTTCAAACCTTCCTGAATTATCTTTGATTGGATAATGATAGATAATTGCGTACCTATTGAATATAAATGAAATGGCTTATAATTATATATAATTTTCACATATAAACTCACTAAAATAAAACATCGCTAAACGAAACGTCGTCTCCCTCACTCTCACACAATCTAGTATATGAACGAGGCCCGCTTGCACGAAAAGTTTACCCTGGATTAACTCGCGGACTTTCAACGGTTTTCATACTAAACGGACATCGGGTTAGAGTTAAATGAGAGAAAACGGTTCGTGCAAGACGGCCTAAGAGTGACACTGGCTTAGATTCTGGGGTGGCCGTCAAATTTTAAACTAAACCAAAATTAAATTGTCACGCTCACTCATATACTAGATTGTCTATGCGTGAGAGCGACGTCTCGTTTGACGATTATTGCTAAATTTGGGAACTATTGATACCAGTTTCATTTAAACAAAATTTAGTGATTTCCGAATTAACGCGCATTTACTATAGAGGGCGCTACTATAGAATATGTCACAAAAATTATCTTTCTATGACTCTTGCTCAACTTTACTCTTTAGTCTATAGATTATCGTAGTGTTGCCAGTTAGGCCTACATTTCATAGGATTTTACGGCTCTAGATACTAGTCGCTTTCAAATTTGTGAGCAATTTTGAAACAATTTTCCATTTTCTGATTATCTTTTTACAAAATGATTCTATTTCCTAAGGAAGCTAATTATGAATTTATTTTATATACGTACACAAGACCTTATAAAATTATGCAGGATATAAAATATCTAAAATCTAAAATTGTAGCAACTCCGAAAAAAAAGTTTGCATGAAAAATAAAATGTGATCATTGGCGCCAAAATTCGTATCAGGATTTTGTAGTTTATTTTTGAAAAACTTATTGACTGCTGCAATGATCGACCAAGCACTTGACGATAATATTTCAGAAAATGATGAAGAAGAGAGCTTCTTTCAAGATGTTGATATTTTACAGAAACACGGCATAAACGTCGCTGATATTAAAAAATTGAAAGGCGCTGGAATATGCACTATCAAAGGAATTCAGATGTCCACAAAGAAAAAACTATGTAACATCAAAGGGTTTTCAGACACGAAAGTAGATAAAATAAAGGAAGCATGTCAAAAAGTGGTAACCCTTGGTTTCATGACTGCCTTAGAAGTGAGTGAACGTCGTAAGCAAGTCTTCAAAATTAGTACTGGAAGTAGTGAACTGGAGTAAGCAAAACCCATATTTATTATAAATGTGTACTTACAATTATTTTATTCAGGTATCGAACACATAGCTAGTCCTTTAATGAGCTCGCCCCGACCAGCAGTAGAAACATACCTACACTGTTTTTAGCGGTGAATGAAAACATTCTAAGTAGGAACATAATAATTATTATGATACAAGAAGATGGCTCTTTTTTCGGTTTCTTATGCCATGGGTGGGACCATAATCCTTGTAGACACAGTTCGACATTCACATCGACGTCTCGCTCGTACATGTTAAATGAGCGTAGGTACGAGATAGAAATAATGTCGAATTCGGCAATCATCTGCGAGAATTACTTCTCTTATCGCAGCAGAAAGTAGGTACTTCTGGTACGAATAAGATACCGAAGTATCTACGTTTAGCAGCTGACTGTACAAGAGAGAAACTTGCCCTAATTTTAGGATGATGTAGATACATTTGCCGACTGCTCAAACGATGACGGAAAACGTTCGTGAGAAAACCTGCATGCTTGAGAAAAAAAAAGTTTCAGGAAGGCATAATAAATCCACCAGTAACTCTAAATTATTTATTTATACAACTTATGGACATATTATGTACAACACTTACATTAACACTAAATTTAAAATTGTAAAAAAAAACCGACTTGCCATTGTGAAGATCGCCTTACTGTTTCCTTGTTATCTCGGTAGTGGTAGATCCTAAAGTGATGGATCGCCTGGGGTGGTACCACCCTCTTATCTATTTCTGCCGTGAAGCAGAAATGCTTGCATTTCTGTGTTTCGGTTTGAAGGGTAAGAGAGCCAGCGTAATTTCCGGCACATGAGGCACTCCATCTTAGTCCTCAAGGTTAGCAGCGCATCAAAAACCCTCTAATATTAATACAGTGAGGTGAGATGTCTATGGGCGACGGTGACCACTTACCATCAGGTGGCCCGTTGGCTCGTCTGCTCTCCTTATTTAATAAAAAAAAAAAAAAAAACATCAGGTCCTTGAAATTATCCAGATGTGGGAAGGGCTCCATGGTCCAAACGTTTGAGCTCAAACGCGAACCATCTAGCTATTACCGTTCCAGAAATCCCATCTGACAACAAAGATACTCCAAGAACTTGAAAACCACTGATTCAATTTATATGGCATGGCTAAGAACAATCTCGACAAAATTCTCTATGAAATAAAATAAACCGGGTCCAAATCGGATCATCCGTAGTCAAGTTATGATGCCACAGACAAACAGAGCGACAGACAAACGTGTCAAACTTATAACACGCCCTCACTCGATCGGTCGGGGGTAAAAAAGCACTGGGCCTGCAAGACGGCCCCGTATCGCAATTGGAGGTCTGTACCCCAACAGTAGAGACGACAGTGATGATGACGATTTAATAGTTAATGTTTTGTAGTAAGCTGCTGGCCGGCGGCATAGAGTCGATGGCGATCACGGAGGTGTTCGGAGAGTTCCGTACAGGCAAGACCCAGCTGTCGCATACGTTATGCATAACCACGCAGATCCCCAGCTCGACGGGATACCCCGGAGGGAAGATCATGTTCCTCGACACGGAGCATACTTTGTATCCTTTTACAATTCGGATTAAAGAAAAAATAGTAGGGTGTGTGTGTTCGTTCCTTCATGTTATACAAGGTTTCTTGAAACTTCGCCCCAAGCCCGTACCTGTCCCGAAAGGATTCAAATGACCCGTTATGATGAAAATTAACAATAAGTAACTTTATGCACAGGTGCTGTGCGTAAGCATTCAACGGGTAATTAACAGAATGGTGGAGCGGGAAGGTAGTGAGGAATAGACATGATATTTTCAAAATATTCGGTTAATGGTGGATGTCTAGTTTTGACGATCTAAATAGGTTCCTAAGGGGAACCTCTAAATAATATAATTTGATAGATAGATAGATATACAGAAACACTTTATTGTACACAAATACAGGAAAAGTAAAAACTACAGACATAGTAGCACGATATGTACAAAGGCGGCCTTATCGCTTAAAGTAATATCTTCCATGCAACCTCCGAAGCTAATTGGACATTAAAGAGATTAGCGACAGTGTAGTGTGAAGATATGAAATAGGTTACTATTACTTAATACACAGTAAAGTTAGTAAAATAAAAGTAATATGATGTACATAAATAATTATGTAGGTATACTGAAATAGTTAAGCGCATAGATATACATAATATAAATAAATATATAATAAATAAACCATAGAGTCTGCGGCATCGGACAGAGCGCGGTGGAAGAATATTGTCTCAGCCCTATGCACCACTAGGTGCTCTAGGACCTGAAGAAGAAGAAGAAATAAACACATAATAAAATAGACATTAAACTATAAATAGGTAAATATACATATTGATAATGTTACGTCTGCTTATGTTTATGCTATAAATATAGGTAACCTACGTAGGTAACCCACACAGAAGGCAAATGTGCCACCCACATAGACTTATTTATTACTAGCGTATCACCCATACAATTAGGTACCTGTAAAGTACTTCAAGATCGATCCACAAAGGACTTGTAATAATTTTCCCTAACAGCTTTACCAGTCGACCTGACAGATTGCGGCCTATAGCAGATAGGTTCAATTTGGATCAAAATGCCGTTTTAGATAACGTCCTCTATGCCAGAGCTTATACATCGGAACATCAGGTAAGTTTCTACCTACCTACGTATTTTCTGTATCAGATACCCGCCTATCTAGTTCTGTGCTTTGCTTTCTTTAAGAAGCAGATCTATAGAATCAGATATAGAATTAAGACCTTGTCACTTGCATAAAAAAGTGTACTTTTTATGCAAGTGACAAGTTCTTCATCTTTATGCAAGTCAAGCAAGATGAGTGAAAAAAAATATCAAAATTATTTATTCATGTAACTGGGTACGTACTTTACATCAAGCACGTCAAATTTACTTACTTACTTACTTACTTACTACGCTGGCGCAGCGACCCGAAGTGGATCTTGGCCTCCGATACCAAAGCGCGCCATCGCTCTCTCTCCTGCGCAGTCTCGAGCCAGTCAGGCGCCCGGAGCTCCCGCAGATCCTTCTCCACTTCATCGCGCCAGCGGTATCTGGGACGTCCGACCGGACGTCGTCCGTTAGGGCGTCCCACATACGCTCGTTTAACTGCCCGATCCTCCCCCATCCTAGTGATGTGTCGTCCGAGCCATCGAAGTCGAGCCGCTTTCGTCTCTCCTATAATGTTCGGCTCGTTCACCATCTCTTCTATCTCCCTATTCTTTCTCATCCTACACCCTCCATCTTCCTTCTTGGCTGGTCCCAGAATCTTCCTCAATATCCTCCTCTCGGTCACCAAGAGTCTGTTTTCTTCCTTTAAGGTTAGTGTCCAAATCTCGCATCCATACATCAAGATCGGTCTGATGACAGTTTTGTAGATCCGGATCTTGGTATTTCTGCTCAATAACTTGGACACCAGAGCCTTGTGCAGGGCTGCGGCGACGTCAAATTTACAAAATATATTTAATAATAATAGTAATGTAAGTACTTATAAAAAAGTACTTATTAATAATTCCTAATATCTAATAACATTGAAGTAAATAACTTAATTTGTTCAATTTTCGGATATCGTCAAGTTGGAAATATTTCTTAGGTGCATTGACATATTCATTCAAATTATAGAAAACATTGTTTTCCATATAAAGTCGTGTGGTAAAGTCTTTCGTAACAATGTCCATCAAACTTACGTTTAGCACCCAAGTGACAAAATCCATACTTGCCTATACTTTTAGTTGGAAGAATATGATTCATTTTATTTATTATGCATTTCTCATGCTAGATTACTTAGATAAATTAGAAAAATGGTAAAAAAAAACCTCGAGCAGGATTTGAACCTGCGACCTTGCCGTTCCGTGGCAGTGGTCTAACCAGCTGAGCTATCGCGGCTCACCCTGCTGGTTTGAATATGATTCTTTCGTAACACTGACATGTCAATAGCCGCTATGCCTCCTTTAGGCTGAGCTCCTCGACTACGTGGCAGCGAAGTTCCACGAGGAAGCTGGCGTATTCAAGCTGCTCATCATCGACTCCATCATGGCGTTGTTTCGCGTCGACTTCTCTGGACGTGGGGAGCTCGCCGACCGGCAGCAGAAACTAGCTCAAGTTCTGTCACGATTGCAGAAGGTAACATAATGACAGAAGCTAAAAATATACATTTTTAAATGTGGTTCATTAAATGTAACTACTTATTTAATCATGACCTCTCTTTGAAGGTCAATACCACTACGGACTTAATAAGCCAAATTCCTTATTGTATTTATTTCCTTTTCCCTAATTTCCTTAGCCAAAGCTAAGATCCACCAATCAGCACTGGGCCCGCTCGGTGGACCATGGCCCATACCCCCTTGTGCAAGGGGAGGCCTGTGCCCCAACAGTGGGGACATTAATAGGCTGACGATGATGATGAAACTAAGATCAAAATCTTACACTTTTCTATACTCATAGGTACTTACTTTATTAATGAAGGGTTAATTATGTACCTACATACCTACTTTTATTTGATCAGATCTCCGAAGAATACAATGTGGCCGTATTCATAACCAACCAAATGACGTCAGATCCCGGAGCCACATTGTCCTTCCAAGCAGATCCAAAGAAGCCCATCGGTGGGAACATTCTCGCCCACGCTTCTACCACGAGGATCTCTCTAAGGAAAGGTCGCGGAGAGAACAGGATTGCCAAAATCTACGATTCCCCTGATCTGCCAGAGAGTGAAGCAACATTTTCTATAACCAACGGCGGCGTGGCTGATGCGAAGGACTAATTTTTATTAAAAATTATATTTTAATTTTTTTCTTATTTATTTCCCAAACACGACATGATAAAAGAATAACTGTTTTCTTTTAACGACTGTTGTTCGTTGTTGTTCCTAATTATCGTCAAAAATGAGGATCTAAAGTCAGCTATGTATGTGAATGATAATGGATGAGCTAATGATTTCCTTTTAAATATACAAAGCTTCACGGGCTTTCGCCTGAGTTGTTAGGGATCAATAATTTCCTAAAAATAAAGATTCGGGAATAGACCTATAGAAAATACTGACCCGCTTTCGAAACAACATCCGTGTGATACCACAAGAGTTATTGACCTATAAATGATTATGAATTTAACCGATAACTTTGGTAACCCCTACAAACATGTTACTGAATGAAACGTGTTTCGCTTCAAAGTCCGCACTAACAATCGTCTCGATGCGATTGCTTCTCGTCAGAATGGCGTGACTCTACTGAGCCAATTAAAGGCTCGCTACGATTAGATAAATCGTACCTATACTAAATATCCATTCGTGTTGTGATTTATTTAGGTTACAGCAGAAAAACTACAGGGTGTATCTTTTTTTTCTTTAATGAATGGCCCCTGCTAGTGATTTACACTACAATTTGGCCAATGACCGTGATGGAATCTAGAAAATAACTCGAACGTTTTGGCATGTTTCAAAAAAAACAGGGGAGAGTCGGATTAATTGGAGGTTAGGTTGCCAGATAATCCACATTGTCTGTAGTATTACACTCCCATTTTACTGTCTTATATAACGTTCACTTAACACGGACGATTTTTAGGTAAAATACACTAGTTTTACGAAAAAATAACCACTGTAAACCCTTTTGAAACAATAAAATAGGACGAACACGCCATGACAGCATGAACGCAACAACATAACCCCCCCAGGATGTATCTAAAGGCCGGTTTACATTGGTCTAGTGTTTAACGAAGTGTCAAAAACGAGAACAGTGACGATTACAGAGCTATTATCCACCCCCAGTGCCGATTGGTGGATTTCACGTCTTCGGAAAACTTTTTTTTCTTCAGACATGTAGGTTTCCTCACGATGTTTTTCTTTAAGCAGTCAGTAAATGTACATACTAACGTAAGTAAGCCTTCGGAAAAATTCGTAAAACTCATTGGTATACGTGAAACTGCAGGGTTTTGAACCCGGACCTCCAGCATGAGCCCAGCGTCCTAGCCACTACGCCACTGACGATGCTCTCGAAATAAACATCCATCGCCAACACGATTTTCCGCTACGTCGTTGGCCAAACCACCCAACCCAATACTTAAAAATTCGCCAATATCGCAAAATCACTGTTTTCATTTTCAGTTGTTTTCAGTAATAAATAATAAGAGAAAAAGAAATAACGCTATGTAAATTGTATCTTTTGTCTCACTTACACACACTGTTACAATCAAAATACGTTTTATATTTTCACTTAAAGTGTTGGCAGATGATTTAATTTCTACAAATTTAATAAATTTTTAGTAAAGTGTAGACAATTTTAATTTTGTTGTTAATTTTTGGTCCTGTAGAGCGTGCGGTGTAGGTTGTGCAGCAAACCGGAGTATGACTTCACTTGCCTGTCATTATCAATCAATCAATAAACGTTTATTTCAGACAATAGTGTCCATACAGAGTTGGTTAGTAAATTCTTATAACTATGATAGTAATAAACTTAGAATAAAGTTTATTGTTTGTATTACTGAGGCATTGAGTGCCGGTAAATGTACCGAGATGATGATGTCTCAGTACGGAGCTATCCAGTTTGTCAGCCATGGTGCTCAGGAGGCTGTTGGTGCTGCAGCGCGCCCTGCACATAAGGGAGGCAATCCGTTTGCTCACGTGCATGCTTTGTGCTTGTTTGTTATCAACTAATACGAGTATGTTTTTTTCTCTCGATTTTATTATCAAAATTTTTTTAAAGTAAGCCCTACCTAATGTACCATATAATTATTTCTTGTAACATGTTTTTTATATTTCTCGTGTACAAAATAAAGTATAAAGTACAGATCAGAATTTACACAGAAAAGGCATCGTTGAACATTGTACATACGGCTAGGTACATGAAACAAATAGGCTAGTGTTAGTGACTAGTGTGGCATTACATTAAGTACATACATAGGTACCTAGTTACAAATGATTAACGCAATAATTATTAATTTTAATTAACAACGTAAACTTAGTCATCCATCAGTTATATTTTTCATTATTAGGTACCTATTATATACATGTCATTATGTAAGTACTTATTAAAAAAGAAATCATTAGAACTCACATAAAAGATATTTTCTTTGAAAATCGTTCACGGACTCGCACCGCACTACATCATTTCGCACTCACACCACACGTTTAATAAAAGTGCAGTTTTTATGATCGTCAAGCTTGCAACACCAAATCAGTTTGCTCGATCGAACTGTCAGTGAGAGTTGTGTTTAACTCTTAGGCGCAATAGTTTCGATTTTTTAAATTTATTGTTTAATTTTATTTTATTATTGTTTTATAGACACTTCCTTCAGCTTAGGTTGTTAATATAAATCGTTTTTTTATTTGTTTAGAAATATGAGTGATAAAAAAGACGAGAAAAAGCAAATTCGTGTTTGGTGTGATGGATGGTGAGTACATGTTTTTAGTGTATTTTGAGCGACTATTTCCTCTATTTATAAAGCTGTTCATCAGATTATGACACGTTTATTGTAATTGTTAACGAGGCAAAAGATGACATTATATTTTATAATAAACACCAATATGAAAAACATTGTTTGTAGCAACATCCGGCACTTACGCCTTTTAACAATTCCATCAACCATTTTTACATTAAATCTATGTTTCAGCACGAACATAAAACGTAATATGAGTTAATAGCATTACATTATAGTCCATGAAAGGTTTGCTGAAGGTCTTTTAGCTGAGAATGTTATGTACCTAAGTGTTTTGGTCAAGATACCTACAACGGAAGATGAATATGAAAACGGAATCATTTGTCTATTTTCTATTCCAGTTATGATATGGTACATTTTGGTCATGCAAACTCTCTGAGACAAGCAAAAGCGCTAGGAGATGTACTAATAGTTGGTGTTCACACTGATGAGGAGATCACCAAGCACAAGGGCCCTCCAGTGTTCACACAAGAGGAACGCTACAAGATGGTGCGTGCCATTAAATGGGTGGATCAGGTGGTGGAGGGCGCCCCATATGTCACCACACTGGACACGTTAGACAAGTACCAGTGTGACTTTTGTGTACATGGAGGTAGGAAATACTTACATATTGTTTTATCACAGAGAGGAATCTCATGTTTTGAATTAGGTAATTGGTTTTGTAGTCAACAGTAATTTCTGTTAAATTTTTCCTATTAGAGAAGTATTATATGTAGATATGTAATAGCAATATTAACTTTTAACTTTAGTTTATTGTCAATGAGTTCTATGCCCATCATATTAAGGATCTTAAACTTTTTGAATGAAATGAAACATCATTAGATAATTGCCACTATTATACATACATAACTTCACGCTATATATATATAGAATATAGGCAGTTATAGTTCACAAAATATCTTGATGGTAGGATCTAAATCTTGAAATTGTAATCATAACACACCTTAACAAAATAAATTTGTTCCCAATTAAAGTAATAACTGCGCCATGTTACATGCTTATTGACTGTGGTGTGTGATGTGTCAAATCAATGGAAATGTTTCAAGGTTTTCTACTACTAGTATTGTTTCATTACAGATGATATAACTGTCACAGCAGATGGAATAGATACATATCATTTGGTGAAAACAGCTGGCAGATATAAGTAAGTTGAATATACAACTTATTTTATATTAGCAAGTCAATAGTGCATGTGAGAAAGAATCACTGTCAGTCTTTGTTAGTCCACTTCTGAATATAGGCCTGTACAATGCAATATTGTGTCAAGAAGTCTGTATACATTACTTTCTCTTTCTACATCCTGGTTACTACCAGCCACCTTGCACAGATTATAGCTCTATCTATTATTGCTGAGGGTTAACTCATCTTATCTTATGATAGGGGGCCGGGAATAACCCAGCGGCACTTCGATCCTTGAGGATCTTTTGTGCCTACCCTATTTACACACTGGTCATCTCAGTGTGCAGGTTTTTTTTTATATACTTCTAAACCCGCATTTGACCTCGATCTCGCCTGATGGTAAGCGACGATGAGGTCGACGATGGTGCATGCGGGTCATCCAGTAAATGTTTCCTCACGATGTTTTCTTTAACTGTTAGAGCAGTCGGTAAATGTACGTAAGTCTTCGTAAGGGGTCAACTCATACTATGTGGGTTAAACTTTAGTGAAACTACTTGTTTGTTAATCGCTCTTAGAGATAAGACTGCCTAGATTGTATTAATCGTTTTGTACTCACTGTATCACACTAATTTTGTGCAATAAAGTGTATTCATTCATTCATAAAGTGGCCAACCTATTGTCAGACTTGTTCAGGCCGCCTCTGACATGGCCACACCCCTGCTGTCAAAGGACAACAACCAGGACCGACATTTAACATGCCCTCTGAAGCAAGGAGAGGCCCAGATGAAGTGTGCCACTAGCGGTCAGCTATTTTGGTTCTGACCTCGCCCAATTTTGCTTAACTTGTATGATCACTTTATGACCATGGTTGCAGCAAGACTGAGCCCATTTTAGTGTAACTACTAATAGTGAGGATATTACTACCACCATCGGTCTAGGTAAATTCTTTCCACTACAAGAGGATTAAAGAAGATATTCTACCAGAGTATGAAATATTTTTTTTGGAAAAGGGCTAATAGTTCAAGTTCATATTCACATTTCAGTACAAATATGACTAACATGTTACGCATTTGCAATCTGAATTACTATTATACTATGATAACGTGTCACGATAATGTATTAATGAGTGATATATAAGCCTTTATTTACATACATAGGTATTTAAAATATTTGATCTTATTGAGGTGATAAGTTATTTATAAATAACACTATATGCTATAGCACTGCAAATTATATATTCATTATTAGAGACTGGATTATATGCATTTACATAATGCATATGCATTTGCATATTTAGCCCATTCTCACCGGTTATTTCATATTTTACCTAAAATCTAGCGATGATGCATATTTTCCCTATATTTACAATATTTTTCGATAGGGCCGTTAATGAATGAAATCTTACGTTATATAAATACTGCCCAGTTACCTCAGTTGATGTGGAACGGTCCTTTTCCACTTATATATTGAACACCTACCAACCTACCTACCAACTTCCCTTTAACTAGTACCTACCTATAAAATACAACAATAACTGTGACCATGTGAACCCAACCTGACTAACGCTCTCTCACCTCCCCGCACCTCTCCCTCACAATCACCTTATTTTCTACCTAAGATATATTATATAATGTTAAGTAACATAATGAAAATTTATAATTGGCAAATGTTATAGTAATATTTTATTATTTTTATAAGGTCAAAAAAAAGCTGTAAATTTAAGTAAATAAATAATATAATATATAAAAATATTTTGAGTGATTGAAGACAATATTACTACCGAACATTTGGAACAGTACCTGATTGTTTACGTTTACAAGAGTAACATAATGTTAAATAATTGTTAATTATCGATATGTTATTCAACTACTTACTAATTGTATAATTATGCTGATTTTGAAATAAAAAGTAAAAATTACTATTTTTTTAAAATTTTTAATGTTGCATATTTTGACACTTTTCATGCATATTTCAAGCTTTTTATATGCATATAATCCGGTCTCTATTCATTATACATGTCTTAAACCAGTAGTGACATTGACCAAACCCCCTGCCCTCTCTAAGAAACATCAAACACGTGGGGTGTGTCGAGCTATGTATGTCATTTTCACCAAAGTACATTCAGTATCTTATCTTGCATCATAGATAAGAAATCTTGCAAGGTTTTATTAGGCTATCAAAACTTTGATTACCTGGATTCTTTATCGCAATACAAATTATTGAGATGTAAATTGATGACTAAGCAACAATGAGATCTTCACAATCTATTTGTGACTTTTCATGAGTCATGGATCATTGTTTCAGAGAAGTGCCACGAACAGCGGGCGTTTCAACGACAGACCTGGTCGGCAGAATGTTGCTGCTTACCAGAGAACACTTCAAGTAATGTCATTTCTTATACTCTAATTGCTACTTAATTTCCCATTTGAATTTGAATTTACATTCCCTCTGAAAGCGGGTATTTTTTCCATTAAAATAAGTAGCTAGAGGCTAGCTCTAAATACATAATGGCTTCGATTCAGAGGTGGACACCTCTAAATGAAACTATCACGCTCACTCATATATTTTACTAGATTGTGTGAGCGGGATGAGAACATTGTTTAGCGAACATTGTTAGGCAACAAACCAATTTGCCCACCCCTGATTCGATGCCTATATGTTGTCATATTGATACACCATTTCACTGGTATTTATTCACTAAAAAACGCCTGTCGTTTCATGTCTATAACTATTTCGCCGGTTCAACAGTACGTACGTAACAGAAACAAGTGCCGACTTAAGGCCTCGCCACATTGACCGCGATCTTGAGCCCAATTCCACTGTTTTACAACGTTCATCGTATCTTAACTCGTTCGTTAGCTTGACCGAAACGTGACGTTAATCGAACTGTTTGTGACTGGCATACGAAAAGCGTCTAGTCGAGTAGTCTCTGCAATTTAGTTTATATTGAGATTACGTTGTATTAGTGGAATCGGACCCTTATCTCCAATCAGCGACTGGTCTCACTCGCTCTGTGTTCACTGCCCACGGTTTATGATCGTGCTCTGTATGGCGAGTTCTTTAACCTTTTTACTGCCACGATCGTCTATGGAAGAGAAGATACAACATAAAGTTGCTCCATACCCCAACTTCTTGCCAAAAAAAGAAGTCAGAAATTCTTTCAATAGGCGAAATGTGCGTCTTTATGATCATGTCACCCGCCTCACAGAAATTGGGCGTTTTCAAACTAGACGATAACGACACCGACACGCCACCGATATGTATGGTGACGTTGTGTGACAGCATCTAGTACTAAATGTATGAGATTCGACAACCGACGACATAGTTATTGTATTCGTTATCATCTTATATGAAAACGCCTATAAGGTGGCGTGGCGGCAAAAAGGTTAGGGCCGCTTTAGCTAACCCCTGGGTTAATTCGCGAATTGTCTATAGTTTCATACAAAAAAGATCAGGGTTTGCGTTGGTGTAAGACGTTTTTGTGACTTAACCCGGGTTAGGCACTAACTCTCGGGTTTTCTCTTAACTCGACTTTCGTGCACGCCGGCATTAGCCGGTTCGCCAACTGGAATGTGGAATGTTCCACTTAAGGCCTGGTGTGGTTTCCAGGAGAGGTGACAAAGAGTATTCGGTGGGCCTGGAGCACTCCAACAATCTCGGCACGGACTCGACGGCGCGGTCGCCTTACACCGGCTGCTCACAATTCCTGCCCACTACTCAGAAGATCATACAGTTCAGCAGTGGATTGTCGCCTAAACCTAGTGATAGGGTAAGTGTTGTTACCTTTTAACAGATTCTGTAATTGTAGATTATGTCATTAAAAATATGAAAAAAAGACCTTTAATTGGAAATTGAATTCACCATCTGCGGTCGACATAATTTCACCATCCGCGCTCGACTAAATTTCACAATATGATATGCCGCGTCTGTATTTTTTTGTAAATTCACCGTCCAACATACCCGCACGCATACAGGACTATTTA
The DNA here is from genome assembly GCA_947369225.1 of Hofmannophila pseudospretella. Classification (NCBI taxonomy): domain Eukaryota; kingdom Metazoa; phylum Arthropoda; class Insecta; order Lepidoptera; family Oecophoridae; genus Hofmannophila; species Hofmannophila pseudospretella. Next base: position 5,707,421 of record OX376323.1, on the reverse strand, counting down.
CGTATCTAAATAAATCTTTGGCGTTACGTCCAATTCCCCGAAGGTCAAGTTTACCTTTAGGGCCAGTTCCCCGAATCTCCAGTCATCCAATATAAAAGGATCATTTCTAAATTTCGATTTTGACGAAAACTGTTTATAAAGAATAAAAATAATGCATTCTAATAAAATTTTGCTGAAACCCTGGAGTCACACAATATTTTATCTGCTTTTATTTCCGGCACTGGCGACCCGCTACGATAATTCCAAACATCATTTCAATTGTGATGCAATAGAGGATATATTTTTGTTTTATTTCGAAGCGCCGCCATAATAGTCATCTCGGAAATCATGCATGAGGTCATTACCTGTCAATATAATCCCAAATGTTGTTATCCACTTCTTAATTAATTAAATACAGTCTAACATCAATTACTAATAATTTTATTTTAATACAATTGTTAGTCAAATAACCTGCCCGTTGTCGTCACTGGTATCCCTGGGCCCTAATTAGTATTTACTATTGCAGTATATTTTAATTTGTGTACCATAGGTGCAATTGGCATTGCCGCGCTGTATCGCCATGGCCAAACATTTTAAAAAAAGTTTTATTTATTACACTTGGGACAATAAACAGAAGTACAATATGTATTAAGAATAAGGAAACATTACATGATAGGGTAATTGTACCATCCTTGTCCTCGGATATACATGTGAAATTTACAATTATGCTACGATGATTGCATGTTGTAGTTTCATAATTTAGTACAGGGTGGACCAAAAGTCCGTTAACATTTAAAATGGTTATAAAAAATACAAATGCTACTTTAGTGAAAAACTGTTTATTTAATAATAAAGTAGACAAATTAGGATTTCACTTTTAAAAAATAACATCATTCAAATGTGACCCTTGTTCATCCTGGCACACCTGTAACCGGGAACGGAAATTTTGCATGACCGCCCGACAAGTGGTTGGTGAAATGTTCTGCATTTCCTCGCGTATATTTTCTTTTAATTCCTCAATAGACACTGGGTTGCTGATGTAAACTTTACTTTTGAGATATCCCCAAAGGTTAAAGTCCATTGGAGTTAAATCCGGGCTGCGGGGTGGCCAGTGAATGTCACCTCTTTTGGATATGACTTTTTGGCCAAAAATTTCACGAAGTGCTGCTATAGAGTCATTGGAGGTGTGACATGTTGCCCCATCTTGTTGGAACCAAGAGCTTCGATTAAAGCCTGAGAAGTCCTGTAATGCTGGAGCAAAAAAATTCTGTAGCATCACAATGTATCGCTCTGTATTAACGGTGACGGCGCGGTTTCTCTGATCTTCATAAAAATATGGACCAATGATTCCGCTGGCTGACAATGCGGCCCATACAGTAACCTTGGGCGAGTGTAAAGGTTTTTGGTGCTTCAAGTCCGGGTTAGTGTCACTCCAGTATCTGCAATTTTGTCGATTGACATGTCCATTTAGGTGGAAGTGTGCCTCGTCTGAGAAAAAGATGTTATTGAAGCTCGTAAACCTCTCAAGCACTTCGTTAGCAAACTGCAGTCTCTGAGCAGGGTCATTTGGCTTTAAAGCCTGTACAATTTGAATTTTGTAAGGATGTAAATGTAAATCTTTGTGTAGAATGCGATTTAGAGATGTTCTGGGCACATCTAAAGCACTAGACCGCTTTCGAGTAGAGAGACCAGGTTGTTCTCGAACAGACGCTCGTACACGCTCTATGTTTACTGGATCGCGCGATGTCCTAGGTCGGCCGGATCGTGGTTGACTTAAAGTTGAACCTGTTGTTTCGAACTTCTGTACCCATTTTTTAATCGTTTGAATTGTTGGTGCTTGATTTCTGTTCCGTATATTGTAATGATTACAAAATTTCCGTTTAGCTTCGGTCGTAGAATCGTTGTTTCGATAGTACTCGCGTACGCAAAATGCGCGTTGCGCTCCGCTGAATGACGCCATGGTACTAAATCCCTATTAGTAGCTCTCGCTTGTAGTAACACCCCCCGCGCCAATACCCCGCCCGCGCCGACGCAGCGACCTATTCAAATGTTAACGGACTTTTGGTCCACCCTGTAAGTACGATGAAATTAGCTCCTATCAAATTAAATTATACGATAATAGTAAATAGTAACTATTATTTAATCTGTGATTACCTATTTCATCAGCAGCACAAATTTATAAAAGGCATCACGTAAACAAAAAACATATTTTTTACTTAAAAATACTGGGTTGTGTAGTCGGTATGTAGTGTACAGTGGACATCACGTCAGGTTAATACTCTTTAGTCTTTGTCGCTTTAAATTATTTGATATATTCATATGTCGAGAATCATAACAAAAACTGATTGCGATATGGTTCCACAGAGTATAGCTTGATATGTCGTCCACTGTACCATACAGATGGTAACAATAGTGTGAACTATGACAGTGGCTACACCATTTTAACCTCTCTTGACCTTGTTTTCGATACACAAATGTTTTCGATTAGGTAAATTGTTAATAAGATACTACGCCACTGGCGAACATTTATGCGTCCTGTGTTTAAAATAATTTATCTATTAAAAGTTAAATGGTTAACACTTGCGGTTGTTGGTACTTGGTGAAACTTGTAGTACATGATTATTAGACTTAAAATAATTTACTGTTTATCGTGAAACAGTATATTATTTAAGTCTAATCAGTTATTATAGGTATTTAAGTATATAGGTATTTAATTCTAATAAGTACTCCAACCTGGAATCGATGTACGACTTCGTGTCTTTAGCAGTTGAAACCGCGGGACCATTGGGCTCCGAGGCCAAGGATCTGATTCGCGCTGTGGGTAGGCGAATTAAGGAGAGAGGAGGTGATCCGCGAGCCGGCCACTTTTTAGTACAGCGCATTTCCCTCGCCATTCAGCGAGGGAACGCCGCGAGTATCCTGGGTACTTTCGGCCAGGGGGCACTTCGCGGGGGGCTGTTTGACTGAAATTATATTATATAATTTTTACCTAGTTATAGTATGACATTGATTTTATTATTTTAGTCTAATCATATTAAAAGTTAATTTATATCTATCCTCGAATGAATCATTCATAAATTGAATGACGGACGTGATCAATTATTGTAGTATTATAATTTTTATTAATTACTGTTTTTTTTAGGAATTTAATAAGGAAGATTTATATTTGAATTATTTAGTTAGGTAATTATGTAAATTTTACGTCGTGATTTTGTAGAAGACAATCATTATTTTGTTCGTACCTACTTATATTTTTGTGCTTGACCTCGATTTGTCGAAGGTTTTTATTTATTATTTAAAGGTCGTACTGAAGTGACGGTAAAAAATATCTATTAAAAAACTTAATTCCTATTTGTATTTGACCTTTTTATTCAGTTGCAAAGTAATCGTAATATTATGTTATTAGAAGTTTTTTTAAATGAAGATTCTTCGCTATGATTTGATGCTACTGACAACTTACCGTTCGCATAATGCTTCTTCATTCATTATGCGAACGGCTAAGGAATGGAACAGCCTACCGGCGTCTGTATTTCCCGAAACCTACAACCTTGGGATCTTCAAGGCCAGAGTGAATAGGCATTTACTGGACCCGCATGCTCCATCGTCGACCTCATCGTCGCTTACCATCAGGCGAGATCGAGGTCAAATGCGGGTTTATTTATACATAAAAAACAACTATAAAACTAATTATACTTGGCTATATAATTACACCTCTATTATAACAAAAACATATTTTTTTCATAAATTGCGCAGCGTGTAGCAATGGAGGTGCAAAATACATAATTGCAAATAAATAAATAATGTTCTTACAATAAACATGTATATTTAGCCGGTATAGTTGGAGGCAGAACTTACGTATATTGTTTTTTATTACGTATTGGCCGAAGCCGTGCACAATATAACTGAAGCAGTACCTATTTTATGCAGTTTTACGAAAATCGCACCATAAATTAACTATGGAGAAAAGTAGTCATATCTAAACGTATCTATTAGATCTTTACTTATAAATAGCGGCAAAATTGAAAGCAAAAATTTTATATACACATACATATATAACTTCACGCTTGCCTTGCCAGCTGGGTAGGCAGAAACAATGGAGCGCCACGAATATTATATGATATTTTTATTTCGCTCATTCAAATTATTGGCCCAAATCAATGCATTGTTGACATTATTCATGTCTGTTGAAGTTCGCTGAGCGGAAAATCGATGAAATATTTGTTCATAAATGCCTTTTAAGCACCCAGTTTTCTTTTCCTTAGTGCCGTGTCGTGTCGGTCATATAGAATAGCACAACCCCAACTCTTCGCGTGGCTGTCGTACGAGGGGACTAAGGGTCTTAGTGGAAACTATTTTACATCTAGTAGACGGTGATAAGCTCGCCACGTTTGTCCACCAAATCTTACGGCGAAAAGAAGAATAAACTACCGTACTACTGTACTGTACTATACTATACTGTAAGGACCTTCTTTTCCTGAATTTAATACTTACCCTAAATATATTTACAGGTTGTATATGTCGCGGGAGCCTTTGACCTATTCCACGTGGGACATCTGGACTTCTTAGAGACAGCGCATGCGCAGGGCGACTTCCTCATAGTGGGGCTACATACGGACCTCGAGGTCAACCGCTACAAGGGATCCAATTACCCCATCATGAACTTGCATGAACGTGTGCTCTCTGTGTTAGCTTGTAAGGTAATGTATTTGTTTGATTAATATTGAAAAAACATACATAGGCTAGAACTTCATGGGTCCGATTCCTGTCCCGGTTGGGTTCGCTGCATCCAATCACGAAGCGCTGATTTCAAGTGGGGGAGGGCGAAGCTATGTGATTGTTTACATCGAACCGAACCCGAGCTGGAACCGGACTCGTAAAGTCCAAAACATACAGTCAACCACAAGCTATAGTATACATCTGTCAAAAACCTTCGATTAAATCTCAACCTTGTGCTTGCGTAATATGATATATTTCAAATTCTCAAATTTTGACGTTTTGGATAGGTTGACCTGTGGTCGACTTTACATACATAAATTCACGTTATGTCTCACTGCGGGGTAGGCAGAGAAAATGGAGCGCTATGAATCTCTGTCTTAGCACACCTCTCTTGCTTCATCTACTTGAGAACTACTGTTAGGTGGGGAAGTGGTATGGGAGCCCCACCCACCGACTACTACCCGTGTACTACCCATCGGAAATATATATGGACCTTCTGCTCAATTACGACACGTATCGTATACGTTTAACGTCAAACCGTAGCGTATTCTCTATTCTTTAAAATACAGTTTACTTTGTCGAAATCCGTCGCGTCGTTTCGAAGCTAGCTCACTTTAAATTGAGCGCTAAACGCGTAAACCTCATTTTTAGTGTTCATTTCCGCGGTCTATGACGCCACCAGAGTGAGCCGAGGGGGGTCGAGCATATTTTTTTCCTTGTCAGATCTATCTTTGCGCTGGTATAACTATTACTTTTTTAACTCTTAAACTTTCGTTACACGAAGATCTCTAAAGTACATATTTCTCGTTACGTTACTTTTCTTGGATGACCCCCCTTAACCTAACGTAAGGCATTCATTTGAATGTATGGATAAGGTGTTTTCAAACGAACCGTCTGAATATATTGACTTTGCTTGCAGTATGTCCATGAAGTGGTGATTGGCGCGCCATACAGCGTCACGGCAGAGCTGATGGACCATTTCCGCGTAAAGGTGGTGTGCCACGGCCTCACGCACATCTCGCGCGACTTCGACAGCGCTGACCCTTACAAGGTGCCGAAGCAGAGAGGCTGTTTTAAGGTACGTAAATCTTACGTATGAAAGAGATCCTATTTTCTAGCAGTCTGTCAACGAATGCTAGATATTTTTTCCTGATCATCATCAAGGTCTTCAAGGTTCCAGACGTGGGAAGGGCATCATGGTCGTAAACATTTGAGCTCAAACTCGAATCACCTAACTGTTACCGTTCCAGAGATCCCATCATACTCCATTATCCCAAGATACTCCAGGATCTTAGAAAATACTTTGGTGACACACGCTTCGCCGGGCTTCGGCCTTACCGTGCCATGCCAAGGCTGTCTTAAAATCCCTATACAAATATTTATTTTTAGATATTTTTTCTCTTGTGAGGTCTCAGGATTCCCTACAACTTTAGTTCGAGAAGACCCCATCTAACTATTATGGTTTCGGCAAGCCAATTATCTTCAAATTCTTCAAGTTTCATACAGTAAAATTGATGATCGCTTACTTTTCCTGGTCATCATTACAACCTGGATTCAGACGTCGGAATTCGAACCATCTAGCTATTACCGTCCCAGAGATCCCATTTGACATCAAGTACATATGTTAAATTATCCTCATTCTGTCATGATGCCTCATCTCTGGTTTTAAGAACTGTAATGTTATCATTAACATCAATGAATGAATGAAATAGAGACAGCAGTATCGCGTTAGTATAGCGCTGTCTCTATCTATCACACGTCATACCATACCATGAAAGCACCGTAATAAGCACCGTAGTTTGAATACTTTATGTAAACAACACCTATGTATGTAGTTTGAATTCCTTTTACAGTCACTGAACTCCGGAAACACGATGACTACAGAAGACATAGTGCAGCGGATAATTCGCCACCGGCTCGAGTTCGAGGTACGAAATACGCGCAAGGAGAAAAAAGAACTCGCCGTAATTAATGCTCTACAAAAGGAGCATGTCAAGCAAAATGGTGACTATGTCAGCGAGAAATCTAGCTAAAGCGATACTTAATTGTACTGCGTAATCTGTTACTATATACCAAATATATTTATTAGATTCAGTGTGCTATTTAGATATTAAATAATTATGTAATGTTTGACAGCAATCTTAGTCGTGTAACTTAACTATTATAGTTGTTATAGGAGGCATAACATGAAAGCATTAGTGTGGCCGTACACGTTCGATTTCGATAGGTATTGTCCGATATTCCGATCCGCGTCCGGAATTTCCGATACTTGTGAGATGAAGATGATTAATTCTTCACCTGGCAAACAGTTACAATTCAATTCGTTTATTCCAAGTTGGTACAAATTGTATACTTTTGTTCGTCAATAATATTCATACAAAATTGACAATAACAATTAAAATAATAAACAAAATAAGAAATCGTAATGAAACCGAAAATAAAACAAAAAAATATAATATATTAATCAATTATACTAATTCCTTGATTACGTCATGACCACGCCAAGCATTTTCATCATTTAAATATTCAGGTTACAGATTTCATGACGTTTCACGCACAAGGGTACGCCACTCGGATTTCCATTTTTACCGAATTGCACATTCTTACATTATTGTTACAAATTAGGTTGTAAGAAGTTTGCAATAAAAAAAAATTAATACAATATTGCGATGTCCAAATGCGTGAACATAATTTAATCATTTATTAATTAAAAAACCATGGAATATTTTTATTGGTACACTTTGTGCAATCCATCATTGGTAATACTCAGTTGATTGATGACGCACCTTTGTGCGTGAAATGTCATGCAATCCGTAACTGTTTTGCCTGGTGAAGAATGAGCCGTCTTCTTGTGCCATGGTTTTAATATTGTTAGCACGTCCTCAGGACGCTTAAGTCTTCAGATCGAATGCGCAGGACGGAAGGTATCTATAGGGCTCTTTTAAGACTACCGTGCCTTTACCGTCCACGATTTTATCGTTCACGTACACGGTTAACGCTTTTATAATTTACCTACCGGTAGGTGGGAAGCGGGGCGGGAGGCGCGAGGGCGACCTCACTCACACAACTTTAATATTCTTGTAGGTACACACTACCACTATACTCTCAACATTGCCGTGACGATTTGACAGGTAGCTTAGGTGTGCCTCGGCAACGGTAATACCGCTGACGGCAAAATGTTACCGTCGACGGAAATTTAAAAGCGTCTTCATACATTTCCATACATTTTGCTGCCTTGGTAAATCGTGACGGTAAATCGTGCCGTTACCGTGCAAAATTATGAAAGCAGCCAATGCACGGGACGAATTAATCTGTACGCGGCCTTCAGGGTCCCGGATCAGAGTTGGATTGAACTACTGGATGTGTACGTCCGATCTTAGGATATCATAATTAGGTTTTAGGTTAGACCAGCGGGTTAGACGCGATATCACAGTTTAAAATAATGCTGATTTAAAAAAAAATGTTGACAAATATTTTTAGATTTGCAGTCTATTGTCGATGAATAACAAACAACACATTTTAAATAATTATAATTTATTATTATTAGTTATTTTATTACTACTCGTGATTATTAAATTATACATTTTAGTAAATCCATGACATTTTTAATATTACATAACGCGACAACGGTAATTCGATCATTATGATTATGAACCACAATATATTGCATACCATGTGCAAACTAACGGAAACTAACAAATACTTATAGTGTTTTATACACAAGCACTAAAAAAAAGCAAAGCAAGCAATAAGTAAATAAATAACACAACTGATCGACCGATCTCGCAACGTATTCACGATGTATGTAATTATATGATGCGATCAGCGCATAATGTAGAGTAAATCCGCTAAAAGCTTAACGCACTTGCGCTGCGCTGCACTGCGCTGCGGACAACTGCGCGGCACTGCGGGGCTCCACATATAAACCAGAAGGTCCGCTCCGGGCGTCCAAGATTTTGATTACGTCATTCGACCGTAGCGCTAGGGCAGATATAATTTCCAGTTCGAAAGAAATAGCCTTGTGAAAAATATTTCTGGCAATGTATTTCATTTATTAAAAGTACAAAAAATTATACCTACCACACGATGCCCCACAGCGCGTGTATTTTGCGCCCGAGTTCCTTTGACTTCCTTTGAGATCGCCTGTACGCAGTGTCCTTGTGTGCGTGAGCCGATTTCCCGCGTTTGTATTGAGCGGACATTTGGGTGTATTCTGTGGCGGCACCCTCGGCCGCATGGGCAACTCTCGGGGGTTTTTTCTCAAAAGCTCTCGCCATTTTGACTAGGAAACAGACATGTTTGCAGTTGCCGCGCAGCGCCACGCCGCGTCACGTCAGTTCAGAACTAGCCGCTGCAGTGCAGTTACCTGCAGTTGCAGTTACGTTCCGCGCCACGCAGCGCAGCGCAAGTTCGTTTTGACTTTTTCTCTGAAAACGCCATACATAAGTTGAATGAGAGGACGTTACTTTCAATTTCATTAATGAGGTTCATCATTCAAATTGCATGAGGTGATGCAATTTGTACAAGATATCTCTCGAATTTTCATTTGCCATTCCATTGCACTGGAAGCCATGCCAGTAAAAAAACATTTAAGACGAAAATTGCTTCCATGCAATGCAGCACATTCTTGTGTACCTTATTACTATGTATAAATTGCCTAAATAATCTTCATAGTTCGTTTATATATTCTATATCGAAATTATACTTATTTAATTTATATCTACCTGCCATATGTTGTATTTAATTTAATTGTTATACTTAAGTTTAGAAGTACTTATTAATTATTTGTTTCGTTTAATAATGGTTGCTCTTGTAACGTCTAAATTGTAAATAATTGAATTTTCTGTGTTGAGATCACAGATTATAAATTAAAGAGAGATGTAAGTAAGTACTATTCAGCTGATATTACAAAATGTATTTATTTCAAACATGTTTATATTCTGTTCTACAGAAGATACATTAAAAATTTATAATAGCATATCGTTGTTTCATTCTTAAACTACCTCCTATATGGTGTGTACAAGTATGTCCATAGATTTATACCAACCACCGAACCTGAGTCTAATCATACAATGCCAGCAAGTGAATGGAACAATTTGAATGGAACTTAATTTGTGGCGCCACGCTATCGCCGTGTTTACGGACACATCGTTGGTTTACACTTTTACAGCATCTTCAGACAGAATCTGTATTTGTGTCCGAGTAAGAGTGGTTGCCATGATGTTATCAAGATCGTCCACCGCCAATCAATAATTCCTAGGCCCATGAGCACGGTTCAGGAAGGTATTTCATTTACCGTATTTATAATAATTATTCCACATAATATAAGTTATACCAAGGACCGTCCGGAACGAGTCTCTTCAGACGGGCTTCTTTCCTCAGGTGGTTCCTCAGAGAGTGGTTGCTGTTTGATTGAAAGAAGATTGGGCATTTTAGTGTAACATTGAATTTAGTCCATCTATTGAGTGATCAATTTCAGGAACGGACAAAGAACTTTTAATCTTTTCGGGAACGGAACAGACAGTATCGAACAAAAATCAAGCTTGCGAATTTTCCGTGAGCATACGGGAAAGCAAAAGCTCATTAAAACAAATATTCGTAGGTAGTTGAATATACGTATTCAAATCAATGATGCCATTTTTGACTTGTAAACAATGAAGGATTTTCCGGCAGCTTCCAATCAACTCAACAGATGACGCTGATTGTATACTGGAATGTCAAAATATGGGTACCTAGCAAGCAACTAAGCCATAAAATTTGAAAATTTAAAAAAGTTTCTTTTTTATTATCGTATCGATCGTAGATATTAATTCTTTGTTATTTGCTCATAGTTCCTGTTTTGGGAATTGATGAATTCGATGAATTTCAATTATTTTTTTAAAACTACCTACTATGCAATGAACAAACATTATGTCAAAACTACTCTTCTGTCACTTTGACATTCCTGTTAGATGTAACGCCATCTATCTTGAATGGCAGAAATTTAATCTGAAAAATCCTTCATTACTAAGATTGTTGTTTCGGAAAATAGGGGCCGCTGATCTGATCTAAGATCATTGATATTTGCGCAACAATGCGACAAGGATCTTTTGACGCGTGTCAAAAATCGGAACTGACGCCGCCATCTGTTTTTAACATAAACATAGTAATCATAGGTTTATGGTTTCTAAGCACTAAGTATTTTAATCATTTTGTTTACATCTCCCAACACTTCACTCATTCTTCACCGTAAGCTGAATTTTAGAATAAGGTATTTGTCGATCGCTGCTGTCGTGTTGTTATGGGCACAGAATAATAAATAATCTTTATTGTGTGGGAGAGAGGTCACTGTTTATAGGAAAATTTCTCTTCGTCAGTATAAAAAAGATAACATAGTTCGTAAGTACTTTTACTCAGAGTCGTGAAACCAAGTTAAAAAAGTTACGTGCATTTTGTGGTATGGTAATATTTGTTTACAAAAATCAAAATGGCAGGAAAGTGTAGTAGGTACTGTACATGTTGAGAGAATCTATTTATTTGTTTGTGCATTCTTTAGTGACGTGGTTTAACGCGAATTTACTCAATTTGGACTAAAAGTTTAGATACGTTCTTTCGTTGCCATTGGAATCAACACAGGCTTACATTATAAACAGGATAAAGGTAAGTTTATAACCGCCCACTTCAGCTAACACAATCAGCTTCTATTCAATCTGCTACTTTTTTGTTAAAATTGAATTACTATTATCGTTAACACGATGTCACGTGTAGGTAAAATAGTAGAGACAAATCGTAAACATGCAATATTTAGTAGAATTTGATATAACGTAATAATGATAATGGGTGAAGGTACCGACCGATCATTTGAGAAGTAGAAAATAGATCAGCTGTCATGGATTTTACTGCGTAACCAGACACTGCGAATAGTTCATATTTTTTATCTTGTTGATCAACGTTTTGGTTCAATTAAATGATGGACTTGTTAAGGCAATTTGATATCAATACCTCTTTCTTGACTGCTGAATTTTAGTACTATAAGTATGCCGCCAGTAAGATTCTATTTACTACGGTACTAAGCTTGATTCAGACTGCCCTTGCCATGTAAGTATAGTACTATCCCTAAATCTAAGGGTATCTTAAAATTATTTACTTATATTCAAACATAGCTAAAGATGGACGTTTATTGAGCAAGAATATAAAATATTGTTTTCTGTGCTAACCCAGAACAAGACCTCTGTAAAGCCACTTTAGCACCAATGTTTGTTCATCGTTATTAGCCTACTAACGTCCCCACTGCTGGGGCAAAATCCTCCCACTGCACAAGGGGGTACAGGCCATGATCCACAGTGCAGGCTCCGTGTATATTGGGGGATTTCACATGCCTTTAGAAGATACATACATACAATACATACCTAAAATATAAGACTATTTTCTTTAGAAATGCAGGAATTCCTTCACCGTTTGAGCAGTCAGTAAATTAAAGGTATATAAATCGGTCACAGGAGAAAGTCACAGGAGCCATGACCCCCTCCTAAAATATTCTACTCGCATAAAAATAAACCTTAAATTCGGAGCAACCTCCTATATTACCTTAATTATGTAAACCCCCAAAATGTTGGAACTAGGATATCTGTTTTTGCGCCCATAGATATAGTTTCTTATTGTTGTATTTTATTAGATTGGTACATTATTGATGTAAATCTACTTAAACTTACAAACTGTAAATTATTGATGTGAATTTACAGTTTGTAAGTTTAAGTTTAAATAAATATAGGTTAGAGAAAAACTATTACCTGAAGTAACAATTTCACATCCCAAAATAGATGTGAATTGATATTTTGGGACACTTTATTCAGGTAGGTGATTTGCTAAAAACTACTTTAACAAATAATAACATAGTTAGGCCCAGAGCATTTCCAGCTTACGAAGGAGTTGGTCTGAATTTCTAACCATCAGTTGCTTGAATAATACTTATATTTTAATGAAGAATTAGCATATTATTCTATCCCTTTCTACACCATAGCTCTATAAAGATATGTTACCAGACTTAAGGAAGCCTTGGTATTGGATATTTCATGCAACAAATGTATGAAAAATGACTTATACTATAGGTTTACGAAGTTAAAACTTGTCAACAAATTACTAAATATAGCGGGGCAACGCCGCCAGCCTCCTCGGGACACTCCCTGCAGGGAGCGACCTAGGTAAGGTATTTTATTTGTAAAATAGTTAGGTATTTTGTAATTTTATCTTAAGCATTTATTTTATTGTTATATTAGTTTTATTTTATTTTGAATAAACCCATACTAAATATAGCCAATGGAATTTGCCTATTTGACATTTGATTTTGGATTAGGTAATTATGTTTTAGAGCAATATTGTCATATTCATAATGCAATTTGTTTGTGTGCTTATTAATAAAATAAATAATTAATAAATATGACAATTTGTCATATTTTCTTATGAGTAACAGAAAATTGACATTGCGAAATACTTATGAAATGTAGAACACTTATGTTATAAATAACATTTGAAGGGCCATATAACAAGAAGGACCCAATTACAGTACTATTATAAATGTATGCATAATGGGTCCTAACTCTGTCCCATTTATTTATTACCTCAGAACCTCGGTGGAGAATGTGATTATACATAGATTGACACTTTATTGTACCCAACATATTACAAACAGGAAAATACTTATATGCAACTGTTATGTTACAGTACACAAGTGATAAATTTTAGAATTTTGAGCATAAATGATTTCCTAATCATTTAAGCTCAAAATTCGAAACCACTACGACACCACTCTCACACATGAAATACCTAAATAAATAATAATATCTACAAACTAAATTGCACTTAAAAACATCTTTGTTTTATACTATGCTTATCGTATTTGCGTATTTATTGCGTATGGTTAGTGGCCAACGTAATGTCAGAGTTGTTCAGGCCGCCCGTAGGTTTCTGACAAGGCTTAACGACTGGTAGTGATTTGATTACTCTTATACTAGATTGTGTACGAGTTAACGGGACGTTTCGTTTAATGATTATCGCTAAATTCGGCGGCCACACCGACGATCTATGCCACTGAGGTAATAAAATTTACATTATTTTCATTAACTACTTACATAATTTGTATAGAAAATTTAAGATGTGTCTTTCGTATTCTATCTACGCTTTTTGACTTGCGTGCGTTCGTAAGTGCACTTATTCTCTTTATGTTCAACAAACCACCAGGAAATAAAATGTTTGAATTTTAAAAAATAAGTTTTTAAAATTCAAACATTTTATTTCCTGGTGGTATGTTTAGTGGCCAACGTAATGTCAGAGTTGTTCAGGCCGCCCGTAGGTTTCTGACAAGGCTTAACGACTGGTAGTGATTTGATTACTCTTATACTAGATTGTGTACGAGTTAACGGGACGTTTCGTTTAATGATTATCGCTAAATTCGGCGGCCACACCGACGATCTATGCCACTGAGGTAATAAAATTTACATTATTTTCATTAACTACTTACATAATTTGTATAGAAAATTTAAGATGTGTCTTTCGTATTCTATCTACGCTTTTTGACTTGCGTGCGTTCGTAAGTGCACTTATTCTCTTTATGTTCAACAAACCACCAGGAAATAAAATGTTTGAATTTTAAAAACTTATTCTTACCTACGTAAAAAATAATCTCTAAGCTTACCTTTTAAAACTTCTATTCTATACATTAAAACCTGTATAAAAGTAGTTTGTGAGGTACATATTTTAATCCTCCGTATTATATCAAGGACATTCGAAGGAATTTTCGCAAGGCTGGCGTTGGCTTACGGGACAGTAAGCAATCAATCCCCTGAGAGACATCGGTACCTGAAGCGTGAAAATATAAAATTCACAGATATAATAAACACGCCAGGTCCTGTCCCATCGCACGTTGTTCAAGGACGAAGGATATTTTCCATTCCCGTTCGCCGCGTAGGCTTGCGGGGTAGCAAAGAGCCTGTAGATGCGCGGGCGCAGGCGGCGGCGGGCAGTTCGAGCCGTGAGTCACGTTAGCTGAAAATAGCTTGGGATTGGGCGCCGCCTATCGGCCGGGGCGGGCGGAGTCGAGCAGGCTCAGTGGCAGCCGTGACGCCGCCGCCGCCAGAGGAGCGGCTTAGGTGGAACGCGAGCCCGTGTTCGGTACTGGAGTGCCGGGGAGCCCTTGAGGTTCTGGCGCTGCCGGAGGCGCTGGAGGTGTAGCGGCGGCGCCGGCGCGGGATGCGCCGCCATGCCGGTGCGACACCGCGAACTCGGCGACGAGCTCGCACCCCCAGAGCCGAAACGCTGCAGGCACTGCGACGGTACCGTATCCCCTTTTGCAAAAACGTGTATGCTTCCATAACTTGTGCCTGCGCAATTTTCTATAAGTATTTCGCGATACTTCGCATAATGATAGTATTTTCTGGAACTACAGACTAAAAAGAAGAAAGATTTTATAGACCAAAAAATAACTTGAGGAAATAAAGACATAAAATAGCACTAGGAAGGAAAATAAAGAATGATAACGTAATGATTAAAGCGGCTCTGTTAAAGATAAGTTTTTCTTTTTTCTCTACTTGGCTTGTTTGTTGACTGCTTTTCCTGCGCCGATTCTGTGGAAGCGCCACTGTGACTGCGCCCGCGCAAGCCTGGCGCATGCTTTTTATATTGAGCTTTCATCATGGGTATTTATCTAAAACAAAGATCTAAGTATAGCTGATTTGAGACACGTTTTCACGCCAACCTTCAAGACCATAAAATTAAATAAACCCAATATATTAAAGGAAGCTTCGAATACCACAATATATAGAATTCCAATTTTCGAATTTAAACCCACGGCGTGAGAAACTACTTACTTATTTACTTGCATAGTAAAATAAGTGAAGAGTAGAGTAACTCAATTAAATAAGAAAGTTTAAAAAAAACTGCTCTACTTATATTATGACTGGCTTAAGAGTACCTCTATATTCTAAGCTTAATCAACTTATAAGAGTACCAAATATTCATAATTCTAACTTAATTTTGACGTAGTAGTCTAGACGATGAAACTACTTGGGGCCTTTGCTGCCATAGTCCTATTAGATTTTATTTGCGATAGAACTAAATGGATTAAAAGTCTGTTTTCACAAGCCTAAGTTAGAAACTAAATTCTCATTTACTTCTAGTTTATTCTCATTTTCTTTGCATAATTATAATGAATTGTTTGTGAGAGGGACGAACGTAGCAATCTTTGAGATGAAGAGTTTTGAAGCGTAAGACTACATACGCCCCTGATTTGCACATAAAAGAGAGATAAAATCCTTGTTCTTCAATAGCTCGAATGAGGCATTCTTATACTTTTAAATTACTCTCTCATCTCTCACTTTACGGTAGTCTAACTTAACGGAAGCTTGGTGCATGGTGTGAGCAAACGATACGAATATAAAAATACAACAATAAAAATGCTAATTTGACGGTCTTTAAAATTCGGTGAACGGTTGAGTTAAAGTGCAACGTACAATTCTGTTTCCATACAAATTATTTTACACATTCATGTTGTACTTGTGCAATATTTTACTGGAATATTGTTTCTATTAGGTCAGTCAAGCTGTGGTGCTGTTGCAATTTCAACAACTTATGACAATTTGTCTTATTAAAAGGTTTATTTATGCACTTGAAGATTTCATACAAATATATAAAGTTGAAAAACAGTACAACAGCATGATTGACCTGATTGATAATAATATTTTAGTAAAAAAATTGCACGAATACGACATGAACGTGTATAACTCTAAATTAAAAATTAAAGAAACCCCCGACGTGCCATTGTGGAGATCCCCTTACTTTTTCCTGGTCATTTGTTCTTAAAATGTCTCAGGATTGCCTACAACTTTAGTTCAAGAAGACCCCTTCTAACTATTATAGTTTCGGCGGGCTGATAATCTTCCAATTCTTTCAGTTTCATATTGTGAAATTGAAGTTCAGTTACTTTTTCCTAGTCATCATCAGATCCTCAAGGATTCATATGACTGAGACGCACCATGAACCTAAACATTTGAACACAAATTCGAACCATCTAGCTATTACGGTTCCAGAGATCCCATCTTACATCAAAGATACTCCAAGATCTTGGAAACCACTGGTCCAATTTGTATCAGACCTAGCTAAGAACACTCTAGACAAAATTCTCTATTAAATAAATAAAAAACCATATGCCACAGATAAACACACAAACAGACAAACGTGTCAAACTTATTACACACCCTCCCTCGATGGGGGGCTAAAAATTAGTAAAAGCGGGTTACTACATTGGTGTTTGTTTATTTTATGGTTAGTGGCCAACTGACCAACTTATTGTCAGAGTTGTTCAGGCCGCCTGTAGGCCTGTGACATGACTTAACTTCTGCTGTCGATCGACAACAACCGAAACCGACTGTTTAAAGTGTTTAGCGGTCGGTCACCCATCATGGTTCTGACCTCGCCCACCGTGGCTTAACTTATATGATTACTTTAAGATCATGGCTATAAGCCCCTCATTTTGATGTGGCTTTTGTTACATTAGCAGTAGTTTTGTAGTCACTGTTTTCACGTTACAGGTAGATAAATCTTCGGTTACATATAACGAAACATTTTTCTCGGTGTGTATGTAAATCGAGTGGTCACGTTGCACCTTATGATGCAGGAAAATTATCTTTAGCACCACGCCCTTAGTCACTGGAGTGAGACTAAGTAATATGTGTCACAGCGTCGGGAATGGAAAGTGAATATAAATAGTGTCCAGAATGGTCCGGGGCAGAGTGGGACGACTTATGCAACTGAAAGCTTGTAAACAAATGCATTTCGGATGCCGTGCATTCATTCCATACTTCGCTTTACAGTCTGTGGCATTACACTTGTTTCTTGCATAATTAGGGCGTGCCTCACTCGCGATCCGAGATTATGCAAACTCCACGTGTTTTCTATAACACGCGTAATAGCATCAATTCGAGTTTGCTTACGGTTTAAACTTATGGTGATGAATCATAGCCACAGACTGTTTTGCTGCGATAACAGTTTACAGATAGACGAAAAGATAAGTCAACAAAACTGTATATTTAGTTATTATGCTTGCAATCTTTTTAGAGACGCTCGTGCTTGTGGTCAGTCAATTAGTGTGCCATATTTCGGGGTTGTGTGTGTGTGTGACGTTGTGTGACGACGACATTTTCAGAGATATTGTGACAGGTGTCAGTTGCAAGGGAAGATCGCTGGCGGGCGAGCCTGGTGAGATGAGTCGCCTATTAATTAGTATTGGCTATTGAGACTAGCGATCGAATGCAAACGTCACGTATGAAATCATCCATCATCAACCCTCGTGTTAGAGCAATCTATCATTCAATATCTCTTTTGCGATACACGCATCGAATTGGCATTTTCACTGGAAAATCCAAACATACAATTTACAGTTAGATTTTAAAATACATCGATGGCAAATCTCAATGACATTTCCATATGATTTCAGTACATAAATGTTGCTATTATTTAAATTCTACTGTTTAAAATTAAAGTGTACAGACTGAAATAAGAAGGTACCAAAACTTCGTTTCGTAATCTTTGCCTTGGCAAATGTTATGATATTACCACAACAACACAACACAAATTCTGTTGCAAATAGGGATGTTGATTTTTTTTACTTTATTTAAATGAACTTGTCCCTATTAGACGTACAGCGATTAAAAATAATTGTTTAATCTGTAATAGTTTCCGAAATTTGTAGGTTAAGTTTCCGATTAGACGAAAATAGCGCTAGCAACAAGTGACGTCACTTGCTGTTACACTGCCATACACTCTCCATAGAAAATACAATTTTCGAAAGAGCTATTATATCATAATCAAATTAAAACATTTAGAACTCAGCGATTTTTTAACCGATTTTGTTTCTTTTGTTATGAATTGTTTTCTGTAATTATATATTTTCTTATTTAATTACATAATTAATATCAACAATTCAACCCTATTGTCATTCATAATTTTATAAGAAACAAGCGGTGTAGTATTGGATCTACTACTACGTTACTCTGCCAAAATGTCAATTTCTCCTTATTACGATCGATTCGTCCGCTATTGTCTGTCCCTGTGAATATACTATCGTATATTATCGGTATCCTATTGAATTAATTATCACTATCGTACTTGTTATCAATGAATTTTTACTACAATTTATTATTGTTGTGCACATACCAATATTATTCAGTACGTACCGTTATTCCGTACATTCTAAAATAAATAGATAAAAAAATATGCAATTTGTTCGTCTTATAAGTACATATGTTCAAATAATCGTTTATGTATGTTTGGCTACTCGATAGCAGCGGGCGATGGTACAATTGTGTTATTATCTTCATTTAATACCTATATGTGCTACAAAAAGAATGAACCTATATTTCTAATCCTTATCCGAGATAACAAAAAAAGCTTTCGGCCGCTCCCGCTGTAGGTAACTTCTTTCAGGTAGTAGATAATAATAATGGTGTTGGAGGTACATTCGCGTAGACGTTGTTTTCGTAGAGCGGGCAGTTATGTGCCGCCCACGTGTGCGCTGGCGCATTCGCGGTCCGCAGTCACGAGATATATCGCCAAATGCCAAGATAAGCACTAGGAATTTTGAAAAAGCGAATCTATTCCAAATAAAATCGAGATTATATCACTGTATACCTATATCAAACGAACAACCTCGTAAAACATGGTAGTAGCAATTACTCTCTAGTCTTAAATAAATAATCGGTTTTCGACTTGACATCTTGTTCGCATATATTTTTAGCTATATTTGATAAATACGTGGATTATAACGTGATGCAACGTATGCACCAATAGATATAAATAAATTGATGATGATGACGTTCTATATCCGATACATTTTTCCATGGCTTTTGAAAATTACGATGTAAATTCTATAACTGAAATTGCTATGTTCGAATGTTTCGGTTTGAACTTTCTTCCGTTTCAGTATTCTTTGAACTACCCATAGTCTTTTAATGGCATCCTGCATTCACTGTACTTACGAGTATACACGGAACTGCACTGACTGATTCTATGTAGGTTATTGTTACGATACCGTTCTACAATCAACATAGTTTCAAAACTGAATCGTTTAACGTGAACGTCATCGTCACTTTGTTTTTGGCGTCATAAATAGAACTATGACTATGTCAACATTTTCTTCGGTTTAATGGCGGCCCTAAAATAAAAGTCGTGAATTTCCATCCAAGAAATGGATCTATTTATGCACTGGGCGTCGGCGTTACGGTTGTAGTGTAGGTTGTAGGTAATTCTGTCGCGAGTAACATCTGAATGTTTGTGTAGAGGAGTCGCAAACAGACTCGTAATTATTCTGAGAAGAACCGTATACAATGTGCAGTTATGCTGGCATTATCTGGAGGAAATATGGTTAGCAGGTTGTGTTGTGAAACTGGATAATTAGAGAGAATTTACCATTATAACTTTATTGAGAGATAACAATTTCTATATATAGAACTTACATTATAACCTTAGGTAATTTAATTAAGTACTTAATTAGTATACCAACGGTAAATCGTGTATCTAAAGTGTATAAACTAATATTAATTCCTCCATTAAGCAGGTATCTCGGTTTTCTAGTTGGTCCAACCAACAGCGATAGATTATGTTAATATTGCACGGAGGTCAAAAAACCTATTTAAATATTAATATCGACTGCCCGTTAATTAATTTAAAAAATAAAGTATGGATAAACAAAAATGTTGTTTTGTTCAGTTGTACGACTAGACCGTTGTTAGAGACAGTATTCGACAGATTATGGGTGGCAGTTAAATATACCCGTCTCGGTTTGTCGTCACAAATAGAATTTTGGCACTGACTGTCTGTGGGTTGTGTAATTCGGTATATAAACCATTTGTTGAATTTAAACTATTTGTATCTAGGTATGGTACCTACATTTAAGTTTGAATTCTTTATAATTCCTAAAATTATGAAGTTAATTATGCGGGGGCGGAGGCAAAGGATTTTATCAGGGAGGTCGGCCGTCGCCTGAGAGAGAGGGGCTGTGGCCCCCGCTCCGGGTCGTTGTTGGTGCAGAGGTTGGCCGTGGCGATTCAGCGTGGCAATGCCGCGAGCGTCATGGGGACCTTTGCGCCAGGGTCGACACGGGGCGGAATTTTTGACTAAGGCTTTTCATAAGTCTTTTTTTATTGACGAAAACTAGATATTTAAAGGTATATATTAATATAGTTAATTATTATTCTCTAATCGATTTCCGTGATGTCCGCGAAATTGTCGTCAAAGTTGGTCTAAGTTTGGCACAGTTTCAGTCCCAGTTATGGCTGAAGTCATAACTAATTGTCTATGAAACATTATTATTTTAACAGTATCGACATGGTAGCAGGGTAATTAGCTGACTCGTCCCCGTTATAAATCTCCACCTTGACCTCGTTGCTTTACGACTCTCCGCGTACTGCCCGGTTTTACACTTTTCGTTCTAATACATCGCTCATAAAATGGCAGGTGGAACCTTTTCCGCAGAATAAATCTACATCGAACAGACAATAACTTAGCAACGCAATGTGTTATGCTGTTAATTCATTAGACTTTAATGCTCGTGTGTTCTCGAACAGTAATCGAAATACCGCGCCATGGAATAAGACCTAAGGCATGTCTCACACCGTGGTGTACTGCCAAACGCATTACCAATAATGACAGGAACTTATAAAGCGTATGAATATGTTGGCTCTCGAGCACGTATTATGATTAACGCTGGGGTGTCATCGAACGCGATTAGCGTAAGGTGCGACCACATGAACCATATTACCGTTATCTGCCGACAGCATCTTGGATCCGTGTCAACTGGACGCTGACAAACCACTTTCAATTTCTAATATAATAACGCCCTATCAGCTTTAAGTGTATCAGTTTCTATGCATTCCGAAGACATATAACTAAAGATTAATGATATTTCTAATGGAATTAGGCCAGTGTGGTGTTGTGACATCCCATTGCCATGTAAAATATTTCGGTCAGATTTCAAAACAGTTTTCTGGAATCATTTGATACGGTATTTTCCTCTAGGGAGAAAAATCGTAACGTATTTTCAAAATTAGAATCTATTGCGATGTTATTTTTCTTAGAATCGACAGTAGTTAAAATTGTACTAACAAGTAGGTATGTTTATAGAGTGTTTGTGAGGACGAGGGCGTCGTTCGGATTTCATAAGACAAGTCTGTTAAATTAATGGGTTACGCGGCATCCAGCGCTAAGCATATCCAAATATACTCCAAAATAAAGAGTGCTCTACACGAAGCGACATCGGTCGCGGCTATTTGGATTTGTCTATCCGGTCTCGTCACGTAGTCTACTTGGAGTTATAATTCTTGTCGTATTTATACCTTGTAACGTTTTATTATCGCCAGTTCAGAGTTTTATGGCTACGCTTCGAACCACTGATATTCTGTTTTATAGGTTGCATTATAGTTGGCATTTCGACGATTCAATTTTTTACTTTATTCCTTGTACGCAAAGTTTGGAAAGTTAATTGCAGCTTGTGATTTTCCCTATCTCCCATTAGTTTCGTTAAATTTGAATGTCACACATGTTGACATTTGTCAATAGCTTAGATACTGTTCATTACACAGAGACACAGAGTTGGATTATTCGTCTTGGCGTAGGTATAGTTTGGAAATCATCAAACATAGCTTTTTGACGTCAGAGTTTTAAAATGCAACAGGCGCGCGCTCAGTAAGTGCTTCACTCATTCAGAAAGAATTCAGCTATTTAATGTGTATGGTAATCAGGGAAAAAATATTTAAAACAGTTCTACATACTAATATTTTCTACGTATCTGGAAGGACTGGGGACAATTGCAAGTTAAATTGCATTTCTTTTAAAAGAAATGCCATGTATAGCAATGGGATAGAAACCGGTGAAGTCGCCGCTACCCTGGTTGTCAACAAAATAGCTATTTTCATATAATTATTTGGTGCCGATGTGTTATACAATACATGCGCACGCACGGGACGCGCATTGCAACGGAACAGTTCCAAATTCCGAGCATAAAAGATTAGAGTCGGTCATTGCAGTCTGGCGCTTTGGCGGTGCGTAGCACTAGTCGCTACACTCAGGTATCGCCGGAACAGAATACGTTATGATTTGTTTCACATTACTCAGTCACCTAACAATAAACTAATGCGTCTAACTCATATGAAAAAGACTCCTTTGGCTATGCTGCTGAGTAACAATACTTACGTACTTAAGGACTCGTGGTTATACATTAAGTTAATCGTGGTACTTGCGTTTGAATTTCACTTTTAAAGTTATCCTTTAAACTTGTTCATGATTAGACTTAAATAATATACTGTTTCACTTTATTTTTATTGTTTTTTATTAATTACGACCGGTTTCGTTTACACATCTTCAGGTATGTAAACGAAACCGGTCGTAATTAATAAAATACAATAAAAATACCGTGAAACAGAATATTATTTAAGTCTAATCAAATCATGTACTACAAGTTTCACCAGGTACCAACAACCGCAAGTATTAACCATTTAAACTTGTGTTCATTTACATTTGTGCAGTCAGATCTTGTCCAAGCGCGTAGACCGGCAGTCGGACCTTTCATTTCACCAGTATCTTCCAGCTCTTCAACTACAGTCCAAGGCGAAACTTCGTATCTTAATTAATGTGTTACATATTCTAATCTATTGCGTGTAGGTCGGCAATAATCCTCATTTTGGCAAACATGTAGCCCAGTCGTCACGCCGCCGTGACCATAACTCATGCTAGGGGATAATTTGCGTGGAAATAGACGCTGAGAGTTGCTGGCAATCTGCTCGCCGACGACAGCGGCACGCTACGCGCTGACTTATGTGCATCTGAATCAAGCACCGATAATTCAATAACAATATTGTGACTGTCAATAGATAGATAGAAACATTTTATTATACACAAATACAGGAAAAGTTCACCCTTTGTACAATGTCACATTTTAATTGTTCTTACTAAGCCTATTGATGTACAATAAAGTGTAAATAAATAAATAAGTAAAAACTACAGGAATGGTAGCACGATATGTACAAAGGCGGCCTTATCGCTTAAAGCGATCTCTTCCAGGCAACCTCGTAATAGTTTCGTTACAGGAGCCCGATTCTACGTAATATAACGTAATCTCAATATAAACTAAATTGCAGCGACTTGTCATTTTTTTTATGCCACTAGTCACGAAACGTTCGATTAACGTTACGTTTTGGTCGAACCAACGATCGATCGCTCCGCTCATAATTACGTGGTGTTAGCACTTTGGCAGTATACGATTTGTAGTTTAAGTTGGATCGATACGAAAACAATATCGCTACTTAATTGGAAAAGAATGACAAATGTTGTAAAACAGTGGAATAGGGTATTTGACTAATTTTTTTTTATTGCATCCTTCAACTTTCATGGACATCTTGAAGATGGATCTGAAATCCGTTCATCGATATCTCAACTAATATCAGCGATATTAATGGTTAAAGTTAGTAGTGGGGGCTGCTCTGTCCCTTTCTAGCAAAACAGTCATTATGTAGCCAGGGCCTGCTTGTATGGCGCTATATAACAGTGACGTCACAATTATCTATTGCCGTCTCTTTCTACCGTCTGATTTTTGATTGCCTGTAGATATTTTATTTTTCAACTGATTTTAATTTTGTTTTCACATTTGACCATCAATTTATGTCTATTTTCTTATTTTTATCAAATGTATTTAATATTTGATACTTGTCAAATACCCGATCTATTGTGCTTCAGACCACTATGTAATACTAATACTTACGTCAGTATATACTATGGTAACACTTATGTACTCTAGATGAAGAGCAGAACAACCTGTCGTCTAACATTATAAATTGCACTTCTATCTTTGAATTACGGTGCTTGCGATCAAACGATTTCACTCTCACAGTGGCGCTATTTAACTGAAAATATTTATATGATTTTGAACATCACCTGAATCGATTAAATTACGTTCTGGCTTTCATTATGATATTATACACGTATGTTTGTGATATATGGATTGCAGCTGCGGGGTCTCCAGCCGACTCTAGACATGTTAATTCCGTCCAAGTGACTCAGGAACGCACGCATGCCAACTTACGTAATATTACGCCCATTCATGGCGTGTCTTCGCCAAAAAGAATTTTCGAGCTTTCGCACGTCATTGCATCCGTAATGTCACCTGAGAAAGTATGAAATCAGAAATATTAATTATAGAAATATTATGTATTTATACAATTAAGCACTGATTATGCCGACGTGAAGTTTGGTCTCGTATCGCGATGAGTCTCACTTCACAATTGTCAAACGAACAAATCGCGTAATCGCAATTACACCAGTCTCCCTCCATATCGCCATACATCCACACCACCCAGAAGAATTGAATATTCGTATTAATTAGTATTTTTTACTGTTTTTTTTTACCGACGAGATTACGTCTTTATTAGCGGAATTAATTGTGTATGCGAGTGCACACGTGCCCGCCGGAAATGCCTGGTTTGTTTAGCTTGCAGATTTATTTCTGTCTGCGCGGTGTCATCTGGGGGCGTCATCCTCTGCAGCGCCCGCGCTGGTGGCCGGCCGGCCTGCGTTTGCGCTTGGCGCTTGTTGTGAATTTCGCAATACCTCGGATGCGCGCGCGCCGCCGATGGAAATACGGGCCATAAGTGTTTGCGAAACTGAAATAATTATTGCATCCAATGCACTTTATACACAAGGCAACACATAAATTATCTGTAGCTATCAATAATTTTGGATAGGATTGAATTGTTCATCGTTGCATCATGCGAAATGTGTAACCTAATTGTATGATAATTCACTCTCACATCCATAAACACCGAGGGGTAGACAGAGGAACCACCTTCAATCACAGGTGGTTCCCAATTTTCGCCGTAAAATTTGATGGGCAAACGTGGCACATACCCCGCTGTCTACTAGGTGTAAAGTAGTATCCACCATGAACCTCAATGGCTCAATTTACATGGCTGCGGAATGGAATGGAAGCGAATTTTCGCAACGTAATTGTACATAGCATAATGAACTTTATGTCAATTGTGTAACATACAAACTAAATACGCTTTACCGCTAGGGGAATTCTCGAGAATGCGCGAGAATTCCCCGGAAGACGCGCGACCTCTTTTTTGGCTCGTACCTATTTAGTTTGTATGTTACACAATTGACATAAAGTTCGAAAATTCGTTTCCATTCGTACGAAACCCACGGGAAGAGTTGGGGTGGTGCTATTCTTTAGAACCGGCACCACATAGCACAGCAATTGTATCATGATAGTAATAGGTTCCAGGTCACATTTAAATTGTTGTGGCACTTAATATGACAGATTGTTTGTACATTTGTATTTGCAACTATCCTAAGAAGATTATTCGTCTAAAATAACGGGACGTCGCACCTGTCAGTCGAGCACGTCCAAGATCAACATGGTGCTACGCCTCTTACAATGTTGTCGTGACGTGAAATATTAATATTATGAGTACATGCAACTATTAAATTGTGCCAAATTGCAATTTTATACTGCAAAGTTATATAAATTAATTTTGGTACATCTGCTGAAAAATGGGCCTATTTATCTAGTTAAAACCCGCACTAAGTGAGGGAATTAATACCCACGATCGGAAGTACTGAAGTCCGTGACATTTCATGATTTATATTTTAAATTAATATAATCTCAATTTATTTGAAAGAATAGAGTTTTAAATATTAAAAGACGTTTTAATTACTTCTAATTAATAGTAGCTTATGGCTCGCGTTGATAAAACAGTTCATTCATTTGAGACCATGGACCTAAGAATATTATAGACCGCTCACTTTTAATTTTTTTTATTCGTTTTTTTAGCATTAGAAAAAACGTAAACTAAGAAGCTGTAATCGCAATCCTATGCAAAGCTGGTTTATGTTTAGTTTTTTAGTTTATGCAAAAATGGTGGTCATGGGTTAGTCCATGGTTAGCGACCAATTTTAAAATCATTCATCGTACCAAATGTTTGACAGGTGACATTCTTAATTTAGCCGTATTATACCACTAAAATGTCGTTTTACGTTTAGGTCCCTTGCTTGTTTAGGTCTTTTACAGTGTAAGTTTTTGAAGGCGATTTTTGATTTTATTATCATTAGACCCATAACGTTTCAGTATTGAGAAATACGTATAAAAGTAACGTATTAGGTAATTAAATAGCCAGACATTGACGGTGAGGTGTATACGAAAAAATATAGAATTTTTAGCGACCATAATTGAAATTTTTGCACATCATATTTATAACGTGCCCAATAACATACCTAAAACTAGCTTCCGGCTTAATGCTAAAAAAATGAAGTATAGGATTCCCCGTGTTGTTTCCCCGTGACAGTTTCTTCAATGCAAAAATGTCTTCAGATAATATGTAAACTTATCTTATCTTATCTTTAGATAGGGGCTGGGTAACCCAGCGATACTTCGACCCATTGGGATATTTTCCGTTCAACCCCTTGTATCTGTAAACTAAAATAATTGCGTACAAATAAGTAGTTAATGTGTGATTTAATAGTCTATTTTCGTACGCCTTTAGCAGATTAGCGTTAAAAGACATTAGGGTGTACACGCGAATCCGCGCGTGTACGTGTCAGTATACATTGCAGGTTATCATGTTTTTTCGCTGACGTTTTAACTTAGTAACGAACAATGGAAATTCTTAGTGTTTGGTTCGCACGGGTAGCGCGGTGTTCACCGGCCGGGTTCGCCGTGTGTCGGGCGAATGAAGCCAAACAAAATGCCAACTTGGGTCTCGAAATGCACATTAGTTAGGCCGGCAATCGCGTTCCTTGGTACACAGCCAGAATGACCGATCCTTTTGGCTTGTCGATACGCCGCTCGTAACGCACCGTCGGCGAAAATAATGTCAGTTCAGAGATTAACGAACTTTAGCCGCCTGACCCATTAAACAGGTGCAGGTAAATTCTAAATTAGTCGCGTTATTTTATATCACGTCGTCTTGTTTGAAATGTACTAATTTAAAGTGTTTTGGGCGTATTAAGGTATGGACAAATGTCATGTGTCAATGTCTGTCTACAGTCGAATTCAATTATACTTATTAATAAGATAAACAATCTACCATATCGCCGTTGTCGATGGTTTGATCAATTTACTAGTGATGGGTTAGATAATTAAAAAAAAAACTTATTAATTAATGTATGTATAAATTGTTTTGAATATATTTAGTTAATAAAGATTTTTTTATGTTTTAAGGGATAAGCTTTAAATTAAATAGCCCTTGACTTGTGCCCAAAATTGATTGGGTTCAGTTCGAAATGAGTTTGGGAAATACAAAATATACATATATACTATCTTCATGTATTAATTAATGAAATTATATAAAAGTGAACATCACTGACTATCAAAGTCAATGTAGAGTTTCGACGAGACAACAATTGACAACCAAGTTTGAATCAACCTGAAATTGAATTTTATATTTTAATGAATTATCCATGTTTTTATTAACATTTCAACGTATAATGTAGTTTAGGCATGATAAAAGTGAGTTCCAGGTGAATTAAACTATCGTTGATAGTCTGATGAGATAGATCACGGAGAAATATTGATTGATAGGTTTGTTTACAATAAGAACAAGTTCCATAGTTCACTTAGTAAAGAGTATGACTTTAGTGTTGCGTACTGTCTTTTTTATTTACCTTTACAAAAATGGGTTGCTATAACTTACCTAATAATTAGAGGGTCTAAAAAGTCAGTTTACTTGGGATTTTCATTAGAATTCAAAAAATGTATACCTACTTAGCGACATTGAATATAGCTTTCAAATACTTTTTACACTTTTTTATACTTTTTTTTCAATTTAAAAAATGTATAATTGGCAACACCGAATATAGCTGTCAAATAGGTCCAGAAGTAGAACTAGAATTATAATTTAACATTTATTTACATATTTACGACCTCAAATTATTTATATTATAATTACAGAAGGAAAACATAATATACAAGAGAAAATGTACAAAAATAAAATTAATGTTACTTATAAAAATATATTTTCTAGTTCTACTTCTGGACCTATTTGACAGCTATATTTGGTGTTGCCAATTATACATTTTTTAAATTCTACTTATATTACCAAGTCAACTGATTTTTAGACAGACTAGACCTGCGGTCGGCAACAGGCAGACCGCGGAAGATCGAAACCTGGACCGCCAAAAATTTAACTTTTTTTCAATTTGATTAAATAATTTATTAATATTTATATAAGTTATGGACCTAGTGATTAATAGGACTTTATTCATAATGTCCAGACAGTTTGAATAATGCCTAAAATGAGGCGGCAATTTGATAATAACTGTGGCTGGTCAAAGTGTCTATGTCGTTAAGAGGGTACAAAGACAAGTTGCGTTGTTGTCATAATGCAATCTAACATAACCTACAATATCCGAGTCGGTTTCGCATCCACTAGGTTTCTGTGACATATTGCCCAATTCGACTTGTCATTATTCATACTGCCCGGACATTATAAATAGTGGCACCATTAATCACTTGGTCCATGACATATGTAAAAAATACGTTTGAGCGACAGCCTTATCAATATTCCTGACTGATGGGTCTTTGTGATCCTGAAGTTCTGTCCACCCCTTTGGGGATTATGGACGTGAGTGTTTATGTATGTATGTGTATGTAAAAATAAATATTTAACAGTAATACTAATAAATACTAATGTATTTTTTTCTCTGGACCTCGATAAAAAAAATTCAAAAGTTTTCGGTACCCACTTAAAATTACTTGCCGACCTCTGCTCTAGATTCTATTAGGAGAGCAGGCGAGTAAACGGGCCACTTGATCTTAAGTGTTCATTGTCGCACATATAATAAATTAGTATAATTTTCGATGCGTTCCTAATGTTGAGAACTTAGAAGGAGTGCCTCATGTACCAGTAATTACGTTGCCTCTCATATAACCCTTTAAACCGTAACTGCAATGCAAGCACTTTGCTCCGAATCATACCACCGACTAAAGGACGAGGTTTGTATTTAGTTAAAGAGCGTCAACTACGATTTAAAGTCGAAAAAACTAGTTATCTGGAGCATAATAAGTACAGTGGGCAACACATCAGGCTATACTTCAGTTTGTCACTTTAACTTATTCGACACAATCATACGAACGTCAAGGAAACATATCACGAACTTATTGCGACAGGGTTTCACAGAGTATATCTTGATGTCTTCCATACTATACACGTACAATAGTCAGTACTTTAAGTACGATTTGTGTAGGGTTTGTTTACGCAGTAACAATGAGCGTGGGCGGCTCGCGCTGGGCGCGGCTGTCAAATTTGTTTACCGCGGTTTGTCTATTTATGCGCTCACCAATTACTACTTTTTAACAACCATCACACAGAGGCGCCAGCGGTATACCTTTTGCCAACGCATCGACACGTGATTGAGTGTCAGCTGTGTTTTAAATCTAATTATCGACTAATTAGCTCACTGTGTTTGTTATTGTTACAATTTATGCTGACAATTAACTAGTTAATGTTTATATGTACACTTATGTGAAAGTTTTTAGGAGATACATAGAATAGAAATGCTTTATTATACACTATTACCTATTGGGGCTACATTCTAAAACCAGTTGAAATTATTCACGTTGACAACTGTAGGTACATGATCCATTGCTTGTGTCAAATAGAAGTTTAATAAATTTTCAGCTGATAATGCGGTAATGGAACATTTACAGTTGTCAATGTGAATTATTTCAATTGGTTATGGAACGCTCTCTGGAAAAGTAAAAATTACAGGAATAATAGCATTATATGTAAGTACAAATGCGGCCTAATCGCTTGGAGCTATCTATTCCAGAATTTCAAAAGGCAGATAAGATTTCATTAGCGATTAAGCACACCTACCTAGATTCGATATTGGTATTATCTATCGAATCTATTGTCCATGCGTCAAAGTACATTATTTTCCTCAACTCATGTCCTTATACGTCTAGGAGTATGCACAACACAAGATTTTACAACGAAATTTCTTGTTTCTGACTTCAGCGTATTACGGCCTTTAACCATTGGCACGACATTTTAACAAAAAATCTTCCAGGACAGTACCAATATTGCCAAATTCCCATGTACATGATCGTAAATTGTTACCATACGAACGTTTACATAGCATCAACGTGTTTCCTTGCGGTTTAGGTCGTGTTTTAGTGCTGTGTTCTCGCTCAATACAATACTAATTGTTTATTTTATATTTTCAGGTAATTAACCTTCATGTTCCTCCATTATGAACGGGTAAATGCTTGGCAAATCCACAATATTTCGGTGAGTCCGGGGACAAACATTCGGTAATTAGTCGCGCTCCACAAACAACAACTGAAGTTTTCATTTCAAAACATTTTTCTCGTCCGGATTAGCATTGTGGTATCCATGTGGTATCTATTCGGAATACATTCAGCCCTAATGTTTATGATGTCGTTCATTCGTGAATCACTGTTATAGATTTGGAATGATACACGTAAATATAACGCGTGAAACGGGCTATTCTAATTCTAAATTTTAATTCAGTTCTTTCTTCTCTCGTTCTTAGAAAGATAAGTAGGTCATGCATTTTTACTACTAACACAAGGGATCAAGTTATTCGATAAATAAAGATATTGAATTGAAAATTTTAGATTCGTTTGAAATAGTGGAGAATACATGTGTTATTTCTTTTAAATATAGCGAGCGCCGCACTAATGTGATTTAGCTGTATAATAGTCGCTAAGCGTAATTCGTGTAGTTAGTTCGTACGCCCGCCCACCAATGTATTGCTGTGATCAAAACCAGTGCTACATTATTTGTCCAAAATCCAACCTCGAATTGATGAAACTAAGATTTTTGTTCTACGTCTGTAAAATAGTTTCGTATGAGCGATTCTGTGTAAAGTTTTAATTAGAGTTCACGAACGGCCCGGGCGCATTCTCCTGTCGTCTAACGGTGCAGAGGCTGTTACTCCGTCTCGTGCGCTTGCGCATCCGTCTTATCTAATGCGTTCTCTTTTGCGGCCATATTAATATTGGTCTTGAAAATAAATTTAATGTAATATTTATTTTTGACATGAATTAAAATGAATGTCTACGTTAGGTTAACGGGGGTCATCCAAGTAAAATGTTTAACGAAAAATATGTACCTTCGAAGAGCTTGTAACAAAAGTTTAAGACTTAGAAAAATAATAGTTATATCATCGTAAAGATCGGTCTGACGACAAGAAAAAATATGTGCTCGACCCCTTTTGGTGGCGTCATAGGCCCCAAGTGAACACTGAAATGAGGTGTTGCGCGGTTAGCGCTCAGTTTAAAGTGAGCTCGCGTCGAAACTACTCGACGGATTTGGACCAAATAAACTATTTTAAAGAATAGAGGATACGCTACGGTTTGACGTTAAAAATACAGTTATTGATATTATAAAGTTCTGACGTTGATTGCTAATGAAAATGGCAAGGTCGAAAGAAAAAAGGCTAAAATTAACAGATTAAACTCCGTTTGCGACCGACCAAAAGCACTTTCGGGAGCGGAGAGGATACGTCTTCAACGTTTAAGAAAGAAAGATGGCCAGAAAAATGACACCGGTTCGAACCAGGTTGACCAAGATGGTGAGCGCCGAGGACGAAATTTGAATTCATGAAATAATAAAACCATCCGTAGTAGCCCCGATTTTTTATTGCTCAGCAGGTGCCACTCTTTTGCAGTGATAAAAAGCAGCTAATGTCCAGTTTTCGCCAAATCATTTAAACGTAATGGATTCGTCTGCACCTCTATCTCCTGATATTTTATTCCCGCACGTGTGTGTGTGTATTTTAAAATATTCAGTCGCCAGTATAGACTTCAATATAATGTAATACCCGTGTTAAAATTCTACGATTCAGTTTTTTATGAGTCGGTCGGCATATTCTGTGCCGGCTTGTTTTTCGCGTCACAGAAATAGACTCGTCCACTACTTTGCTAAATAATAAGAAAAAGCTCGGGATTGGCCGTGTACGAAATGACCATCCTCATCAATCAGCTGCTTGGAGCAAGTCCAAGATTTTTCCACGTTTAAGTTTCGTAGTTCGGTTCACTATTTCAACTGGCTCTTGTCGCCCTCCCGCCGCTGCTATGCAACCCACTCCCACTTGTATTATCTTTGCACTCGGAATGAACACGCGTCCGAGATTATCTGCCTATACTTACAGGTTTAGCATTTACTAGCGCCGTTTCTCCTAAAATTTCAGTTTTCTATGTTTACATAATTGAAATAAGTTTTGAACATTTTTAATTTTAATTTTATTGAAAAAGGCCAATTACAGGTCTTCACTAATAGAAATAACTTACATTAATAAATATGCAAATAGGTGCCACTGTAAACACACACACACACACACACACACACACACACACACACACACACACACACACACACACACACACACACACACAGAGAGAGATTATGAAATAATAAAAAAACATTTGACTGAGTAGACATCTCACCGCCACACTATCGGTATTGAACAGGTCCAAATCTAGGACCTTACTGAATTTATTAAAATTATCACTCGCACGCCAGTGATATGTGTTCTTTCTATAGTTAGTGGATGCAAGCGGAATATGTAGGAGAGGAATGAATCTCAGAGTTGTCCCAGGGGCATTTACAGAAATTTTTGACAGGAGCTCAGGGCAATCTATAGATTGATTGATTTGATTTGATTTTTGATTTTGTAGAACTCCTGTCAAAAATTTCTGTATTTCATATTATAATATGCAGTTGGTTGTAATTTTTGTCAGGAGTACGAGATTTTGATTACTTACTGTACAATTTTTTTAAAACTAATCAAAATAATAACTGCTGATATGTGTATAGTTAGGTACTATAGTTAGGTATTAACACACATCGTACCACGCTTGGGGGTTGTTTCGAGCTCCCGATATTACGGCACAGTATTGATAATAGCCACGAAAGCTTAAAAATATATTATGTGTGTTAATTTTTAACTTCTTTTAAGTCGTATTGCTGAGGGTCGTGATAATTCTAAGATATTAATCACATAGACTATCTTGGCAGATTTGATGGGGTGGTTTGCCATTGCCTTCCCCATTTCACACACTTGTTATCTCAGTGTTCAGGTTTCCTCACGATGTTTTCCTTCACCGTCAGAGCAGTCGGTAAATGTACGTAAGTCTTACGAAAAAATCGAAAAACTATTGGTACATGGACGGACATTGCATTGCATGGTTTCGAACCCGGATCTCCCGCCTGGGAGCTCGAAGTCCTAGCCACGATGCCACCGACGCTAATTTTTTACCCAATGGCTAAAATGTGAGACTTTTCAGTAATTTAAAAATAACATGAAAATAAAATGTAGTTTTAAAAACTATGAACTAAACATTTGTAACTGGTAAACAATTGAGCAAGTGTCTATTATTTTGAGCGCACTCAGCTATTTCTGTCATTGTTGACTGACGATAATGGTATTTCTGTATTTCTGTACCGGTTGTCGTGAAAAGTTCCCAGAGACAGTTCGAATGAAGTGTTCACGACACCTTTACGCAATTCCTGTCTCACGCCTTAGCGCTTGCCAAGGCGCTACGTCACACGCGACGCCATTGCCGTCGCCAAGGGAAAGTGCTCTTCCCGGCGGTCATACTTAAGCCTATATTCTTGTGAAAGCATTACCAACTGATAGAAAAAATTAGTGTCACAGGTGACGGCAGGTATAATGACCTAGATAATTACGAGGAAAATATCTAATCGCCACGGCGGGCGTTGGAAATATACTACACAATTAATCCGAATTTTCCTGTAAAGTCTCGTTTGTATTATGACTGACAGTCTTCCTGTTTAGTTATTATTGGCCTTTATGCAAGTATTATACTTATGCTTACCTGTGTCACAAATTCACAATTGAAATGTGTAGTGTGTTTCTGCTGTTCGTTCACTTACAAACGTTAATGTCCAAGACTTGTCACAAGTGTTACAAAAAGTGGACAAAATCGTGATATGAACAGCATGGTGTCTCAGCCAGTGGCGCTTTCTTCCTAGTCCGTGGTCGGCCGTTGAACTTTTGCTCCTTATTTAGATATAGGAGTGGAGACGACGACCGACGCAATCGGGCCGGCC
The DNA here is from genome assembly GCA_947369225.1 of Hofmannophila pseudospretella. Classification (NCBI taxonomy): domain Eukaryota; kingdom Metazoa; phylum Arthropoda; class Insecta; order Lepidoptera; family Oecophoridae; genus Hofmannophila; species Hofmannophila pseudospretella. The sequence goes on along the minus strand of OX376323.1, from coordinate 5,672,610 downwards.
GGCTCTGCGAAATACGAATGATCGCTTCCGCAATCTGCGCCGAATCCATCCTTCATCTCTGGCCAGAGTAGGCACCATCGAGGTTATGACCATTTCCTCTATTCGAAATTAGCAGATACTTTTTCGAAATTAGGAGAGGTTTTTTGCATGAATTCTAGGGCAATGGTCATCTGTCTATCTGTAACTATTATTGATTGGTTTAGTAATCAAAAAGCTTTAAATTAGTATTTGTTTTCGATGCAACGAATCACAAGAAATGTTTGTCTGGAATTTTAGCAATAAATCAACACGCTGAAGTGTACTTTACACATAAATTAGAGGTGAAATAATGATAGTTCCGTTAGTAGCGTATCGCTAAAAGAGGTAGAGGGAGGTAGGATTTTGCAGTTTTCTGAGTTTGGTAGAGCCGCGACAGTCGTCCGCGCGCCAGTCGTAGGCTCGTCGCAAAAGTCGCGCAGCAGTCCACCACGTTTAGATGCAGTTCAGAAATAAACCACGGAAGCGTCCGACCGACCCGTTTGGTATTTGTTCAACGTTGACCTAAAACAGTGCTCGCTTTGCTCGTTTGTTATTCGCGTGGCCGACTAGCCCGTCGCTGTGGAGCTTTATGTACTGCATGTTGGTTTTAGCATTGTGTACAAAGAGTATAATAGGGATTAGGGATGTGAGATAAACAGCGGTTTTTTATGTCCGGGATGTTCTACATCCATCGTGGCGTGGTCTCGTCACGCGGCAGTGTGCCAGGGCGCGCGGAGCCGTATCGCACGTGGAACATGACGGATGAATGGGAGGCATCACGTGCCACCACTCCCTGGGAAGCAGGCGCACGGTACCCACCACACACCGCCGGCACCGCATCGGTAACACGTCACGTCACTATACCACCACCTAAATTTTCCAAGATAACGCGCACGAGCGACGGCCCACACATAAATTACCAAGAATTACTAACCCGCTAACTTCAGACTACAATACTAAACCCGATCGTTTGGCATGAGCTTTTGTTTATGGACGCAATCTTTTTGTCAGTTCTCGACAGTATGCCTAAACTTTTATTTCTAAGCGGTAAAAGTCAAATAGTTTTGTCGGTGGAAACAAAAATACACAATCATTATTCTTTTGTAGTTCATCGTCTTATTATTAACTATATGAACGCGCGTACGTTGGCACAAAGATATTAATCCGGCTACATACGAGACACTTTTAATGTGGAATTGTGTCTTTGATGAACGATATTTAATTTGGCACTTTGTCCTGTGGTAGGAGCAGCTAGCAGCCATAATGCGGCCTACTCGATGCTGCCAAGAATGATCTTGTCGAAGCAATAGGTGGAAAGTTATTTCATGCAGTCTCCGTGAGACAATTTACAAGTGTTTCAGTTAATTGTCCCCCGAGTTCCGCCTGGCTGCCAATGTCTATAAATTCAGATTAAATGGTCGTCGTGATTATCTCAGCCGCTCAGTAACTGGCGCTCGACACCAAGGCTCAAGGTTACGTTGCGACTTACGACGCAGGTTTATGAAGCCTTCAGTATTTTCTTTGCTGTAAACAGCTGTTGTGGTTTAGTTAGTTACAATTATACCGTTAATGTCTTGGGTTACGTTATATTTTCATCTCAATAAAAGGTATCCTTCATTATTTTTATGAGATCCATCAGTTTCCTGTATTGTTACATGCGGCAAACTTATTATTTTTGGCACTGTAAGTATATCGTCATGTGTACCACTTAAGTACGTATTTTAAAAATTTCATCCTATGTATACATGTGTGCATTGTGTTCGCGAGCTTTAAAAATGTTTTCTAATAATATTGTTATGATTTACGTTTCGGGATTTGCGTCAGCGCAGCGTCTAAAAATGTCTAAATTTATTTCGTTTTATTTTGGTGTAAATAAAAAAAAATGGTGCTCAAATAAGCCTATTTTAAGGAATGCGCTGTCTGCCCTGGCGTGCTTGATGTCCGGAAAGAATATTAATTCGTTTTGAGACCAGCGGCGACCGATCAAAATATCTCTATCTAATTCAGAGCTGCTCACGCGAGCGTTACCCCCGTGATAGTTTGAACATGTGCGCACATTTCAGTGCTAAAATACGGTAAAATTCATGAAATGGGGTTGAATCCTCTTCTATTCAAAAGTTTGTACGAAATATAAACGTGTAAGGTATACGATACCTACCATTCATCTGACGTATTCTCCAAATGATTGGTGGGTAGAGAGAGAGAAAAAGCGCGGGTGTGAGTTGTGATGGTATTAATTCTGAACAAAATTCTAATCGCACTGTGGAGATGTTTATAGTGTACTAACGAGACAAAAATGTCTCCCGGTTACGCAAGAACTTTTCAGGGTTCCTTTAAGACATTTACATGAGTCAGTCAGTACAGTACAAATGTATATATTTATTTGTAGCTGTTGGGCCTTTCATCGGCTGTCAATGAAAAGGCATTACGTACGACGAAGTCATGTGGCAAGTTGGCAAGTAAGTGCACTAAGATAAAGGAAACAGTTATCTTATGGTAGAGCATCTAAGGGGCACCTTTGGAAAACTTTTGTGTCATAATGCTTGTTTGCGTCCATTACCGTACCTAACTCTGCTTTAGTAGGTATATGTCTTATTCATTGGTTGGTATTGGTAGTAGTATATTAAATACTAATATAGGTATAGCTATCGGAAGAGACTGGCCCCCACAACACAGGGTATCCTAGTGTGCATGGAAGCCAGGGAAATCTGAGAAAATGTAAAATACACTGTCTGCATGAATAAATTTGTATTTCATTTCATCTATGAGATTCTAAACAATCGACGGAACTCATATTTGTATTTATTTACATTGTACTTATTCTTGCCACCAAATAATTTTGTTTTACGTAATATGCCTTTAATTTAGATTAATTTTGTGCGATATTGCAATTTGGCCATTTTATTCGTTGGCAACTAGCACTGACAGTTTCCACACATCATTATTATAACTATCCTTAAAAAGTCTTCATAAATTTCTGGCAGCCATAGTCTTAATACGGAATATAGGTAGTATACATTATCCCTAATAATCCCTATCATATGAATATTTAGCTATAGCTTCGTGTGTGTGTATATGACTCAGCGAACACGAATGCATATGTCACAGGTATTTACAAGTTACACTATATTTTGTGTTGGTAGGTACTAGGTACCTATACCAAAACCTATCCTATAGAGTTGTATACCATTTACGTAGACGCGTGGTTACGCAACGGGTGAACTATCACATTGTACGTTCATTTATTGCTCAGTTGCTCACGGTATGTAGAAGTGGGCAATTCTGCGTGTTTTTACAGCTGCAGTTCACTATCGATAGGGTTTCCACTTCGAGGCTTGGAATTCCGGACAAATCTTTCCGTATTTCAGTATTGCGATGCGTTTCATAACGTACAGTGGCCAACACTTCAAGGTTACCCTTTAGTATTTTGTCGCTTTAACTTTCTACTGCAATATACATAGTAGGTATATCAGAATTTTAATGACCAATTTCGAAAGGATTTTTATAATGTTCTAAACGTTTTCTAGGGTAAACTGCAAAGTTTTTCCGAAATAAGATGATTGAACTTCTCTATGACAAAATGTTGCTGTAATAAGTCTAAAGTTAGGCAATAGAAAGTTAGAACTCTGCGTTCCGAATTTGTCCATAAAAATGTCTGTAATTTAATTTGTAATGAAGTACAAACTAAATATTTCTAAGTTGTCCGAAAAAATGTTGCTATAGTAAGCCTAAACTTAGGCAAAAGAAGTACGAACTCAATATTACGGAGTTCGTTAGAGAGTCCTAGAAATAATGTGTACAATAAAATGTTTCTATCAATCTATCTATTGCTGTTATAAGCCCACACTTAGGTAAAAGAAATTCAAACTAAATATTTCTGATTTGTCTGAAAAAATGTTGTTGTATTAAGCCTAAACTTCGAACTCAGTAATTCGGATTTGTCCTAAAAAGTTTCTGGAGTGTAATCCGGATTTGACCTATAAAAATGCTACTTAGCAAAAGAAGTTCAAATTCAATATTTGTGATTTGTCCGAAAAAAATGTTGCTGTAGAAGCCTAAACTTAGGCAATAGAAGTTCCAGCTCTGTGTTCCGACGATAAACAGACGGCCGCCGTTACCGACGCGCTGAAAACATCCTTTTACGTCATCGGCCCGCTATGGTTTCTGCTTCGATTCGTGCTATACGCTTCTATGTTTGCACATTAACACAATGGTTATATATTATATATTTTTATTTCCTGACCGAGGAAGGGGGGTTATAAGTTTGACGCGTTTGTCTGTAGGTATGTCTGTTTGTCTGTGACATCATAAACCCGGTTTTTTAATTAGATAGAGAGAGAGATAATTTTGTCGCGAGTCATGAGAGCCATGTCTTATAAAAATTGAACCAGAGCTTTCCAAGATTTTGGAATATTTCTTATGTCAGGTGTGATCTCTGGAACGGTAACAGCTAGATGGTTCGAGTTTAATTTAAGTTCAAGTTTAGGACCATGGTGTTCTTCCCACATCATGGTGTTCTCCATGGACCTTTGAGGACCCGATGATAACCAGGAAAAGTAAAGGAATCTTAACAATAGTAAGACGGGGTTTTTTAATTTTTAATTTATGATATTTAGTTTTTCATTATCAAAGAATCTTTTGTTAGATACCGCCGTGGCAGACGCCGTTTTTAGTCCCACATTATGACAATTTGCGGCTAGTTACTACTACTAAGAAAATTATATCTGCATGAATTACCCAGAATCAGCAGCTGTTATATATTTATTGACAACAATGTACGGTTTATGAGAGTCGTTTGTTCATCACCAATAAACCTATTTAATAAAAACAACAATGTGTTAAGTCTACATCTAACATCGGCATTAAATCAACGTATAAAAAAATAACCGAAAACCTCGTCCATGAACTAGGGCAGTTTTTTTATAAAAGAACATGTTCTATGGCAATGTAGACCATTGATGGTCATTGTGGTACATTGCCATAGAACATGTTCTTTTATTTAAAAAAAACTTAAAAATAATAATGTAATGTAAATAATAAAATAATTAAAAATACTCTGTAGTCTTCATACGGCATTAGGCATCAGTCGGCATCTTGCGAAGGTAACGTGTGGCGATTCATTCATCGACTTACGAAAGTCAATTGAGATCCCAATTTAGACTAGTGGGGTAAGCCAAACTTATGAATGTTGTGTAAGCGAGCTCTGTACAGCCGCATGCGCACCTATGGTGGTTTTGCAATCATATGCCCATTTTTGATACATTATGAAATGTAGGTTTTCAAATTATGTCAGCCCTGTAGTCTCGGGCGAAGAATAGAGCTACGGTACGAGTAACTCCTGCCTGTCGTAAGAGGCGACTAAAAGGAGTCATCAGGGTCGCGGGTGGTTAAAATGGGGCCTTTGGCCGTCCATTGGCTGGCGACCCTGTGGACGGCAGCAGCTTGCCATGGCCGCGCGCTGCTGTGACGGGAGGAACCGGGAGGTGGAATATACACCAGGAAGAGCCCAAGGCAACTACTAGCAGGGCACCGGTGCGTTCCTCTGGAGATCCCGGAGCCTTAGAGGGGGTTTTAGTGAGTCAAAATTTCACATAACCCGGTCTCTCCCCCAGGAGGCTGGGTATCTTTGGAAGATTTCCCCCCGTTACAAAAAAAAGGTTTTCAAATCATGTATACCAGCAGCCAGTTGGACGGATGATATTACGAAAGTCACATCGAAGATCTGGATGCGACGAGGCTTATACTCAGCAGTGGGATGATAGGCTGAGGATGATGATGATATACAGCATATATAAATTTGGAGCAGTTTGAGATAAACAAGACGGCGTTTGTTGATTTTTGCAGAAATGGGAGCCTAATCCATCCAAACAGTGACTCATTGACTGGATGATTTACGTTCTCACTATTTTCCTCTCCGAACATATAGAATTGATAGATACTTTTTCCGACAACAACCATACCACATCGTTTTATTGTTGAGGAAGTTTTTCTTGAGGGTCGCCAATGCTCACCAACCGACAAGGTCGTATTAGACAGATCCGTGAAAGAAAAATAATATAATCAATTTTATTTATAATGCATTTCTAATGCTAGGTATACTTAAATAAATAAGAATAAGGTGAAAAAAAATTCTGCGAGCAGGATTTGAACCTTCCGTGGCAATTAGAGCACTACCACGGAACGGCAAGGTCGCAGGTTCAAATCCTGCTCGCGGATTTTTTTTAACCCTTTTTCTAATTTATTCAAAAAAATATATTTTACAGCTAAGCCTTATTCCTCATTAATCCGCATGCTTTTCTATATATTCTCCCTTTTTGTTTTCAAGAATTATTCCCAAATTACGCGAGATGTAGCCGCAGACATTGTTTACGTTATTTGTTTTTGGAATTAGCGTTTTATCGTAACGATTGATGTGAGCGATAATAGATCAGGTTAACGTTGATGGAATGGAATGTGAAGCAAAAAGTTAAGGAAGGCCTTTAGAGAACCGTTCTTAAATAAGAATAAACGCTGATCTGGTTTTCTTTATGCGGCTGTCAAAGTTAGATGACTTTTATTGCGCGAAAACCCCGTACCAGTCATGTTACGGTTGTCCTAAGCTAAACTACACTGTGACAATACAAAAGAAACAGACTGGTCAGAGAACTCCTGACTGACAGATGAGTATGGCTGGGCAAACGGGGTCAGTCGCTACTCCGTCAGCGCTGCCTGCCCCCAAATCTGTCCCACAAATCATATTTAGCTTTGCACTATGGAGAAATGCGACTGTTTGTTAGTCTTGGAATAGACGCCTTAATGAAAGCCGCCATATGATACACGACACAACTGGACACGACCTACATTTTTCCGTCGAGAACTTTTCCATGTCGCCTTTTATTTTCTTAAAATCTAAAATCGCAGAAAACGGTAACGCTCTGACAGGAATCATTTATCTTGATTGAAAAACTTGAAAGTTTAGATAAATCTCATCTATCTTCATACGTTTTTATTTTTATACCATCCTGATTGATTACGGATAAAGTGAATTCCCTTATTTCAAATGAAGAACCTTAGAGATCTAATGGCTCTAAATTTCAATGACATCATTTGTTTTGATTTCTAAAGTATCAAACCAGTCATTGATGTATGTATTCGACCCTTCTAATTTGCAATCAATGGGACACGATAGCGTCATCGTCGAGATTGATACCAACGGTTATCGTGGGCGGCCGCAGGTGCCTGCGCCCACGCACGGGCCAGTGCCGTGTGCAGCCTAGCGTCACCGCCGCAGCCTCCTGGCGTGACGTGCCGGAGATCCTCACTCAGGGCCTCCGTTGCGATACGCGAATGTCCGCGGCTGGTGAATACTCATTGCTCTTTATGAAGTTAAAACGTCAGCGAAAGAACACAATAACCAGCAATGTATAATACATTGATCTCGACTGGTCCGCGCGCGGTGTCCGCTACCCAGCGCACGCCCTCACGGAACTTTGTATCAAGATCAAGGCTTATTGCTGTGTGAATTGTCATAAACGATAGTTTAACTGATATTTCAACCCACATAGTATCTATACTTACTAACCTTCATTGTATTGATATCTTATATTTTGGTAGGCATTCAATTTTTAATTTTTTTGTTGAAAGTTCGCCTCGCTAAAACGCGCTTGCAATGTGATAAGCCAGTGTGATAAGGCCCTAAACTGCCCTCATACAGAAAAAGGCCGTTGGGGGCCAAACTTTCAAGAAAATGGCAAAATAACTTGCCAAATTGGTTTTCTGGTGTTTTTTGGAATACTGAAAATATCTGAAGTATTCTACAGTTTTCATAGAATTCCAGATACAGTAGAAAACCAGTTTGTCATGTTTTTTGCCATTTTCTCTAAAATCACGTTTTGTACGTGAGGGGGCGGTCCAAAAATTGTTAGTCAACGGCTTGTTACCAACCACATTGTTTTCTTGATGTCATTGATGCCGCAGGGGAATACTTTGAAAAGTTGTAAACATTTGTAATATTTCTTTTATTTTCTATTCATGGATCGTAATCAGGGCAGTAAAGATGTTTTGAAATTCGTCGTTGTTTATTGTGAACTTCATTTAATTACTTCATGCATTCATTTTTTAGGGTTCCGTACCAAAATGGTAAAAAAGGAACACTTATGGAGGACCTCTGTATGTCACAGCTATTTTTCTCAGGAACTACTGAAGCTATCGAATTGAAATTTAGCACAGTTGTAGAACTTACTTGCCCGCATCTATTCTAGGTAAAAAGAACTTGTAAATAATTTCATTTTTATTGAGAATGGGGTTCAAAATGGAGCTTCGAAATCTAAAAGTTGGGCATCTGGGCCAAGAAGGGCGGATACAACATGATCATTGATCTACCTTCATAAAATATTGTTAGTGTAAATGTAAAGGGCGTTATGAATTGTATAGGAAGGAAATAGTTTAAAAACAAATAACATTAAATATCAAACAAGCGGTGACGCCCGCGTAGTTTGTCTGCTCTACGTTGACATCTTGATTGATGGGTTACGTATCTTTATTCTGTGCTACGCGCTTGAGTTGAGACCACGTCTCGTCACCGGCTGTTTTTTTGTTGGTTTCTATAGTATTTCCAGTCAGACAAGCCTTGACCTACTTTTGAAGCTAAAAATGTGTCAGTTTATCGAAAAAAAAATTATTTTGATGGGGTAGATTTTGAAATTGATCTAAATATGAAAATGTGTTTAGGATACTATTTATTCTAGAATCATAATAAATAATTGACCGATTGGCTAAGTAACCGACTGTCGCCGTGTGATGCCAAAGTTATGATACATGCTGCGTGGGAGTCGACGACACGGACCAGATCAGAGCCGCGATGACTGCCGCAATGACAGAAAAACAACCTCATACTCGTACATAATTTGTGTGCAGTTGAATAGTATTGTAGCATTGTATGTAGAAACAGTTCTCAGATGCGGCAAAAATACGGTCTTGGCAAGGCTAGGTAATTACTAATCACGGATATTATTACTGGTTGTTTCTATTTATAATATTTCTTCTCTATTGGCCATTTTGTTTACATGGTTAGCTTTTTCACGCTACTTTGCTTTGTTATTAAATAACAGTTGATGTCGAATTGACAATTTGTTTACGAACTTTCACGTTTACACTATACTTTTTACGTTTCTACTATTATTTCTTTACTACTTTAACATTTTGACGGCGCAGTAAACAACTTTTTAACCGACAATAAAAAAAGAAGAGGTTCTTTTAAGCATATTGTTTTGTTTCGAGTACATTACTCATCTTTCTCGACCCTGACCGAGGATTAAGGGCAGACATATTAAGCGTGGTAATGAATTTTTAAGATTAGATAAATTTGTCATCGCTTAGTTAAAAGCTTACCACGTTATCTATTGAATGTCGTGTAAATAAACAATGTGTTTTCATCACCGATTCATTTTGAAGGTATACTTTCTGAACTTTAATTGGGCATCGGCGTTATGATGTAGGTACATCTGCCATCAAATTCGCAACAAACTTTGTAATGAGTCAGCTGTATCCGTACGCACGTGCTCGGTTTGTTTACATTATTGTATTCTGTAATAACCACGCAAAGATGCGTAACAGACGTTTAACTTATTTGCGTAATATTGAAGCATTCCTTGGATGGAAAGTGACATTACACTGAGAAAAATGTTTTGTTAGTACAAAACTACATATTGGTAACATCTCATGGAATGGAACCAAAGCCACATTTACATGTAATACACCACTTTGCTTTGCAAACGTGACAAAGTTTTGTTATTTTTGAGGTAACCGAAGTAGTTTGGTTATCGCTTTTTGTCAGTGTAAGCTTTTAACGCTCTTGGAACAAAATCACGACTTTATCACGGATCATGCACGCCTATTTTGCGCAGTAATAGTTCGAATCATGTCCCCAAGCTTGCAAATTGTTTACTCCACCGAGCATGCAGTTTTCGTGTAAAACATTATTATTATAATGTTTTTGAAGTCTGCATTTGTTTACCTTACTTTTAGTTTTATGATAACTCACGTGAGCGGACAGATGTTTTATTTATTTCGCCTCGTATTTTCAGCTTTATTGCCAGTTTTAAACATTACGTAATACGGCGTATCTCTAAGCCGCTGGAAACTGTAAAAACAACAGAATTCTTCACTGTTATGGTATGAAAAGTTTCTTCAGAATCAGCTTGTTCTTTATACTTGAATACGATGCTGAAATCATCTTCATTTCATGTTGTTGTAGGTGAATTCTGAGAATTGAAATGGAATTCAACGGTTAGACATCGTTTGCGGTTATCCATCGTAAAGCAAATGGCAATGTGCTCTTGAGCTTTAATGCATCAAAAGTAAAGATCCCGGTTTGGCGCACGTACATAAATTCGATCAAGGACCCAAAACAATCAGATTCGGGCACTAATAGTGTATTATATCACACTACGGCTCGTTGGATAACCTCGCCCACTACGCATCCGCACTATTCCGCACCCACTTTATTGATATGTGTACTGTACGCACCTCTGTCACTACGGCACAAAGTCCGCAGGTGGTTTCTATGCTCGTGCATTTGTCGAAGCATTCACTCGTTACTTTTGTTGAGCCGTAATTTTTTGGAAACCTTTTGTTATCAAAAGTATTAGTACACTGCAAAGTAGAGTTTAGATGCTACTTAAACTAAACTAGGAGTTGTAGTTTTCTTCAATCTTGGATCGACCGAGTTGCTGAATGAGCGTGTAAGTTACAATACGTACTTGCGAGTAATTTTAGAATAGGTGCTATGAATGACCCATACTCGCTGTATCTATGGGTCCAGAGATGATAAAGCGCGTAAATAATAATAAAATAATTGTTCTTACACTTTTTCGCGTTAACACCTAGCAGGCAACAACAGCCTATTTACTAAAACAGTTTCTGAGTGTATCATTGTTGTTGCAGAGAGCCGGTCGTCGTGCGGCGGAGGCGGCGGTTCGGAGGGGTCGGAGGGGCGCGCGTCGTGGCGCGTCACGCTGGACCACGACCTCGTGGAGACGCTGAGCGCCATCTACCCCGAGTGGTTCAAGCCGCAGCACCGCCGCGACACCAGCCGCGCCGCCTCGCCGGCCTCGCCCGCCTCGCCGCGCACGCCCGTTACGCCACCCTCGGACGACACCTTCAGGTAGTGATATCTCTCACGTCTGCCCACTGCCTCATGAAGACACAGCGACATCTACCCCGAGTGGTTCAAGTCGCAGCGCCGCCGCAACACCAACCGCGCCGCCTTGCCGACCTCGCCCACCTCGCCGCGCACGCCCTTTACGCCACCCTCGGATGACACCTTCAGGTAGTGATATCTCTCACGTCTGCCCACTGCCTCATGAAGACACAGCGCCATCTACCCCGAGTGGTTCAAGCCGCAGCGCCGCCGCAACACCAACCGCGCCGCCTTGCCGACCTCGCCCGCCTCGCCGCGCACGCCCGTTACGCCACCCTCGGACGACACGTTCAGGTAGTGATACCTCTCACGTCTGCCCACTGCCTCTTGAAGACACAGCGCCATCTACCCCGAGTGGTTCAAACCGCAGAATAGCTTTCGTTCTAGCCTCTGACTTATAACCAATTTTGATGGAGAAAGTATTAAAAAGTAGTTTTTATACCAGTCAATCCTGCTGATAGATTTGTGAATGAGTATTATAAGCAATTAATAATTTACAGTACCTAACCTTCTACATACAAAATGTAATTTGTATTACATTTGATGTGGTCTAGTTAGTTTTGGAGTTACCTGGCACATCAACATAGACTGAATGAGCTGCCAAATTATCTTGGATAGCAATAGACTTTCTAGCAACAATGTAACCGCAAATGATAATGAATTGCTTATAAGCCTACGCTCTGAAGAAAATAGACGCAAGTGATACACTTTTTGCAAAGCTTTGACAATAGAGGTAACAGAGAGGACAGTTTAAAAGTATAAACGACATCTGCTGAAAAATATACTATATATAACTATAATATTTTCGTCGACTATAAAAATATTATTGTCATAATTAGTCTACTCATTATCATTTTAAAGTCAATAAGAATAATTCGCGTTTCTATGCAATTTAAGATTCTATATCAAATTTTTCGTCGGACCAAGCGTTGTTATTGTAAATGTTCTTCAATTCTATTTCCTTCACTTATAGTGAAATCAATCGTAAAGCGATAATAGCTCAATGGTTAGGGGCTCGATTTTGCTGTATAAACGTCGCTGTATAGATCCCACCTCGGACGATTGTGGTAGACCACTCCAGGAGTTCAGGTAAAATAAATAGATAATTAAGTTATTTGGTTAGCAGAACTGTAATACAACAGAACTATTGGGAACTAGCAAATTCTTCTAGAAGTAGAATTACTTTGCTTGGCAGAGCAATCGTACTCAAATGTCGTCTAATCTAATCTAATCTAATCTCTGGATACTACGACCCTGGTATTGGAATTTTGTCCAGTCCATCGGTTTAAACAACAGGAAATGGCGACATTTCGACACCGAGTACATAAATTTTTCATCCAAAAAATTCGTTTGATACTAATCGAATCGAAAAATTAAATGTGATAAAGTTTGGACCGAATCACATCTTAATCATCAGCGCGCACATCTCTATGCGCACGGTAGGTACTTGCGTAAGCTCTTTCCCGCGCCCAATTTTCTAAGCTCCTTACAAATTCTAGAAATAGTCCCGTCTACGTCCACTCTCGCCCTTCTGGGGCTCCATAAAGGAATAATTAATAATTTAAATTGTTCGTGTGCAGTTCGGGCGCAGAGGAGATGGCCGGCCGCCAGGCGGGCGGCAGCAGCGCAAGCGAGCCGCCCAGCTCGCCGCGCGTCTCCCCGCCCAAGGTGGTCGTCGATGACAGCCCGCTGCAACCAGCCATGGGCAAACACAAGGAATGTTAGTATTGTTCATTATCATCGTTATCAGACAGTGTGCTCGTAGATTATAGAATAGAATAATACGTTACTTAATCCGCTGGCGCCAAAGATACCAAAGAGCGCCATCGCTCTCTATCCTGCGCCGCCTAGCGCCCATAATTCTTTATTGCACTTAATATGTAGAGTATTCGAACGGGAAACAAGCGAAAAGTGCTTACGTACACGATACAAAATAGGTGTGCCAGTCAATATTATTATAACGTAAAACGTAATGTAAGTATGCATCATCGGCTTATTTATGATTATTGATTATAACCCATTATTGTTACACATACCTCGCCTGATATAGACTATTCAAGTTGCGTGCCGGTATTTTCCTCCACCTTCGATAAAGTAGCATTACCCGTAAATGTATATATATTTGAATAATCTAAAACACCCGAATCATTTGTGGCGTATAAGTCGCCAAAAATACAGATTTAGAATCAATACATTACAATCTCAGTAGATTGAAATATCGGATTGACTGGTGACCCTGTCTCTGCTTAAATATCCTTATCCTACTTTAGGCGATACTGATGGCTTCCATAGTCTTCACGCTCCTCGTGACGCCTGTGACTAGACTTTTCGACTATATGACGTGATCCGACGACGCACTAAAGCTTCTAGTCAGATTCCATGTGTAGGAGTATAACTGCGAAACCATGACCTGTTTCAAGATAGATAACTTTCCTGCCAGTAAATGCTTTTTAAAAAACTGCGGTATGTAGGATAATTTGGGCGCTGTTTATATATTTTTTTAGCCGGTCTTGAGTCTAGATAAGCGAAGCGGAAGTGAATACATTAGTACATTTACAGCTCACGCACGCACATGCAAATGGCAGTCGATTGTTTTGTTTTTAAATCTTGCTTAGCTAATGATGCTACTGGTCTTTAAATGTCAGTAGAGTTGATCCTCAAAGAAAAGTCGATCGATCGATTTAATGTCACTGTTTGAAGTCTGCTGAAGAAAAGAGATGAAATTAATCAGCCGGGGGTTTATTTTTCATTGGTCGTTGTCAAACTACGATTTTTGCTACGACAATCCAGCTTTACACACTTTTAATATTCTCTGTTTGAGTGATGTGATGCTGAACTACTGTTATCTTAATATTCTAATTACAATTACAAAACAAGCGCTCATTCTTTTCGGGGCCGTACTGAACAGTCTAGGGAAAACACGAGCAATGTAGATTAATTATTGTTTTCTAATGGCGTCTATATTTAGCTTCGAGTCGTAAAGTAGACCGATATTTACCAGTAGTAGGTAAACAGACCCATATTATGCGCAATCTGCGGTATTGGCTCCGTTGTTAATAACTTGCGAATTGAATACACACTCCTTGCGATGAAGTCGTTCAACTCTAGCATTCAAGACCTAGATCCAATAAAGACTTGATGAATTTATTTATAGCTTTCTGTTAGTTAATTAGTGATGTCCACTGGATAAAATGTACTGGGTATGTACTGTCTCATTAGGACTAGTTCGTGTTTAATTTATGCAGGTGTTTATTACAGTAAGGTTTATTATAAATTAAGATGTATCAAGCGCTCGACTGAGATTATTATCAGGAGATTAAAATATGAATTAATGAATAAGAATGAACGAGAGCGCGCGTGCGAACTAGGGCACTGCACTAGGCGCGTGTTCGCGGCTGGGAAGTGATAGCATAATTGCTCATCTGGAAACTGGCTTTCATTTTTTTCTTTTTTAAATAAAGTTTTATACAGATAAATAAAATAAAATTCGCAATTGGCCGGGGTGCTAATTAATTTATATTAAAACTGTTTAAATGATGTCATGGTCATGGTAGGTAATTACCGTTGATATAATTAATATGTGTTACGTACGTCACGTAGAGTGGCCATTGGCCTGTTATCTTTACCTTGAAAGGTCGACGTCTCTATGCAATGCAATAACATTAGACATTCGGCGTCTGGTGGCACATCAGAATGCACGCGGAGTCCACACTTCCTGTGTCTCGCCTCATCCGCTTCGCGAATAAACAAATTTGATTTATTTGATGCCACGTTACGTCCTTGTCAGCATACCTGATAGGCACTATGGAGTATAATCAGTTATAAATTAGTCTATGTTTCATTCATTGTATTCATCGTTTTGTATTGTAGACATTGTTCGCACGTACATGATGATAAGCTAAGTCTAATGTTTTATTTAAAATCATATATAGATCCAGGGCCGAGACAGTACAAAATCCTCAGTGTTCAAATTAAAATCTGGGTTGGAAGTCTAAGTAACAGTGAATACTGCATCAAAACCTGTTTAGTAGTTCCCGAGTTATAATATAACAGATTAGTGGACGAAGAGTTTTTGTATTTAAGAAAAATACGAGTTTCATGCTCTCGTTAAACGTGTTCTGCGTGTCGTACTAGTAACAGCTAAGTGCTTTAAAAAATAACCTACATTTCTTTGAAATATCTCTGTAATCTCCGCAAGATTTGATGCATCGAATCATTAAACATTGCGTAGGTGTGAGCTGAAATTTTGACAGTCTTTTCATGTAGACATGGCTCGTAATGTAGAAGCATATATTTTTTATTCCATAAAATTACAACTTCCTCCTTAGTATACACATGTAGGTAGATAGTGGCATCGATTCCGGGGTGGCCGCCAAATGCGATAATCTCTAAACGAAACGTCCCGCTCACACACACGCGTACACAATCTAGTATACGAGTAGGAGTGAGCGTGAGTTTTGACGGCCACCCTGGAATCGAAGCCGGTAGAGCGCAATTACTGCAAAATATGGAGTGAAGTAGAGACGCCCAGTAACCCACAATATTCGGCCCAGTGGTAGTGAATGTTTCGTCTGTAATACGGTCGCGGCATAACACTAGTTTCCTTGTGCAGTGTTTATTTATATTGGCTGCTCGCCAGCGTTGTCCGCCCGACTACACGCAAACAAGAATATAGCGCTCCACTCGCCTACGGTTATCCGTCGTCGATATGGATAATATACCTATAGCTATACCCATAGACCATCGATCGACGCATCGACGCGTCGTCGATATTACTCGACATGCTACGTCAAAGTTCGTCACCTGGCGTCATAAGTCACAACACCATATTCTTCAAACGCGCCAGCTATCCAATAAGCACTCATTGTTGTATGCAAACGGCAGTCGGTAAACGTCGGTATTTGAATCGTCATGTCCTCACTGTACACTCGATTCATAATTATTTAACAATATACACATAATGTAAAGAAAAAATTAAATAGCGTGGCTAAGGAAAATTATATCTTTATACAGAAGCGTCATAGAGTGTGTGCATTAAAATATGCTTGATTCCATCAAGCAGTTGAATTGTTGATATTTATTCGTTGGTGTTTTGTTCTGCAGCGTTGAAGGTGAAACTGATGATGAGACGGCCTATCAACCAGTTAGTGGCCCAAGGAATAATGCCCCGTGAGTATTATCCGACTATTTGTTTAATAGGTATCTATTATACACAAAGCGGTGGCTAAATGCGATTTGTAGCAAAGCAATTAGCAGCGCAGTGACGAATCGCGAGGCGCCCGCCCGCCGCTTGCGCCCGCGCACCGCACGCGTGGGAGAAAGAATTTTATTTACGATCCGAACGCCGCCGCTAATGAGGATTTCTAACTTGGCAAAAGGAAAGAAATGTCCCCCTCCAGCTCAGAGATACCACACACGAAAACTGTTAACAGTTGACCTTAAATCAATTTTATTGCTTGCCGTCATAAAGGTTTTCCTTTGAATAATAAATTAATAGGTGTAATAATAATGTGTCGTCAAATCTATAAAGGTTTGATTTTAGTTATTATATTTACGTAACTTTGAAACGACCGTTGTCCAATATGTTGCACTAAATTTTGAATTTAGTTTGTGAGTGGCATTACATTCAGCGTGTATGTGGATGACGAATGTGTTTGGCCTGATTCTATTTTACATTGGAAAATTTGAGCGCGCAAATATAAATATACGACACTCTTAAGCTCTTTAGATTTATATAAGACGCAATTTATATTTTTTCAGCATTGAAAACGCCACCTGCGTATTTTGAACAATGCAAGCAACTAGAGAGGGCGAAAACCGGAGATTTGCTGAAAGCAAAAATACAACGGCGGCCAGACCGCCAGGAACTGGAACGAAGACATATTTTGGAACAGGTACGTCTCGTCTCGCCAAGATAATTACAATAGGTTATTTTAAACATATTTTTAGTTCTGAGCGAACTTTCTGACCAATATTTTCGATTTGTAGTCAAAGTCAAATCCAGGTCACCATTCAATAGAAATATTTTTGAAGTTCAAATATTGGTAGTAATTCTTATTTGCTGGCATATGATCTATGCTGGGCCCTTTGATGCCTCGGAACATTTCGATCGAAATTGTCAAAACTACAAATTCTCACCACAAAACGTATTAATTAATGTACATATATTCTATGACAGAACTAATTAGATCTCGCATGTAGACTAACTTCACGACGAACCAATCGTATTCTGTGATTCTCCCAAAAGCAAAATGCCTAGTTAACCATATGTCCAAAGTGGTATACCAGGGTATAAAGTCGTGGCGTTCGTTCATATCTCTTTAAGGTAATGTAAGGCAAGGTTATGTGCTTGAATATGTGTATGTATGATTTATCTTGTGCAACTTATTCTAGATCAAACGACTAAACATGTAAACATTTACAGGAGAGCCATGTAGACCCGAGCCTGGCTGAAAAGCAGCGCATGCTAAAGAAGGCGCGGCTGGCAGACCAGTTGAATGACCAGCTATCTCACCGTCCCGGCCCGCTCGAGCTCATCAAGAAGAACATACTTCACACGGAGGAGACCATCGAGACAGCAGTCAAGAGCGGCATCCTCGCCTTCAAGGCGACCAGCGAAGGCGCCTCCGGCAGGCCGCAGCATCCGTCCTCATACTGCGGACCCCCAGATGAGGTGAATATTATTATTATACAAACTCTCGCTTAGTCTTGGCCCGCTCGAGCTCATCTATAAGAACATTCTTCACACGGAGGAGACCATCTACCTAAACCGATGTCAAGAGCGGCATCTTCGACTTTGCACATCGGTCCTCGTACTGCGGGCGTCCGGATATGTAGATGTATGTACTCGTATATTAGATTAAGAATCTAGCCCATCTGAAATGGTAACTGTCTGCCTTGAAAAACATACCAATCAATCCAGTATAGAAAAGGAACGGATCTTACCTTTACTAATAAGGAAGCGTTAATTATAATAGAAAATTTTATTGACATCTTGCTCGGAATTAGCTGAAATGAGGGCCAATTAAACGACACTACGAAAATGGTGATGTATTAATACATTGGTGAGTTTATCAGTGAGTTTATGCAAACCTAACGATAAAGGGTAATTCGTTGGAACGTTTAATAAAATAAGTAATGCATTATAATTTTGGTAGGTTTCACCATCCCCATCGCCTCCATCAACACTATCGCCGGCGAGCGTTGCGTCGCCGCCGCAGCATCCGGCGCCCGGGAAGGACAAGAACCGCAAGAAGAGCAAACAAAAACAACAACCCAAGGCCCGATTCAAGTTCCATGAGTACAAAGGTAAGTTTCTTTTTGTCCGGTTTAGGCTCAGCGCAAACGACGGATTGTCCGCGGCGTAGTATTTAGTCCCTGAAAATAGACAATACACTCTAGGACATAATTTGCGTACAGTTTGCGTACAGTACGCGGTGGAACTTGTCTAGGTGCATCAATACAGACGGCGTACTCCTGTTCCCTAGAGTTTCGTCGACGAAATTAGTGTACGTTGTTGTGGTACTTCTGTGACTAGAGGAAGCAAGTGAGGCGTGCCACGACAGAGATTCATGGCACTTCATTCTCTCTGCCTACCCTTGCAAGGGACATAGCGTGAAGTTATGTAATTTGTACCTCTGTTTTGCAGGTCCCCCAAACGCGCAGAAAGCATCATCTCCGCCCGACAGCGTGGAGACTCCTTACGAGCTACTGCTGCAGCAGCAACAGTTGCTGCTGCAGTTGATGCTGCCCGCGTCGCCGGCCGCGTCGGTGGCGTCGGTCGCGTCCGACTGCTCCGACGCGTACGCGCCGCCGCCGCCGCCCCCGCCACCTGCGCCAGCACCGCATTCGCGCTTCGAGGACATGAAGGTATGGTTACAATTTAAGTGCTTATTACACTTGACTGAATTTAGTAAATGTATTCGAGTATTCAGTACGGTAAGTCTGCGCTTTACAGCCTGAAAACAGAAGCCTGACTAATTAGTCAACGATTTAGTCGATAGACTAATCAGTCATCCGACGTCGCGTCGCGTCGGTAGTTCCTAGACATTCCTTGTGTGATACTGGTCATAGAAAACATAGCTTTGATTCGACTCAACACACGTCACGTCGCGTCGGATGGCGTCGCGTTTCAAATGTATGTTTCCGCCTATACATTGGCCATAAGAGTCCACCAACGCTAACTTTGCATTGGTCAAATAATGGTAGAAATGAAAAATTTGAGAGTGGAAACATCTTGTAGTTGGAATAATTATCTTTTAATATGATTTACAAAATGAAAAAAGGAAAGGGCATGTAACCTAATGTGTATACCTAAAGTACGCATGAAAAAAATCCGAAATGAATAAAGTCTTATTAACAAATAAGCGATACGGTTGATCCACTTATATATTGAGGTTATAATATCACGTAAACATTCCAGTTTTTGTTTGCGATCGGACTCCAACGCTTCTTCAAATCGCTCAAAACTATTAAGCTTAGTACAAACTAACTTCCTCACTTCACTTATTATAGTTTTCACCATTTTCAAGCAGAAAATTTGGTTAAACCACAATATAATTTTAGAATTTGAAAAATGACAGTTCAAAGAAGGTGCCACCGTGAGTTTTTGTTTGGGATGTCAGTTAATTGTGCTGCAGACTTAGCGTTGGAGGACTCTGGTACTATTTTAATCGTGACTTCTTTCACAGATACAATCATACGTATATTTTTAACATAAATGTTTGTTACACAGGTGTCGGACCTCCGCGCCGAATGCAAGCGCCGCAACCTGCGAGTGTCCGGACCGAAGCCTCAGCTGATCGACCGGCTGCGGCCCTTCCTCGTCGAGAAGCAGGAGGAGCCGCCGCGGTCGCCCGCCTCTGTCACCTCCATCGCCTCCGTGCCTTCCGTGGCCTCCCTCGCGTCACTAGCATCGCCGGACCCGCGGTCAGACGAACCCGAGGACATAGTCCAGTCCCAGAGACGGCAAATTGAGGAGTTGGAGAGGAAGCTCGAAGCCAGCAGGCAGCAGTTAGAGTCCGTGCGACGGGAGGCGGCAGGCGCTGCCGCCAGTGATCAAAGCCGCCGGTTACTGCAAGCGCATATCTGTGTCTCACAGTTACGTGCTCAGCTCGACGCGTTACAGCAACCCCAAGCGCCCGCCCCGCACCCTCCCCAACCCCGCTACGTCATAGCAGCTTCGGACACCACACCGGAAAGGCTCGTACGTCTCTTTACAGTCACTCCGCCGACTGCCGACGCACCGACAGAAGTCACTACGGCGAAGACTAACCCAGCCTACATATTGAACGGCGTTAAGGTAGTTCCGATTGCGATCCTCCCGACGCATTATGAACCGGAGCGCGCTGTGGCGCCGCATCCTCCGCCCCCGCCGCCGCCTCCGCCCCCGCCCATGCCACAAGTCCCCGTCGTTCCATTACACGACCACGCTGAAGACAGCCAAATAATGGACGACGTTCTCGAAATCCTCGTCGAAAACGGAGAGCTCCCTGCCTCTGCGGTAGTAGAACCGACCAACTCCCCGCTAAATACATACTTACCGGAAGCGGATACGTTCTCCCCAGCCGATGTCCTCGGCGACACACAAATCCGGGACTCGCTCGCCGCAGACGAGCTGCAAAGGGAACTCGACGATATTCAGAACGAAATCATGACACATGCAGACTTACACGCGGCGAACGATAGTGCGCGAGACATGGATTCTGTATCCGCAGACATCGATACCGATCTCAGCGTCGATCTCCTATCGAACGATGGGTTCCGCGATTTCGGCGGATCGGATCCTACGACGGATCATGACGATTTCTTCCGGAGCTTGCTCTCGGGCGACCGAGACGAGCGCTCTCAGATCGCGATGGACGTCGGCGAGGACCCACCGGAACGGATGAGCATGACTCCGCTTACCAACGGGGATATCTTAGACCACAACAGACACGGTTTCGACGATATGGATGATCTATCGCTGCCGTCGTTTCAGAACGACGATTCTCGCCACGGGAACTTCGTGCCGTTCGAGGAGCGGCCGTGCGAGTTCGATATCAAGGAGTTCGCGAGTGAGCTCGGCTCCAGTATGAACGTGGACAGTGACGGGTACGACTATATGGATACGGAGATAATTCCGAACCACTTTGGTCGGGGGCACGTGCCTCAGTGCGACCCTCTGCTAGGGGGCGTGTTGTCCCGGCCGCCCCCGCGCCCCGCGCGCAAACACTACTCGTGGGACCGCATCGAGTTCGACGCCACCTGACCCGCTCCCGCACCCGGCTTCGCCTGCCTCTGACCCCGCGGTGTCGCTCTCTAACGATACTTACACTATGATCTCTAAACACCGTAATCAGTGCGTCGATACTATCGTGCAACCAATGAGCTAATATGTATGTGAGTGGTAATAATGGCACCTAGCAAAACGCAGTAACGTTTAAGTCACAATAAATTTTTTTGTGACTTTCGATTAGTGTGAAAAGTGAACGTCATCGTAGATTGAAAACGGTGACGCGTTGCTTCGCGGTGGGGCCGTTTGTAGTTTATTTCTTGAATGGAATAGGAAATAATCCTGCAATGTTTTACCACTAGAACCGCCACTAGCACAATGGTAAGTAGCTAATCAACATATAGATACGTTCCTTTCCACTAAATCTTTTTTTACCCTTCAGACTCGCGCCACGCTGTCCAGATTTTTTAGGTTTGCTTTTTTGTAATGGCCATATGATGCCATGATATTATCATAATTTTACTATAGTTTTGAGAAATTAAATTAAAGTAATCCAAATTACGAGAAGAGCCGATGATCGGGCTCAATGGCGCGCCCTGGGAGAGGCCTATGTCCAGCAGTGGACTAGAGTAGGCTGCTGATAATGATGATGAAATTACGAGAAATTTGTGACATCTTCAAAAATAACGTTCGTTTTGCTTTTCTGTTTACGGAGTGTGCTAGTGGCCCCATCTATGCAACGCTTTGCGATTTATGTCCTATTACATCTCACATATTAGCTCGCTGCATACTACCGATAGTCTGTTGCTCGAACACTCGTGCGATTCTTGAAGTTGGTGCGGGATTATTTATAAAAAAAACTAACTAATATTGTAGTAGCATGTAATTTGCCGGGCGTTACCGAGTAGCGGGCCGGGTAACATACGCTAGTCTCTCTTCAGTGACTCGTTCTTCCAGGATGGTGACTTAAAATTTAGTGAAGACCAAACGTAAAGTTAGGTTTGATGTCGTGAAACACATAGTGTTGACATCGATACAGTACAGGACTGTATTAATAATTTATGTAGTTTGTATTTGGTACTTAATAGTTGGTACGGATATGTTTGTGTCGCTAGTTGGTAATAAATACGATAGTTTAATTATTCATCTACTATAGTGAGTGCCAGCGCGCGTGCGCGGGCCCTACTGGCTCACATCTAATAAATCCATTTTATTTACTATTTATAGGCATATCTACTTATGTATATATTGAATTTATAATGTAATAATACTCAACATAGTTGTGGATTTCTGCATTCCGCCCGATGACTAAAACTTAGGGAAAATTTATCATAAGAAATGTTGTTTTTGTTGAGGCACGAACAATCAATCTGTGAGACACCTGGTCACGTACACATGTATAAATGATAATTACGGTTATTTTACGTAGGATTGATGTTGTGTCAATTACTAAAGTCCGCTTACCGCTGATCGCGTGGACGGCTACTTCCCAAATCATAAGTGACATTCCAGTCTTGTTGAAGTGCGTAATGTGGCACAGGAAGCATACTCTCCTCTCATGCTGCATCTTAACACCGAGTTCAGGTTCAGAACTTAAGCTTTGCTAGAGAGTTGAAGATGCAAATTCACAAGCCATCGTCATGGGTGGGACCAGCTCGGGAACAATATTAGATACGAATTCATTTAGGTAAAGTAGGGAGCCGGCTCCTCGCGCGCAAACAGTTATCCAAACAAACAATATTCTCATAAGTAACTTATGAAAGCCTACTAGCCCTTTATTTGGTATATTGTAGTATAAACATACCTTTACAAAATAATACTTAATTTATGTAGTCATTGGCACCAATTCTGGGGTGTCACTTGCTAAATTAAAACGTCGCTAAACGAAACATCATCCTTACTCTTACACGATCTAACATTATGAGTGAGCGTGACAGTTTCAGGTTTGGCGGCCACCCCGGAATCGCCGCCATTATTTTCCTATTATGAACATTGCATCAATCAACACAACATTCTTGAAAATGTATCATTCCAATAAAGTCTAAAGTGTAGGATAGGTGCGACATTATCAATAAGCTTCTGTTTGACTTCGTAATCCTTAGAGCAACGTAACTTGAATTTACATATCTCGTGAAAGAATGTTTTGTTTGTTTGTATGACTGTTAGCGTGCATTATTTATAATTTATTATGTCACTTCAAGTGTAACGGATTTTTGTTCAGTTATATCTCATGTGCGAATGTTTTCAATGTGTTATGCGTATAATTTTGTATTGCGTTTACAAATGTTTCATTCATCAGGGGAAAGACTGCGGAAAATGAACATTATTTATTTAATCGAAACCATGTTGCCATTATTTGCATTTATATAATTTAATTGTTGAAAATTTGTCACGACAACGAATACGGATTTACTGCCTCTGATGTGCCAATTTTATTTGTTACAGTTTGCACTGCGTTACATCGTCAGAACCGCTATAAGATATTTCTGTAACAATATTGTGTAGCAAAAGAGATCAGATGTCAATTCGATTATATCAAATTTTCTTTTGGTATGCTACAAATATTAAAGTAGTAGTTTCAAGGTTCAGTGGTTTGAGATATAAGTAAATGGTGGTAATATGTGACGGTACTTTAGAAAGAAATTTCAAGGTACATTCACATATGGAACGGTGCTATAAATCATGTAATCTAAGATTGAATTAGGTATATATAAAAATATATTTAATATTTTGCATAATTTTGTAATTGCAAATGAACATAACAGTGTGACTCTGAATGTTAAAGAATTAATAAATTAACTATTAACATTATTTAACATGTTAAGTTAATTAACGTTAGACTATTTCCATGTGAACTAGCCCCAGTTATGATGTTGGATTGAAATCCAGCACATACTCTCCCAAACGGATGTAAGTTGTTTCGACAACATTAATATGTCTTACTTCGGTGCGACAGAGATATCGCGATTACACACAATTTAAAATCTTATGGCTCATTTACACTGCTTCGGTCGTCGTATACGGTTGAAACTGTTACGGCGGCCATCTGATGTCGTATCGTGTCATAAAAGTTGGATTGGATCTCCATAGAAACGACGGGGCCCCGTTCGAAACCCTGTTTTAAAAAAAGAGTAAGCGAGACGTACTTGAGTATCCTGTCATCCTGGGAATCCTGTCTCTTTTCATCGTAACCTGTGTTACCAGCATTAATAGTTCTGCAATTGAATCAGGAAATTTAGGAATTTTATACTATTGTCACTGTACTAAAAAGAGATAGGATATATTCCGTATGTCTCGTTCACTTTTTTTTTAAATAAGGTTTCGATGTTTTTTCAGTATACTACATAGTAGTATTGCAACTTCCGTGCGTCGTTTACATTATTACGGTCGAGCATTGATGTGCAAAAGACAAATAGTACGAAACAGCTTAGTTATTGAAAAAAACATAGTAACAATCTTATTTCCAACGATACAAATGAAATAATCTATAAATAAATAATAATTTGAATATAAAAATAGTATTTTATGTATAAAAAATATTTATAGTCTTATTCAGCAGCAAAATCTTAAGTTCTCGTTTTGACACTATTCGCAAAAAGTGACACATTTACGTTGTATGGCATCTACCTAAAGGATCATCCCAAATTGTATAAAGTATAGCACATACTAGTACACTCTAGTCCGGCGCGGCCACGGCCGTATGCGGCGCCCGGAGCAGTGTAAATGAGCCATAAAAATACAGGGCTGAATGTCTCCAAACTCTACACTCGTTTACTTTATTAAGTAAACTTAAGTAATATTCCATTATCTAAGTAAATTATAACAAACCTTTTTCTCTAGATATAAATATTTATTAAAATTCTATTTGCTCATTATCTAAATTGTACCCATATTAGCTAAATATTCGAGTCAACTCTATGGATACTTTCCATGTGACATGATATTATAACTGGCCTAGAGTTACTTAGCTTTGTATTTACTCTATCGAGAATTTAGTTTATATGTATTTAACGAGATACTAAGTGAGATTAATGTTTTGATGAGTAGCGTACTATCTGCATATTTGTTATTGTTGTAATTATTTTAGGAGAGTTTTAATATTTGTTTTTAAACTAGATTATATTCCGAAGTGATATATTGTGCTGAACTAAATACATTTTAGCTCTCTGCGAAATAATAAGTACTTATAGCTAATCAATTGGCTTTGTATTTTGTTTATACTTCATCTATATAATACACATACATATTTAAGTCTAAAAAAATCATGTTTTCGCTATAATATAAAATCTTACTCTTGGTAGTGAATTAAGTAATACATGACGGCTTAAAGCCAATTGTAGTAGCAGAGCCAAGTATTTATTAATGCGATGTGATAATGATAAACCACAGGAGTCGGATCTATAGAGTAATTGGATAGTTTTTTTACCTTGCCCTGTAATGAAGCCTTGTAAATATTTACCAAGCCTTTATTAGCTTAAGGAAAGAATGTTGAAATAAAAAGTTTTTGACACAAAATATTGTTTCATTTTAGGACCAATTTTTAAAAATTATATACTCGTATTGACCAGGAATATATGGGTCACTCGTCATGTTCCGTGACTCTGATACCAAGTTCGATCTAAAGTCGAAGATACAGTGGGATCTCTTGGTTTCCCCGAAGGTTTTATTGTATAAGACTCGAACTTGATTTTATATGCCATCGCAGACGACGAGACGGACTGTCTGCCGCGAACTGTTCGCGGCGGATAGTATAGTACTCGAGGAATTCCTCGTGATCATACTATTAGTCGTGCTGAAAAATATTTAGTCGATTCATTATTTTTTCCTCCCCCTGTATTGTGTTGATTGCTTTGAGATTGTATCGTATTGATCATAACTACGATCAATACAATACAATCTCAAATCAATTCAAACCGAACTTATTTTAAAATTCCAACTGCAACTTCTTCATGGGGAAATTTCGGTTTTTTAGAAAAATTAGGGCGGTAATTAACCAAACAGATTAATTTTCAGATACATTGAAAAATAACTGACTAGTATTTTTTTATCGGCCAAAATTCATATTTTAGTGTGAGAAATCGCCCTTCAAAGTTTTTGAATGTATGGGACATATTGAAATCGGTTTGGTACATGTTGCAGAATTGACTCCTAATTAAATAAGGGGGAGGTATTCGTAATTAGAACGTACTCCAAGTAGGTACAGGTCAGAGAAGTTTTGGCGGGAAAGTCGCTACACTAAGGTTCTACGGTGATTTTGATAGGTAAAATCGGTGTAGTTTTGTCTAGCAAACGTCAGTAACAATGACAATGAGTTGAATTCTTAAAATAATCTTCTCGTTAGTGGTTCGTTGTATAGTTTCACTCTGTGATTCTGTGGTGGGCCATGAGAATTCGCCAGAGACTAGACCGGTTGAAAAATCCATCATAACTCCTAGGAGTGTTAAAATGTGTCTACACCACAACATTTTGATGCTGTAAATCTAAAAACTGTTTTAAATCGCTTAATGTTTAGGCTTTAAGTCTGTGTTGCCAATGCCTTGATAAATTAGAAAAAAAAGTAGTAGTCAGTGGATCAAAAGTTGCCATGAAAAAGTCAGGGTTAAAAAAAAACAAATGTCAATCCTATTTGGTCGATTTCGGCTGTGCTAAATTAAACCTAATATACCTAAATCTAACTGCCACGCTCACTTATACTGTAGATTGTGTAAGAGTGAGCGAGACGCTTAATTCAAATAATAATGTCTGATGAGCAATGAGTGACACCTGTAATCGACACACACACACTCACATATTCGAAATGAAAAAATGAGGTTGAGCTGTGAAAAGTTATTTCTTTTATGATTTCCTATATGGTGATTTAGGATTGAAATTAGGTATGTGCACGGACTTAGAATTGTGAACTTTTTGACTATTTTCTTAATTTTATTTCCTTATTGTCAGCAAAATATCACTACCTAGTTATGATATTGGGTGAATCCCTGTTGTTTTCGCTGTCTCTATTCGGTAATGGTGCTATTTTGTTCCTTTTAGTGTACTACATCATCACGTTATCAGATCTAGAGTGTGACTATTTGAATGCTCAAGAGTGTTGTGAAAAATTGAACTACTGGTTGCTACCCAAGTACATTGTCCATACATTTATAACGTTTCTGTTGTTCTTGAATGGACAACTACTTATGTTTGTATTGAACTTGCCTATGTTTATATGGTTGACTTTTGAATACTTCACGATACCCCAAGGGAACATAGGTGCGTATGACCCTGCTGAGATTCACAACAGAGGACAACTCAAAAAGCACCTCAAGACTGTTATGATAAACATAGGACACTACCTCGTGTTTTTCTTCATATATCTTTACTGCTTTATACTCGCTCTTTTAAAAGGAGGGCCAGTCGCCCGCACTACGAGTGACTACGAATTAGTGACAGAAATATAGATAGATAGAATATCTAAAATGGCAGAAAATCCTAATGATGATGCTATCGATGGGGTAGTATCTGTAGACGAAGAATCTGACTCCAGCTCTTACGAGGTGTTACAGCCGGGAAACGATAATAAAGTATGTACCAAGATAAAACTGCCTGAGCATATTGCAGCATATATTGAAAAACGAGAATTGGATAGAGTTACTAAAACAATAGAATGTGAAAATAGTTTAGTGGAGAAGGTGATGTTGAACTATATAATTGCTAAGAAGATACTTAGTAATCTGAGCTGGCAGGAGAAAATGATATGTAAACATGTGTGTTCGACCTGGCACTCGGCTGTGCATGCTCTCCGGCGAGAGGAGATGTCGGCTGTAGACTTCATCATGGATGTAAGGAAAGGTGTCTACACCACACAATTTGAGAAGTCTGGCAAGTTTAACAATGAGCCATTAGTGGTCTTTTCCTTTGCTAACCTGAAGGGATTCAATACATCCTGCCTATGTGAAGAATTTGTACCTCCTACATGTGAACCACCATGTGAAGGAGAACATTATTGTAAGTTTTGTTTCTCTACTTCACAATCAACATTTTAAAACAACAATGTGATATAGATGCGTCAGCAATATGCTGCCTGCCATACATAATAATGATAACATTTAGAGGTGATTTATATTTACTGGTTGCAATGCCGCTGTACGCTTGATTTCTATGCAGAGTGCAAGTGGCAGCATAAACATTATTGCATAGGAAACTGTATTTTCACGCAAAAGCGGCTTTTTACTGCTAAATATAAATTGACCCTTAAATTCCTTTTCTCCCATTGCAGTATTTTTCTTGTAATTTATTCCAATTGACTTTTATGCAAATCACTGAAAGGAAGTTTAGAAATTAATGTGTTCCTTTGTTGTTTCAGTGATAGATGTATTGCACCAACTCATCTCATCTCCAAAGAATTGTATGCTCACTGCTATTGACACGTACAGCACATACATGCCTGTCCGTGAGTCCGTGACCGCAGCAAAAACCATTACACGAAGTGGAATGTTCACTCTACGGGCCCCTCCATTAATCTGTGGAGCCTACATACCAGTGATTCCAGATGTCAAATTCCATGTGCTAAATATCCAACACGTAAACAGGAATACTATTAACCTACAGAAAGATTTTTTTGATGCAATTGATAAACTTGCTAAAACAAGAATTTTTAAAGGGTTTATTGTTTATGTGACTGAGAAATTTCTGTTGCACTCTGTGGAAGATATTGTTTTCTTGGACTATGTAAAGAAAGTGTAAGATGTTTTATATTTCTTTTTAGGCTAATATCTACAAGTATTTTTTCTATGCATGGGATGGTTTTAGAATGTCCCTACTGCCACTTCATACAGCGTGTCTTACGAGGCGACTAATCCAAGTAACGTGCTGGTGGTAGAACCGCTTAGGAGTCTGCCTGACTACGACCACCCTTCTATGTAAGGTCTGTCGTCAAATGTCTTCGCTTTAGCGTTGATGTGTTTCGGCAGTGTTTATAGAAGAGCCAGTACTTACTAAGTCCATGTGCTCCCATCTTCAACCTCATCGTCACTTACTACCAGGTGAGATTGAGTGACGTCAAATGTGGGTTTCGATATAAAAATATATATCTAAAAGTACGTATTTGGGTCTAGTCATTGGCCATTCTAACTTTAGTAAAACATGACAAACTTTTTATTTCTGGATTTTCTAGGCTTTGAACAAAACTTCTTTACTATTATTTATACTTAATTATTAATATTTAACTTGAATCATTTCTTTATCAGACTTCTTAATATTATAGTTAAGTAACAGCGTAGTCCAAGCATGGAACCGACCCCCTCGATCAACTTATTTAAAAGTAGACTAGATAATTGGTTTCAAAATCAAAGTGGCAAATATGACTAAATAAATTTAATAATGGATTTTTGACTATATAATATGAAGTGAAATGAAATTTGTACCGATTACACTTTCCAAAACTGTGATATAGACGCATCATCATTATGCTGCTTGTCTATAAATACATAATAATAATTTAGTTACTGACTACCCACCTTGTTTTACTTTCAGGCAACCAGATATCCCATATGCCCTAGCAGGTTGCATAGTCGAAGAGACAATGTCCGAACACAGTGACATAAAGACCATGATTGAGAGATGTAATGATGGCTACACTTTCGTTAGTGAAACTTTTATCTCAATCGGAATTTTTACAGTCCCGAAGCATACAGATACAGGTCCTGGTGAAAAGTACAACTTTGAGATGTATTCACTTGTAATAGAGTCCACTGACTGGAAAAAGGTGCAAATAGAGCAAGTTATTAAAGAGGTAAAGACATTATGTATTATTTAGTGTAAGTGGTATATTTCATGCAATTTGCTCATAGAGGTACATTATCATTATATTCCCATTGCTAGGATGCATGTTTCCTCAAAATATGTTTCTTCAAAAAACGTGTACAATCCGCGGCACATAAGTTGAACAAAAATGGTGGTCGTTCCGCGCAGGCACATTGTAGATACGCGCGGCCCCTCGCGTCGCACCTCATGCCGCACTTCAATTGAGACCCGTAAACTACTACGTAAGTCACTGCGCATCCGCCATTTTTGTTCAACTTATGTGCCGCGATCTGTATGTATATACATACAGAATGTCATCAATTATTATGGCTAAGTTACAATAAAACGGAAATAAAATACCACTCTCTTCAACTTATAGAGTAAAGTAAGAGTAAAGTGGGTGGATTTTCTTCATCAAATCTTGAACAATGGACATAACAGCAATGGTTCCAGCTTGGCCGGCCGGGCCAATAATAGAGTGCGCCATATTGCAGAATTTTATGTGAACACATTTTTTAATAGGGTCTCCCATATTGCAGAGTATAAAAGTTCCAAGATACCTTGTTCCTACCTGGATCCGAAACTGGGTAGGCCTTTACACTCCAGCATGACATGCTTGGTAGAAATGAAAAAGCAACTTCTAAACGAAAGTAAATTTTTTTTCCAGTTTGGCAAAAAAATACCTCATTTCGAGCACAGCGTGGCTCTCAAACTGTCGTGTGTGGGGCGCGACAAGAAGCACGATGTGGAGCAGACCTACTTCAATGCCGCGTTCCCGCAGACTCCCATAGTCGGTTGCTATGGCAACGGCGAGCTGGGGGTCAATCACCCTCCGCGCCCGCAGCCCGAAGCTTCCACTAATACTGTGAAGCGTCACAAGCGAGACCTTGAGCCTCAAGGTCTGATGTACTCCTATTCTACGGTTTTCATGTACATCGGATGGGGAAAGATTACAGAGGAACCTAAATCATAAGAAATCAGTGTGGAATGAGCAAAGAAAATCAAGTGTGAGTAATAGTTTTACATGTTTCGTGAAAAGGACGAAATGTTTTTCTGAAATAATGTATTGGGCTTATTTACACTGTCTGAATTCAGTCAACGATTTAGACAGGTTTCTATTTACATTATGTAAATCGGCAACTGACCTTACTGAAACAATTGACTGTGACTCTATCTGAGTTAGAAGTGAACTAAACGGACTGAATTCAGTCAAGAGTAATAAGCCCTTATGTTTCAATGAAAAGACTAAGAATGTGCATGTCTGAAGCAACGTGGTACAATTTTAACACCAACTCGTTTATATTAGACTTTGACTTTACTTATGAAGTGGTCGGTCACCATGTAATACAGGTCATTATATTATTTACGGACATGAATTTTATTTTAGTGGGTATGTATGTAAATACTTTATTTCTTAAAAAGAATTTTCGTGCATTTTGTATACTTTTTTATAAGGAAATGCTAATGGCAAGATGACGAAGAGTGCCAGATGGCAAAACGAAGTCGTCAGGGACGAGGCAGATAGATTAAAATTATTCTGGGGCAGATAAAAAGGATATAATACTTTTAGAAGGCTTGAATATAAGTCAAATTTTTTATTAACTAAGCATTTTGTAATATTTGTGATTTGCATAAAATGTACTCGTAACTTTTGATGTCGTAATGTTACCAAGACACGTATTATTTACTTTAATTTTGTTGTTTTCATCCAATGAGTTTATTTTTCATTAATAATTTAATGCATATGACCTAGACCACAACCTAGAATAAGATTTTTATTGTGCAAAATATTCACTAGGTATAAGTTACGTAAGTAATACATTTTTAGAAAGCACTATAATGGCATTTAATTTGGTAGTAGCATAGACTGTACCTTGTTTTTTACGTAGTGGCTAGGATATCGGACACCCGTATGGTAGATCCACGGGATTCAATTCCACGCATAGCAAAGAGTTTTCGGTGTTTTCGAGGATTTACGTACATTTACCGACTAATAGAGCGTCGGTGACGTGTGGCTAGGACGTCGGACTCCCATGCGGAAGGTCCCGAGTTCGAAACCAGGCAATGCCATGTACCAATGAGTTTTTCGGTTTTTTCGAAAGACTTAGGAACATTTACCGACTGCTCTGACGGTGAAGGAAAACATCGTGAGGAAACCTGCACACTGAGATGACCAGTGTGTGAAATGGGGAAGTCAATGGCAAACCACCCCATTAAATCTGCCACGAGAGTCGTTCTATGTGATTAATTCCTTAGAATGATCACGACCCTCAGCAATGAGGAACACGACTTAGAAGAGACCGACTAACAGTGAGGAAACCTGCAGGTCTATTCTTAGACCTCAAAAAAAAGCTTATTTCTATAAGCTTTTCCGAAGGCATGTTAAATCCACCGGTGGATCATGGCTGGCCCATACTCCCTTGAAAAAGGAAGGTCTGTGTCCCAACAGTGGGGGCTGATTTGTTTAGCGAATTTTAAAAAACTTAGATTTCTATGTCTCCATTTGGTTTCGAACCCCTATAAAATAGTATTTTCTACTTTATTCATGAAATTACTAAGAACAATAACGTACTTACTAACTTCATGACTTTATCTGATTTAGAAGTTCTCATAGTCCAAATAAAGTAAGCTCAAAGAAAGCTGCCATAGACTTGACTACTTTCTCGAAGAAATGAGCCTAATAAACAGAACTGCCCATTGTTTTAACATGGCTCTGTGTTTACGAGAACAGACATGAAAGTTAAATGTTTTATTCTAAACAACATATTCAACGGCTAGTAATTATCTAGCAAGGCATCGCCAGGGCCTCATTCAGGTAGTAGGCTAGTCTAGGAGCGCATTTGATAAGCTAA
This sequence comes from Hofmannophila pseudospretella, assembly GCA_947369225.1. Lineage (NCBI taxonomy): Eukaryota > Metazoa > Arthropoda > Insecta > Lepidoptera > Oecophoridae > Hofmannophila > Hofmannophila pseudospretella. The sequence goes on along the minus strand of OX376323.1, from coordinate 5,639,567 downwards.
TTTTGTTTCAGTCAATTCGTAAATCACAAAAAAAAAATATAGTAAGTAGCAGGATTTTAAGTATATTTAAGGATATAGTAAGTTGCAGGCCTATATATAGTCGACTTTGTAAAAGTACTTAGTTTGTGACGAAAAGATTTTGAAATTCATCCTAGAGAGCGAGAATGCGCTACTACGAGTTCTGTGTCATATCAGAGCCCCAGTGATTGTATGTTAACTGCAAAGCCAATTCGCCTAAATTACAACGTTTGTAGTTCTATTTCTCCAATTTCAATTTAGTTTTCGTTCCAATTCTATTTGGACACCCAGTCGCATTCTGCTGACGCATAACTCTACCACTGCCACCTTTCGATTTACTATTGATCGGGCAAAACTACTTTGGGAGGGACTTATATTCAATCGTTATGTTATTTGACAGTTGAAGCGTATTGTTACCGTTCAACTGCGATTCAGTATAAACTAAACGTTTTAGTAGAATGTACAAATACGATACTGTTCCATCGATCGTTGACTCGATCGGAACTTAACTGAAATTCAATCGTTAGTGGATAGTAGCATACGAAACACATCATAACGATGCAGTTTAGATTCTATTTAGTTACGTTGTATTTAGTGGAATCGATCTCCTGGTTAGATTAACGCTGCGCTGTCTTGGTTAGATTGACCTGCTAGCAAAACCTGCAGCCACCTTTTACAAGTTTGGAGTATTATAGACACTAAAGATATAAGATACAGGGAATCGTATAGTAAGGGCTATCTTAATAAATGATCTATTGGGAACTAAGAGTGGGAAAAAGGCGCTGTAAGTAAATGTGGCGGGCGACTACAACTTTGAATGCGGCCCTGGTCATCGCGCGTGGTCGCCCCGCTGACCAAGTTTGCACACATTGTTCCGAGTCTCGCACGCGGTAGGATAGGAACCGATGTTTACGTGCAAATGCTCTAGTACTCGTATGTGCGATGATGACACTGTATGAGAGTTGTGGGAAGTGGGATGGCTATTGCGTTCACGACTGCACGTGTGAAAGATGGTTTTGTACTTAGGTACATATTAGGTTTAAGTATATATGCCGGGATGGGGGAGTGTGCTAGCCTACAGCTGGAATGAAAGCCGCGTATTGATACCAATGAAAAATGTAGACGTAGCTGTAGATTTGGTATATTATTCTCCCGTCCATGGCGCATCGGCGTGATAATTGATTACAATAAGTTATTATGCCTACGGGAAAATTGCAAAGCTCCGACCGTCGACGGTCTGTCAGTGTACTGAACAAACCTAGATTGGTTTTTGTTACTGTTCATGTAAAATTTTAATATAATTATGTACATTTTCAATAAATAAATAAAAAATAAAATAAAAGTAGTTATACGAGTAGGTACGATTTTGTAGGGTGTGACGAAATTCATTTAGGTTCATTCATTTGCAGGACAGACATCGATCATCAGGGTTGGTATCTTAGTATTGATGATTACCAGTGATCGTTATCAGGATATTATTAGTAAACTAATAATAATAATAGTTTTACTAATAATATCATAGTTTTACTAATAAAACAATATTGTTTCCTCGTACGCTCGTACGAAATTAAGATCTAACTGTGCATTTTGTTTGGAGATACGAAATTGTGAATTTTCTAAAGTAAATCTAAAATAAAATCTTATTAATACTTTACTTCCTAAGTATGTCTCTTTCCAGTAGAATAGATAGAAGGATGATGAGTCGATGACTCTCATTGGAGTTTCTTTCTCAATTTATATGGAGGGATAGCTGGTATCTAGTGGAATAGCCCGCTGTAATACAGATAGGCTGTAATTACTTGAAATAACATGAAAATTAAAGTAATTGTACTGCTTAGTACATAAAAAAATACTTAAAATTACGTAACCGAAAATTGTAGAACAATGTTGAACTACTTATACACGTTTCGATTTAGATTTCTAAAACATTAATCGTATCATTATCATTACGTGAGCGTGTGAGCACTTATTTTCCGGAAAAGGAAATCTGTAGAGAAAGGAAATGGATGTACCTACTCGTAAAACAGAACAGAAAGACAAGACATTCTATTTATTTTACATATTTTCTATCTATTACCTGTCGTTTTCATACAAATGTGTATAGAATAGATAGGTATGGCGGCCACGACATGACTTGTTATAATTTACATTTACAAGTAATTGCTACCAAGCTTTGTTAGTGAGCTTTTACCACTGAGATCGAAAGTGCAAAGAGAAATTCTCCCAGACCTAGCTACTCGTAGACTTTCATGCCCGTGTCTGTTATGTTGTCTCGTGAAATAAATTCATTCATATAGCGGGTGCTTTCGACGGTGTCTTGGCGAGAGCTTTCTTCTTGAACTTAATGCAAGCTGACATTACCTGAACAATACCATTACCAACCTTCGTGTTTTACCACAAAGCGTTTAATGTTTTTTCTTTTCCATTTTATTCAGTACCTACCGGCAGAAAATCGGTTGTAGGCAAGCTCGTTGGGTTGCTGTAGCATAAACAGTCTTAGAAGTCTTTTTACATACTTTGGTTGCAGACAAATTAATCGTTTACTTTTATTTTACGTTGTCTATCTACATTCACTATGATCGTCTAATCATAATCGTTTTATAAAAAAATATTAGTACTTAGGTACCCACCCACGTTTTCTGTTTTAGATAGTTTTGTCTAAAACTGAAAAAGTAGGTATGGACTAGACTAATATTTTTTGCGAATCAAACTTCCTAATTTCACCGTCTAGGTAAAGATATACTTTCTTGCAAGCACTTATAACAAATTACCTTACGCCAAAGATCCGCACGAATAATTAACCACGAAAATTGCAATGTGACTGCAGCTAATAATTTATTGGTTCGATGTGAAGGAATGCATCAATTTGCACCAACGAGGGCAACGTCTGCTTTCATCTTCAATTGCTGACAGCTACGATTTGCATCTGAATTGCTTTCACGGAATCGAAATTTAGTGCTGTTATGTTACAGATTATTATCAGTCATGTACAGTACCTACGTGGCGATTACTGAAACATTTGCATATAAGGTATTCTGCAACTTAGCTGTCGAGGCCAAATTACTAAATTGCAGTATTTTTCCCCTCAAATCGATGATTAACTTACCTGTTTACGAACGAGAGTGTCGGTGGTTTCTTTCGGGTAGTGGCGGGCGGATTCCCACCTATACAGAATTTTGGTTCGATCTTAACCGCCATATATCGTTATTTTTAAATTACACACACAATGACATCTGCCAATCAAATTGGCTCGTGAAATGACTTCTGTTGCAACGGTTACGCAAAACAAACGCTCCTCGGAAGTTATTAATTTCCACGCTAATTACTCTAATTTTGTAATTGAACTATCGCCGCGAGTGCTCAGAGTGCTCAAACATTCAAAAATGGTGGAAACCAGAAGAAACCAGCCGTCGGAGACCAGATTCAGGAGCTTCTCAAGTAAGTCTTGTCTCATCTCCTTCTAGCTCTCTGCCGCAAATTTTTCCACCAAGCCCATGTTTCAAACTGCTCTCAAATGGTGGGCTCTAAATATTATCTGAAAATATATTTTCTGCTATTAATAAATATTTATCCTATCATAACTTCATACCCCGTACAAAAAATACACGAATTCTACCTCTAATGTAAATATAAAATATATAATAGTATGATGTACATACAGCGGCTTTTTATTTAAACTATAGTACTTTCCAGATAGGTACGTAAATCATGGTAATGGTATATCTCACTCTACAACAAGGATCTACTTAGTGTCGGCGGGATGCTGGGTTCTAGGTTAATGGTGTCGGGGAGATTTATCCATTGCTGTTATATTTTATGAGTAGACTGTTAGTTTGCTAATGTGTCGGGTGAGGGTACCGATATGAATAGCCTACTTGCATCTAATATAAGGTGTTTATAGTGGGTATTTCATAAGTCGTATATATTAAACCGCGTAAGTAGAAATATTACTTGTCAATGCTCGCTATGTATAAATGAAGACGGCAGAAAAGAGGTCTCTGGGTGAGGGATAGAGCTTCTCAGGTTTTGGAATGAGGTTAATTGGGGGTAATTTCTAAAATTATGAGGAGTTCTTGAACACCACAACCCTTAAGCAAATATCGGCCGGATACAAACCGGATATCCGGTGTATCTCTACCTTAAACCCCATCCTCCTACGGTCATCAAAGGACTTAAAGGATCTCATAAAATTTTATCCACGACTGCTGAAAACTAAGCTAGGTACATACTCGTACATAGGTTTTATTTAAATAAGAAGTTGTGTTCGGAAGGAAGATAGGTAAGCGAACTCTGAACCTCTAGGCATTTTGAATTCGTAATTTAATTTGATTCGTGTCTATAATTTTTGGTTCTGTATTATAGAATCCATTTCACTTGACTGTAGATGTGTTCTATGCTCTAGGCAAAAGCCTGTAACGACTAAATAATAACTAAATAGGTTGAACCCCGCCATACGCCCAGCGATTATTTGAATGTGAATACGGGGCAATTACAATCTATCGTAACTCAAATAATGGCGTCAACCGTTATCCACTGAATCTAGTGTTTACTCCGAAGCGTAATTAGACCGAAAAATATTAATTTTTCCCGGAGAATAGAAATCTTTGGCGCGAATCTGGTGCATACAACGGTTTTGTGAACAATAACCGATGAGCAGATCGGTTGTGGCTGCTAATTTGTTTTTATGGATCGGTTACTATGAGATCGCGTGTGTGCACACTGTACCATATAGTAGATAGGTAAGTGCCAGAAGGGAAATTCTACACTGACGTTCTAGCGCGAAAGCACTCACACACTGTTACACGCGCTTTTTTTGTAGGTCCAACAGCCAGTCCAGCGGACGAAAGCGTGGCAGGTCTTTGTGTGACAGCCTTAGATACGTATATACGCTCCGGCGGCGCCTCAGCCGCGGTCCTAGCTTAACATTTTGGGGGGACGGTGGGGGTCACTATAGGAAGCTGTCGATTTGGGGGTGGGTGGGTCATATAGGGGGTCGCAACTAATTTAAGGTTCTTTTCTATGAGAGTCGGAAAATTTTGGGGGAGTCATGATCTCCTCCACCCCTAGCGCTGCTAACGTTAGAAGTACCGCAGCTATAGTAACTGAGTTTACCTTCTAGTACTTATCTATTTTGTGACTGCACTGTGTGCGCCTGCGCAGAACAGAAACACGCGACACGACTCGCTAATTTGTAATTCTGCAAAACAATCTCGACGACACCTTTCTGTCAAAATATTAATTTACTCTAGTGATGGACTAACACGATTTCAAATTACATACATGTATCTGCTTAAAGAAAAAAATTCTTTGCTCCAGTTTTTTAATATAAATATGTACCTAAACAGATGCCTAATCAATGTAAGGTACCTACTTTTTATTTTTAAGTATAAGTAAGTACTTACCACCTAAATATTAACCAATAATTGCAATAGGATAAACGTAGGATAGCTACGAGTATGGTTCAAATTTAAATGATTGTGTCTCATAAACTAATATTAAACAAAAATGAAATTATATTAGGTAACTAAATAAGTTTTCAACAGAACGTGTAGGTAGGTTCGACATTATAAATTTAATGTAGGATAGTCAGTGAAGTTGCATTTAATACATACGTAGACAACGTCAATTTCAAATAATTTCTGTACAGTATTAGAACGTATTATCGAAAACCTATCTGATGATCAATGTACTCTAGACTTTCCAAGCACTAACTAAACACTACATCATTGAATTGTCCCTTGCTTGTAACTTGCTGCAAGAATCCTCTCCACTCTCCCCCAGGAGCCGTGGAGTCTAGTGACAGTCGAGTGGTTCAAGTCAAGTGGAGGCAAGCAGTGTTCCACCACATGGCTTGGAGGCCGCACGCTCGCCCGCAAGCCTCTCGACACGCGAACGCACGCGGTAGAAAGTCGCACGACAACACGACTCGGTTTTATAAGAAATCATATTTGAGGATATTTTGCTGGTTATTATTTTTGTTGTAATAATTAAAATTATCTATTTTAGTAGGTAAAATTATCTGGTATTACTTTGAAGTAATTACATATTGCAGTTTTAAATTTTAATTCAGTAGAAATACATTATAGTTAACAAATAACCTTACATCATAGTTTTGGCTGAAATTGAGCTATTTTAGTTCTAAATATCTAAAAGTGAAAACTTATAAAATATTTTTACATAACTTGGATCCGCGGTGTAAATTAATTGTTGTGCATCCTGATGGTAAGTTAATTTAGTTAAAAATCAAGAAGATTTACACTGCATGAAGCATAAAAAATGCTTTTATCTTATGAAGGTATTTTGTCTCATTACGAAAGAATTTTTCAAACGCAATTCGTGAAGATTAAAATAAATTACTGACGGATCCCCTGGAACTTCTGTTTATCAACATTTGCCATCATTAACCACTGCACATGATAAGAGGTCCTTTTACCGTGGTAAATAGACGTAATTATATGCTAATCGCCACTCGCGATCCTAGCGAAATTAATTCAGAGCCCACGGTTCGTCACTCGAGGAGATCTGAGGCACTCGCATCGCAAGTGCACTAACTTGAAAGAAAAACTTGATTAAACTTGTGAAAACTGTATATTATATAATATGTCTATTGATCTTTTAATAAATCATGTATTATTAACGTTAACCAATCCATCTGAGCATTTCGGACGAACTTTTACCGGCTGTTTTTGTAGAAATTTTACCATTTAAAAACTTATTACCATTAGTTAAATATTCTTTTTTGCGATGATTGGATATTGTTATTCATGTATTCACTTAGGTACCTATATAAATATAAGCTTGCGATTTAGAAAAAAAAACTCATATAGGTAATATTATTTGTAACTTTTGCTGAGTTGAAGCCCTTTTCACAACAACAGCAGACCATCATACATGATTTAGATATGTTTACCTTTGACTACATAATTATTTTATTATAATTATAACTTTTTCGGTCATTGCTGTGTGTGAAATAAACGTATTACTTACTTACTTCCATATTTTTTTCAAGTACATAGGTAGTCACAATCGCTACCCGAACCTTATGCAAATAATCAAAATGGAATACCCATTGCCTACATTGTCTATACCGTAAAGGAAACTATATTAAAAGTCAATGAAAGTACTTAATTTTATTTTTATCCATTCTATAAATCAAAGTTTACAGACATTCCCACCTAGTCCTTTAGATTAACAATCTGCATTAGTCAGCAGAGTGAAAGCTCACTGATATTAAAGCTTCAGTAAATGTAAATGTGCCCGCTCACTAGGAGATTGGAATTAGCCAAGAACAAAGAGACATTCGGCGAGATGTGGTGATTACACAGTAATGAATGATAATGCACGGAGAGCGGCCGCCGGCGGCGAAGGCGTCGGCGCCGGCGCTTTATCGGCGTTCACTTTCTCCCAATCGGCGATTCACTGCCAAATATTCGTAATATCTCTCAGATGTATCGTTTCTATTATCTAATTTTATTATTTTTATTCACTGATTTTTTTTTGGAAGAGTCATTCATTATAAACGTGACACGAGTTGTATTTTCACGACTCATCCATAAAAAACTTATCGTATTTTCAACTCAATAATTTGATCGTTAAATTTTGAAACGGAAATGAAAGTAAAGTGTTGGTCAGTTATGACTGTTGAGATGATTGATGCTTAGATATAGTGCTTTTTGCGAAAGTTTTGGGCAATTTAATATTGTTTATCAAATTATTATATTGGCCAGAAGGAGATGAATAGAATCGAAAGGTTTTAGTTTTACAGTCTTTAAATATACACCCTATACAATATACATGTAGCATTCAATAGTCAAAAGTTGATAAATGAAGTATCGTGGGATCACAGTGATGTATCAAACGTTTTAAATTACAATTTGAAATCACCCATCCACATCAGAAGTCGCATTGAACACATCTAACAGTAAAGGTATTCATGTAAGAAAACTCCAGTGGACTAGTGACTTTTGTGCAATTCGAGAATCCACCTATGGACATGTAAGAAATAAAACTGTGGCAGTGGATACTCCGAGCTCGAGATCAAGTGAAAGTTTATAATTTCCTCCATTTTGTGTGGGAGAGTCCGAGTTCGGAAACACAAAGAAGAGCTTAGAGACAATGGACCACCTGTTCCGGCAGCGGCGGATTAGCGTTCCTAAGCGGTAAGCATAAGTGCCATTACTATTCCGATCACGATGTTCAAGATTTGTTTAATTTGTTAGCAACCGCTGTTCCATTTCAATTCTAAGTTGTGGAACAAAACTTACAAACGAATACAGATATGGACATCATTAGCGAAGGTTCCTTAAGTGGAATACAAAAAGCCTGACAATCTTACTTAATAGTGCTCCTTACAAAAAATTGATTAACTAATGTAAGTAAGTAATGCCAAGTCGAGGCTGTGTCTTCGTATCCAGTGCAATGTCATGTACCAATAAGTTTTCGGTTTTTTTCGGAAGACTGAAGGAAAACATCGTGAGGAAACCTGCACACTGAGATAACCAGTGTGTGAAATGGAGAAGGCAATGGCAAACCACCCCATTAATTCTGTCAAGAGAGTCGTTCTATGTGATTAATTCCTTAGAATGATCACGACCCTCAGCAATGAGGAATACGACTAAGAAGAAGAAAACTTTTAAATACAAAATATATTTAATCCCTCAACAGAAACTAAAAAACGCCTGTCAAGAGGGCGCCATTGGTAGTTTTATAATCTATGTTATGGATTATTTGCTATGAAAAAAATAACCATTTATATAATTCCGCAATATTGCGAGGGTTTTTTATTTTTTGGTCATGTAGGTAAAGCAAGCATGTAAGCAACAAAGTATCAGAAAGTATAGTGCAAGAAGTGTGTAACGTCTGATTTCCACCCGGACGCGCACGACCGCGCTAATCGCGATTATTCCGACAAAACAGCCGATGCGACTAAACATCGACTAGCTGTTCCCGTTTTGACGATTTTCTCGAATCGATTACAATTCTCTGGTCGATTATATTCAGAGATGTAGTGATTTCCTTGAGGTGAACGACACGGGAGCTGGTGGCGATGTTTCGCGCTTTTTGTTAGCGATCTCTCGGGTCGCATTGTTGTCTACAATAGAGTGTAGTGAGGTAGCTAAAGATGCCAATGCACTCATGTAAATATGCTACGAGATATTTGAATGGCGTCAAACAATTTCGAATGAAAGGAATGCCTTTTAATATGATTTACGTTCAATTTAATTGACAATTTATAATTAGCACAGAAGAAAGGTTAAGATGAAATTTTCATATAATATATATGAAATACTAAATAGATTTGACAATTCAAAACTTGAAGGAAACAAGCCCGGCGGCAATGGCCGGCATTTGCTCTAAAACGTAGCCGTATTCAGAGCAAATTTTCTCGTGCGAGAAAAACAAAACAATTTCCTCCGCAGCTACCGTAAACAACAATAATTATCGCTATTATCGTAAACAAACGCGTATTTGTTCCTGCTATGTTCTTTGTAGTTCTTTCATGTTCATTTAATCTTTTCTTTGTCTCTTATTCATCATACATAATTTCTTTTATGAGCGTAACAATGATTGACGCAGTTCATTGCTCGCTCATTGTTAGAGTTGATCTAATTAACACACTTACTTTGACGGAAGTAGGTAGTTATAATAATTCACCATTATTGTTTCATGATTATAATAGTAATTATCTATACAAGATATTTCAGACACTCATTATTTACGAGTAAGAAGCATCGGTGAGAGGTTTTCTTTCATGTAAAAGAGGTTGGGCGGATCCCATACAAGCTTGGGTTCATTTTTTGTTTGTTTTTGCCTCCAACGAAATATATTGTACCTATTTAATAGATTTAGCTAAGAACTACATCTGTTATTAAGAAACATCAGTATATCTAAACTATCACATTTAATGCAAATAGATTTATTTCATTTCATTTCAAACGAACATCTTAAGTCGTATATTGTCTGTTGGACAGGAACTTTGTTTGGTAGCTGGCGAAACAAAATCAATAGAAGATGTTTTTAGTCTCTAGCTCCTATCCCACACGACTTAGTTTGTTTATTATATAATGAAATATGTATAGGTAGGTACAACGTATAAGCTAAGTGTTAACAGGCGTAATTTCGTTACTGATAGAGATATTCAAAAGCTTTCAGCTGATATTGCTACTAAAGGTGGTAAGTCCGAATTTTTAATTTCTCAGCAGGAAAAAGTGTTAAGTTCCTACTTACTTACTTACTTATTTACTAATTACTACTTTACATGTTTTTGGGACCATCCTTTTGGATGGTAAAATAGACACTTGGTCTATTTTAAAATACCAATGCATCTGGAGATATTTTAAAAATTGATTGAACAAGTTCATACTTTACCTAAATATCATGTTGAAATTATGTTTACAGACGTCATAAAACGTCCTGACATACCACTTACGACATCTGTCTGTCTGTCTAGCCGGCATGCGGCATCTTCACACTTGGCTGTGCATGAAAATACACCAAAATAAGCACTTTCTCCCACACACATTATATCATGTTACACCAGAAATCGGACACTAAATTACAAGTGTTAGATCGACGCTATGCCGTAACAGTCCGTCTTTGCTCGCTTCGATAGCAATAAATAATGTAATAACTAATAAATAACGTAAACTTGGCTGTTTGAATGATTTATGGACTCTTTACTGACGTTTTATGGACGCTTTTAGATCTGTATTAACTTTTCTTGTATGTATTCGAACGGATTACATATTACCGCAAAGACATACGTTCCTACACTGTTTTCAAAAGATCTATAAAACAGTTCTCTCTCTAATCTTTTTTGCATAGATTAGCTATGTTTAGGATATAAATAATGACATCTAACTACAAACGTTTTACCGTCTTTTGTTTACTTGAAGTCGGTCAGCAAAGTAAATAATAAAGAGGTCATAATACAAACAAAAAAGTAGATAGTCTGTTTTATGGAAATATTATTCTTGCTTAGTTACTGGACCCGCATGCTCCATCGTCGACCTCATCGTCGCTTACCATCAGGCGAGATCGTGGGCAAATGCGGGTTTAGAAGTCAATAAAAATAAATTTAACAAAAACATATTACACTTGAGCAGAATCTGCTCGCGTCGTCAACCAAACTGTCGCTGTTTCGAAGAGTGCTGTGTATCGCTCCGCTAAAGAATCTTTAGGTATATTTTGCTTACTTATAGCATAACACCTCCTATATTCATATACTCATTTATCCTTAAATTTTAATTTATATGTCTAATATATTATTAACTACAATATGTATTTAGTTAAGTTATATTAAAAAATTCGCTGAAACTCACAAGTCTACATTGTTTTAATTTAATTTGGAACAGTTTTCTCTGTAACCCTTTATTATTTCTTCAGGGCATTTCCTCTAATGGCAAGCTGGCAAGGTCTAGGTCGTTGATCGTCATTATCCACTGGCCAGTGGCATCCGACAGACAGTTAGTACTACGCTTCACTTCCTACCCTCAATAATGGTCAAGTGCAATCTTTATATAATTATCTATGTGTAGTCGAAGTCTCGAACTCGAGTAACTGTTGCAATGTTGCTATTTTTGATCAAATCTATTTATAATTGTTTAAACACAGAAACTTATTAGCTACAACAACAAGAGCTAGCTCCACGAGGAAAACAGGAAGTTAGAATGCAGATCTTTTTAAGGTCTCTTTTTTAACAAAAAGAAACTCTCAGTACATATAACAAGTTTTGTTGGACACCTAGGTGGCAGTCATACATTATACATACCTAATGAAGATATACTTACATCATAGAACATCGTAACAAAATCAGAAAGCGTGTTTTCAAGATTTTTGCAATTCTATACTCTGAAGAACTCTATTACGCTTATTTTTAGCTTAGAACTGCGAAACTATTCACAATACAATTTTTCCGGCCAGCATTACACGGGCATAAGTGGAAAAACGTCCGCATTGTAGTACCTACCTGGGCCTTTGTGACGGTACTTACATATGCGAGCAATGTGCTCGTAGCTAACAAGGATCATTCTTTTGAAACGAAACCAGCTATGCGAAACTTGACCTATTCATGTCTGCATCTTTAGTAATACTTTACTGTATACGGTTGACTACACTTTAACAATAGAATGTGTCTTTTTAAATAGGTGCACGTGTCACGAAAACTGTGTCATCTTCTAAATAGAAAGCTGAAAGATCTAGTTTTGAAATATTTATTTATTTATTAAATTAGAGAAGCAACAAAAACAACCGTAACAAATAACAGAAAAAATAGTACATTCTTATGAGCTATATTCGGGTACATCGTAATCCTAAATGTGTATAGGTAGATAAGTACATTGTGGTCATAAAGAGGATTTTTTTAAAAATAATTTAATAAAAATAAACAGTCACTATTATTCCGAAAAAAAATTAAATATTAACAGAACTGTGTATTACACTTGAAGAAGACTACAAGAAGATTGTGTCATCTTCTTGTGCCAGAGATTACGTTGACACTTGTTGAGAATATAATAGTTACACTTTTATATTCTTATATATTCTTATAAAAGTGTGTGTAGTTCAAATTTCAATTAAAGGTGAAGCGTTCGATCTAGTTTTAACTGTCTTATTAGAATTCAAAGGCTGTAATAGGCGCTTTTATTAAGGGGTCCACGCGTGCTGGGCCCGAAAATTGAGTAACAAACAGTTAGATAATTTCATTGTCGGGGTCAGTACATGAATTGAGTTTTTGCTAGATGTTACCGTTGCTATGCTATCGACTGCGTTTTAGTCGTCAGCTCGACAGTAACTCGGGTTTTGTATAAAACTCGGCTAATGGGTCAGCGTGAGCATTTGTGCCGATTGAGAACTTCCGCTCAAAGCACGACTTTAGGGAAACTACTTAATGATGCTCGAAACGATGCTTATGTACTTACTTGTCGACAAACTTCAAACTTGTATCTTAATTATGTGATATAAAATATTTGTGGCACAAATTTTGTTATGTTCGTTATGTAAGAAATTAATTAAATCAGGGCTATATTAACAAAATATACAGCTATACGGCGCTTATGCGTTTCACCGTAATATAATAAGTGACAGCTTTAAAGAAATTAGCTTCAGATATCTTGTAAAACTGGATCAATTTTTACATTAAAATATAAAGAAAAAAACCAAGTAGTGGAGATAAGTTAAGTTGAAAGAACAGTTACGACAGTAATGACTTTCTTCAAGTAAACGAGCTCATGTTTGTCACGTAGTTAAATAACTTAATAACTATATTCAAGAAGCAAAAATATAATATATTCAAGAAGCGAAGCTCGTTTTCGAGGACTTACCTACTGCAAAAGTGGAACTGTCGCCTCATCGCTTTCGCTTCGAAGGAAAACGTGTAGGGGAATCAAGAGAATATTGCCCGCCAATGCCTTTTTATTTTTTATTGTATGGACGAGCAAACGGGCCACCTGAGTAAGTGGGCATTGTCACCCATCCCATAGATACCTCACCTCACTATTATTAAAGGGTTTTCGATGCCCTGCTATGATGACTTTGATGGAGTGTCTCTTATAATTTTTCTGAACCTGAGTGGGCAATATAATAGTTACAAATTGCAATGGGCAACGACTAGCATTGACTGAAAAATCACTGCGAATTACTTTTTACGATATTGTGAAATAAATAACTGTACGGAATAATGTATAGGTAGCTACACGCCCACTCATCCTCTCTCTCTCTCTCTCTCACACACACACACACCCTCAAACACACACACGCACACGCGCACACACACACACACACACATGCATACATACACACCTTATATTAACCTTTATTATTGTTCTTTTTTGTCTTTCTTTCAAATTTTGTCAGTTTTATATTTTCCCATGTTCTGTTACATATTCATTTGCACTGGTCACAGAAGAGATCTGTCCTCCGAGATACAGGAACTTCCTAGTTCGGAGGTCAGCGTTGATTGTAAACTAACTTGTTGCTCACTAATTTTATTTAGTTTAATATAACCTATGCTTAAGTTCCTACTGGTGTATGAACTATGACTACTCGTACATTGTAATCTTACCGCACAAATAAACTTATTCTTATTCTTACTTAAGCGGGTAATTACAGTAGAGTTTACCCTACTCCTACTAAAAAGGCCAAGCTCATTCGACATTGGACTTGATATCTTTTTTGACATTTCAAGTCAAACCACGCACCTTTCTGCGTCAGCGCACCTTGCCGGATCGGATTCCGGGCAGTTCCGCGCGACTTTCCTCACGATCGCAATTAACTTCACACCGATTAACTAGTCGTCGATTAAACTAAGAATCTAAAGAAAGTAGTGTAAGTCTTTTTATACAATTCGTTAAGGTCTTTTATATGTAGGTTAGAAACGTCCCGTGAAAAACGTGTCTAGTGATTACTATCGACTTCGTTTATAGGAAATTTGATGGTTATTTTTATCTGTTTCTCAAAGAGGCACCGCTATTTAGATACTAAAATACAGCAAGAAAAACGTATTCTCGCAGCTTTACTTATACGGAGTAATGTGAGGGAGACATGAACCAATGTCTCTGTATTTACTACGAAATTAACGGTGCTGTGGTGTTGTGTCTTTTGACAAGATTTTATTTTTCAAGTGCTTCTCTTATGAAAATATCTCTCAAATTACATGTAACCAAATGCACAGATTTTTACAGATTACTCATACCATTTATTGCTTTTCATGTGTAACAATTGGTCTTAAAAAATATATTATATGATCATATACGCAATATAAAATAAGAGATTATAAAAAATTATAATAGTAATAAATGCTAACAGGATAAATCAAATTAAATGTCATTATAAATTATAATTGATTTTATAGTTAGGTATTGTTTTTATCATCAAAAAACTCACTGCAGTGAATAGAAACATTCGTTAAGAGATGTAACTTTAATCTTTTATTGAATATTGAGTCTTTTAATTCAATTTCGATAATTTGTGAAATTTTGTTATATATTTTTATAGACATAACGAACGGTCCAGAACTGTGCAGAGTCTACACAGTAACACCATTAATTTATTATTTTAAGATAATTACCACAACATTTTCGACTTTAAAAACACCGACAGTTTAGTATACTCAGCACAAGTGTAGGTAATCTATACTAAGGAAGAATAATCTTTGACCTCTTTATTATTCTACTATCATACATAAGTCATAACTTGGCTTACATAAGTACCTATTTGTGTTTAGCAGTTTGTTTTAGAGAAGTTTGTATGAATTGTATAATATGTAGAGTAGGTACCTATAGGCAAGTTAATTAAGTAAAAGTATCTTTCCTCATTTCTATGAGGATCCCTCTTTCATATGACCCCCACAATACAACCTACTGTCAGTGAAACCTGATAATGTAAAAGACACTGTTTGCATGAATACATTTTATTTTAATTTTATTTATTTTGTTTTATCCCTATAAATACATTTTATTTTTATTTTATTTATTTTGTTTAAGTTATAAATTATAATAATATTATAATATTTTATAATAACTTAAACAAAATAAAAATGAAATGTATTCATGCAAACAGCGTCTTTTACATTTTCAGGTTTCACTGACAGTAGGCTGTGTTATAAACCATTGGGGTTTCTTCACCTTTGTGTAACGATCCCTAGAATTTTTTTAAGGTTTCACTTAACAAGTCACACAGTAGAACGCATAACGCCAACTAATATCTTACTTATCAGCTAAATAACCCGTCCTCATCTATCAGTTGCCTGCGACTGTCGCCTGTCACAGATACGAGTACTGTAACAGTGACACGCATCCAGATAACAGTGCAACACAATGGCATTCTGCGGAAACCGCAGTGGTGCATCGCGAAACAAAATAAATGATTACAGTATTGTATCTCCGTACCAGTATTTGTTAGCGCGAGGAACTTGTCTTACCTACATCTATCATTTTTCACCTGTAGAACAACGTAATTAAGAATTACAATGGCGTCGATTCCGTATAGGCCAATAAACTTAAAACTAAATGAAACTGTCACGCTATACTAGATCGTGTAAGAGTGATGGTGAAGTTTCGTTTAGTGATGTTTTAATTTAGCAAGTGGTACTCGAGAATCGGTGCCATAGACTTTGAATTTGAGAGAAATTATTTTTTATGAGAGCGGCGCTAGTTGTTTCCTGTTATAATTATTAGTCTTATATGTAAGTAATTATTATTTTTACTTCCTATTATAATTTTATTATACGCGAATTCTTTTCTGCATTTATTTATTTTGTAGTCTTGGCAAGATTGCCAGACCTAGGGGAGCTATATACTCTAAAGCCTACGCAATAAAAATCCGTTTCGCAAAGCAGGATGCTTAGTGTTTCTTTTAACCGCAACCGTCTCAGGCTTTTGTTATAAAGGTAAGATTCATTGCAGGCTTTGTTTGAAGTAGGTACTATTTATCGAACAGATAATGGATTTAGATAATAGATTTAATTTATTAGATTTATCTTTAACAGATAATATAAAGTTGATGTTATTATATCTTTTTTATTTGCATTGCAGTAGGTATGTTCAAATTAAGTCATAAAACCGAAACTTTCCGTTTCGACAGTAATACCACCATCGTCATGTATAAGAAAAAATTGAAAAGATAACTGTCGGGTTCCGTTTTACAACGTAAATTTTGTACTGGATCCGATACAAATTTCATCGAAAGAATTCACTACCGGTATAATTTGATTTTTTGTAGGTAACTGTAATACAGACAGACGGACGGACAGATCGACATATGTTAAGGGTTCCTAGTTGGTTATGGAACCCAAAAATATTTAGATTGATTTTGAAGTTTTAAATAAAAAGTTTCATTTACCCTGTAGATTTGAGATTAAGTGTAAATGAAAGATTTGATTCCAGATTTATTAGATATTAAACGTTTTTTCGTTGATTAATAAATGGATCAGCTCGATATTGGTACGTATCTACCTATACGTACGTAAATTATTTCTTCATTAAGGTTAAACATCTGACTTTCGTCTTCAGTCAGTCACCGCCTTTATGTTCTAGTCACGGCTTAAAGTCGCTTAGCACAGTTCCTCATCCTAGTTTAGTGCTCTTAACATTGTACTATCTAATTACAACTCTTTCACATACACAGCGATTGTGAAACTGACTCTATTACAATAGGCATAAGATTCATTATCGTGTGGTAGAGAATCAGAGCGTATATAGTGCGTGTGAGTGCATCGGAAGGTTGCATTAGTTCAATTAAGCAACTTCACTAGTTGACTAAAGTGTATTAAGTGTGTAGTAAGTGTATATTGTACTTCCATGCAATAGATAACTTAAAAACTGTTTTAAACTAAAGAAAAAAGTTATTTAAGTTATGCAAAATCCTAAAGACAGAAAAACACCCATAGTTTTTTTCCATTGTCCTAAACTTCATTCGTAGTTTTTCATTTACTTGTTTTTTTGAAATCCCGTTAGTTCATTTAGGATAAATAAGTACATTCTTACAAAGAGAGAGGCATAATGCTAGCCTGGATGTTGGTAAATACAACATGGTGAAATACTTCATATATAAATACGTGTTGTGAAATAAATAAATAAGAATCTACTTCTTTTATCAATGAAAATGACGCCTACTTTAGTAAATTCGTCAATGCGTATTGTCTAACCTTTTTTTTGTAAAGTTGAGTACTTTTTACTTTTTTTGTAGAGTTCTAAGGAACTAATTAGAGTATTTTTATTAAGTCAATTTAATTTACCTGTATTTTAAAAAAAAACCTTCGTTACCATCCGTATTTTACGTATAAATATCGCATTACATCAGACGAAAGTTAATCGTATTTTGTCTTTATTTCATTTTTAAGTTTTTGTTTTACTAGATTAAACTGAATTCCTCGAAATGGTTTTATAATTGAACCGGACTGTAAAAACAGCAATTATTTATTTAGTAGAGCTCGTTGATATCTTTAGTATGGACGTGGCGTACCGCCCCCATTTTCTGCCCTATTAAGTAGGTAATTCAGATTTTTAAACGCCACTAAGTTACAGATTTTACCTATCAGATTATACCATTGAATTCAAATGTCTCTACACTGCAAGCAGAAACGGAAAAAGTGCGAAACGACGCATTGTATGCTAAAGTCTCTACGTAGAGCGTTCACGCTGAATTCTGATGACTGCCTACTTACATACATCAATTATATTCATTTTTAAAACATTGGTAATGATCTTTAATGGGCCAAAGTACAGACCAAAGCCTCAAAAAAGAAACAGATTTAAAAAATCGTAATAATTTACACAATACCAATATTTTTCATTAACCCGTATCGAAATCCTAGACCAAAAGTGCCCCAACTGTTCAGCGTTTCCGGGTTATTCAATGTTTAATAATACATGCACACGTTTATTAATTTATGATTTAAATTATATACCATTGTCTTTTGCATGAAATTGCCTATCATATTATTTATATTAAATGATAACAAGTACTCACTTGATGTAAAAATAATTCAATTTTATTTTTGTTTTATACACATTTATATACATTTGACAGGTTAACCTCCACCTAGGCTATAATATTATGCCTGTCCAAGGAGTGGCACCACAAATATTCAAAGGTGGATTTCGGCGCTTGCGCCGCAATCTCGTACCCTAGCCTTGTCGCTTTAATGTTCTATCTGAGCTATAACGATAGGCCAAGTGCAGGCAGAATTACCCAGTAACCGGCATAATGCGCGCATTATATGTATTATTCCTAGATGTCAATGAGAGAGCGCGCTTTCCACGGCCGCGGCCGAGTTGCGCGTGCGCCTCCTATATCATCGTCTATATCAGGCGTGCCCAACTTAGATGAGGGTTGGAGTTCTTTTCTTTATCAATTAATTGTACACACGGACCTTGTTACATATAAATACATGAAAAAGTATGTTCACCCAAAATCATAACTTTTACTGAACTAGATTTGTTGTAAATGGTTACAAATATGCACAGAATATAATATATGCGCGTAAAAATTTAAGAAATCTCCAACTTACCATTGTGGAGAACCCCTTACTTTTTCTTGGTCATCACAGTTCTTCAAAGTTCTACATGTGGGAAAGCCACCATGGTCCTAAACATTTGAGCTCAACCTCGAACCTCTATGTATCTTCCATAGATCCGATCTGATTTTCGATTGTTGAGTTATGATGCCACAAACAAACAGACATACGCGTCATACTTATTACACCCTTTTTGGTCGGTTGTTAAAAATCTGAACTGAAGTCGTAGAAGTTTAAATTTTATTATCTTAATTTAATACAGACATTTAAACAGGGTAAGTATAATTGAAGTATGTGTAACTTACCTAACCTATATAGATGTTATAGTCTGATTGAGGCCCTTTTTACAATAACAGTAAACCATCAGACATGATTTCAATATGTTTACCTTTGACTACATAATTATTTTATCATAATTATAAATGTTTCGGTCATTGCTGTGTGTGAAATAAACGTATTACTTACTTACCTACTTACTATTGTGTATGAATTGTTCGGCTTTGATCACTTCTGACCTAGTACTGACTACTTCTTCTTGATCTTTAGCTATTAATAAATGATTACGTATACCAAAGAGTTAATTGTTTGGAAAAGAATTTGCAGGCAGAATTTTGATTTTAATTTTATGATAATTTTTCTGTTCTACATAGATAATATGTAGCAAAAAGTAGATAAAATGGCTCTTAACGTTATCTTAAAGTAATTCTTCTATTCTTGTTTTATAGGTAATTATGTAGCATGAATCAATTTTATTTCGAAAAACAGTACGGCTAAACAATATCATTAACATGTCCGCCTTTCTTAGAAATTGAATCAGCACGCAAAGAAATCAAATCATAGCTATGTAAGTGTCCAAACCACGAATTAAAAAAAAACATAGTATGAACCTGTAATTATGACCATTATAATGTTAAAACTGCCGTGATCCTTGACAGCTGACTAATAGACGATTAGCGCTAAGTTAACTGTTAATAAAAAGCTGTTGATGTGGAATGTACTCCACGTGGTGCTCTTTGTACATGGGGCCATTTTTCCAGGGCCCCGTGATCCAGGAAGCCCTATCTGACAAACAATGATGGATCAGACAGAAAAAATCCTGAAAATATTTTTGAATCTACTTACGTTGTACAGAAATAAAACATTTTACATAATATTTTACAGCGATGATTTTTTGGCATTTCCCTACTTGCATTCGAGTGTGATGTTATGTGTGTGTCGTTTAACAGCGTCCCAAAATTCAAGTGCCAGGTGCCTCCACTTACCTTAGGCTAGTACTACATGCGCCGGTTCCAGCGCCGGTTCGGTTCGTTCCAGCCACTCACGAGGACTTCAAGTGGGGGGAGTACGGAACGCTTGTGATTCGCTGCAGTGAACCGAATGTCTTAATTATCTACCACGTAACTCAGCTTTACATCATTAAAAGTGTATTAATATTCAACCCAGCTTGTATATACTTTTGTATTAATTTTTTCCTAGTTTATGAGATACGAGTAGGTAGTGAAAATAAACTATATGACAGAAAACAGTACATACACTTGCAAGTAGTTTATGTAGCAATCTATATACAGATGATATACCTACACGTACAATCGAAATAAACTTATAATAGATACAATAAGGTAGTCGCCAAGTATCAAATAGTAAATGCATTTCTTAAAAATTAAGAAATTGACATAACTAAATTGATGATCAAATGAGAAATCAGAATTACAAAACGTTGAAAAATAAAATAGCTACGGGCAATCAAAAATCAGAAGGTAGAATTATGACGTCACTGTTCTATAACGCCATACAAGCAGGTTCTGGCTACATATAAAGGGCGGTTTTGCTAAAAAGGGACAGAGCATATCTCCAGTACTCACTTTAACCATTAATATCTCTGATGTTAGTTGAGGTATCGAAAAACGAACTTTAGGTTCTTCTTCAGGATGTCCATGTAGGTTGATAGATGGAATAAAAAAAATTGTGACACCCTATTGGACCCTCCTGGCCTCTCTTAAGACGGCTCTGTACACGTGATCTTTGCGCTGTTGTGACGGGCGCGGCGAGGTGTTCGGATTCGCACGTTAGTGCCACATCGACGTCATGTCACTGTCAGTGAGGGCAAAAAGTTAAATGGACTCCCAGAGCCGAGGTGTCAGTGCTCCCTATTAAATAGCTGGCCATTTTTACCATTTAAAAATTAATACGCCAATAAATCTTGACTTACCTACAGTCCTGGAGCGCACGTGCTACATTCTACAATTTAAGATGCAATGCAAAGTTTTCTTAATTCTTTTCGTGTTTAATTTTAAATACTTAAGTATTCTGAATACTCTTCTGGTTTATGCTGAACATGCAATTTCTTCCTCTTCCTCGCGTGGTTAGTGGGCAACCTATTGTCTGAGTATAGTTCAGGTCACCTGTAGGCCGCTGATATGTCCTAATGACTGCTGTCGAACGATAGTTTATCGTGTTCTTCGAGGAGAAAGAAAGTATCATTATCCAACATGGCGAATACACTACCGTGTGTCTAGATTAGAAATATTTAATAATACCTACATACAAATACTAACCATAAATATTGTTCAGTTTATAGTCCTCAACATGATGATGAGGTATAGTGATAAAATATGATCAACAATAATCCCCACCTAAATAGTATTTTTTGTGGGCAAAAATTCATTACTATCAAACAATGGGTAATAAAATTGAATATATTATAGTCGGAAAAATATTTTCACACATTATTTATCATTTTCTTACAAGTGTGGGCTGTACAGTCGGCCAAGAACATGTTTGACCACTTTTCGAACGTTTTTTGCCCACTGAGTGGGAACTTTGGGCGGCCTGAACAACTCTGACAATAGTTGGGTCGCTAACCAAGAAAAAAATATTGCAGCTAGTTCACACACAGTTTTATGGAAAAAGTATAAGAATAAGAATGAATTAATTAGTGCGGTAAGATGACAAAGTATCCTATATTATTTTTGTGAACTCTAATTATTACATAAAAGTACGTTTTTAAAATGTCTACATCAAATAAAAGATAGGTATGTATGTGTGTATTATTTGACTCGGAATTTGGAAAACTTGTTGAACAAAAGTATAGGTGCTTACGACACTATAACGTTAAATCTTAGGGTTAGATATATATTTCTGTCTTATACTTATGTCACTGATCAAATTAGCATTTCTATCTATGATTATCAAATATACGATATTTTCTAACGAGCTATGACGCACCCTAAAAAAAGCGTTAAGTAACGCTTATCTTGATCAAACATACATAAACAAACTGAGAGCACACGACCAAGCACAAGTCTCAACATACCTATCGCGGACTGATCAATCAGAGAAGCAACAAAAAAGACACCTCTCTCAGTGGCGGCTCTCATCTAGAGATTAAAGAGTGTATAATTAGTTGTTTTAAAGTGAGTAGGTAGGTAGGTATTTTGTTTGATATTTTAAATACAAGGTATTTGGAAAGTAGTTCATCCCGGCGGCGCCTTTACCCATCTGAAAAAGGATATCTGGAGATCTTACTGTAAATATTAATAATTAACAAAAAGATTTGGTTATTTGTCGAAAATCGAGTTAAATATACAGCCAGAATCAGAAACAACCTCCTGTGCTAATGTTGCAAATATTTCAAAACGATGCCTGCGCTTTTTATACTCATTTAGAAACCATCGGGACACCAGGAACTCTTGGTTACGCCATGCTTTTACAATAACTTTAAAATTCACAACACAATTCCTGTTAACCATTAACATAACTGGACAGCAGCGAACAGACCAGCCGAAGTACATATAAAAATTTGGCCAAAAAATTAAGATTGTAGCAGCTGTAAAGGGGCTTTGTCATTTATCTAAATTAATAAAAGTGAGGATTTTATTCAAAATAAAATAAAACTAATATAACAATAAAATAAATGCTTAAGCTAAAATTACAAAATACCTAACTATTTTACAAATAAAATACCTGACCTAGGTCGCTCCCTGCAGGGAGTGTCCCGAGGAGGCTGGCGGCGTTGCCCCGCTGTATAGCGAGGCTTATACGCTGAGCGAAGTAGAGGCCAGCCTTCTGGTCCCGGGATGTCTCTACGAGGCGCTTGGCTATTTCCCCGTAGAGGCAGTGGGCTCCAGGCCCCCACGGCCCTAAGGTCTCCACCCCGAACGGCGCAAATATGCAATCACCACCCAGGCCCGCATATTTACACCGCTTGAGGTTCTCCGCAGATGCTGCTGCTGACCCGGCCTTCGCCGCCGTGGCTGGAAGGTGGGACGGGGCAAGGGTGTCGACGCAGGTAGCGTCCCACACCAGAGACCGTCCCAGCTTCCAGGGCACGAGTGTCATACCGTCGGGCCTTTTACCGTCATCGCGAGCCAGACCATTGGGCTCCAACACGGCTGGCGCACCCGCGGTGGCAAAGGCCCGGCGGATGATGTCGTTCAGGTCGGCGTGCCTCGGAATGCGCCCGGCACTTCGGGCGCACGATAAGCCATGGTGGCCATGCTGGTCAACAGGGCACCCGCACCGGCAGCGATGGGGGGCGTTGCAGGGAGCGCCTAAACGGATGGAAGCTGCAATCCGAAAGGTGGTACGGTCCAGGAGAGTTCCGATATTTCGTGATGGTAGAGTTTGGAGCCATAGCCCTGACTCCCAAACTCCAGCAGCCAGCAGACGAGCGCGTTCTGCAGGGTTGGTAAGCGTATTTAAAATATTATTCCGCACCAAACTGCAAAGCGGCTCGTCCCATTGTCTCTGTGAGGAGAGGTCGGTAGGGGGGTCAGAGTTAGGGCAGGCTAGTGACCATGCGGTCCTGGCCTCGGCCAAATATGTCAAGACGGTAGAATTTTGACCCAAGATTTTCTGTGAGAGGATTTCGGTACTGTGGACCGAGGACAGGAACGCAGGTAAGGCCACACTGGAAATTTTCCGCACACCAAGTCCGTCGAATCTGACTGGTAATAAATAATAAAATTAATATATCTGCTGTAAAGGGGCATTGTCGTACAAATAATAATTATAATAAATTATAGCTGTTGTAAATGGGCATTGTCAATTGTCATATGTCATAAAGTCTATAAAAATATAGCCATAAAATAAAGTTATAATACAATAATCAATTATGAAAAAAAAAAATATTTATCAATGAAATGGATGGAAAAATGTAAAAATGAAATGGAATTTAGTAAGAACACTTGCGACTAAAAATTCTTTTGGTATCACAAGCCTTCATGGTCCTCTGTTAAAAGCGGACGCAGTTAAATAAAATAATAATTTGTCTGAATTCTATCCAGATAAAATAATTGGCATCCTGTAAAACAGTAATTTAGTTAGTAATTATATATTCATTTAAGTATAGTGCTTTATTTCTTCCGTTTTTTACTGTGCACTTAAGGTTTTATAGAGGCAAATAACAGAGATAACTACGTACGCACAGACACAGACAGTCTTCATGGAAAAACAAACAAGTGGGTAATAGTGACTAGGTTTCTCATCCTTCTAATTATTGTGGTTGAATAAATGGTTATGGCAGAAAAAAAATAACAAACACGGCGTACGGCGGAGGCGGCGCGGGCGCTGCGAGAGCGCGGAAAAAACTAAAAAACCAGCCGCGTTTAAAAGGTGCGTTCCAGAACTTCTTTTCAGTAAAAGGAACGATAGAGTTGCCTATTTTTGGTATGTATTGGTTCTATTCGTTTTTTTAGGTATCTATTGCAAAGTAAATAAACTTGTTGGCAAATGAGATTGAAATCCAGTGATTCAAAATGCTTCAAGGCGCATCCTGTGAAGATATGGACATGTTAAATAATTTTTTTTGTATGTGCATTCATATGTATTTTCACAGGATGCGTCCTTAAGTCCTCAAGGTTAGCAGCGCATCGAAAATCCTCTAATGACAATAATGTCATAACTCATAACTATAACTTTAAAGTTAGGCGTAATATCCGTCCTCTATGGGCGACGGTAATTTTTTTACGACTTACCTGCTTTACCATCAGGTGGCCTGTTTGCTTGTATATTCTTAATAAAAAGTCAATAAAAAACTATCTAAACTCGTAACTGAATCTAAATCTCACGTGGTAAGTTTAGGAACACACTCCAAGCAGAAATAGCTTGATTAATTTAAGCACTTGACAGTGTAATTAAGTGTGTCGAGATATGAAGATATCAGTGTAGCGATCTACTTTTGATTGGAACGCGATTGGCTATTAATTTGTTTTGCATTCGATACAATCGGCGGCCGAATTGAGACTGTCCAACGGACGTAGACCCGTGAAAATGAATAGTTATAGAGCGTCAATAAATAACAGTTAAGTAATCGACTTGTCGAGTGTACACAACAATGAATAGTCGTTTTTGTAAATATCGTGTTAACTAAGCATCTTATTGACTATGGTCTATTTGCAAAGAAGGTTTGGGTTAGATTCGCATGTTGGCAATGTAACAAATGTATTTGCGCGCGCGATCCCCGTTCTGGGTAACAAATAGACCGGTGCTTTAGCCCTTGCCTAGCTTATACCTACTTAAATCTTGTACCTACTAACTTAAATATTTTTTTTGGCAATTCTATAAGAAAGTTGTGTGTGAACAATATAATCAGCAATGATAATATCCTAAACTCTCCACTGTGTCGTACCAGATACTACACTGACTCCTTTGCTGTCAAGGCAGCACACCTATGGAACTCACTTCCTCGTCTAATTCGGCATTCGGAATCCCTGACTTCGTTTAAAGCGGGTCTCACTCATCATTATTTGTCGTTGTAGTTGTGCATTTTATTTTCATTATTATGTATATTTACCTATGTATTGTTTGCTATCTATTATATATGTTTATTTATTTATATTATGTATATCTATGCATTTAACTATTTTAGTATACCTACATATTTATATATGTATATCATATTACTTTTATTTTACTATATTTACTGTATATTAAGTAATAATAACCATTTTCATATCCTCACACTACACTGTCGCTAATCTCTTTAATGTCCAATTAACTTCAGAGGTTGTCTGGAAGAGATCGCTTTAAGCGATAAGGCCGCCTTTGTACATATCGTGTTATTATTCCTGTAGTTTTTACTTTTCCTGTTTTTGTGTACAATAAAGTGTTTCTATCTATCTATCTATCATCATGTTGAAATTATCTTTGTTTCTAAATGTAGTTTAGGAAACGAAATAAAAATGATTTATATACTGTTTATTTGTGTTAGCGTCGATTCATTCGTCGCTGGGTCATGGCAAAGTTCGGACGTGTGTTTGCCTATTTTCTAAATAGTGTACTTATAATCGAGAGTCATTAAAGCATTATTATATCGAAGGCAGTGTTTCATTGAAGAAATGACAATATTTGATAGCGTAATAAATAATTGAATTGTCTACAAGTTCCTATAACGGCGACTTTTAAGTGCTTCTTTTATTTAAATAGGTAGATGAATAATATACTTCTTTAGGTATAGTTAATACCTAATAGAAGTAGTAAAATACAGTAGCGTAGAACAGTTCGTCATTATTTGCTTGCTCACATAACATAAACCAAGTGAGAATCCTACAATGTTCCCGTTGACATATTACTGTACGTAACCCGTTGCACGTATGCAAGCAATCACTATAATGGTGGCGTAGTTAAAACTATTACAATTCAATTTGTACATTTTTTTCTCGCGGGACTACATTCCTCGTTGATTATAAAGCAGTTTGTGCACATAGCGGGTGATTCTTAGCGAGAAGAGATAGGTATAGGTAAATCCTTACGTTACGATATTGACATCCACATTTCGGCTTGTTTGTCTATTCATAAAACTGATATAATTCATTAGATGAAAAACTAGGTATTTAATACCTATTTTTTGACTGATTTAGTAACAGTTTTTTATTTTATTTCACTTGGTAGTCGAATGAGTCTGATCAAAAAGCTAATAAAATACGAGTGAAGCACCCAGGCATATTTAATTTATGATACAAATAACATATGTGGGATTTTAGACAAGATACCATTATTTAAACCATTCATAATTAAAATTGTACCAATTACAAAGTTATCTTGAACGGCTGGTAGTGACTTGACCTGAATTGCGGATACTCAGTTTTATTTACCGAACTAATAACTTTTTTAAGACCAATTGTTACACATGAAAAGCAATAAATGGTATGAGTATGACTAATAAGGTATCTGATCCTGAATAGGACCACAATGGAGAATAGCCCAGTAATACGCATGCCATGCGCAACACGAATAGGTGTTCAGAATTGTATATCGAATGTTTGTTCAGGCAGAAAAGCGTGCACGTAATTGGTCGGAAATGGAGTTTTAACAATGTATACGATCGTTCATTCATTCAAATTGTGAACTTGAATCGTGCGATAATGGTTTTCTAGTCATGTGAGAGTCATTTTGAAATGGGTACATAAATTAACTGCAATTCAAAATGCTAGTCGAAAATAATGATTGCTATATATGTTATTAAATAACTTATATAGGTATGTTAAGTAAAATCATTACTGATTTATAGACGTTGCAAAGCAATAAAAGACGTCTGCGATACAATTAAAACTACTCAATTGCACTATTTTAATATCCATGATTTATTACACTAAGTATTCATTATTACAACAGATATACACAATAATTAATGCACTTGTCTATCTCTATTCTTATGATGCCATCCGTAGTAGGTAAATTCTAAACAATCAGAAATGAACGTCTTTCTTGCACATTGTGAACTTTGTCATTGTAGCAGGTATGTAATTAAGGGCTTCTTTGACATCGGGGGGTCCTTACCCTCTAAAGTAAAGTATGTATATATATCTGCTTTGTCTGAATAAGTAGAGCGTCTGCGTTATTTCGATTCTAACGCCTGAAATCTGATTTATGCAAGAAAGTGTACTGTTATAATAACCATTGATTGATTGACTTCCATGGTTTCCAGTTTAGTGGGTATATCTATTTTCTTATATCAAAACAGAATCCACGAAGTATTCATCAACTCATCATAGAGATTTTTTTCATACAATATTCATATTGCTTAATGTATGATACAATTCCGTTTTGGCTATGTACTGTGAGAAATTGCAAAGTTTGTAAATAAATAATAATAATACCCAATGCTCAAGAACTATTTACTAAATGAAGTTTTAAGTATCAGTTATTTCAATATGAGATTCTTAGCCTCATTACATTAAACAAGATAAACTTAATTAATAAATAAAATAAACATAATTTATGCACATTTTGTATAGTGTATTTAGTACACTATAATTATGATGATTTAGTACATATGCATATACCTGTTCAAGTATTAAAGCGAATAAAGACATCACAGCGACGAATACCTGGGGGTCAAATGTCATCTATGTCTAACTCTGTACCTGTTTGGTGGTAGACAAGCAGAACGGAGGCGAATTTGTGGCAGTAGTGCACAAAGCGGCATTATGGTGATCATTGCGTCAGCGTCACGGAGGCATGGCGACGCTGACGTGAGGCTGACGTGACGCTCGCTGTTTCACGTCGAATGTCATGTTCACTAGACTCGGGGTTAATGTGTCATCTGTAAAATGCGTGTGATGCACTCTTGTTCAATTGTATTTGTAACTGCGTCTAGATTGCTACATATACACATGCAGTGTTACTAGTGTTTTCTGTCTAGGTTATTTTCACTATGTCACAAACTAAGGAGACTTTTAATACAAAATTATACGATATTAATGACGTAAAGATGTGAGTTACGAGGTAGATAATTAAGAACCTTGGAAAATTCATTTCTCCATTAAAAATATAGGTATACAACACTAACAACTAAGAACTAAACTAAAATGCATAAAATTTGCCTAAACTGTAAGACGAACACGTCGCGGAAACTACCTACTTATAAGTATCTAAAATAGATTCACCATCTTTATTCCTAAAGACATCATAATAACACGATAAATAATACATAAATTGTAACTATAGGTAAACCGCTTAACTGTGTGGTAGCGCAGGCGCGCGGCAAGAGAGGCGAGCATGCGGCGTGAGGGCGGCAGGCATCACCTCCCGCCCGCAGTTTGCTCGCCCTTTGACGTCCCGCCCCGCGCCTCTCTTGCTGCGCAGGCGACCCCGCCGTTAAGCGGTTTACCTATAGCAACACGATCACCGATTGGCAAGATTTTTTTTAAGAAGTTGGTAAAAAAATAAAATTCTCTATTTGCGTCTGTGTTGTCATCACTAACTGTAACTACATACTCGTTTAAGTATGTTACCTAAATTAAAACCAAAACAATCACGTAACTTATTTGTTCTGTCATTAGATTTGTTATTCCAACACTCGCAAACTTAAAAGCTCTTCAAACCGAAACTGGAAGCTCTTCTTTTCGATACGATTGCTCGACGTTTATGCAACTTTAGATAAATGATGTCACTCGGTGTTTGGTTGGCTACACTTGAGATGAGTGAAAAGTAAAAGTGGTCAGATTGGGCGGTGGAGTTGGTGCCACAATACAACGGGTCATAAAGCTTGTTATGCGTGTTACAGTCAAAATATGAAATCCGTCAAAAGTAGTAAGTAGGTAACTAGTCTACTTCATATGTGGAAAGTTATTATATTAGCATATTGTTATTTATGTACAGTTAGTTAGTTATAATTATTATTTCTTTGTAAATTTCCCTAAAAGCACATCAATAAATAATAAATAAGTAGTCAGTATTATCTACTACTAGTACTGAATATTGTCTTAATAAAACTAGGTTTAACCAAGCTTGTTTAGAGTAGTAAACCGGCATTAATCGGTTATTCAGTAAGTATTTACTAAATTCGAATAATACACCGTTGC
Organism: Hofmannophila pseudospretella; assembly: GCA_947369225.1. Classification (NCBI taxonomy): domain Eukaryota; kingdom Metazoa; phylum Arthropoda; class Insecta; order Lepidoptera; family Oecophoridae; genus Hofmannophila; species Hofmannophila pseudospretella. The sequence goes on along the minus strand of OX376323.1, from coordinate 5,609,732 downwards.
CCAAAATAATGTTGACAAAATTAAAAGTCGTAATTTCAAAAATGGGAAGCTTTGTGATCTCATCAGTTGTCTATTATTGATTCGCTTATCTTGGCGTCATATTAACAATGTTTCTTAGTTACTTTTTGGCTCGTAGTTGGCTCGTAATCCACAGGTCAAGGTGAGAAAAATGGCTCGAAATCTCGGAATCTGTCGGTCTACAGTGCAGCGTATTGTTAAATATGATCTCAATTTAAAGGCATACAAAATACGAAAAGCACAGCTTCTCACAGATAAAGATTAAAAAATTCGCCTTTAGAGGTGTCGTTTCGGTCGGTGGTGCAAAGAGAAATGAGGTTTCATTAGTTAGCAAGAATGACCACTGTATGGTATAGGCGAGTATTCGCCTGATCTGAATCCGATGGATTACAGTATTTATTCTATCGGGTCTGAGCAAAGCGTCACAGATATTTGGACTCTCTGAAGGCTGCGCTGAGGAACGAATGGGACAAAATATCAGTGTAGGAGGCGCGGAAAATTGTTGATAATTTTACCAAACGTTTGACGTTTTGTATCAACGCTAAAGAAGGAATTTCGAAGACAAATACTCGTAAATATTATTGATCAAAAATAGTTGTATTTTTACCACAACGATTACTTATAATTTAATTTCATGTATCTCTTTAGTTACTTGAGCTACTTGTAAAATTAGTTGTCGGCGTTATTTTGGGCCACCCTGTAAATAAATTATTTCTAGTTTTTTTTTCAGTATTTTAAATTATACTTTGGATTTTCTTGAAGAGAACTAGATTTGTTTAGTTATTACTAATCTCAACCAAGTAATTTATGTGTCAATATTAAAACTGTTACCAATTAGGTTGCTTATTAAAATATAATAGCTAAATTCACTATATCGAAACTTAAAATGTCGTGAAAACTAAAGTAAAGTAAAGTAACTACACTCGTACACAAGTGTACAAGTGTACACTTTATTGCACAAATATAAAACAACAAACATGAGGTAGAAAAGGTAATAGTGAAGTACTTTAGGCGGCCTTATCGCTAACGAACCATTTACCTACTTGGTTTTAACCAATTTCGTATTTTGACTGCAACATATCTGAAGCTATCCGATCCCACGCGACGGCTATAGCCACAGAAAGTGAGAGGACTAGACGAGTCAACGATAAAAGTCATGTGATCGTCTGGACTAGAGACGATTCTTAAGTAACCGATTTATGCTAAGTGTAGAGTGGTAGTAAAGACCACGAGGTTTGGAAAGTTGCGTCTTGTGTAATATGGACTTGGGTGTGGGCATGACCATTTCATTTGCAATTTTATTTACACACTTATGTAACTGTTTAACGCTTCTAATGATCCGGTTATTACCCTCTGATTTAATCTTATGTTTAATTCTTAGGTGCATTCCTTCTATATCTTTATTTATTCGTAAAATAAAAATACAATACATAATAGGTACTATATATCCTTTGCTTTGTACACTGAATTCTAAAGCTCAACGAAACCCTATGCTAGCACGTGTCTTTTACCTCTTAATAAAACCTTCCGATTATTTGGATATTTGTAAAATACATCAGAAATTCAAATACTTTATGAAATAGGAATACTTTAATATTAACACACTATATAGACAATAGTCCGAATTATATTACCTTTATTTATTTGTATAGCGACTATTTATTAACAGTTAGAATAGATTCAATGTGCTAGATTTATTTTATAACGACCACAGGGTAGGAAAGCGACCTTTCAAAGATATGCATTTAATGAAATAATGATGGTTAATTATTCATTTACTCGGCCGCCGCAACGAACGGACAAGGCGGTATCCATCTTGATCTACTGCCATCTGATGCACGGAGTAACGCAACCAATTGTGACAATTTACAAGTTAGTATGTCTTTTGAAACCATGCGCCAAAGCCTGTTTGATTTAGAGCATATAAAGTAATTTTTATTCATTTGAACAAATTACTTGATATATACGCTAAGATCTTGGTTGAAGTTAACAAGCCGACTTTATAAGTTCGTATTGAAACAAATTCTTGATTGAAGTAAACAAGCTTTTCTTTCAGTGTGCTTAAATTATTTACCTACAATTATGTAGCAAACTCGTCATAGAAGTAACCATACGTTATCGACTTAACTCATCATAGGATTGTTTCCTGTATTGCAGTACTACGAAGAAAGGGTGTCGAGACACCTTTTTTTAACACGGGTGGGAATTGGGATTCCCCATCTTCTAAAGATACCCATCCTCCTCTCCTCTTGCTGGGAGAGACTGCGTTATGTGGCATTTTACCCACAAAAAACCTCCTCGATAACCGACCTCGTGCACGTCGGAGGGCTCCCAGATCTCAATGGCACGCACCTGTCCCCCTAGCACTAGATGTATTCCACCTCCCATAGCACCTCCGGTCACTGACAATGTCAGATTCGGTGACCTGATAGGGTTCAGTGGTGAGGCTTGGGTGAGAGCTATGATTAGCAGATGATGTTGATGATGACACTGAAAAAAAAATGTTCACCAAGAAATTGTTTACTTCAACCAAGATCTTTATCGTGTCAATCAAACAATCTATCCAAATGTATTCAGTTGTTCAAACAGGTTGTTTTTCAGTGTACAGGCTGATGATGATGTAACTAGGAGAAAGGGACTTTCAGTTAAAGTGTCAATGTGTCAAATTTCAGTGCCATTACATCACTGTATTTAGCGAGCAAAGAAGTATTCGAAAGGATGCCACAGTACCACTTGATAGCTGCTGTGGTTGTAATACATTTAGATCCCATCACCAGGAAGTTGGAATACCTAAACTTTCTTTTCTGCGGTCAGCAAGTATTTTTAGCAATGCCTATTTCTAAAGTTCTTTATTTATCTATGATTTGACAAAATTATTCTCTTAGCTAAGTTAGTATAGCTATCCCTAAGATTGAGCCCACAAAGTTGCGGAGACTTATGTGACATTTTTTTTCTTATTGATATCCATGACGCAGATTATAAAGGTAGCAGAGGCACTCTCTTAAAGTCTTAACAAATCTTTATATTCCTGGTAAGTAGGGGGTTTAACACGATTAGTTGAAAATTAATTGAAAGCGGTTCCGGTGCGATTCTTATGTATGAATTTCAGGCTTTCTGTTCATTGTAAAATAAAAATGTTTAGTTATTTTAGTAAATACGTTATTAGGAACTTTAATCATCTTTAGGTATATATACCTGTTCTGTGCTATGTTTATGCATAATTATATATACAAAACAAAACAAAAACAAAACATATTTCAAAATAAAACATATATATATATATTTGTGATATGGTATTATAAACCTATAGCACAGAATACTAAATAGTCCTATAGATTCTCGCTTTACAGATACTAATAAATATATCTAGAATGAAATCACGCAAAAATCGTTTATGTTGGATAATTGATCTAGTTTTAATTGATGTACAGATTTGGGTCATGACTAATGGGTCCAACTGACCAAATGATCCATAGTGGTGCGTGACATGCCGCCACGATTCTCGTGGGCCCCATACTTCGTACTCTCACGATATTGTCCAACTATAGACAATGAAAAGTTTTTATTACACCCATTAGATGAATCTCTGACCTCCTACTCTTCATCCATAGGTATGTAAAAAAAATTTCAACAACTTTTAAAAAGTTCACGATCGAAGTGAATTTTAGTGCTTTCTGTTTATGAAAATTATAAGTGATCGATTTGATTAGTTTCATGCGCACGAATGTGCACGGGCAATTATTATGTCATAAATCGGTAAAAGCGGGTGAACTAGCACTTTCTTTTATGATAGTGGTTGATATTGATAGCCAGGTAAATAGCGAATGATCATATAAAATGGCAAGAAAATTACTAAGTAAATATCGAGTTTATAGCTTGGCAATAACCTACTTGTTTCAATTAGGTACTTAGAAACATGGTGTACGTAAACTAAGTATATTTTCCACAGTTGGTGATTTCGTTTTTTTTTACGTGCACATCATAGCGACCTCTGATTAAGCTTGGAATAGTCTGATTTTTGGATGTTACCGGAAATGCATGAAACCTAGGAATTGTACACAATTCCTAGAAAATGTATACAATGCTGAGACAATTTAGGAAATGTGTAAAATAATTTGTGAAAGGTTCTTTAGTACATACATTTCCTACGAAATGTGAATGAATTTCCTAAGCATTGTATGCAATTCCTAAATGGTACTAGGAAATGTATAAAAGGAAATATATAAAATTTATATCATAGCCTCTAAACTGCGCTCGCTATGCCTATTTGCCGCCATAGCCTTCAACCTAACCTAAAGACATGTAAGTTACCCCGCTGTAACCTATCAACATCCAGAATTTGACACATTTCCAATTGCTGCTTAGGAAATGTACAGAATTCCTATGAAATGTGTATAATAAAATTTATTTCACACAATTCCTGTCGATTTTAGGCATTATATACATTTCCTAGGAATTCTATATAATGACGGATTACATACATTTACGATAAGATATAGGTACATATCATTTTTGGATAATTAAATAAGAGAAGCTTGTGGAGCGGGTAAAAGAAAAAAAAAATTTATACAAGTGTGGACCACCTAATCAACATATATAGTTGTGACTATAATAGTTGGGAAAAAGTATAGTTAAAAATTAAAGTAAAAAATTATAGTTGGAAAAGCAGAAAAGCACCAAGTAATACACAACAACCTAAATACGAAAAAACCGGTCATTTGCTAGGGATCCGTACAATAAAATATTATTTGTAGGTTTGAGCAAAACATTTCTACTAGGATCAAGTTAAAATGATAACTTCTATTCGGTGTTCCTGTCATTTACAAGTTACAAAGGAAGTATAAACAGAACCTAGACCACATTTGAGTTACCCATAAATGGGACATGAATGAAAGGTAATTACCACCCAATATCTAGGTACCGTTCACATCATGTTCACATAGTTTAGTTTAGATATCAGAAAGCGCATCTCGCAAGAAAGTCCACTCTGCGCGAACCTGTTAGGTATATTGCCTGAATGCCTGTTAGCCTGCTGCACCCAACTTTCCATTCTTGCTACATCCAGCTCCATCGCTATGCTTGCACGCATTAATCAGAGCTTTCTACCTTCATGTCTAGGATTTGTGGAGATTTAAAATGGAGTGCTATAATTCTCTAGGCAAAGATAACCTATAAATTAGACAACAGGTGCCTAATCAACTGATCGATTTACATGAAAATCGTATCAAAAGTAAACGCGAGTAGTAGTGGTAGTAGCGGGTTTCGTATATAAAAAAATCTACTAACAACAATTTACTATTTTATTTTTATTTTATTTTTTTCTCAATAATTTCACATATTCAATCATGTATAATAGTATTATGACTACAATTTTGAGTTGGGACATAAAATTGTAATAGGTTTTTTTCAATAAATAAATAAATACTTTCTTTAATAACAAAATCATTCGATAAGAAAATGTGAAATATATTTGGTAAATTGGTAAAGTATCTACGAGATACGAGATTTGCTAACGTTACTTAGTGGTAGCTTATATCAGTATAGTCATTCGTTTAAATAAATTGTATGACTGATTTTCTTTTTATTACGTAAAATAAATTATGGTATAAATCCCAAAAATCATTAAGTATAAGAATAATTAATTATTATCTGGATATTACCCGTGGTCCAACTGATTATTAATATCTGAAAATGTATTCCGAATTTTTATTAAAATATAGTGTTATCTACTGGCCGATATCACTGAAAAAAGATTTTCAATCGCCAGAAAAAAATAATTTTTGTTTTTTATTTCATTTTATGACTTTTGAATTTATTTTCTAGTAAATATTTGGCCAGTGTGTTTACTATTTTTTTTTTGTGTATTCTGGATTCTTAATAAAATAAAATGCAACTGGCCGCAAATACTTTAAAAATGTTTTAGTCGCCATAGAAAAAGACATTGTTTTTATAATTTCAATTTATGGCTTTCGAATTCGATTTCTAATGAAACGGTGGCCTGTGTGCTTAATATATTTTTTTATTTATTCTCTGAAACTTTTAATTTATTTACTTTATATCACGTGTTCTTTTGATTACAAAAAATTAATGTTTTCTCATTTATCAAAGCGTATCAAATGCAGTTCTATGTGAGATTGATGCATTTTATTTGAAACGGGACGTTAATTTACATAATTTATTTCCAACAACACATGGTACTTATACATATATTTTTTGTAAGATAAAGTGGGGCAATTGCTATAGTCATAGTATAAATAAATTATAAAGCATAATGTAATCAGTGGGGCGATAAGAGAGCAATATCGTGGTTAGAGTTGAAATGGCCCCGCCATAGCTTTCTTGCAACTCGCAGTCAATTAATTTGTTAGAATATATATTTATATTTCATATGTAACCTGCATTTTGGTGCTTCTGTATAATAGTAACTATTATTTCATCTGTGCTTGTAAGCTGTGCTGTGCTTGTAAAATAGTAAATATTAAATTAAAAATAAAACGAACTTTCATTAAAAAAGCAGCTGTTTTTTAAACCTGACCCAGTGGCCCGAATGCGGATGGAGTGCGAATTAATTTAGATGACATTAACACGAATGGCGCAGTTGCGAGTACATTCATATAATTACTTTTCATGCGCATTATGCATACAATAAATTGCGGTCGATGATCATTGTACGTTTTAGGGTCAAAATTAATTATGATTTAGCTTAAGAAGTCGCTAGACCTAGAACGTAATTCAAAGTCAAGGGAAGAGTGGGAAGCCAAACCTCTCCCAAAATTCGGGAAATCCACAGAAGACAGCTGTGTTTCGGTTTAAAGGGTAAAAGAGATTACCAGCACATGATGAACTCCATCCAAGTCCTCAAGGTTGCCAGCGCATCGAGAACCTTCTAATAACATAACAATTTGTGAAGACTCGAAAAAACACACACAAATGTGCACACCCTTTCACTATCTTCTACACAAACACGCTCACACATATTTCCAATAAACACACATCCATATATACACACAGACGAAAACTTATTTATTCCTATAGGCATTATTTTAAAATAGGAAATCTGTAATTGGCAGTATGTTTTATTAATGGACATTTTTGTTTATATTTAAGTGCTATGGATTTTTGTAATAAATAATTTAAATAAAAAAACATTAAACATACATACCTTCACGCCTTGCGGGGTAGGCAGAGAGTAAAACATTATAGTGAGGTATCTTTGGGCGACAGTGACCACTTACCATCAGGAGGCCGTTAGCTTGTCTGCTCTCTTTATACAACAAAAAACCTAGAGGTTAGCTAGAGGCTAAATAGATTCCTCTAGAAATCATTGTACCTACTAGGTAGGTAATAGAGTATAGGTATAATGGAGTTGTTTGTTTCTATTGTAGTGTACTAGTATTATGAATGTGCATAATTTCACGTTGTTCAGTCTCATTTGCGTGTTTCACGTTTGACCGGAGATACGACTATAGGAGTATATGATGTTTCTTTCTATATCCGATGCTTCGAAACACGCGATCATGAGGGCTAACTAAAAGTCGCTGTTATAACCGAATTGTTAGGACATAGTGGTTAGCCTTACTGAGTCAGTCTTAAGAGCGTCGGTGGCACAGTGGCTAGGGCACCGGACACCCTTGCGGGAGGTCCGGGTTCGAAACCGTGCAGTGCCATGTACCAATGAGTTTTTCGTATTTTTCGAAGACTTACGTACATTTACCGACTGCTCTAACGGTGAAGGAAAACATCGTGAGGAAACCTGCACATTGAGATGACCAGTGTGTAAAATGGGGTAGGTACAAAAGATTTTCAAGGGTCGAAGTGCTGGGTTATTCCCGGCCCCCTATCATAAGATAAGAAGAAGCTAGCTTGTTGCGTTGCATGTGAAATAAATAACTTACTTATGAACTTAAGTTGACTTTACTTACAAATGTCACATGAAGGGTTGATTATAATTTGATGGCAAGGGAATGTTTCGAGATAGCTGACTTGGTTTAGAGCAAGCCACGGAATAGTGGGGTTGTAGGATAAAATATCTCGAATCTGTTAATCATTTTCGGTGAGCTTTGTTTGACAATAAATTAACCATTTGTATAAAACAAGATCCACTGGCACGTCCGTCAGTCTATGTGTTAGCTAATCTTATAGCAACGGCTGAATGGATTTTGTTCCGGTTTTCACTGAAGAACATAGGTTATTTATCGAGTATGGTCTGGTATCTACCAGTTTCCTTATAAAAGAAGAAATGTATGTGTTGACAAAACAGTAATAAATGCGCTCACATTAGGCACCTGCGTGCTACGCTGCAGCACACCGAAGATAGACGAAGTAGCTTTCTGTGTCCGGTCGCAGCGCGCACGCACGCACCTTCACGCGACACGAGTCAAGCAATAAAATAGTGCTTTACATTATCGATTCTTGTCTGTACCTATTTCTAAATTGAAACTAGAGTCAATAATAAGGGAATTGTATTTCAACCTTAAACACTTTCGTGAAAAATCAAGAATTAATTTCTAATATCGCCCAGCGAACCGAATAGATTTTAATGATAATTTTGACTTGATAAATTAAATACCCCAGAAGGAGCCCGAGAGCAAGAAAACAAGATAATAGCTAGGTCTACGGTTAGGCAACCTAATTATCTACCTAATAAGCATACATAGTTTAATGCAGTTAAACCTAAGAAAACAACGGAGCAAAAAAAGGCAACCTTTTGTTCTTTGTTTGTTATTGTTGTTAGTACAGATACAACTGTATATTCTATGGTCGAGAAAGATTGTATAACACACGAAGTTGACCACACAACGATTGCATAAGCAAGCGAATTCTATTGACAATTCAATTGCCTTCATTCCTGTATGTCTTCATTCCTAAATGGAGGTTGTAGGACGTATAAATCCACATTGAATGCTAAACTTCCACATATAAAAGGGCGATTTATTCATTATACCACGTGCGACCACGCGCCTACTGGATGCACATTACATTTAACCACTTTCTATTTTATTTTCCACATATCTTGTCATCGTGTCTGTTATACATACCTATATACTTCGCCTTTTAAAATGTGATACAAACACAGGGTCAGTTAATATATTAAAATTTTGTTACGTCATGTAGAATTAGCTGTCTTCTACAATTAGTAATCAAAAAGCTTTACAAAAGTTGTAGAAGTATCTAGACAAGTGGATATCAAGATATACTTAGTTTTTTCTGATCATGGTCTTACACCACTGTTATATTGTCTTTAAAAAATTAATATAAAAATCCATTAAATATTATTTACCCAGTGCAGTGGGACAACCATGTCTAAGCAAAAATAATTATTCTAACCATTATATTTCAAGGGATCTTGAATAGAAAGACAGGTTCATTGCACATAAAACTAGAAATCATCTAACTGGAAACAAACCGCTTTATACATATTTCCGTACAATCAATGGTGGGTCGTAAACTTTCATTGCTATATATAGACAATCCTATAATCCAAGTTCATAAACCCTCCTTAGTTAGATATCCGGAATTGCTAAGATCTTGCCGTAAATAATTTAAAATCCAACCAGGAAAATCGACGGGTTTATTAATTTTGTTACATCCTGTAAGCAAATATACGAGTAGAGTAAGTAAGAGTGGGGTACAGTAAAAGCCTAATTAAAGGCTCTCTGTCCATTTTAAAGGCCCTGCCTTACAACCTTCCCTGCCGCGACCATAATTTACTTCACTTCGTTTAATTTCATTAAGTTTATGAACACAGAAGTAAGATATACGAGTAATCTAGTGAAAGGGCAATTTTCTGAACGAACATTCACATTTCTAAACTCAATAGAAGGGAGAAGGAATTAGCACGTATTGAGGTTTAGCGTGGGAAGGGAAGATGGGCAATTTACTACGATTTCACATCGCGCTAATTAAAATACCTTTTACTTACGCATCTAAGCAAATTGACCATAAAGTTCATGTGGACATTGTAATAAAACTCAGTGGCGTGGGCGTAACCATGGTGGGGGAAAACCCCTTCCCCCGTTTTCTTGTCCTGGAACCGTTTCTAACCCGAAAACGAATAGTTCTTTTTTCTGAAAACAAAAACTGGCTTTTTCTCGTAATCCTACACCATTACACCCTCTCTATATGAATATAATGAAGGCTTGGCTTACTGGAGAATACAGAAAATAAAGGTACTGAAGGAAGGGGTACTAGAGATGTAAAGTCGGTAAAAACCGTTCTTAGTGGAGGCACAGAATATTTGTGGAGGTGCTATTGCTCAGGCTCTTTGCAGTTTTGTGATTAAAGGAAACCACTTTACACAGTTGTTCCTTGGGTCAATCTAAGCTGATTTAGCTCGGTAGCTACCAGCAAAGGTCATGCAGGAGGGGGGGGGGGGGGGGGGAGAGATGCCCTCCGCCTCGTTAAAAAATCGTACCGATATTATTTTAGCTACTAGGTTATATTTGGTATTTATTTCTTTTCAAGTTTTACATATTTTTACTTTTGTTGCATTTCAGTGAATCATTGAAAATTTTATTCCGAAAATGAATTCATCATCCTCGATTTATACGAAAACGAGACCAAAATCATCGTAGTACGTATAGAGATGAAATAATAAGTATGCGTCAATGAGGCTCTTTGACCCTCCCTCACACCTTGCAGCGCGATTTGCGTTGGTGGCTACCAATGCCCATTGACCATCTGAGTAAAGTGGCTTGCTTAAATCACAAAATGGAAAGCTCCTATACAAGCGTGAGCAATAAGGCCCGTACTATCTGAGGTAAAGACTAAAACAAGAATGGTCAGGGATAAAGGTAGTCATTATCCATCCACCTATAGGCAGACGCTTTCAAAAAGATATTAGTAATTACCCGCATAAAACCAAAATAATTTCCACAAATGCGCATCACATTATAAGTAAAATTATCATGGAACTTTTAAGAATAGAAATGGCTTTATTCTTAGTCAAAGTATACATTACAGAATGCATAACGGAAGGATAATTATAGACCACGAGTGGCGAGCCTTTTACGAATGTTTCAATTTCTTTGAGTAATGCCTAATTTTAAACCCGAGGCATTTGTAATCTAATGTACTCTAAAGTATATTTTTAATGAGTAGGTATCGAATCTTTTGTAAGGTAGTAAGAAGTCATATTCCTCATTGATTCGGATCGTGATCATTCTATGGAATTAACCACATAAAACTACTCTCTTATTAGATTTAACCAGTGTGCAGGTTTCCTCACGAAGTTTTCCTTCACCGACTCATTGACATGACATTATATGGTTTCGAACTCGAACCTCCCGCATGGGAGTCCAGCGTTCACTCTACGCCACCGTTGCTCTTTAGTTTTTTAATTTTTATTTATTAAGGAGAGCAAACGAGCAAACGAGCCACCTGATGGTAAGTGGTCACCGTCACCCATAGACATCTCACTATTAGAGGGTTTTTGATGCGCTTGTAACCTTGAGGACTAAGATGGATTGCCTCATGTGCCGGACATTACGCTGGCTCTCTTACCGTTCAAACCGAAACACAGAAATGCAAGCATTTCTGCTTCACGGCAGAAATAGATAAGAGGGTGGTACCACCCCAGGCGATTCACATTAGGATCTACACACTCTTTAGTTAGATAAGTATACTAAAATTACTATAGTTGTTCCAGAACGAGCGAGCTGGTGGCGCTGGTGGCGGTATCGTGCACCCTATTCCTATTCCTCCACACGCGGGACCTGAGCACTAAGCTGCGGCGTATGCAGCGGCTCAACGATGACGTCACAGCCTTCAACCACCTCACAGACAGTGAGTATTTGACTAATAACCTTTATCCTTGGTATTGACCCTATCTAGCAATGTAGTTGCCATGTCATACATTCTGTTCCTATTCGTCTACACGCGGGATTTGTGGTCATTTTTTCAGGAAGGCAAAATTTTTAATCTAAATGATTTAATACAACCCCAAGTAGTCTTGTTGCGAGCATGGTCCGAAAGTGTTCGTGTAAGTTTAGCACCGTTGGGCGCGGCCAGAACCAGGATGGGCGACTGCTAGTGACACATTTACATCTGAGCCTCTTCGTGCCTCGAGGAGTACGTTCAATTGTCGAACGCAGCTGCTGGGTTAGAGACATACAGATGGCCTGAACAACTCTGACAATGACACATGACAAGAAAGAAGAAGAATATAATAATATTCTTCTTCTAATATCATAATAAACATATCAGAATTTAATTTAATTTATTTATTAGGTAAACACTACAGATTACAACCAGAGAAATTACAGGAAAAATCAATATAAAGTTATGAACTAGGTCATAACCCTTAACGTGTAAACACAGCATGGTTAGGAAGTAGAAAATTGATTGCTGTACAAAATTGAGTCGGGAAAGCAAAAAAATCTAGTGAATGTAATGATTAAAAATACCTATTTAAAAATAAAAAGAATAAAGTATATAAGCACTTAATTATTGTCAATCTTAGAATAGAACAGCATGCGAATGTAATTGTTATTTCTTATTCTTGCCTATATGCCCTTGCATAACTGGTGTCGGTTCCATGCGTAAATTACTTACTCTTTGATACAAGCATTTGCCGTATCTGATTTTCAATTTATGAATGCGAAAACAAATAATTCTAGCAATCATGGCACAGTGCAATGTTCTATGACCAAGATATCGGTGCAATGAACTAATTATTATGCATAAATGAGACAGGCATGCAATTGAATTAAAAAATATCTATACAAAATAACATGGTGCATGCATGGTGTACTCTCGCATCGTTGACGGTGCGTGAAATGAGGAACAACAGCAGATCGAGACATATTAATTAAAATATCCGTCCGTCAGTCCGATGGTCTGTGCTAACGTTGAGGCTTTAAAATAAGAATAAAACTGGAACTGAATTTACATTTTTGTAAATTAAATGTGACACATTCCAGTTAGATACTATACCTACATATTATAATTTAAAGAAAGAAGAAATAGAAACTTTAATATTCACACCAAAAAATAAGTTTTGACAGTGTGAACCAGAACCTAAAGCAGAAATAGTACTTATAAAATAGTAAAAAGTACTAAAAATATCAAAAATATTTAAAGTAAACAAATACCTACTTGATATTACTAGACTAGATAGAAAGGCGGTGTTGATCTTAGAATATACTCGTAGGAGTACTACTCTTATATGTAAATACAAATTTTTAGCTTTAATAGAAAGATACGATATATATATATAGATAGGAGTACTACTCTTATATGTAAATACAAATTTTTAGCTTTAATAGAAAGATACGATAAGGCCGCCTTCTGCACATTGTATTGTACCTCTCTTTATGTTGTATGTTTTGTTTTTGTCCCGGGTGTGCAATAAAGTATATTTGTATTGTATTGTATTGTATACGTTTTCATGCTTGTTATAAACGTTATAAAAGAGTATCAATTAGATTGATAGAATTTGGTGTTAAAACAGATTTTATATACTAATACAATAATACCAATTTTCCACTTCCTAACCATGTTGTGTTTACACGGTAAGGGTTACGACCTAGCTCATAACTTTATATTGATTTTTCTGTAATTTCTCTGGTTGTAATCTGTTGTTTTATTAATAAATAAATACAGCAAATAAATTATAATTATTAATGAACTATAAAGTCAATCGAAAAAATCGATTGGATGTTTTAGTAATTACGAGTATGTACCTGATACACTTTTGTTGATAGAGGAAGCAATCCGCAACTTTCGACTTCTGTCTCTGTGTACTCGTATGTAGCAACTTAACCTACAGAACAATAGAGTACGAATTGTCCTCAAAAATGTGACATATTGTTTCATTCTTATGGATGGTGCGTCCGTTGATTGCTTGCATGCACTTGGCAACTGTCGGAAGCTTGCCAAACTTTCACTAGCACGAAAAAATAATTTCATGGCATCTGCATCCGAGCCACAGCCGTACGATACCGTTCACTGGTTCACAGTTGCCTTGGGCCTGAGAAAATGTGGTTTTGAATCGATTTGATTTGATTGTCCACTGTTTTTCTAACTGTCCGTTCCGTGCCAATGACTGTAACAAATTAAATGGATTATCTCGGTGAGTGAGCAACGATAATGGTATTACTTTCTTCGATTTACCAAAATTGAATGACTATCACTATAGTATTCGATTATTTGCTGGGTGATTAGATAGTTATATTCAGAGTGAGAGAGAGATATACAGAGAGAAATCTTCTTCTTATAATAACGACTTCTTCTTCTATTAATACGACATTCTTCATTGTTGAGGTGATGAGGGTCGTGATCATTCTATAGAAAGAACAACATAGAAGTACTTACTCTCTTGCTTGACAGATTGCGGTGGTTTATCATTGCCTTCTCCACACTGGTTATCTCAGTATGTAGCGAGTAGGTTTCCTCACGATATTTTCCTTCACCGTTAGAGCAGTCGGTAAATGTACATAAGTCTTTCCGAAAAACAAATTGGTACATGGACAGTTGCATGGTTTCGAACCCGGACCTCCCCGGATTGGAGTCCGGTGTCCTAGCCACTACGCTACCGACGGGAGAGAAATAGAGATAGGAAAAAAGAGAGGTAGAGCAAACCCTGTGTTCTTCAACGTTTCGTTTTGTCAACCAATGTATCTTTAAAACTGAATCATGAGTGGAATAACTGTCCCCATATAATGTAGCCATTTTTTATACTTTTCACTTCTACATCAACGGTAAATACAGTTTGATACCGCAGGATAATGATGTTTGGTGTGTAAGCGTGTCATCGCGAGACCGCAGACTGCGGCGGCGGCGCAGCGGTGCGACGGACATGCGCGCGCACGATCCACCTTCCACGCGCTTCCTTATTGAGTGCTCTCGATTGCTCCGATTGGACACGGCCCGTGGAACTCGTGTACATACAGGGAAATAGTATCTTATCGGCGATATTACCGTCATTATCTCGCAGGTATGCCTTCAGGCGTATAGGGAGGTTCAATTATTGATAGCGACAGGCACTTATCTGCGACACAGTAGATCTAAATAGGCCTACAGGATATTTGGAATAGGCTGTGAATTATATTACTTATTCTTACATGCAGTTTTTTCGTTAAATTACTATTTAGCTATCAACTGGTAGGTCTTTAAATATTTTTGTTGGCTGGCACTACCGCTTGACTTTTTGTTTTCACTTTGAAGCTGTTTGTCTTACATTTTACACGTACATTTTTTCGGTTGAGTAGTTCGGTAAGTAAGTACCTACACTCACAAAAAATGTTCCGTAGTTGTTTACTAAATTCTTTTTCGTCGTTTTCGAGTGCTTTTAGAAGAAAAGTAAAGTTAGACTGTACCGGCTATGACGCAGCTGCAGTGAGGTATGTGAAGTGAAACGTCTATGCGTGCTGCAGTGGATGTATGGGCACTGATGCTGAAACTGACGTTTGTGTCACTTGTCACGTGCCACTTGGTTTCTTCCGCAGCAACGATACCAAAGTAAAGTGTGTGTTTGTCTGTATGGTTGTAAGCGACATTATTATTACAGGCGAAATCATCAAAAACTCAAAAAGGAAACATGAAAAACTTACATCAATAAAAATAAATAAGGCACAGAATGTATGAAAAAAGCTTTCAGTCAAATTCGCTGAAAATAAAATGTTGTGTAGGACGATAAGTTCATCAAAACCTATAGAAAAAATATACCTCTGGAACCCCTACATAAGTAGGTACCTACCTACTTAAATTATCGCACAAACTTGAACATGAGATAGTAATAGTTATCGAATTATTTTACACCTAGCAGTTAGCGCCTAAACACAGCAATTATACGGCTGATTGCTGGTTACCGCTGGTGGTGGACGGTGGTCGTGCGTGTTTATCGTCCGTCAAATTACCCACAACCTACCAGTTTTTGCTGTGCTTAACCCATCATCAGATTGCATAAGACGGGTCACTTTTCTAATAAACATCGGACATGGATAGAGTCTCCATGACTATCATGGATATAGTCTCCATGTGGTCAGATTTATCCGGACAGAGAAATTGTATGCAATGCAACTCATATTGTGATGGAGCTTTTACAAATGGCTGCAAGCTTTGGCAATTTCTTCCGCTGCGGTATTAGTGTAACAGGAAGTCAAATATAGTGTCAGCTAAATATTACAAGACATATTTTTAGAGAAATATCGAGCATTTTCTGTCGGCTTGTATAGGGGCCGTTCATTAATTACGTAACGGTCCCGAGGGGGAGCAGGGTTTAAAAATTGGCCAAAATCGTCCTAACGTAATTAATTAACGGCCCCTTACTTCAAACTGTAATTCTTACATGAAACATTGTACTAATGTAACTATGTAATACAACGTATGTTTACCTTCTTTAGAAAATTGAGATATTCCTATATAAGCGTTGTGGGTTTGAAACAATGCAATGCTAATATTTCAGTTTTTTCTAGACTTACGTACATTTAGCGACTGACGGTGAAGGAACACATCGTGAGGAATCCTGCACACTGAGATAACCAGTGTGTGAAATGGAGAGGCAATGGCAAATCCGCCATTAAATCTGCCCCGAGAGTCCTTTTTTTCGGAATGATCACGACCCTCAGCAAAGGGGAATACGACTTAGAAGAAGAAGAATCATTATGGTAATCGTAGAGACTGTTGACCACACCGGGGAAATGTTTTAAGGGTCGACCATTTCGCCATCCGTCAATTCCGTCACCGTCATACATACCCACCGCAACACGTATGTTTACCTAACAGATTCGTTCGCAGCTGACGCAAATCCTAGTTATCTAGATTATCTGCGTAATAGACATTTGAGATAATTATGGCTATGAGATCGCAAACTTGTTTTACTGGAGAGAAACGTTGTTATTATGAAAGGATGGTGGGCAAAGATATAGGTATATGGAGTTTGGTCTAAACAAAAAATGTACAGCCACTTCAAGATACAATGCCAGTGTTAAGGGCTCTTTATAAGATAAAATAATCATTTTTGTTTCAATTTATAATAAACTTTAATCAGAAGTTAAATGTCTTATTGTACTTATTATTTTAAAAAAACACTACAAGTGTGTCAATAATATTTTCTAGGCTAGCATTAATAGCCCTGTTTGAATTCCTGAAGTTATGATACGCATTTCCGCCAAAAATAATCATTTTTTTAATGATCGATCTCTCCCCATTACGCCTTTAGCACACTGCAGCGATTTTGAAACGGAATCGGATCGAACCCATATGAATCCATTTTTCTAAACTTATATAGATTCTACAGGCATTTATAACTACAGTTCGTCCTGTGGCTTGAAGCGTTTATACATATAGGTAGATGTACCCCGTGTATAGCATACCGCCTGAATCCCAAAGTCCCGTTACCTGTCCCATAGTTACCTGCCTACGCGCACTAGATTACATTTTGTCGCTTGTGCGCTATGAATTTTACATGTCTTCACACCATGTATGTTGGAGCACAAGTTGACATGTGTACGAGTAAATTCATATCGCAAGGAAGATTAAACATAGACAAATTTTATTAAACTTTTATGGTCTTTGTGGTCCCAGTATACAGTGACACCACTCAGAGAGAAGTTGGTATGTGAAATAATAATTATGAATTTTGAATTTAAACTGCCTTTCAATCTGGTTACCAATCTTGTGATAGCAATGACCAGAAAAATAAAAACACTGTCACGAAATCGCAATAAAAAATTAGTGATTTTTTTTATTAAATATAGCGAGGGTTTTTAAAATTTCTGGTTAAGCTATAATTAGATCTACAATGTGTAAAGATAAAAATTCTAAGAATATAGAAACATTATTCTGATATTATCCGATACAAAAACTATTTTTCCTTTTGACTTACACAATAAATAAACGTAAATTCTTTCTATTTCTTCATACCAACATCTAGATTCTTTGCTAGCTCACCATAAAAGCCTATAAATATCATACCACCAGTACTAAATTAGTCCACGTCCGCATTACAGGCAGAGCGATCCAAGGCACTAAAGAAGGCATAAAGGAAGAAACAAACAAAGTGCGGATATACGAGTTCATAGCATTCGACTTGCGCAGGCGGCCGCGGGCGGGCTGACAAGTTCTCTACGCCCTACGCGCTCGAACCTTAGAGATCTTAGTACTGAAAGATGCAATAAAGTGGTTACTCATGTAAATATACTATCCTATTACTATTTGCATCTATTGGGTTTAGAACTATACTATATAATTAATTGAGTTTGTACAGAAGAGATCTGAAGAATGATATGCTAATAGCAGTTAAGAGTGATCCTATTGCTATGATGCAAATCATCCAATAAGAGTCAAGTATTGTATTATGTCCTGCGTAAAACTATGAACTAACATAACAATTTTCAACGTACGAGTTAATACGTAGATACCTAGTATGAAATACATTCATTTTCTAAATAGGTAGTTTTTCCTCTAGTATATAGGCAGCTTGGTATTTAATATAGGAAATTGGCTAAGATTCTTAAAGCTCTATTTGAACCAATAAAGAAAAGCTTCCCTTCAATAGAAAGCTTGGAAATTGAACCATTTGGTACTTTCTAAGTGAATGGAACCAGTTTACATTGAGAACCGTGATTAATTTAATTGTAATGGAGTTTTACAATACTGTAGTGTAGCTGGATTGTGGCTTAGTAATAGTAAAGAATATACAGGTGTAACTATACACCTGTATTGATCGTTTGCGAGGCGACCTAGTATAAATAAATACTAACAATTCGTAAAAAAAAGTCCAATGACAAGCCATATCGTAGCTCTATTGCTCCAGAATATATTATACTATTACTAACTCATAATGTCCATTCACCTAATATCCGTTTCCCAACTGGCTCAGTTCAAGAAAAAAAACAAAAAAAATACGATCCACTTTTTCCAGGGATGTCTCCTAAGTTTTGCCACTAGGTTTAGCGCTTCTAGAAAGATAAGACCTCCCGACCTATTTCACCTATTTGTAATTTGCACCGGTCAGTTGGTCGATTAGTATGGGAGAGTCTATATCTTTTTAGAATTCATTATCGACACTGAATCACTCTGTAAAAGGTATTTAGTTACACCCTGTATTTCACTGTACATTCTTCCTTAGAGCGGACGCGCATAACTTTGCGCATTACAAGTGGAAACTAGTTTATTACCGTGATGTACGCCGAGCGTATCGGAATAAATCTCCTTTATTTACTAGTGGAAGGAGAAAGTTCGCTTTATTGGGTTCGATATGTGGAGAGGGATGCGATGACATGCGCACGATGGCCGGTTTATAGCCATTTGCCGAAATGGACAGTCATTCTTATAAAATACCTCGTTTATTTATGGAAACTAATTAGTATGATTACATTATTTAATTTATTTGCCTTCCTAGAAACATTTTTATGGTAAAGTAAGGGAAGCAGCGTCGGTGGCGTCGTGGCTAGGACGACGGACTCCCATGGGACGTCAAGAGTTCGAAACCATGCAGACAATGCCATGTATGAATGAGTTTTCGGTTTTTTCGAAAGATGTACATTTATCGATTGCTCTGACGGTGAAGGAAAACATCGTGAGGAAACCTGCACACTGGGATAACCAGTGTGTGAAATGAGGAAGGCAATGGCAAACCACCCCATTGCTGAGGGTCGTGATCATTCTAAGGAATTAATCACATAGAACGACTCCCGTGGCAGATTTAATGGGGTGGTAAAGTAAAAGTAAAATACACTTTATTGCACAAATAGAAAACAACAAACAATTTTGTGTGTTGTTTTCTATTTCTATATTTATAGAAAAGGAAATAGTAAATTACAGTTTAGGCGGCCTTATCGCTATCGTGGTTTGCCATTGCCTTCCCCATTTCACACACTGGTTATCTCAGTATGCAGTATGCAGGTTTCCTCACGATGTTTTCCTTCACCGTCAGAGCAGGCGGTAACTGTACGTAAGTCTTTCGAAAAAATCGAAAAACTCATTGGTACATGGCATTGCCTGGTTTCGAACTCGGATGAAAATGAATATGAATACTTGAATTCTAAATACTTTTAAATTCTTAAATTTTAAATTCTTAATACTTATTAAATCCCTAACGAAGCATGTCGTATACCAAAGCCTCTTAATTGAGATAAAAAATATATTAATTGAATAAGATGAAAATGAATACTTTCGAAAAATTCTCAAACGTACATGTCGGCCCTTTTCCCAACATGTGACTGTACTGTACCTCCTTTAACTTTCTAAAGGACTCGAATAAACATGGCCTGCACGGTACTGTCCATTCTCCATTGTGTATTCAAAGGGCGGTCGTTGACTCGCGGGTCCGGGATGTATCTGGACCCGGAAGACTGTCGTGACTCCTTTATCGCTGCCCCGGGCATCCATTGTGACGACAGACGGGATCGCTCCATATGGATGGACCGATATGGAATAGATTCTATTTGAATCTGATGCGACATTCAGTTCTTTGATTCATTTAGTCGATTTAACTTAATCGACTAAACTAGACTCTAACTAGAGTCTGTCAAGTCAATCTGTTTGTGGTAAAATCTAGGTAAGGCAATAAATAAACAGCAAAAGAGAAATGTCATCTGTCAAAGTCTATGATAGTAAAGCGTATTATTTTAGTGTTGCTTACTATCGATTTTTATTTTCCCTTACAAAAATGGGGTGCCATAACTCATTTGATTGACTCTAGACTCAAGGAGGGTATAGTCAGGATTTTGTTCAGGGGTAGATAGGCTAGCCAAGTTTTTGTTCAGAATATTCATGCTACGCTAATAAAACAAGTTCCAGGCTATGTTTGCAAAATCAACGTTGCTTAAATTTTGATTCGAAAGCACTTACTTATTAGTCCCATAACCTATCTCATGAGACATGAGATTCCATGATAGAACAGCCCGTAGATAAAGTTACGCGTTGATGTCTTTTGTTCCTTAGAGTTGATTCGAAGATAAAAGTGGACAAAATCGGATCGTTTTGAATCATATTTAGGCTGAATTAATTACAATATACAGTATTTGTTTGATGTATTGTATACTGTAATATGTGTTATGTAATGTATTATACTTGTATTTGTGTGGTTATGAAGTATTTTTAAACATGTGTCAAGGAATAATCAAAATAATAAATTCTATATCGAAAACATAACGGAAATAAAACAAAGCGGAACAGAGACATTAGGAAATTACATAATATCCACATTCCAATTCACAAATTCATAATCAGCTGTATTTCTACGAATTTTACGGCTAAAGTTATCAGAGTCATCAGTAGTCATCACATTATAAACCTTGTTTATATCGCCCTAAATGTAGAAGTTTTGTTACGTCAATACTTTCTATTTATATAACTGTGACGATCAGATCGGACTATAATCGCTAAATTCTCGATGTTCCGGCAATTTATTTGAAGAGTGAGCAGCGTCGTAGCTAGGGTCTCTGGCGCCCTGAGAAACTCCGATATTTGCGCACACAAAATTTCGAGGCCGTGGCGCACTGCACTTGCCCACATGTTTATAGTCAGTTAGAGCGCCCTCTAGGTGTGAGTGAGTTTGAAATAAAAACTGTTTTTAAAAGTGACAAAAATGTACCTAATACTTTTTACTCCAAATCAGTAAATCAGTGTTAGATTGTACAGTTTGTGCCCTAAATTCTCTTTGACACTGATATGTCAGTTGGAGGGGGGGGGGGGGGGGGGGGGTTTGTCAAACTGTACAATCCTGATGGTACAAACGTACCATCACTTGAACTGGTACAGAGGAGAAAACTAATGTCACAGTGACTCGATGCCTACTGCACCGCAATTGCCCGATTGATCCCACCTCTGAACCATTGTGGTGGATGACTCCACGTACCTACAACCTTTTTTTTTTATAAAAGTAAAAGTAAACGCAGGTTAACGTAAAAATATAAAAAAATACACAACAATACAAATCATTTCGCTAATTGCGTCCTCCTATAGGGTTTGCGTTCCAAGGTCGTCAATCTGTTGCTAAACCCTAACTACGGTACATGGAATGAGATGGATGAGGTGAGATAACTAATAGTGATACGACAGTATCGAGGTATGCTTAAAGGTGCGATCACACGTGCGTATCGGGTCCGTGTTGAAAAACGCGCGGCTTAACGCTTTCTTGCATCGGAGCTTGATTTACGTGCTCATTGATTCTCAAATCGATAACTGAATTTCGGTTGAGTATATGAAAATTATCTTGGCAAAAGTATTCGTATATGCTTTCTGCAGTTTATAAAAAAGAACTTGACTTCTTCGGGACGAGTTCGGAATAAACCAAATATAATCCAAGTGGCTCAAGTCGAGCACCATAAGACGTTTTGATTATTTTACAAGAAATAATTATAACTATACTTAATTACTCACAACAATGAAAGGTGATCTGATCAGACAAAAACAAATCTATGAGAATTTAGAAAAATTGTTCCCAGACCAAAACTCTAACGGCAAGCGAAATAATGTGCAACATTAACGCTTTTAACACACAGTAGCGATCTAATTACATTGAGGAGCTCTTAGCCTAGTTGCGAGCACGGTCCGAAAGTGATCGTGCAGGTTAAGCGACCTTGACGCGGTCGGTACCTGGATGGGTGACCGCTAGTGGTATATTTTCACATGAGCTCCTCCGTGCCTCGGAAAGCACGTTAAGCAGTCGGTCCCGGTTGTTGTCGTTCGACAGCAGTCGGTAAGCCATGTTAGAGGCCTACGGGCGGCCTGAACAACTCTGACAAATAGGTTGGCCACTAACCATACGATAAGCAAGCAAGCATTACATTACTGTTGGGTGAGATGTCTATGGGCGACGGTGACCATCAAGTGGCCCGTTTACTAATCTGGTTTACATACCTAATACAATAAAAAAAAGTATAGTTACTAAAGGCGTAAACAAAAATGTTCTAGATTTAACGTTTTCCCGCGAACATTACCACGTCGTCGTCGCTGGAATTCGCGGCCGTTTGTACGGTACTGCGCGCGACGAGATCGTCCAGTCACGCCTCTGACTAATGTCATTACCACGGACACGGCTGCAGCCGTGGACTAAGGGCACGAGCAAACTGGCGGCAAATCCTGAACTGCCGCCAAGGTAAAACCGCCGCCAACGACACTGGCGCACATTTCCTGCGTATACCGCAAAAAATATGTCCCAAATCCAGCGAAAAACAAATGAAAATTGCATATGATAACACCGAAATTCCGCTGTGAAAACCCTGAAAAGTCTGTCGCATAACCGATCCGGCTGGAAAATAAGAAATCCCACGCGATGTACTTACGCAAAAGGCTGTCCCGAATCCGGCGGAAAAACAATTGAAAATCTTATAAGTATATACGATAATTGATAAAGACAATACGGTTTAAGACATTTATTTCACTAAAAAAAAGGATATAATCCACTTAGCTTAGGGAAATACAAGATAAACTTATTGTAATTAACAGTGTGTACGGTAGACGAGATTATAAGGCTTATAAATTAAATTACCAGTGTATAATACACAGTTTTTAAGGTTAATCTAATAGAAGAGCTGTAATTATTCTGAGTTAAAAAAAAATCTAATACGAAATCCGTGAAGAGACTGCCGCAAATCCGGTGAGACTCGCACCGAAAATCCGATGTCGTAGATTGTCGATCCATTAGTCGTAGTCCCACTAGCCTAAAAATGTAGGTTCGTGGTCCCACTGCATAGTGGAACTACCGGTAACAGTGGGACCACGAGCCCATTATATCGAGATACTGTACCACTAGTGGGTCAAATTAGTTGGATCATGAGTCGTAACCAGAAAATCCACTGCGAAGTCTATGATAGTAGGTCTGGGTATGATCATAAGCTGGCATGTCCAATTCGCTTTGCTATTTGAAGCTGAGCTTGCCGTCGGCTCTGTCACCAATATCCCTGATGTAAGCGACACATGGTGGTTAAATCCTTGTAGCTTATTTTATAAAATAATGACTGGGTACTATTATTAAATGGTATAATTAATGATTTAATCCGTTTACAAATTCTAAAAAATTTAAAATTAATAAGTACATCTTTTAACAGTTAATTGCGATGGTACTTATGCTTTGTGAACTTCTTGACTAAACACAAGATTTTTATTATTAAAAAGATCGACACCAAGTATCCACACCAAAATAAATGAGCGTTCTCATTAGGTAGGTAATTTCTCTGTAAGGTTTCCGAGTTTTGTTTAGTAACCACTTCTAATCGTAGGAATTTCGAGTTTGGTTTTGGTGCAAATGCTCAGTTTATACAAATGCTCAATGGGTGCAAACTTTTAAATTTTGATTATATACATAGAGCAAGATGCATGCAAGTTGTTTAAGGAATTTCTATCAATATATTTCTTTTAAAGTCTTCTTCTTTCGCCTAAAGAAAGAAAGAGAAAAAAGCCAAAGCAATAGAATCAAATTCGAAGTGTATCGGTCGGCGTGGGGTATGGCTGCGCCTGCGCACTTGTACCTCGTTAGTGCGACCGTGTATCAGTTAACCTATCGAACTTGGCTTTACATTTCCTTTAACCAGCAGTATACTTTATTTAGTTCATAGTGAAATTCCATTATTTAGGTGCAACTTTACGACTTGGTTTTCATACAAATTATTCAATCACATTCATGTCATACGTTTGTGTAATATTTTACTAGAATATTATTACTTGGGTTAATATGAATAACCCAAAGGTTAGCTGGGAGAAAATGCCGTATGGCATTAAGCTCGCCTATGTACTATCTATGTGCATTAAAGAATAAATAAATAATAAATAAATATACTATACTCGTACTGTACTGTCGCAAACTCAAAAAATTACAATTTATCATATGGTTGAAGATTGAAGGTTTATAAACAAATATTTTAAATTGAAAATTAATCATTAAAGTTTATTTTATCCTGATGGTAAATATACATATATAAACTTAGTTCCACAAAATAAATAAATAAAGCTTGGAGCAAGCATTGGATAGGATTGGATTGGATTGTATTTGGAGCAAGCATTTCGAATCGATTTAGAACGGAACCATAATATTTATTGCTATTTAAATGTGTAGTAGGTAGGCTCTGTTCAGTAGACTGACAAGATTTTTCGCTCAAATATAATGGAAAATAGTTTTGATTTCAACGATCGATTATTATCAGATAGTTACTAATATCTGAAAATGGCAGAAACAACACAAGATAGGTAAAATGTCCATTTATGAAAACGTACAAAAGGTTTTTAATTGTAATACTGTAGTACACAAACCGTAGTTAAACTGCTTTAGGACAGTTTTGAAAAGTCCTGTTAACTTCCATACGTGTAAGTTAGTTTACAGTTAGTGCGCAGAGTAATAACTACTTAATATTGACAGTTATGCGAATAAAAAGAAGAAAATAGTTATCCTACAAAAACATTTCATGTAAAAAGTAGCCAAGTCTCGTATATCTTTACTTGGAAAAAGCAATGAGATGCAATATAGAGTCATGTCCAATGCTCTTACTATTATCTCTGTTACTTTCATTAACGAGTCTATGATAGGTTGATGTGATGAATTGTGATGTGGCCATACAATGGATATGACCGTTGTTCACACTTGGTCGTCGGCCGAAGTCGTTTAACTGGTAATTCACATATAGACCGTGGTCGCATGCTGTGACCACCCAGATGGTCGGTCGGCAACTAGGTGTAACAGCGCCTTAAATCGGCCGTTACGCTCTGATCGAAATTCGTTCGACTCACTACAAGGAATACTCTGCTAGCCGATGGATGGACAACACAAGGACCATGGTACTGGACCAACCTAAGAACAAATAAACACTTTTCATTCATCACTGAACACTCCACTCAAGCCTCCGCACCGTCACCTTCTTATGTTAATTATACAAGAAATGATGCCGCGTATTAAAATTGTACAGCGCCGTCTAGTTGTCAATTTGAGTACTAAATGAAGAAAATGGTGTCCATCCGTAGCCCCATGTTCTGCACTAAAATGAATTCGTCGACATGAAATTATACTGCGTATTAAAACAGCGCCATCTAGTCAGTCACACAATTACTAAATAAAACTAGTCTATATTTCGTATGGCGACACCTTAGTGTAGGTGACCTACTGTATAACTGACGTCTTCTGAAATCGTATTTCTCATTGCTGAGGGTCGGGATCATTCTAAATTATTAATCACATAAAAACGACTCTTTTGGCAGATTTAATAGGTTTGTCATTGCCTTCCCCATTTCACACACTGGTTATCTCAGTGTGCAGGTTTCCTCACGATGGTTTCCTTCACACAAGCGTTTATCAACAAGCACTTATTTGCAGTTCGGAAAATTTTATATGGATTTTGTACGGAAACCGCAAATAAATTTTCTGTCATAATTTGCGAATCAACTACTTTTTTAGATGTTTTAATTTTTCCTTTATTTATGTACTAAACAATATCCCAATACCTTAATACAAGTTTCTAAGTCTAGGAAGTACCTCATATTGACGATCGGTCAGTCAGTGACAAAATAATGAAACTTTCTATTTTTATAATCTCGTGAACCATAAAAGATAGAAGTTTGAAAATTGGAGGTTTAGCTATGTAGTAGTACTCAAGTTGATATTTTTTTCAGCTTTCTGAAAATGTCCATTTAGAGGGGGTCAAACATTGCTCTGAATTGCTTCGGGAAAAGATGATACGGCAGTGTGCCCGCTCTTTTATCTCGACTTGGCGGGGGCACTGCCGTACCCCCAGATAGCACGGACATCAGGTGACAAATTTAAGGCCATCGCACATTGTAGCGACTCGACGCGAACCCGACACGAACTCAATTCAGAGCAAACATGGAAATGTGAGCTGTATATCGTACAACATACGTACGAGTACAGTAGTTTTCAAAATTCAAGTGATGTTGTCGACGAGTGGCCCACGCGTTGACAACTCATCGACGACTACTTCACCTTCTACTGAATTTTGAAAACTTACAGTATGTAATACGATATAAAGCTCACGTTTCAATGCTTTGCTCTGAGTTGAGTTCGTACCGGGTTCGCGTCGAGTTGGTATAATATGCGATGGCCAAAGAATCCAAACACTTTTTAATACAAATGCGTTTTCAATGGACTAAGCTAACCGTGCATCCATTTATCATAAGCTAAGCCTGTGACCATTAAAATGTCATTACCGCAACACATGTTGAGTGATGTTTTTATATGAATGTCACAAAAACGTTTCCTTTATTCGTCTTAATAGTAATAAAACACAATACGTACAAGTTTTTTGTGTGTACTTATTATTTCAACTAGTATACGAAACAATAAAACGGGATGTGAAAAAATATTTAAGAAAATTACCCAAGTCCAAGGACATAATTCAAGTAAAACAAAATAATTACTAATTTGACATTTAATCGCCATATCATATCGTCGTGGCATTGAGTTAGTACACAACACAAGTTTGTATTGTATTAATTGTAATTTATTTTTATGGTGTACAGTGGGCAACACATCAGGCACGTACTGACACATTCATACGAATGTCTAGGAATCATAACACTTATTGCGACAAGGTTTCCACTGAGCTTGATGTGTCTTCCTCTGTACTGCTCAGACGATAAAAAATTTGGTTCTAAACTTCTACCTAATTAGGTATTGAGAATGATTTATATGATATGGATGAAGTAACAAATTATAAGAAATAAATATCATAGGAAATTACGGGTGTATCACTGGAAAATGAAGACGTAGAGATCGCCGCCACCATGTAGATAGATAGAGATATATATTTTTTTCATCCAGAGAAACGTAGATTTAATAAAGTGCCATCAAATTAAAACATAATAATAAAATCACTTTATATCAATTATTTCAACAATCTTTTAGTGATACTTACTAACAATTAAAATTTCTTAGTTCCACTGATTAAACATCCAAAAAAAGTACTTTGACGTAAAACGGTTGGTTACATACAAGTCATTATAGCTGCCATCTTAAAAAAATGTTTTAGTCGATGTATTTATCTGTATTATTTTCATAAAACTCATGTATTATTTTTTAAAATTCCTGAATCTAAGTGGGCAATAGCTGAAACTTGCAGTGGGTAATTGATTATAAGTTATTGATTATATAAGTTATAGATTGTAATTTTTAATATTTGCAGTGCCCAAACCTGGTTCATGTTGAAACTTTTATTATATGTTTAACACCACATATAAAAGTAATAATTTATACGGGTAATTTCTTCTATTTCTATTTCAAACACTTGATATTTTGTTATAGATTTTTAAAATAATTATATTCCTGAGCGGCAAGCACTACTGCTCTATGAAGTGGACTAATTTTTGAGAGAAAAGGTTTATACCTAAGACAATAAAGAACAAAACCACTTAACAATTCAAAGCATCAATTCCTTTAAATACAAGAAACTCCTTTATTTTTTACTAAAAAATGTAGAAAAGCTGAACCATCTTAGCGTCTTCGTAATCCTTTATATTTTGCACCTATAAAGTAAAGCCTTGTATAGGCGTTGACAGCTTAACTCAAGTAGCTTGATTATGGGTATAAGATCGGCGCGATAATAGCTATCTCACGCGGATTCTATAGCATTTTTTAAGCCTGTAGAAAGACTTTAATAGTGTAAGAAGCTATAAGTGTCGTTGGGAAAACTCACATTGATTTTAATTCTAAAAGAAACGTATACTCATAATAGCATTTTGTGCTGGTTCCAATTTAGGTACTTATATCATTACTTGGCTACATTTTAAATAACCCGTAGATTATTTTCGAGATAAATGACGTGGCCTAGGCTACATTATAAGTACTTACTTATTTTATTAATTACATTGTACTAATCTATGTTTATTTCACAAACAGCTTAAAACGGAACAGCTATAATAAAAAAGGTAACGTACAGTTAATAGCAATAAAAAGCCTGGTGTTATGAAAAAGGCTTCAACTAAACTTATTGCTGCAGACAAGAATGCCTATAACGCTGGCCCATGATTTTTGACCAAAACCTGTCCAGGAGGATAGAGACACAACACAAAGTAAATATTTATTTTGATACAGAAATAAGTAGAAAAATGTTTCACTAAGTTTTCTAGTTGATATTACGTTTCGTGTTTAACTTATATACAGCAAATTGTGGTTCGAGGTAGGTAACTAAAGCATCGTCGTCGCATAATGCGAAGTGATAGAAACCTAACTGCAAAGCAAGTGTCATTATAAATAGTTATGAATCCGCGTTAAAACCAAAAGAAATAAAACAACTCAGATATTTCATTCTGTTAGCTAGGTATAAATTCAAGTCCAAGCTGAAGAAATCTATAATAAATACATCATAAATATAGTGAGTCAGTTTTGACTAAATTTCTCGAATCGAGTCGCGTCGAATGACAACATTGCTTCACTACTAGTGGTTTCTGAATATATGTAACATCATTTAACGAAAATAAAATATTCTAAGTATTTAAAAATTTACGTTTCTTATCTAGTCCTAGGATTCTGAGTGCATCTAGCTAGATGATATCTATGTAGTCGAAAATGTCGGCTACGACTTGGGCGATTACATCTAGAATTAAATTATTTTGTTTAAAACAGACAAGTTTCAAAAATGTTAGTAATAATTTTAACTTAAAAACTATGTTCAAGATACACAGAATATTTCTTTTTAGATACACTGTGTAGGAGTGAACCACGGAGAGGTGTACCCAATAATATTTATCACTTTTATGAAAAGTATGTTTAAACCATAGTCATTCTTTACTAGTTTTTTTTAAATTCCTTTAAATAAAATCGCTAAATAGTCTTAAACAGCATGTAAATTTGCCACCAGCACACAGTGCTCATAGTGAATTATTTGTCATCTAATCATACAACATACTCAAGCTAGAATCTAGCTAGGTGCATTCTATCTAGCTGCTATATAGATAGAATAGCTGTATTAGAGCACATAGCGGCGGAGTCTGACTCTGAGACGCGTGCATAAATAAAGCACCAAGGCAGATTGTTCAATCCCTGATACAATCTCGATCCCTTGAGGCTAGTGTTGGCTTCGTAGCAACAATTTCCTCTGTATCCCTTTGATTTTGAATAGATATTATGAACTAGGTACTTAAGTAACTATGGTATTTACAATATACAAGTATTAATAGAATGATTGCCCGCCCATAGAGCGAAGGAAAATTGTATATCTGCTAGTTGTATGAACTCTATTCATAAAACTAATGTACTCGTATATACCTATTATTGTTTAGCTCTTTGAATATGAGAGGGGCAATAGCAATGCCTTCCGGTGAACAACGAATCACGACGGAGTAATAATAAGGACGGACTGGGCAATCAATCACTGCACTTTACAGTTGAAATAAGTAACTCAACAGAATAATGTTTAGTACGTATATTGTGAATTTGTGATAGTAAATATCCCATCACAGGGTATATGGTTACCCCTAATTACTTTCTCGTAACTAATGAATGAGTTCATAATGTACGGGCGCGGTCGCGGGGTCATGACGCTGCAAAACAAAATCTTCGATTTCCATAGAAAAAAAAATGCGTTGTGACCCCTTATAGGACCTTCAAAATCGACAATAGGGTATTGATCTATTTTTGTTATTGCATCAATCAACTTACATGGACATCCTGAAGAAGGATCTAAAATTAGTTTTTTGATATCTCAACTAACATCAGAGATATTAATGGTTTAAGTTAGTATTGGAGAGATGCTCTGTTCCTTTTTAGCAAAACATCAAACGTCTTAATTTGTAGCCAGGACCTGTTGTATAGCGCTAGGGAACGTTGACGTCATAATTCTTATTACCGTTTCTTTCGACCATCTGATTTTTGATTGCCCTGTAGCTATTTTTATTCTGTTTTCACTTTTGACTATGAATTTATGTCTCTTATTTTTTTATGAAATATATTTAATATTTAATGCTTGGAAAATACCCTATTGCCTATGTATGTGACCCCCTCCCCTCTGCTAATAAATGTCGAGCTAGAACCGCGCCTGCATATGTATTCATGCTATACGAGTATACGAGTATGTTCCTGGCGTGTAGGCAAGTAATTAGAAGTTCATAGAAAAACCCATAAAAAATAACTGCAACAAAGTGCTTACGACAAGCAAAGATATCCAAGTAAAAACTGTACTCATGCCGTTAGAAGGGAGTCAATTGAGGGGAGGAGCGGATTTAATTAAAAATATACATAAAAACTAGTCCCTGGACATCCTGCATGTGGTAAGTGATACCCGTTTACGACCGGTAGACCGCACCTTGAGAGAAATTTTCCTGGAAATTATCTAAGAAGAAAAACAAACAGTGCATCTTTCATTTTGCCTTAATAACTACGGAATGGTTTGTTAATCATATTAGACTGTAAGGTTTCTATAATCAATTAATCATGCTGTTTCGTAACTATTTCGTATAGACACGGGTCTAGAATTTTTACACCTGGCTGAAATACGAACTTGTCCTCAGGTATTTTACATTACGTTCGTCATTAAAATAGTTACAATACAACTATGTTGAACATTCTATAATTCTCTCTCTGTTGCTTGGCTTAACATTGTAAACATTCGCATTCTATTTTAAACGTGTGAATCAAGAAATAAAATAGTAGCGCTTTTAATTGTGATCAGGTACCTGATACTTTGTAGTGCACAGAACTATGAATTACCCTTGAATACCCCATAATAATAGGCTAGAACTCGCAAAGCTGCTAAAATTATATATTTTTGCGTTTTGGCCCATTTAATTCCATTGTAGGTTGTCTGAGTCTACATCACCTGCGGGTTAGTCGATTTGAGTTGTGGGCTTGCGGCGCGCTCACGAAATTGTGATCATTAGATTTGAAATGAAATTCATTAGAAGAGTCACGCGACGTCCATCAGGCTTCCACATTTATGTCTTCATTCTAGATCGAGGATAAGTTATATATTCAGTAGCAATGCACGTCAAAATTTGCCGGGTAAAATACCATTCTATTCCATACAAAATGTCTATATAAATTATTTTCATCTTAGATATTATTTTACGAGTTGGAAGTATGTTTAAACGAGTAGTAGTAGTAGTAGTAGGTACTTTTTTTAATCTATTTGTGTTTGAAATTAGAGCGTCGGTGGTAAGGACGTCGTGGCTAGGACGTCGGACTCCCATGCGGGAGGTCCGAGTTCGAAACCAGGCAATGCTCCAATGAGCCATGTACCAATGAGTTTTTCGGTTTTTTCGAAAGACTTACGTACATTTACCGACTGCTCTGACGGTGAAGGAAAACATCGCGAGGAAACCTGCACACTGAGATAACCAGTGTGTGAAATGGTGAAGGCAATGGCAAACCACCCCATTAAATCTGCCACGAGAGTCGTTCTATGCGATTAATTCCTTAGAATGATAACGACCCTCAAAGTTTGAAATAAAAATGTAATTACTCTTAAGTACTTAGTAAGAGCATTATGTCCAAAAAAGTATCTGTGACTACTTTTCTACCTAACGACTGCCATGGATACTTGGTACTGTAACTCAAGCTGAAGAGACATGTGTATTATTTTAACGGCATTTTACATAGGTACCTAATCATTGCAGATAAAAAATCAATTACTTCAATCAGCATCCCGATAATGTGTACCTATCGCTATAACTTGTTTCGGAGTCACCTAGTTTAAGTATCAATTTTCTCGTCAATAGAAGAATACTGTATCGAGTCATCCCATGACAATGGGATAGGATTCCGGGCCCGGATGCGCCCCGCTACTCTCATCTCCATTGTGTCTTTTTTCCTCATCAATATCATTATTATACATATACGATAGTGGCGATGTTATTTATTTTCTTAGTGGCCGTTACTGCTCGAAATGAAGATGTAGTTTTTTTAGCCCCACTTCAGATCTTATTAGTTCACGCTGTAATGGTAAGCAGCGAGCTTTTTATAGCACTTCTTGCTACTGTTACTCAATCTTACGCCGTTAATCGAATGATTTTAAAGCCATAAAGCTTAAACTAAGTACATTACTTATGAGAATATAACCAACCGACATTAAGGTGTGTAAGTATACACGTATGTACATATTTGTAGTTAATAACTTCTGACTGAGACTGAGCAAACAAGAGCCGCACGAAACAAGATCGCTTTTGTTAGAAATGCCCATTGTTAACCTGAACTGCCTACTTACCTATAAATCTAATCTCGATCAGTAAACGGCACACTCTTATCAATAGATCGGCTGGTTTCATTGCTATCTTTTTGGATCTTTCACATAGTACGTGCCACTTTACAAGTTAGCCGTGTTTACTGGTGGTAAAAGCATATGAAAGGCACAAAAGGCCATTAGGTTCTCGGAGGTCGTATCGAAGGGGATCATCAAAAGGCGAAAGTAAATCTCACAAACACATGGACACAACGTACTTTCTTAAGTATCTCAAGTTATGTATGATGCAAGTTTAAAAAAATCGTTCAAAGACCGGTTCGAAACCACTTACGATTTCTTTAAAATTCTTTTCGCGAATTTTTTAATTGCACTTGTACGGATTTACTTTTTGATGGGATATTAATTTATAAGTGCATTTTTCGTACTTAGGAATAGATATGTCAACTAACTACAATCTGTTTAAAAAAATTATTTTTCCTATACAAAAATACATCACAAACTTTATAGGGCCACATAAAAAGTAACATAAGATAACAATAACATAACATAAGTTCCGTCCGCTTGCTACAGTAAATAATTAAAACTTTACCTTGTAAAGCGGCAAATTGGGAATTTCAATATGTGCCGGTGGAGCAAAATACGAGGAAGTACTTACTCGTACCTCCCAACTTATTCTTAAAAAGTTTCACTGAAACATTAAATGTTTAAACAAAAAGTAAATATTATATAACAATGGTCCTTTTACTTTTGACGACGTACGTACATGCTGGTACATAAAGTATGGACAAAGTTACCAATGCATTATAATTTTATTTCATAATAATAATTTTGTAATGTGGATTAATGAGTGAGATGACTCATAAAGAGTGTACCTATAGTGTAGTTAGATAGAACTAAAGTGGCATACTAAGTGCAGTATAGAGTTCGCTAAGCTAAATTCTGCCTTTTCACGGCATTACTCATGGTATCTGGTGTTAAATGTCTTACATGACAGTTGCATTAACGACTATTATCATATTAAATTCAAGTCTGAAGAAAGTAAAGACATTGAAAAAGAGAAGAACATCGACCAATTCAAAAAACGATTCATAATTTTCTGGGTTTTCGATAGTTTGCCTACGATTTTTTTTTGTGGTCAGATGCTGTAAGGGAAAAGTTTGTGCTCGTTGCTGACGGGAGAAAGCATGCCTGGCGGAAGCCAGCTAAGTTCTTTCTTTTAAACCAGTTTTAAACTAACACAGAAAACCATGAGGGAACTAACGCCCGAACGGGTAGACAATTTTTTTTTCATCCATGCAGAGATCCAAATGAGTCCAGTTTGTCAACCTAACAAACAAACATTAGACTACATATGTCTAAACACTAGAAATAAACACTGAACCGTTCCGGCGCCGTTCCAAATGCTCATGTCACGAAGAGTTATGTCATGTAAAGTACTGATAATATAGGCTTTCATGTGGCACAGGCGTCGTATTACCGATTCGCGAAAGACAATTTCCACCCGATAGGAAGGTCATGTCGTGCGGGACCACTCGTCGTGATTTACTCGTGCCGACTACAGATAGCAGAGAAATTTATTGAGAATATTCTAAGCCCATTTCTAAACGGTACCTGCAGGTTTTATCCGATTACGATTTTGTAATAAGTCCTTGTATTGAGTGTGTCGGAACAAGTATCAAGATTCTGAGTGCTCGCTGTTTTTTTCTTTGTCACTACTGTGAAAGAGAGTGGCATGCTTCATGTCATTCTTTTATCATATTTTCTGTATCATTATTTTTATTTAACTAGGAATTGGCAACACAGGCCATCAGCCTAAACATTAAACGATTTAGAACAGTTTTTAATTTTTCAGCATCAAAATGTTGTGGTGTACACATACACACATTTTAACACTCCTAGGAGTTATGACGGAAATTTCAACCTGTCTAGTCTCTGGCGAATTCTCATGGCCCGCCGCAGAATCACAGAGTGAAACAGTACACAACGAACCACTAACGAGAAGTTTATTTTAAGAGTTCAACACATTGTCACTGTTACTGAAGTTTGCTAGACACAACTACACCGATTTTAGCTATCAAAATCACCAGAAAACAATTTTTGAATAATAAAATAAACACCGTATAACCTTCTCCAGCGACTTTCCCGCCAATACCTCTTTTTCTGTATCACCAATTGCAACAGGCCACCGGCTATTGTGACCTCTTCTCAGAAGCAATTTACCTATTGTTGCTATGTGAATTACAGTTTTTTTTCCTTTTTATTATTAGTTTCATGTCTTCCTTTTGCCAAGGAAAGTTCTGCCATCATTTTTGGTCACGCTAAAAGAAATATTTCATATTTCAATCTAAATTAAAACGAGTCTACTCATTCAAAATTTAAATGTGTAATTTACCATGAATTAAAAATATACCTAAGAATTTTCTGTGGTTGAACAACCGGTATTTTGTATTTTTGCCCGATTAGTTCTGCAGTCATTAGACGACGGATAAAAGAAATGTCGTGAAATGAAAACAGCTTTTCGTCACGTAGAAATTATATCACAGTTGGCTGCAAGTTGCCAACACAAAAAATAAGGCGATAAAAGAGACCGCGTAGAAAAGTTTTTACTGCGTATTTCTTACTAATGAAAAAGTTTTTGACAACTTTTTTGTAGGCCTCTGTAAGTTACTGGCCGGTTACATTGAAAATAATGTATAGAAATAAAATAAAACAAATGACAGGCGAAAAGAATCCCCGCTGTTTTCTATTTTTAAATGTGTTAAGACTTAATTTTATCAAATTTCATTAATAAAATAATTGTTATTTGTTTTTATGTTCATTATTCGGTAACATAAGAGTTTCTCCCGCGCTTTTGTGGCATCTACGTCAGCTTTGTTTCGATTTGTCTTGCAAATTGTTTTATAGTAGTGCTTATCTAGTAAGAATTGTGTTTCTTGTTCGAAGAACTTCGACAAGATGTGAATAATGTGTGGGACAGTGAAATAAAGTCAAATAAGACGCTGCAGCCCGATCCGTACTTGGCTGGATTTTGAGTCCCGGACGCAGTATGGCTCCATACTGCGTCCGGGACGTCTTCTTCTTTGGTTCGGATGGTGCAGAAGCGTGGAAGATTCTCCCAGGTAGCATATAAATGTGTCACACCAGCATTTTAATGAAGACTTGAAAGTGTTGTTTACATCAGACATGGCTGTATGGGCTCAATTCCCTTTGTCTTCAAAAAACAAACAACAACAATATTCGGTAACATAATGGCTTAACCAATTTGGATGTAATTATGCATGGTAAAACTATGCATACTTTTAAAGAAGGACGGATATGATGAACAATCGATTTTCCACGGAAAATTAAAACCATTGCTTACTACATCTCAATTATTTACTAAAATAAACGTTCTTTTGTTTCAGAAGTGCCCACGGATCGCACAGAGCATGCGTACGCGTCGGCGCAGGAGTACAAAGAGGCACTCGAGGCGATACGCAGGAACACCGGCGCTGTGAGTTGTAATCATATGTAAATCATGCTCACTGTAAAGTGCAATAGCATGCAGTGTAGTTCATTCTCAACCTTTCTTGATCCAGCGACTTCAAGCTGTCGTCTAAATTGTCAAAGCCCCACCTGGCCACCTTCTACCCGCAGTACAGTTCTGATGCACAATCTATATGAGTGAATTTCACACATATTTTTTAAAATCAGTTATATCTAGCATATTATTGTTATTATTGTATGTAGCATATTTTATTATTATCTAATCAAAATCGTCGTTTTCACACCGATTACAGCTGATGTTTTTTCGCGATTACGGAGTTGGCCTATAGTGAAAGTTGTGACTATAAGGGGCTTTCGTTAACCCAGTATTTTAACGACTTTTCTAGCAGGATAAGCAAACATCAGATTTTTTAAAGTTGTTTCAATTTTGTGAAACAAAATAGCCGTATTTTTATAGACGCATAAAATTGTGGAAAGCGAAGCGACGAGGGTTGAAAAAGTATAACTATATTGTTACTATTGGCATATTTTTTCGAGAACTGTAATTGTAATTTTAAATTCTAATTCTGGAATGTGAATGTTAAATTGACACATAACATTGTGAAGTGGTCAATGTGTGTATCCATGTAATCTCCACTACACAGGCTACGCCTAGTGTGGAGGTTATAGTTTAATGTGAAATGTTAATTAATATTTTGTAAACGTATAAATTTACTAAATTTTCAATTTTTCTATTTTCAACTGCAGTTTGAGTATTACTTGCGTTTACTTCGTTCTCTACTACAAATGGACGTCTTACTGAACACACATACCCATACATTGTCTATAATAAGAGGCTTGCAATGTTAACTTGGTTTACGCCATTGTTTATGATCTCGTCAAGGTGATGGCAATTTTAAGCAAGCGCAAGTTTTTATCCCCTAATGCTATAGGGTTTAAATTGCTACAATTTAGGTACATAAATGTGGTACTTAAACATTTTCTTTTTTATTGTACAGTCGACCACAGGTCAACCTACCCAAAACGTCAAAATTAGTGTAACTAAAATAAACCTTATTACGCGAGCATATATTGAGATTTAATCTATGAAATTTGACAGCAGATGGTATACTTTAGCCAGTGGTCGACTGTACTTATAAAGAGACATCTTACCTCACAATGTTATTTTCGATGCTCTGCTAACCTAAAAGGAGTAGGTACATCATGTGACGGTAATTACGCTCTCTTCGGGTTCAGGGGGAAGGTTGATAGGTTGTCCTTCCGTGGAGAGGAGTAGAGCTTTACTGAGGTATTGGCGGGAGAAAGATCTATTGATTTTCGATGAGGGGGAGGGGGATCTACGGCCATGCGTTCAATACTCATATCTTTTATTTCATTTCATGTGTTACATGGGTCTTTATAAAATATTATGTGTGCATACATGAAACCAATGCAATACTGCTCATATCCTACCAGGAGCGCAGCAAACCACAGCGGACTCTCGAAGCGGAGCCCGAGGAGTCTCAAGAGGAAGTCCAGCAGGAATTGCTGGACGAAGCGCTGCTCCCAGAAGCCTGGGAGCTGAACAACACGGCGCGTGCAGGCGTAGAGCTGCTGTTCTTCAACCGAGTGCCCAAGGTCGGCAGCCAGACGTTCATGGAGCTGCTGCGGCGGCTTGCGATCAAGAATCAGTTTGGTATGTGACCTTGAGATGAAGAACTGGTTGAAGTAATTCCTGATAAGCATCTTATCAACTGAAAGTAAATCGAGTTCATAAAAAAAATTAGAATTAACATTACATCTCAAAAAGTACAGGATTTTAGAATTTAAATTAATAGTGACCCTCTCACATACACGCATACTTAATTATGTCATCATAATTTAGATATATCGGAAGAGACTGGTCCCCACAACACAGGGTATCCTAGTGTGGGAGCCAGGGAAATCTAAGAAAATGTAAAAGATACTGTCTGCATGAATTTTTTTTAATATGTAATTAACTACGGATTACTCACTGATAAAAGCCGGAAACCTTCGACTAGTCTAGGCCGAAACTTTTCGGAGGACTTCCGATCATCAGTGAGTAATTCGTAGTTAAGTACATATATATAAGTACAGGATTCATTTTAATTTTTACTTGTAAGCTTTTGAATGGCTATAGTAGCTTGGACAACATGCATAAGTTAGTGGCATTATGCACTTATGACCTCGACCGTACCTATATATTACCATATTATATACTATACTTACGTAAACTGTAATGCATATAATTGTGTGATCCCTAATAAAATAAAATAAAAAATTACCTACACCCACCCTACACCTGCATTCAGTTCATCCGTTAATGTGATGCCCATTACGAATCACTTTAAATAAATGATCGTATTTAAGCTATAAATAGGTACCTTGATTAATCTTGGTATAATCTCACCTAATACATACCATGAATCAGTGAATAGTGAATGTAAGTAAGTATATTTTAGAGTTCAAGTTTGAATCGCGCACGTTTATATTGTTTCTAGCTTTTTAGGTAGGATTGAAAAAAAAAATACTTTAAAAAAATATCTAATTATCCTTTAATATTAACTGTGAATTGCGATTGTCTAAAATATTCTTTATCTTGTAACAGGCTCTATTCTGTATTTTATCTGTCTGGTGATAGAAATAATGATAAATTGCTCCATATCACGCTTTTTTGGGAGAGGTATAGGGTATCATTTTCCAAAATTGGTGATAAGAAAGCGGTTTATGCAACGAGTTACATTTTTTATCACTAATTTAAAATAACAAGATACAGAATAGAGCCTCAGGTCCTTTACTTTCCATAAGTACTAAGGGTCAGATTTTACAATGCAGTTTCCATTCCAATTCGGTTCGCTGCAACCAATCACATGCCTCTGCCCTCCCTCGACTTGAAATCAGCGCTTTGTGATTGGATGCAGTGAACCGAACCGGAAGGGAACCGGATTCGTGAAGTTCTAACCTAACTTACGTGTATCTCGTAGCTGTATCAAACCCAATCGGTTGCAGGTTTCCACCGCGACGCCGTGCAGCGCGTGGAGACCATCCGCCTGGCGCCGGCTGACCAGCAGGTGCTCGTGAGCCTGGTCTCTGAGAATGCTCCGCCCGCCTCATACATCAAGCACGTCTGCTATACTAATTTCACAAGGTAAGCACTTTGTTCTGTCTTAGTGTAATTTTTACTTTTAAATTAAATCCATTACAAAGAAAAGAAAATTTGTAAAATATTTTTTATACGTAACAAAATTTCGTCATAATCCACCCCATGTCGACCCTGATGCATGGGTCCCCATGACACTGCAATGCCGCGCTGAATCGTGCCGACCAGCCTTTTCACCACGAACGACCCGACTTCCTTGATAAAGCCTTTGCCGTGTACAGTGTTTTTAGAAAATATTTTTTCGAGCTAACAGATGAGCAAGTGGTAACAGACGGTAAGTGGTCACCGTCGGAAACGCCCATAGACATCTCACCTCACTTTATTAGAGAGACTCGAGGCGTAACCTCACCGCCGGTAATTATGCTGCCTCTCTTACCCTTCTAAGTGGAACACAACAACGTGAACATCGCTGCTTTGCAGCAGAAATAGGTAAAAAGTTAGCCTGGGTCCTGGTCCAGCCTGGTAGGCTGACTCTTCACGAAGTCATTCCACCAGTAGAAAATTCAGTAAACTGTAAAGAACACGAAGGGAACTATTGTCTTGGTGCCTAGCAGTTGCCACACATACAGCTTGTTTGAACGCTGAGCAGCGTGTATCAGACACGCTTGTGTTCTGCGATCCTTTCATCATTCACTTGTCCACTAACTACGCTAAACAAGGTGGATTATGTTTACCTATAGGTATTGGAGCGCCGGTGGCGTCGTGGCTAGGACGTCGGACTCCCATGCGGGAGGTCCGAGTTCGAAACCAGGCAATTCCATGTACCAATGAGTTTTTCGGTTTTTTCGTAAGACTTACGTACATTTACCGACTGCTCTGACGGTGAAGGCAAACATCGTGAGGAAACCTGCACACTGGGATAACCAGCGTGTTAAATGGGGAAGGCAATGGCAAACCATCCCATTAAATCTGCCACGAGAGTCGTTCTATGTGATAATCCCTTAGAATGATCACGACGACGAATGAACAGCAATGAAGAACACGACTTAGAAGAAGAAAAGGTATTGGAGGGGGTTTAGTTAGAATAGAAAGCGAGTTAGCAAAGAAAATACTTTATTAGCATTTGTTCGTGGCATTTAGGATAATTTCCTATATAGTAAACGTCAGTTACATTGTTTACTCGACTATCCGCTTATTTTGAGGTAGCTTATAAGATAAGTTACGTATGTCGTTACTTAAACCTTAGGTGTTACATCAAATAGAGGATTTGTTTGACTTGATTTGTTTAGTTAGACTCTCCCTTTTATATTCGCGTAACGATGAGTACGTAAGTATTTAGTATTGTACATAGTAGTACAGTTTTATATTCAAAGACAGTCAAACACTTAACAATTTTGCA
Source organism: Hofmannophila pseudospretella (assembly GCA_947369225.1). NCBI lineage: Eukaryota > Metazoa > Arthropoda > Insecta > Lepidoptera > Oecophoridae > Hofmannophila > Hofmannophila pseudospretella. Next base: position 5,568,667 of record OX376323.1, on the reverse strand, counting down.
AGATTAAAAAAAACACAATACGCGGATTCAATTTATTAAAAAAAAAAGTTTTTGAAAATAAAAGAACATGAAAGTGTAAAAAAAACAATAATTGCATTTGGCTGGTGGGAAACTCGACGACGTTTCTCTTCGCACAATAATTAGGATATGAGAATTGCTCAAATTCACATGTTTATTATGTATAAAGAAAGTGGGTACACAATCCCATATACAAAGCTATTAATGTAAACAAAGACCACATAAATATCTCTTAACGGCAATCAAGTTCAATTGTACCGTCATTACTTAGAAGTTATTATGAGCTCACCGTCAATTTTTCATCTAAATAGCGGCTGCAAAAGAAAAGCCGCTCAAAACATCAATCAATAGCACCTTTATATCTATCAGAGTATCGGGAATAGTATATGGTATGATTAATGTATCAAACCGACATAATTGCCGACCAACCGATTAGACGAGCCGCCGTCTGCGCTCTTGTTAGCTGTAATTATACAATGGACCCCGGCACGTGTAAAAGTCTGTTAAATTACTCTATTGTTTAGTTTGTTAGTGATAATTGGCGCAGAATAAAGTTAAATTTTGGACGATTTAGTGTGAATTTGAGTATTGTTTAAACTAATTAACTGTTTTGATTTATCATGACAGTTTGGTCTACAGGCTCATAATAGATATCTCACAGTTGTGATTTATTTTTCCTTCTTTATACAATTTATTGCTTTTTAGATTATTTTAATAACATCGTTAAATCTTTATCGTTCGTTTATCTTTGTGCTAATCAAGCTATTCTCATCTGTGAACCAACCATTAACCGACCTCTCTACGATTAATTACACTAAGATATAATTAGGTGCAATGATTTCTACAATTTCTTTTTAGTACTTACTAATAATACTAATACATTATTGATAAATTACTTACAATGATTTCTTTGACAATGTAAAGTCTCCACTACCTTGATAGCTAGTGCGGTCAATAAGTAGTAATAAATATCAGATAAAGTCAGAATAAGTAATAGGTAATACTTATCTGGACACTTTATGACTTGTATTATGTACTTACCTACTTTTAAGTCGTAAAATATAACTTAGAATTACGTCTAGTCTAAGTCTTGCAACATCCGTATCTGAAATGGATATTAGACTTGAACATTTTACGACTTTGAATTTTCCCGACGAATCTATTTTGCGATAGGTCAATTGACAATTTCTAATTGCTACTAAATAAAGATGACTGATCTGGATTTTTTAAATTCCAAGCCCCAGCAGCAGACCTGTCTTGACCGCCTTAGGCCTCTACCTAAAGTATACCATCTGTCAAAATTCTACAATTCAAATTTTCAATCTATGGCGACAGCATTAAGGATCATGTCAGATTGCAGAAATTTGACAGATGGTATACTTTAGGTAGAGGCCGACTGTACCAGCCGCCCGCTCCATTATTTACTGAGCTAAGATATAGGAATTTACTAGCTGTTTCGTGACTTCATCCGTGTGGAATTTGAAAGCATTATCTGCCGCGATTTGCCGCTTCTAACTGGCCGCCCTAGACCCGGCCTAGTCGGAAAGTCCAACTCTGTACGTAAAATATGTTTTATGTACATTTCAGGTACGGTTACCCGTCGCCTATATATGTGAACGTGGTACGAGACCCCGTGGAGCGCGTCATCTCGTGGTACTACTACGTAAGGGCCCCCTGGTACTACGTAGAGAGAAAGAGGGCCTTCCCAGACCTGCCTCTGCCCGACCCGGCTTGGTTAAAGAAGGTAACACTTTTAGCCATACTTGCATCTACTCTAGGCTATGGATCATTTCAGCGCTGTAGTCTCGGGCGATAGAATAGAGCTCCTGCCTGTCGTAAGAGGTGACTAAAAGATGTCATCATGGTCACGGGCGGTTAAAGTAGGGGCTTTGGCCGTCCATTGGCTGGCGACCCTGGGGAGGGCAGCAGCTTGCCGGGAGGAACTGTGAGGCAAGCGCTGGGAGGGCTTCCTGTGCCGGTGCGTGCCTCTGGCGATCCCGGAACCCTCCGACATGCACGAGGTCGGCCATCAAGGGGGTTTTAGTGAGTAAAAATCTCACATAACCCAGTCTCTCCCCCAGGAGGCTGAGTATGGATCATTTAACATCTCACACTACAGCTAGAGGTCGCAACTGGGGCCCAATCATTGGGTCATTTTTTTACGACTAAACCCGCGTTTGACCTCAATCTCACCTGATGGTAGGAGACGATAAGGTCGGAGATGGAGCACAAGGGCTTAGTGCTGAAACATGTCAACGCCGAAGCAAAGAATCTGACGACAGGCTTTACGTAGAAGGGTTAGAACCACCAACATGTTACTCGGTTTAATGATAGGGGACTACTCTATCACATTTACCTATTAAAACCGTTAAAAATCTTGTTAAAGTTTTTGTGTCCCCAGGTTCCTTAAGTAATCAAAGTAATCATTATCAGTTGGGTATCATGCAATCTCAGATCTGATGTTGACTGTCATTATCCGGTCTCGATCACCGGCGTCAATTTGTAGATCAATCGACGCACAATCGGTCACGTGCGCGAACGTTAACTGCCAGCGCAGGATACCATCCAAAGAACCTTAAACGTGTAATTCGCTATCGCTTGAGCGTGCGAAATTATGTAATTTGCTTGCAGGATTAGTTTTTTTACTCTACGGAAGAGTGAACGGTGTTTGTAAAGATGTTATTTTTTCATTTCATGTTTTTTTAGAGAAAATTACCGAATAGCTTATCAGCTACTTTACAACAACTTTAACTTTACCCAAATTCCAAAAATATATGAAAAAAAAGGATAAATTAGCTAGTAGCTTTTTTTGATACGAAACAATTCATATTCATATTTATTTATTCAACATGCTTTCTTATATATTACTTGCATAAGTACCTATATACATATAAATATATGGTTAATACTTGCGGTTGTTGGTAGTTGGTGTAACTTGTAGTACATGATTATTAGACTTAAATAATATACTGTTTCACGGGTTTTACTGTATTTTATTTATTACGACCGGTTTCATTTACACATCTTCAGGTATTTGTTTATAATTATTTACTCAACTACATGTAGGTAGAATACATGTATATATAATTTATATAGTGAATTAAAAAAAATCTATAGGTTATACAATACTATATCAAGACTATAGCTTTCAATTCAACTATCTAGGTTTCCTTTGTCTAGTTTAGGATTTGGTATCTAGAATTTGATTTCTCTATTCTTTGGATCGGTTTGTCACGACCCACGATAGCCACGACGTGACACAGATTGCACGAAAAAATCAATTATCGAGATCAAATCAATAAAACAGTAAATTGGCGAAATACTGTACAAAAGTAGAGCGGTGCTAGGTCGTATTCAGCTTTGATAATTTTACTAGGTATCTTTAATCGATATCTTTGAAGTTATTTAGGTAAGTAATACTAAGTACAAGTAACAATTAAAAAAAAGATTAATATTTCTATCTCTCATTTGTCATTGTAACATTAGTGATTAATTTTGATGACAAATTAGTTTTGGAAGTAGGTTGCGTTTTCGCATTTTGTTAGTAGAGCTTGGTTAAAATCGGGCTATCAACTTCGAATGCAAATGAAAACACGTATCTACACTTCTAGCAGAACCTCCACAATCTGCCAATGGTTTCCTTGCGTGATCTGTAGTTTAGTGGGAAGGCTACAACCCTAAACATCAAGTTTGATTGCAACACATGCGTATCTTTCTTTGGAGGACAATCTACTCAATCTAAGGAATCTGGGGCCCAATTCTAAATTACAATGTTGTAGTTCTATTTCTATCCAATTTCAATTTAGATTTCGTTCCAATTCTATTTGGACACCAAATCGCATTCTGCTGACGCATAACTCTACCACTGCCACCTTTCGATTTACTATCGATCGGGCAAAAGTACCTTGGGAGGAACTTATGTTCGATCGTTATATTTGACAGTTGAAGCGTTTTGTTCGACTCCGATTCAGATAAACTAAACGTTTTATTAGAATGCACAAATACGTTACTGTTCGATCGATCGTTGATTCGATCGGAACTTAACTGAAATTGGATGTTAGTGGATAGTAGCATACGAAACACGTCGTAACGATGCAGTTTAGATTATATTTAGTTACGTTGTATTTAGTGAAATCGATCTCCTGTTCTATCAAATTTGATTAACCCAGAAAAACTGTATTTATACGACTTGCCACAATCAATTGAACTTTTTACGATACATCAATGAAGTTTTAAAGAAGATGCACTTAGTTATCTTTCCTACAACTACATGCAAAAAATAAGGTATTTCTCTACTATAGCCTCTAGCAAGAAAGATAATAGCTTTGACGCCTCAGGTAGCCTCACACTAAGTTATTATTAAAATTAATGGTATCGGCTACATGACGCGTGCTCAATTTTCCTTGTTCATCATTCATCTATTGTTAACAAGAGTTTGTGTAGACAAGTACTTATGATGTAAGTAGGTAGGTACTCTGTCAATGTAGAATTGTTAGTGGGGCTCAATAAAAAATAAATTAGTTTTAAACTTTTAACAGACAAAAAATTTAACGTTTTAATTATTGGAGAGTAGAAAAACTATCCTTAGTAATGCTTTGGGTCTTTGTTAGTATGTTGTTTGTTTGTCTAATTGCCTACAGATTTCAGATAGTTTCAAACACCCACGCAGGTTTATGTGCTCAAACATGCCATTTAACTATTAAAAAAATATTTTTTAAGCGTTACAAGTTTTAACCGTATGGTTCATCTTTTTGACTGTAGGAAGTATATTTATCTTATTCCCATACGAGCTAGAAGCACATGAAAGATGACGGAGCGACAGCAATAGGGTTCCATTTATTTCGGAGTAACAAACAAAACATCTTCTGGAATTTTATCTGTATTAGACTTTTTGCTAATTTTGGTGACTGGAAAATAAGTAAAAGTGAGTCCCAAAAACCCGTTCTCCTTTGCAGGACTTCGAAACGTGCGTGCTGAGTGGCGACCGCGAGTGCCGCTACGTGGAGGGCGAGACGCACGAGGGCATCGGCGACCACCGCCGACAGACTCTGTTCTTCTGCGGACACGAGCCGCAGTGCACGTGAGTCATCTGATTATATCATATTTTATCATATCATCGGCGACCACCGCCGGCAGACGCTGTTCTTCTGCGGACACGAGCCGCAGTGCACGTGAGTCATCTGATTATATCATATTTTATCATATCATCGGCGACCACCGCCGGCAGACGCTGTTCTTCTGCGGACACGAGCCGCAGTGCACGTGAGTCATCTGATTATATCATATTTTATCATATCATCGGCGACCACCGCCGACAGACTCTGTTCTTCTGCGGACACGAGCCGCAGTGCACGTGAGTCATCTGATTATATCATATTTTATCATATCATCGGCGACCACCGCCGGCAGACGCTGTTCTTCTGCGGACACGAGCCGCAGTGCACGTGAGTCATCTGATCATATCATATTTTATCATATCATCGACGACCCCCCGACGGCAGACACTGTTCTTCTGCGGACACGAGCCGCAGTGCACGTGAGTCATTTGATCATATCATCGTCGACCACCGGCGACAGACGCTGTTCTTCTGTGGACAAATTACTTACACAAGAATCAGCATGACACCTCCGTGTCTCTTTGCATGGAACTATTCAGTTTGAACGATATATCTCTATATATCGTTCAAACTGAATAGTTCCATGCAAAAGACATCAAAGAGGACGCTTTTAATTGGTATTATTTTATGCACCAACATTAATCTACATTATTGTACACTTTAGTTATAAATCTCACTTAATAAGGACCAACCCAATATTTAGCGACCAATTAATAGATTGGTTTTCTTATTCAATTAAGATATCCTTATACAAATTACGACGTTTTTAAAAGTCGAATTATAACAGCGCCTACTACATAACATCAGACACTCTTCCAGAAACAAATCTTGCTCACAAACAAACAAAAAATAAAATTAATAACCATGAAGGAAGGAACGCAGGAAGTAAGCAAATAACATTAAGGTTCCTTGGATGAAAACAAGTCTCTCCTAGTCCCAGTGGTGGCCGCGGGGGTTCCTTGCTTCATGTTAAAGTTTCATCCTTTCATTTAAAAGTGGCAAATGCATTAAATTCTGTGATTGCAGGCCATTTAATAGCGTGGAGGCTCTACAACGCGCTAAGAGAGTGGTGGAACAGCAGTATGCAGTGGTTGGTGTTCTAGAGGACATGAACTCTACGCTCTTAGCATTAGAGAGATACATCCCGCGCTTCTTCGACGGAGCCTCGCGACTTTACTGGGGTATGTTTACTTACTATTTTAAAAGAGTATGAGGTATATAGTGAGAGAGTGGAAGGACAGCTGAAAGAAAACTTGTTTCAATATTTTTTTATTTATTTTTATTTATTACTAAACCCGCATTTGACCTCGATCTCGCCTGATGGTAAGCGACGATGAGGTCGACGATGGAGCATGCGGGTCCAGTAAATGCCTATTCACTCTGGCCTTGAAGATCCCAAGGTTGTAGGTTTCGGGAAATACAGTTTTTACAGGCTGTAAAAAAAGCATATAAAATCGACTTGTTCAATTTTAACAAAATAATTGTTCACTTTAATCAAGATTTTTGTGACGAATCCTTCTAGTAGAGTGTTCTGTTATGTAGGGAAACAATCAAATGCCAGAGCCGCATTAGGACTGAACACTTTATTAAACTTACGGTAGATATAACTTATATCTACCCACATACACAACATGTTCAACTGAATACAATTTCTTTATATGCTCTAAATCAAACAAGCTGTTTTTTCAGCTAGTATGCAGTAGTGCTATTGAATATGAACTCTACTCTCCCAGTTATAACTAGATGGATATATAGAGTAGATAGATCCCACGCTTCTTCGACGGAGCCTCGCGACTACTGGCGTATGTTTAAGTAAGAGAGTATGAGATATATAGTAAGAGAGTGGAAGAGCAGTATGCAGTAGAGCGAGTGCTCGAAAATATGGAATTACTAATAGTCTTAGTCTTAGTTTAATAGTCTTAGCGTTAGAAAGATATATCCCGCGCTTCTTCGACGGAGCCTCGCGACTTTATTGGGGTACCGTATAGGAATATGAGATATAGAGTGAGAGAGTCGAATAGCAGTTACGCTACGCAATGGTATCGGTTCTTATTTCTTGTGCTAACCTACAAGATTGTATTTGGATTGCAATGAGCAAAACAATATCTAATCATCTCTAAATTCTATACTACATTTTACATAGGTATACACATATGTACTACAATCCCACATTGGGCATTATAATTATTGAAATATTATTAACGCCTGTGGTTTAATAAACGCAAAGCGATTTGGTAGCTAAACAACTAACTTATATGGCATTACTTATTTGCTTTGCTGGTCGCGTCTTTACAATTCATAATATTGCCATTTTAGTAAACCTTACCTGCATCTATCAATAAGACATAAATTAGGAGTATGAATCTGCATTATTATTTATTAAGTATATAAAGGAGAGTGGGCGTGCGGAGGAATAAAGGAGATCAAACATAGTGCATTTAGTACATCTCAGCTAGAACAACATCTTTCATTTTTGAAGAGACATTCTAAGGTCGTGTGGGATAGGAACTAAAAACCAAAAATGTCTTAATACTAATTGCTCTGATTCTATTGATTTTGTATCGCCCCAGCAACTAAACAGAACTCTTATTTGACACGACTTAGGAATTTTGATTTTTTTAGATGGAGGCGAAAAAAATAATTGTGTCCAAGCTTGTATGGGATCCGCCCAAACTATTTTACCCATAAATACTCTTTTACCCGCAATTACTCTACCCCGGGTCTTCTATCTCCCAATACAGAAGAGCTGAACACATTCAACCGCATCAACCGTAACGCGTTCAAACCGCCCGTCTCCGAGGCGGTCAAGCAAATAGTCCGCGCGAACTTCACGCGGGAGATAGAGTTCTACGAGTTCTGCAAACAAAGGCTCTACATGCAACTGAAAGCTCTACGGGACCCTACAGTCACTCTACCACCCACCAGGAGTAGGAGTCGAAGACATCAGAAACCGGCGAGAGTGTAGCGAAAGGAAATAGAGAGATGTGTATGCATTTATCTCAATAAGTGCAAAAGCTTTAAAGACTCTATATAGAGTAACGTTGTTGATTGGAGCGAATGAAGAGTGAATGAAGGCTGATTCCATGGCACAAGAAGAAAGGCATATCGAATACGCAATAGCACGATGTTCACGTCGGTACAACGTATCGGAGTACGCACAAGGGTACGTCATCAAACCATAAATGACGTACCCTTGTGAAGACGTGAACATCGTGCAATTTGCGTATTTGATAGCCTGTGAAGTATGAGCGTCTTCTTGTGCTATGGCTGATTCTATATCTAGCAGGTGTTCCTTTGGTTATGCATTTACTTCGACACTGTACTCAGAACATCAAAGTACCTAGTCGTTTTCCATATTCTCAAATTTTTTTATTTTACTAAAAAAATATTCTTATTTTCATACAAACTAAATGCCTTGCTTTAAATTACCTAGTATGCCATACTCTTTATCCTTGACAATCATGACATAAGATAATAATGACATGTGCAAACGAAAGGCAAATAGTTTGTTATTGTTTTGTTTCAGGTTTTCTTACGGGGATAAATAAAGACCCTTACTCATTGTGTAACTAGATTAAATTTAGTAAAATAAAATAGCAAGTATCTCGAAAATGTATCGTTTTGAGGATCACTTCCATTGTCAAATATATTATGTTAAAGCTACAGAAGTGTTTGGCGAAGTTAATGCATATCCTCGGAAACACCTTAAATACCTTTTAATGTCTGGAAAAAGCGTAGTTTTTAGATATACACGCCTTTAGCCAATAGCGACTGGACAAGCTTTTATTTTATTTACTTTCAAAGGCGGCTGTAAATGGCAGTTGAAATGGCCCCGTCACAGCTTATTACAGCTTTCAACTTGTTAGTCTATGAAGTTATTGCATCAAAAATAAGACGCCAAAAAGAAAAGATGGCAATTTTTCTGCCATTATGATTCCCTGGGATAACACAGTTTTAAGGACTCTACATAGTCTTGGATTAATTATCAATCTATCCATCATGAGATTCGAAAGGAACCTTTGTCTTCGAGGAGTGTGTTTGTGTTTGGACCATGACTTTTGTAGTATTGTAATTTCTTATATAATTATAAGTTAAGGACTGAAGATGCTAGTTTGTGGTTTCGTGATTGTGGAACTTTAACTTAGTTGTGGTGAATAGTTAAGTTTACAGACTATTTATTTTTACAATTAACTGTTGTCTTGTCGTTTAATTAATTTACTTTGTTAAAGAAATGTCTTTGGCATTTGTGTTCTATGTTTTACACATTACCGTGAATTCCATTCTATTATCGATGTCTAAGTTTTTGTACAAGAATGTAGTTTTACTTAAATTGCGTTGATTTTGGCCGACGCGGATTCCATATAAATATCTAGCGAGCAATATACAGTCAGCCTTAATACAATCTGTCAAATTTCTGTAATCTGAAATGAACCTTAATTTATTCAGTATAGAATTTTAATTGCAGATTTTTAACAGATGGTATACTTTAGAGTACTGTACTGTACTGTCTACAGGCGACCTCTAGGCCGAGAGCGAATTTCAAAATAATAGATTACAATAAAATATTTGGTTGTACTTGTGTCCTACATACGTATTTGAGACGCATACTGATTGTTCAACTGTTTTTACCTATCTAAGTACAAAAGGCCAGACACAAAATATTTCTAATTTAAATACTAACGACGAATTAGTACATGACAGATTATTCTAATTTTTTAGCACAATACACAAGTTTTAAATTTTATTCTTCATCAGTAAATTACAAATAATGTCAATTAATTAATAACTAAATAATTATAAATAAACCTCCCCCCTTGCCGCTCCCGATGCAAAGGTGCCCATAACGCTTGCGGCGTTACCGCGCTGGATCGCTATGGACAACCTTTGCACCAGGAACGACCCGGAGCGAGGGTCACAACCCCTCTCCCTAAGGCGACGGCCAATCTCACCCACAAATGATTTTGCTTCAGCACTCCAGCAGCCCGTAGTCTCCACAGCAAAAGGTACAAACATGTAATTGTGCTGGAGTGCGGAATATTTTTCATTTTTTCTAGCAGCGGCCAATTCAGCGGCCGCTGCGGCCGCCCGCGTCGTTCGCGGCAGGTGACTGGCAGCGAAGGTGCTTACACACGTGGCATCCCAAAGTAAACACCTCCCACGCTGCCAAGGCACCAGGGTCAGGCCAATTTTATTCTGGATTCATAAACATCGATAGATTTTAATAGGTTATTAGTAATTTACTTATAGGTACCTAGTTTAGTGGTTGAGACTTACATAAGTAGGTATACCTAATCAATTTCTTCTTACAACATTTTCCTTACGTCTTACATTGAATTTGTATACCTACCTACATTCTAAGTATGTAAATATTATTGAAGCTTATGTAATTTTAGTTAACGTAAGGAGAAGATAAGTTAATAGTGTAGTTATAGTATTTATTACTATCAGAAACTTTTTCTAACTACGATTTAATTTTTAAAACTAACCATAACCAATCTAGGAATAGTGTCGCAATGTCATCCAATAATTGTGATATACTAATTTCGTCTCTGTGTATAGTAATGTTAACTAACGTGTAAATTAAAACTATTATAATGATGACAATGTTTTTAATTTATGAAATAACTGAATGTAAAATGGTCCTCTACATTAATTAGTCTATATACTCTACCCATAATCACAGATTAATACATAAATCATCTTATTAGCTTATTTACGTCCCCACTTTTGGGGCACATGTCTCCCTTGCACAAGGGGAGTACGGGACATGATCCACCGAGCGGGCTCAGTGCTGAATGGTGGATTTCAGTGCCTTTGGAAACTGGCATGGAATTACATGGTTTCGAACCCAGACCTGGAGCATGGGAGCACTACTTTGCCAGGCTCAATATAATATACAGATTGTAACAAAAAGGTGTAGTCATATTTGAGGATCTGATGCAGTTAATGATTTTGAACAAATCTACATTCGTAGTTTCTTCAACATATGAATATAGAAAAAATAAACTGCCCCATACGGTTACCTACGATTGTGTCCCTGGTACAGATCTTAGATGGTACCGATGTTCTTTTTTTGCTAATTTTGAAATGGCGACCTCAAGATCAAGACCCGCGTTCGACTCTATCTAATGAATCATGATACCTAATTGAAGATGATAGCAGCATGTAGGCAAGAATGACGAAACCTACGTACGTAGCAGAACTGCATGTTTGAAACGTTTTTTTTCTGTTTACCGCTAGTAGACACAAGATGTCGCTTTCGGTGCATCAACAAACGAATATTGACTGAAGTACAGACGACCACAGGTCAACCTACCCAAAACGTCAAAATGTGAGAATCTGGAATAAGGTTGAGATGTAATCCAAGGTTTTCGAAGTGTTTCGCGTAGGGATGTGATGGCCCCAATTCACTTGGAGACCTCTCCCAAGCTGCAGGGGTGGCTATCAAATTATAAATAATATCACTGTTAATGTGGTTTGGGGTCATCCCTGTCTATAGCGAAAATGCGGTATTCCGAATTTACGCGAAAATACCGAATTACACGATCTTACGCTGATATCTATACAAACAATCTATCCTATGATAGAGGTAGTCAGTAGTAACAGGAGTCTCACCCGTCTCATTGTAGGGGCGTTCATATGCCATTTTGGCACTAAGAGTCACCTACACAAGATGAGACTGGCAGACAATCCCACCTGTAGAGCCTGTTGTGACACCGTTGAGTCAATGGAACACTTGCTGTGCGAATGTGACTCGTTGGCTGGAAAGCGTAAGAGGTAGCCTACCCGAAACCAGAGGACTATAGGCTCCTTCCTGTAAGCTGTATAGCGTCCTTGATGCAAATCATATTTAAGGAACAGGAAGGAGAGTAAGGTAAGGGGTGAGCACAAAAGATCCCTGTGGGTCGAAGTGCCGCTGGGGATGTCCCTGTCATAAGATTTATTTATTTATTTTATTTTATTTCAAAAAATTTCACAGTATAACAGTTATACTAAGGCACTGTGAAATTCAACAAAAATATATCTATAAATACTTACATACTAACTGTAGAGGGACGCACTTCCATACTCTCGCAGAACCTCAGACACTCATCACGCACACTCGCCCATCGACTTGCAAACACATCACAGTCTGGTGCTGACGCGAGAAGCGCGTTGAGATTCTGATAAGATAAGATTAGATGATAGAGGTAGAGGTTCCAGGAATCAGGAGTCAGGAACAAGTCAAACAATAAGTCTCGTATTATGCACATTATTTTATTATTAGGTAGTTATTAATAAAACAAGTGTCAAATAGTAACAGTAATAATAAGTTCAAAAGTTGGAGTTTCGTTCGTGATGTAAAATTAATATGGCCACATTTTAAGAATTCAGGTACATATACAAAACAGAAAACGGTCTAATATTCATTATTAACATAATATAATTAATATTGCTTACTAGTAATAATAAATTAAATCTAATAGACTCGTTGATTAAAATCTCAAAAAACGAATCAACAATATTATTATCAGTTCTTGTTTTGCAGGAAATCTGTCATGACTGTTGGTTGTGTACAAAAATATAAAATGTAAATATATCCAGTTCATTTATAATATAACATTGACAATACACATATAAAACAGTTTAGATAGTTCCCACATAAAATATCTTACCTATATGTATAATAAATAGAATTTCATAATTTCATTATATCTTCTATACGGACAATTAACAATTCAAGAATTCTATTTAAGGATCTAACAAACGTTGATATTTTATGTCACCATAAATAGGTAGTATAAGAATAATAATAATCTACATTTCATTTCATAGTTAATGTGAATAAAATCTTTCTATCTAGGTGATTCTTATAATTCGACATAGAGCTATAACGTAATGCTAATAGTTTCGTAAAAAAGTGTATTAAAATATTAATATCATTCAGAATTCATCTCTCAATCAAACTATGTACAGACTCCTCGCACTCGCCACTCACCAGTTTCTGCCTACACTACGACCACAGTGCTTCACCGACACGCGGTTACATTTTATTGTCCTCCGGGACGATACACTCAAATTAACATTACGAAACGAAAATTCGAAAAAATTATACACTAAGTCGAAACGTCGTTACTGCATGGCACTCGGAACGAGTCGCTCACTCGTTGAATTAATATCTACAACTAATTCTACTTTATATCACAAAAACGCTTTACGCTTTAAGCCTCAATGATTCAGGACGCCGCGCTGACTCTCGCCTAGGAACTGGTCGCAGCTGGAACAGGCACAGGAATGTGAGTAGTAGCGGGCACTCTCTCGAGCACGCGCAGCCGACTGACGCGCCGCCGCCCGGCCTTCGGGCCGCCGCCGCCGCTACCCTCTGCTCGCTGTCACTCTCCGGTACGGACGCTAACACCTCTCGCACCTCGCGGTTAACTGCGTCAGTAGAATGACGGATGCCAGTCGACCGTCGGGTGCAGCGGACCCGGCGACGTCTGCGCGCCCATCGTTGCACCTAGCGCTAGACAGTCGAAGCAGTAGTTAGCTCCGCTGTTGTTATCCCAGAACTGTTGACCTTTGCACTGAAATCGTACTGCGATCTCCAGTCGTTGTCCGGACGATATGCACGGCGCGTATAATGTGAATTGAAAGCGATCCGAGAAACCGTCGCACGAGCCAGGGACGTACGTCGCCTGCAAGTCTGTGTATGTCTTCCAGCGGTTCATTGTGTAGCGGACGTGCACAGTCTTGTGGTAGTCTAGATTCCTGACGCGCACTGAGCCGCACACGGTGACGTGCACGCCGTCGCAGACGCGCGCTGACTCCATGCATAAGTTCTGCCGCCCGAGGATCCCGTTGAGATCACGCGGAAGCTGAAACAGTGGTACCAGCGTCAGCGAGCCGAGCCTCATAGGCGCGCGCGCCGGCGGCGAGCTCGCCACGTCGCACCCGGTGAGATCGTCGTAAGCAGATTTCGGAATAACTGGAATTTCATCCAGAAAAGTTTTGACGTCGGCTAAATCTAGCCCCAACACGTCTGCAAAACGAACAATCTTTTTCCTCCCCGGCGTTCCAGGTGGCGTTTTACCAGTTTTGAGTGACGAGCAGCGCCGTACCCTCTGAGGCCTGTCATCTTCTATTTCTTCTTGATCGTTGAGTTTAGTTTCTGCACTCAAAAGAGAAGGTTCAATTTCTGGTGCAGGTGATATTTCTTTTTCGACAGGCACTTCACTTGTTACGATTTCTAAGGACGTTTTACTTTCTTCGCTTAATTCTTGTTCTTGAGAGAGATCTTGTTCAGTCGTTTCTGTTAATGTTAGTGCATCTTCCTCGATGGGGATGTCACCTTCAGCGAGTGACAAACCTTCAATGGCTTCTGTGGCATCATAATCTATTCGGTTTTCTCTAGTAAACTCCTCATCGACAATGTCGGATGGTTCACTTTTAGCTGATTCAAATTCAGAGTCGCTATCTACAGTGGAACTAAGCTCAATGGGCAAACTAAGACGATCGATGTCCGAGACGCACGAAGGTCTAGCACAATCCACTTCATCGTAGCTGTTCTGCCGCGCGCAACCCTCGAATGTGATGGGGGAATAGAGTCGTTTGTCGACATGGCCGTTTTCCCGCGGCGCTGGCTGAATTTTTACTGGTGAACAGTCCGTGTAAAAAGCTGACGAAAATTTGAATCCGTTTCTTTTGTCTGGGTGCTGCAACATGTGCTTGGCTTGCTCCTTGAGTTCAGTTTCAGAGTCGACATCGTAAAAGGGCGGTTCCTGGTCATTGTCGGGGGATCGTTCGGGGAAGGGGGGGTCGACCTCGTCGACGGGGCTGGAGGGGCTCTCGCACTCGAGCTCGAAGTCGTAGAAGGTGTCGTGGTCACGCTGCGCGGCAGGCGCGGGGCGGAGCGCGGGTACGCTGACGCCGTTATCTCGCGCGAGCCAGCTGCTCTCGCAGTCGTCCTCGTGCGAGGCGCCCAGGTTGCGCAGACGCGAGTGCAGGTCGCGCGCGAACGCCGCCGCGCGCCCCCGGCACGACATCGGCAGCAGCGACGTCAGACCGCACTGCGAGCCCGCGCGGTCACCGCTCATCTGCGTCTGAAACAAGAAACGTCAACAATTTTACAACAGCTTCAGAAAATCTATAGTAAGGTGGACTTGTTGTGCCAACATTAAAACTTGGATTAACTTATGAATTTTCTTGCTTTTCAAACAAAATTGGTCAGTTTATTCCGGCATAACGGTAAAGCCACCGAGCGGATTTTGTTTTCACTAATTGTAATTATACGCAACTCATTGGTCTAGGTCTAGAAAATGACGAATATCTTTATCTTTACACGCGAAAAAAATAGATATCTAATCTACCTGAATATGTTAACAAGTAAATTATCGTCACCTTGTAAAACAGTATGTGGTCAATAGTGCCATAGAATGACTACTACTCGTGATTATCTTGACAGGAAAGTTGAATGTCAAGAGTGAACGACCTCGATAAGATAAATTTATTACATGGCTTCGCTGATCAGCTCACGCCAAGATAATGCATACACACAGCACACAAGATAATGAGATGAATTAAAAAAAGCGGTCAAGTGCGATTCGGACTCGGCCACCGAGAGTTCCGTTCTCACAAGAAATATTTTTCGCTTTTAAAATATCAGTTTATTTTTTTTCTCACTAAATAAATACTTAGAATATTTTTTTCCGTAAAACATACAACATTTTCTATCAATATTAATAATTTATTACAGATTTTTTGTCGTTAAAAATGATAATTTATTTTACTGCTCAAAAACTGTGAAGCTTTGAAACATCGTTTTATTTTTCCTGTAAAATATATAAGATTATCTATAAGTATGAACTATTACATATTTTTCGGCTTGCGAACTTCGGAGATAAGGGTAAATTTTGGCCATAAGCCAAACTATAACACATAAAATTAAATAAAAAAATAGTTTTTTAATGTGCAAATAAAGCCTTTCACATTATACACTTGCCCCAGTTGCCTCACTTTCAGGACGGACGGACGGACACCGTAGTCTCACCATAAGGGTTCCTTTTTTACCATTTTGGTAGGGAACCCTAAAAACAGATGATTATAATGAGTAACATGATGAGCCTTAACACTGATTTATATAAATTATTTACATTTAGGTTATTATCAACAACTGGATTTCTTATCACCAGCTGTTTCCAAAAAAAACAGCGTTGTGCATTGTTTACATAATTAGGGAAGATAAATATCAATGCAGTGTTAATTTGAACCGTTTCAATTAATTTTATGTTGATACTTAATAAGCTTTTCATACATTTATAAATAATTTTGCTGATTATGATCGTGATGTCATTAAGTCAAGATAACGAAGGGGTGAGTCATGCCCATACTTAAATTCTTCAGTGATGAATGAAAAATGATGAAACCAGCACGATCTATAGGTACACACTCTATTAAATGGCGGTAACCATTGGACTTCTTTATTTAGGTTTGTTTCGTATATAAATATAACCAATTATTGATCATCTAACTTTGAGTTTTCTGACGAAATCATTGGCTTACGACATAAAATCTACACGTGCTCACTTCCATCGTCCACCCACAGCATACGTATTAGTCATTAATTAAATCCGGTTCCTGTGTCTTACTGTACAAGCATTTAAAAAAGTAACCTCAGACGTCAGCGCTCATAAACATTTGGCACAAACCCCAGTCGAGCCCACGCTCTGGCTGAATATTGCAATCTTACCATTGACATCCATGTAGCAACAGAATGTTAAGGAAAAAGAACTTTGTAGTTTTAAAAATTTTACAGTCGCGTCTGTGACATTTTATTTAAAGATATTTTAATTTATAGGTAAACCATTTAAGCCTGACTACGCCCGCGACGTAAGAGGGGCGCCCCACCTCCCGCTCGTGGCACGCTCGCTCTTTGTCGTCGCGGGCGTAGCCAGATTTAAATGGTTTACCTAAGCGAGTGACACGCTAGCTAGACATCTAAATGCTAAATGAAACTTCGCCCTCCCCCTTCCACCATCTACAATGATAGTATGAGTGAACGTCATAGTTTCATTTGGTTTTAATTTTAGATTTAGCGACCGTGAGGAATTGACGCCACTGTCAAAGCCGCGAGAGATTTTTGGGGTTGAAAAGGTCTATCAGTCATAATAATTTTAAGATTCAGTAATAATATTTATATAATATTACACAACATTTACTTCTTACGGTTATATTGTAGATAGGTTTATGTACGTACCTACTTATCAACCTATAAAAATCGATGGAAAATTAAAAGAGTTCTCATAGTAAACACAAAAACTGTACTGCTAACTATAAAATCTGGGAACATTTGTAACTGCCTTGACTACCATTGTCATATGAAATACATTCAGATATAATGTATGTATGTATGTAACAGGTGGCGGTGATTCACCAAGGTAGTTTCCTATATAAGCTTCAAGGTACGAAAAGTTCTATTTTTTCCTGCAGTTGACTCGCGTCACCGCGAAGGTCTTTCGGCGACCCATTTGGGAGCTAATGGCACCGTCCCGAATCTAGGACGCGCAGACCTGACCTCGCTCTACGCTCTTGATGTAATCCGGTATAAAACAACTGTTTTTAAAAATCTATAAAAAATTACATAACAATTAACCCAGCATTCTAACGGTCTAATTTAGGTATTCTAAGTCCAAGCAGTCTAAGAAATCCCAATGGTTCCACAAATTTATGTACCATTTAACTAGCATCTATGGCAGGACCATTTCATTTCAACTCATTCCACTCAAAACCTTTTAAAAAAATCAAAAATCGCCTCTCTTCTCACCCGCCTACCAGAACCTCCAACAGTCTGAAAACTTTCAGCACACAAACTAAGGTAACCCAACGATTATATTATTCCAATCACCTTACCTATATACTCGTACATTAATAAAATTCCAGTAGCCATCTTACTTACGTTTTGAATACGTCACATCACAGATTTCAATAGGCATTTTATGTAGATAGGCACTTGTTTATATCCCCAATTTAATAATACAGGAACCGAGAGGAGAACGTTTCATTGTCAGCTCTGAAATTGATCTAAATTGGGCCTGATCAGTGGCGAAATTAAATTGATCGCACGTGACGCTGACGTGCATCCACGTCCACGCATGGAAAGGAAAACATGAAATGTCTTTGGGAAACTTTAGACTATATTTATGCACCCGACAGTCCATTGTTCTGCAGTTCTATGAGCCGTGTGAGTGTGACGAAGACGTTTTTTGTCACGTGGTCAGTTGTATGTGCCAAAATCATCATATAGCGTTACGAAATAAGGAACTTATTGATAAACAAGACAGTGATGTAATTCCGTAGTGATAGTGGGTGAAATACATAGATTAAATGAAACATGTTACTATGTAGAAATGACCTAACGCTCGATCTTTAAATATATCAGAAATATGTAGGTATTACAGTTGTGATTCATTGTTGAGGAATTCAAAATTACACTTGTAACTTTCTATCTGGAAAACGTATATATTATCTTTTCTAGTATGATATCGTCTTTGTCTGCATGAGTGTGTGGTTTTAAATAATACTTACTTCTTTAAACTCAACAGCTAATCCTTAGCCAAATACAGACAGACCAAATTTATATTTCAGCTATATCGATGAAATACGCTAAACATTCGAAATTCCATTTCATTTCAACTGTACTTCATACCGTATTTCTAGCTAATAAATGCAATTTTATTTTATTTTATTTTTCGGTGAAAAAATTTCAGACCCGTGGCCCGTAACTATTTTTACTATACACAGATAGATGAGAGATATCGGCATGACATTAAAGTTGATAACACGATTACAGCTGCTACAGATTCTCAACCAGGGATCCCTTTAGACATGATTTAGGCCCTTGCGTTTAAATATAGTTCACTTGTCCATTGCTGCGCTATTATCCAATCAGAGTCGGTCACCGCTCCTGCGAGCGCTTCTACTACGCCACTCGTTATGGCCCATAAATAAAAGGGAACAGACGTCTTATAACTTATTATTTAGAAGCAAAGAGTAAATTATGGGAAGGTTCAGCGTCATTAATTGGAAGGCAAATAGTGCAGAACCATCCTGGCTGTTATGAAGACTAGTCTACTAGATAAATAACAAGGGTATAATAGCGGTGAATAAAGAAATACGAGTAAGCCGCAGGTTATCCATCATAGTTAAGTGGTAGTCAACGATATTGTTAGATTTTGTTATGGGCGCGCAGTGATTTTGTGTGGTGTTGACGAGATAGGCGGTAAGACACAACTCAGCACAACTCCCAAAACCGTATTATAGTGTAAACCATTCACAGATTGCCCGCTTGTCCGGTCATCCCAGTGCAGCAGTAATTACCCGGTCATCGCAATTGTTGCCCACTGCACGTTACATTCTATTAGTTACTTATGTCAACTAAGATTCAGGAAATTAAATAACAAATGATTTACATGAAAACAGTTCAGATAAGTACTAAATGAGAAGTTAAGAGTCAAGTAATTCATTTTTTGTCAATTTTTAAATGCTGTCAAGATTAATACCTACGTCAGCGAATCGATAAAACTACAGTAAATATTTTGATTGAAAAAACGTAATTACTTAATTAACATTGAGATGCACATTGAGTTTATCATAGCAGAGATGCGCTGCGCCTGCGCGGGTTCGCAAGCACTGCCAATGTCTGACCAAGGTGACTGCAATTATCGTGGTAGGTACTTAAACAGTGAAAGTGGACATTTGTCGCTGCGAACTGCGATAACGCTCAACGAAAACATTGGGGATAATTTTAGATGTACATAAATTACATATTTACCTAGTAGATAAATATGTTATAAGGAAAGGAATTATTTCATAATACGTATAAGACATTTATCTAGAGGCTATGCTGAACAGTGATATGCTGTAAGACAAACGACTTTGGATTGGGAAAGGACTCTGCTTTCTATTACCAAATACATACTATCATCTTCATAATTCTATCATCGTTTTAACACTCAACTTATCTTTGCTTTGCAAGACAACACTGCTGATCATTTTGCGTGTAATTCATCAATTTTACAGTAGATGTATGCAAATAAATGCATTGTAATATAAACGGTCTCCACCAGTCTGATAGATAACAATATATGATTTTAGCAGACCAAACCGATAAGTTATCATGATAACAAGACATCACCTCATTCAGGTGCTTAGTAATATTTTACGAAAAATTAATATAGACTGAATAATATAGACCATAGCTACAAAGCATTAATTGAGAAAACGCTTGGTTGAATTCAGAGTCTACCAAGTAACTTGTTCAGTTAAACCAAAAACACTATATTTGGTAGACACATGCAGTGAACAAACCTATATACTTGGTTACGAGCCTACCAAGTAAGTTTGTTTTAACAAACTTAGAAATATAAATAGAAAAACGTTTATTTGTTGTCTTCAGCACACATGCAATTCCACTTATATATTATAGAATAATATATAAGTTGAATTACTATATATTATATATTATAGAATAATATATAAGTGGAATTACTATATATTATATATTATAGAATAATATATAAGTGGAATTATATTATATATTATACAATACATTCTTAAACTAAATTAATAATAATGCAGCAACAAATAGGCCTCAGCTTAGCATAATGCCATACTCTAGAGTAGTCTAGAGCATGGCGTTGATATAACTAACTATAACTTATTTGGTGGGTTTGAAATACACAATTTCTTGGTTGAATAATTTTAAAGAATTTGTGAATTTCAACCAAGATCTTTATAGTGTCTACTTAATAAAACAAACAAAGTCACTTGGCTGGCTCAGAAATTTTTCTCAGTGTTCTCTCTCTCTTCCATTTGAGATTATCAAGACAGTTTGGTTTACTTCAACTAACATCTTGTTAGCAAGTTTAATGAAATACTGGTTTAGGTTCATCGCCTTAGTATTTGAATTTAAATTACATAATAAGGACCCAATGTGTAGATATAGGTAGCGGATATCATAAAACTAAATAGCGTATTTAAAACGACATCAAATGGAGAAATAGAACCACACTCACTACCAATAGAACACCATAAAAGTTTACGACTTCTACTAAAATACTCCATAATTCTTACCATGTGTTTTTTGTGGAACAATCTTTCTTTCTTCTGGTATACGGTATACGGCGTTTGAAAATTTATATACAGGGTGTAACATTAAGAACGGTCAGTATGGGAAAGTCTGAAACTATAAGACATACGAAGATCTGTTCTTAGGAACCATGTCATCAATTTTAGTAACAAGAAAAACTGTATTCATACATTTTAAAAAAAACCTGTACTCAGCCTGGGAATCGAACCCGGTTGTTTTGAAAAAAAATCCAACACTATTTCTATTTGGATATCGACTGTGTAGGTGTTAAGGAATAAATGTTAGTATGAAACGTGATGTTTAAAATTAATGAAACGCATTGTTTCCATATCTTTTAATTTATTTTAGACTAGACTATTTCTTGTGGGGTTACGTTAAGGATGAAGTGTACAAAACAAGCTACGACACAATTGAAGACCTAAAAGCAGCCATAGAGACAATTTTAACGCAAATTCACCACCTGAAGATACAAAATTCAATAGTAAGATCGTTACCTAAACGCGTTGAATGTTGTATTTTACAAAATGGTAGTCATTTCGAACACCTACTAAAATAAATTAAAAGATATGGAAACAATGCGTTTTATTAATTTTAAACATCACGTTTCATACTAACATTTATTCCTTAAGACCTACACAATCGATATCTAAACAGAAATAGTGTTGGATTTTTTTTCAAAACAACCGGGTTCGATTCCCAGGCTGAGTACAGGTTTTAAAAAAAATGTATGAATACAGTTTTTCTTGTTACTAAAATTGATGACATGGTTCCTAAGAACAGATCTTCGTATGTCTTATAGTTTCAGACTTTCCCATACTGACCGTTCTTAATGTTACACCCTGTATAATTAGTACCTAAATGTATCACTTGTTGGAACAGTGAATAGTAGAATATCTAGTAGTTTCCCAAAGATGTCATAATATAATCTACGAGTATCTAGGTCTGGATTAGATGACACGAGACTTAAGGAAACCTTAATATTAAGGACGTTTCTTACTAAGTACCTATTTAAACCCAATTCAAGTAATGAGTCGTGTTTAATTTACTGGTACTTAATCAATTAGATAATACTACCCATAATAATAATTAGAATGTGGACGTCACAAGTGGCTCAATGAAGGCTCGATAACGAGGGCGTTGAACCCTCGAGATAAGATGCACAGTCGTCAAGTACTGACGTATTGCCAAGGAGTCTATTGTACTCAAAGGAATTAAACCTTCAATCTATAACTGTTTGAAAAAAGATTCCCTTTAATTGAGTCATCCGTTGGAAGGATTCTAGCGTAGCACCGTACAGAGAATGGATTGTTTTGATATCTTCACCAATGTGAATGGTGACCACATATTTTAATGACTGCTACACAGTTGATAAAACCTTTTCTAAACGAAAACATGCCACTTTATATAAGGTAATTTGGATGCCAATTAAATATTTCAAAGGTAGTAACCAAAGGTTTGCAATTATTAATACAACAACAAGGATTACCTCAATAAACCCAAATATTTTTCTTAATATATGCCTTGATATTTTTGTTTTATTTACCTACTTGCCTACTAAAAATATTCCTTATCAAAGCTTCTATAAAATCTACATAACAATGACGATTTTTTTGTATGGAAAATTTACAAACCTATGGCTAGAAAGTTAATTTTGGTGAAAATAAGTGGTACCTACTAATACCCAGCACATGCTTCAAAATATTTGCATCTAGTACAATAGCACCCTATATAGAGACAGAAGCAATAAACAAAATCAATCCTCCACCATTATTCACTTTAGAATTGAAAAACAGGCTAAAACCTAGATCGGACAAAAACGTAAACACAGCTCAAGAATTTCAAATAGCCCAAATGGACGTGCAGTTGGCTAAACAAATATTTTGTACTCACCTAACGTAATACGAAGTGTTTGTCAATGTCTGTCTGAATGCCAACAATCGCAAAGCAAATTAAATTCTCCACACACACCAGTATAAAATACAAAATTTAAATACCAAATTAGGGAAAACCTACCTACCATTTTGGACATGCGACTTTCATGTCCCGCAAAGAGCAAACCGGGTTTCATATAACTTATGTACGTAACTTGTCCTTAAAGCACAAATGTGTTTCTAGAAGGTAGACGGGCGGGCGAGTGAGTGGGTGTTTTTTTTTCTAACAGCTATGAATGGGACTTGAAATAACCCCGCCATAGTTTTCTATTAAAATTATGTAAATGTTATTATTTAAGAATGTGCTAGAGGAATATCGGTGGTAAACATAATAAATAGCAATAAGATCAAACACATTTAGTTAAATAAAAAAGCAATTTAGAACATTTTAAGCGGATTTTAGCAATTAAACAAGGCCATTCCGCTAAAAGTTACGAGCAGAGAGATGTTATTTCATTCGCAGAGGACGTGTGACGGTCATTATAGCCATGTAGAGTATAGTCTCTATGTAGTGTGAGTATATAGGAGATATTAGCTTTACTATAGCTATACAACAGGCTGTCAATTCGCCGGTTGTGCCTCTAGACAGCAATTTACATAAAATCAGACGTGAAACTCAATTAGTACTAATACAGGGTGGACCAAAAGTCCGTTAACATTTAAAATGGTTATAAAAAATACAAATGCTACTTTAGTGAAAAACTGTTTATTTAATAATAAAGTAGACAAATTAATTTCACTTTTTAAAAATAACATCATTCAAATGTGACCCTTGTTCATCCTGGCACACCTGTAACCGGGAACGGAAATTTTGCATGACCGCCCGACAAGTGGTTGGTGAAATGTTCTGCATTTCCTCGCGTATATTTTCTTTTAATTCCTCAATAGACACTGGGTTGCTGATGTAAACTTTACTTTTGAGATATCCCCAAAGGTAAAAGTCCATTGGAGTTAAATCCGGGCTGCGGGGTGGCCAGTGAATGTCACCTCTTTTGGATATGACTTTTTGGCCAAAAATTTCACGAAGTGCTGCTATAGAGTCATTGGAGGTGTGACATGTTGCCCCATCTTGTTGGAACCAAGAGCTTCGATTAAAGCCTGAGAAGTCCTGTAATGCTGGAGCAAAAAAATTCTGTAGCATCACAATGTATCGCTCTGTATTAACGGTGACGGCGCGGTTTCTCTGATCTTCATAAAAATATGGACCAATGATTCCGCTGGCTGACAATGCGGCCCATACAGTAACCTTGGGCGAGTGTAAAGGTTTTTGGTGCTTCAAGTCCGGGTTAGTGTCACTCCAGTATCTGCAATTTTGTCGATTGACATGTCCATTTAGGTGGAAGTGTGCCTCGTCTGAGAAAAAGATGTTATTGAAGCTCGTAAACCTCTCAAGCACTTCGTTAGCAAACTGCAGTCTCTGAGCAGGGTCATTTGGCTTTAAAGCCTGTACAATTTGAATTTTGTAAGGATGTAAATGTAAATCTTTGTGTAGAATGCGATTTAGAGATGTTCTGGGCACATCTAAAGCACTAGACCGCTTTCGAGTAGAGAGACCAGGTTGTTCTCGAACAGACGCTCGTACACGCTCTATGTTTACTGGATCGCGCGATGTCCTAGGTCGGCCGGATCGTGGTTGACTTAAAGTTGAACCTGTTGTTTCGAACTTCTGTACCCATTTTTTAATCGTTTGAATTGTTGGTGCTTGATTTCTGTTCCGTATATTGTAATGATTACAAAATTTCCGTTTAGCTTCGGTCGTAGAATCGTTGTTTCGATAGTACTCGCGTACGCAAAATGCGCGTTGCGCTCCGCTGAATGACGCCATGGTACTAAATCCCTATTAGTAGCTCTCGCTTGTAGTAACACCCCCCGCGCCAATACCCCGCCCGCGCCGACGCAGCGACCTATTCAAATGTTAACGGACTTTTGGTCCACCCTGTACAATGACCAAAAGGACCAAACCATTTCTTTTTACTTTTACAAATGCACGTGTAATGAAAAAATAAAATAATTTATTCATTCATAATTACACTAAAATATCATCATCAGCAGCAGCAGCCTATTAATGTCCCCACTGTTGGGGCACAGGCCTCCCCTTGCATATGGTTATGGGCCCAGTGTTTATTGGTGGATTTCACATGCCTTTAGAAGACTATTTTCTTCAGAAATGCAGGCTTTCTTCACCATTTGAGCAGTTAGTAAATACATGTACATAATTCTCCGTAAAATCCGAAAGACTCATTGTTACATGGCATGGAAAAAAAAATGAAAAAAATATTTATGTATATTGGTGGATTTCGCCTTTGGAATTTTTTAATTTAATCAGACATGCATGTTTTCTCACGATGTTTTCTTTCACCGTTAAATCAGTCGGTAAATGTACATAAGGCTTCGAAAAAATCCGAAAAACGCATTGGATTTACCAATGTGTTTATCGTATATTTTTTTAAGACTAACCATGCCATGTAGGCATGGTTTCGAACCCGAATGGGAGTCCGGCGTCCCACACTAAAATATAATGTTGCGTAAAAATGTGATAGGCTGTAAGTATAATTATCTATTTATCGACACTACCAAATCATCCACACCAATATATTATTTTTTCTGTGTGTGTACAATAAAGAAACTCCAAACAAATAAACAAACAAGACTGCACGAAATCAAATGGGTTTAGTCGCGCACTCCTCTCTTCCCGCGCCGCATTATGACTTATGTTATATTATACAAATTGAAAACCATAGTAAGCATTGTCGGGGCCATTTTTACTCCCATCCACAGCCGTTAAAAATAAAATACTCCCCCTTTCCAGCGTCCGCCCACCTACCTAAAACACACTTCTGCTTTATATATGGTATTTATTAATGGCGTTTATGACTTCTACAAATACTGTAGCACCAGCCATGCAACATTATTAGTTACAAAGTTATAAGCTATTCAAAATGTCAC
Source organism: Hofmannophila pseudospretella (assembly GCA_947369225.1). Taxonomy (NCBI): domain Eukaryota; kingdom Metazoa; phylum Arthropoda; class Insecta; order Lepidoptera; family Oecophoridae; genus Hofmannophila; species Hofmannophila pseudospretella. The sequence goes on along the minus strand of OX376323.1, from coordinate 5,542,532 downwards.
GTTTTTTGTCACGTAACGCGGCCCATTTCGTTCGACATGCCCCTCATTTATAAAGACATTTATCAACTCATCAATACAAAATCGATGGGGTTTTCAGAAAGATCATGCACCAAATGAGGTAAAGGATAATCAATAATTTTGAAAAATTGAAAAAATGTATTCGTTTACCACATATTAATTAACATTTCACATTAAACTATAACCTCCACACTAGGCGTTGCCTGTGTCGTGGAGATTACATGGATACACACATTGACCACTTTACAATGTTATGTGTCAATCTAACATTCACATTCCAGAATTAGAATTTAGAATTACAATTTAAGTTAAAGAGATTATATGACTAAATATTATAAATTTATAAAATATATTAATATATACATTTATATATCTAGGTATATTTATTTAATATATATTTATAATATTAAAGCTAATTATCTAAATATAAGCATCAATTAAAATAGATAAGCCACAGCCTCAATTACACAATTTGTGATATAAGTTTCGTTATTATGCCTATAAAGCCTAGTACTTACTTATATAAAATTAAAATCTCAAGACTTTCACTTTGTGTACATAAATAGACGCATGCGCATATTCATCGAGACGTCTCGGTTAAAGTATAAATATCTTCGATCACGCGCTTGGCACTGTCGGCCCTTCGTTCTTCACCATACCTACACTTGTAACTGCAACCAAGTTATACTTGTCAATTGTAACGTCCATTAGAAATTAAGTAAGAATCCCACACCTCACTTCTCCCACTGCTAGTACTGTTTAGTGGGGCAGGACCGACAAGGTACACTGAACTTGACTCTACGCGGCATATAGGCAAGACATTGGAACCCAGACTGAAAATAGATGAAGTAGGAAGCTATGTCAGATGAAAATGGACCGGTCGTTGAAACAGAATCTAGGTGTCTGGGTAAAGTCCTACTAATTAACTTCCTGGATGAACGAGATACCTATAGTTCGAAACATTTGCAGGAGATGAAAGCTAATTTTGTAATGTTGCTGTTGAAAGCTAATTTTGAAAGAGGCATTGTCCACGCATTTTTATAGAGTTCAGAGAACTTGTTTGTTTAAAAGAAAAGTAGTAATTATAGGTAGTATACCTTTTAAAATCCGTATAAACATCGTTGGAGAAAAAATATTAAGAGGCACAGGGACGCTGTGCCGCAAACTTTAGGTATGTGTGAAAACATCTTAGCTGACATGTCTAGACCTCAATGTATCGTTTGACCTCCTTCTTCATCTCTCCTAAATATTTTAACCAAATATACATTTGACTCCAAAATGGTCTTTGTTCATCGATGTTTTCAACGATACTATTTGTTTTTACATATTTATCTTTAAAATTGACGAAGTTTTGAAAGAAGACATGAAAGTGTGACACTCGATTCCCGAACCGGCTCCCATACTTCACGAGTTATAAGATGTTTTCACATCAAAATGCGATGCTTCTCTTCGTAGTGTGAAATGTGGAGTAGGCAATGGAGCTCGACAGACAGTGACCGGTTCCGAAGAAAAGTTCCCGGCAGCTTTCTATATCGTGACATTTGGCGCTACATGGACAAGTTTCCCACAAAGAATTCATACCCAATATCATATAGAAAACCGGCCAAGTGCGAGACGGACTCGCGCACCGAGGGTTCCGCTCTCAACAGAAATATTCTTCGTTTTTTAAAAATACCTTTTTTTTCTCAAAAATCATAAATGTTTAGACTTTGTTTTATTCTTCCCAGAATACATACATACAATACATATTAACACATTCTATTAATACTAATTATTTCAGATTAATGTCATTAAAAAATATATTTTTTTAAATATCTCAATAAATATAAATTTTTGAAACTTTGTGTTATTTTTCTTGTAAAATATAGTTAATTACCTATCTATGCTAATCCTATATGTCGGCTAGATATAAATCCTTCCTGACACTTCCTTATTCCTCACAATAAAAACATATGCCCATTCCTGATGCATACGACTATCCCATAATCTCGACGTTGGTAAAATGTTTTTTTTTCAAAACTGACGTCAAAACGCTTGACTGATTTTCAATATTCTAACACTGTCATTGGCGAAATTGCAGTGTACACTAGCAGTGGACATAATTAAAGAAAAAAAAACATATGCCACCCAAAATTCTGAGCATGACAATGCATGAGTTATCCAAATATTTATTTGGTACTGTATGTACTTTCATTCGTTGACACAAGAAAAGCTGAAGTGCCGCCGTCTCAGGTTGACGATTGCATTCAGCAGTGACCGGACAGTAGCTCTACCCGTCGCCTTTCTATTGTGTTTGTAAACACTGATTGAAAGTCACATTGAACGCGCCTGGGTGTCGAAAATCACTGCCAACTAGGCTCATCATAAACTGACAACATCTCGAAGTCTTGTGTAGTTCGCGAACGACCTAGGTCGAAGAACAGGATGCTACGCCACGTTTGGAACTTAGGACACGACAGATTTATTTTCCAGCAATTAGCACTGGTCACGGAGGTGAATCATGGCCCGTACCCCTTCCTGCTAAGGGAGAAGGCTTCAATCCAACCATAGCGACAAAATAAACTGCTAATAATAACAGCGCCTAACTAAATACATCTTCAAGGTGATCTTATTTTTATATTCCTTATCTTTGTAAATAGTGTTATTCAATATATTACATTTACAAGATTAATGGTAAGATAAGGGGAGGAAGTGGGAGGGAGGGTGTTGTTTGTCACAGCAAATGTTATTTATTAGATTTAAATAACATTGTATAAGTTATTCTGTGGAACAACCTGATACATAAAATAATTATTTAATTGGTTAATTAATTGGTGATTAAATTAAACTGTAAGTTATATTGAAAACTGTGGGGTGGACTTAATTAAAAGTCTTATGAATATGTAAGTAGGTACTAGTGTACATAGGTAATTAGGTAGTGCCTTTAAATAGTTCAAATGTTATCTGATAGTTATTTGTAAACTATTACCCCATTAATTTGATCGTAAATATTACTTTATGGATTTATTTTTGATTTACGATTTCCGAGATGTATGCGTCAAGCACGAATCGCACATCCTCCATTATTATTATTTTATATGCTTACTTATTTTGGCTCGTGTATTTTTTGTTTTACAGCCACATAAACAAAAAGGACAAACGTCCTTGATTGGAACTTCTTCCGACGATTAGAGTTTATTTTGTCTACGAAACAACATTGAACGGTATCTATCGAGTCTTTCCATTTTATATCTATACATGCTAGATTTATCACCTTATCATTTTGCAACGTGAAAGTTCTGGAATCTAAATACTTACTTAATAACGTTATCTACTATTGTTCGTCTAAATTTAGCTAATGTTGTTAGCCTAAACTAATGTTTGAGTTTTTAACTTTGAATCATTTACCTATAAGTCTCATTGTGGCTGCAGGTACGTACATAGATGTACTGTTTTAGACAGGTTAGGTACTTTAGTAACTAGGTAACTGTTAGAACAAAATAATTATATAAAGCGTAAAGCGTTTCTGGAAGGCGATGGGTGGCGTTTTATTTAGTGGTTGGGAGCTTATTAAATGGTCCCACCATACCTTAATATGTCTTTCAACTCGTGTAATTAAACATATCGGTTAGTAGGTAAATGACGAGGCTTGAAATCTAACTCGATGCCCTCGCATTGGGATTCCATGCCTTATCTACAATCCTGAGACTCTTGCTTGACGATTTTAAAATCTTTAGGTACTGATACTAGTTTACATTGAGTTAAATAATAACTCCGATCGATTGAAACTTCCTATTTCTTAATTTGGTATTCATTACCGGTTATTCTACACTAGTACGTTGACATCAAGTTTTGAAATTTTCCAGAGGAATAGTGGCAAAACATAGGAAACTAGGTTTGACCCAGGATTCGAAAGTATGCATGTGCAGGTGCACAGATCCGTTCTTCCATTGAGGCGTAATGAAATAACAGACACATTAATCGTTTCGCTTTTGTATATATTTGTAAGATTATGTACGTAGACTGTTTATTTTAAGGTTGATAAACACGTTCACGCATAACATAGCTGAGTAGGCTGATGTCACGTGGCCATGCAGGTTTGCCGACAACCTTAAGTCGTCCATTATCTGACCTTTATTCTGCCCTCGGACTGCGTTGTTCCAATTGATAGTAAATTGGACTATTTTTATAACGAAATGACATTATTTTATTTGAAGATAACTCACATTACAATGCATCCATCCTACACTCGTATAATCAAAAGGGGAAAAAGTTTCTGCCCGCGATGTTACGTTATAGATTTTTTCTGTTAAAATAACGAGGACTTATTGACATTATGGTGTTGTTGTTTGATTTTAGCCCTTAAGATTTCAGCATAGTACCTTACTTACGAAGCGGCGGTAGATTGTAATAATAACGTTGCAAAAATGTTCTGTAAGTTCTTAGGTGCAATAAAAAAGGTTGCTTTTATTCTTTACTTTATTATTGACTAGCTTTAATTCGCGCTTTACCCAAATGCACCAATGAAAGTAACAAAAATTAAACCGGGTTCCTCTGGAATGTGCATACCTGATGATGAGCTACTTAGTCGTGGTCGAGTAACGTACAATATATACCTATCGTTTTATTTTAGTACGTTAATGTCAATTGATAAGCTATAAAATAAACCATTTTGATTTCTGTCTGGTTGTATTGTAACCATTTCTCTTTTATTTATAAAAGAATCAGATCTAATCGACATGAATAGCAGTGAACATGTTATTCTATTCTTGCACCCTGCCAAAGCGCAGGAAACTGAAAGCGTTCGTTTAGAAGATTTGCTTCAGTATTTACACAGTCGGTAAAATGTTTAAATATAAAAGTATGAGATAGTTTCGTCCGATCAGTGAGTATAATTTAGTTTTCCTTTGGGAACTTATCAAAATTTCCTCTTATCCTATGCATTCCTGTGTCAGTAACCTCTACTCTATGCAAGAGCTTTGACCGGTAATCTGTTTGAGTCAGTCAAGTACAACCTGAGTAGATTTTAAGCCAGTGTTTGACCTCAATCTCATCTGATAGTAGAAGATGGAGCACACGGATTAAGAATGAAATGATTTTAGACGAACGTGGTGAATCAACATGTATTTTAATATTTTAAAATTCTATCCCCGGGAATTCTCGGTTATTCATCAATATAATTACAAGTCTCTCAAGAGGTACCGGTCCACCCCCGCCCAGTCGTTGCTAGTAATAACGCAACATAGTCATAGCTGTGCGGTGTGCAAGTTAACCAATAATTTACAGCAGGGAATGCCGGCCTGAAACCGGCATTACGACTCCCTTGCTAAAGGTTCGCTTACATAGAGCAAGTGTGCACTTAATACTGAATACAGGCCTGTAAATAAATAACAGAACAAGTCTGTCTATTGACGTAGGTACGAGTATATCACAGAGAATTTCCGATCGGTGTTCTGTTCTGATTTAGTCAATCACTGCTGCAAGGTGTACCTGGAGGAGAATAGGTAAGCATTACGAATGCCTATTTCTTGCATGTTTCTTCACGTCAATTATGATATAATACAACAAGTGGGAAAAGGTAATATAATGGATTTAGGCTCCAAGGTGGACAGCAATTGGACGTTTCCATCTGATCTTCCAGAACCCGGTGGCAGAGGCAATAAATTATCTGAGACTGCGTGGAACATGCAAGTAAACTTGCCCCGTGTGATCGACGCTTTAGTCAGTTTGCATACAAAATTGCCAATACCGGTAAATGGAGTGAGTAAAGGGATTAGCGATTCAAAATGGACGCGACAGCGGACTGGATGCACCCGACCATCCAATTTAATGCACATAATGTAACGTTACCATTTAAATGCAATACTTATACCGGATCCAATACATCGTATTACCATTATTGAATAATCCATAACAATGTATTACAATGTATTATATTACGATTATTAGTTCAGCTAGTACGAGTACTTACATGTAAAAACACAGTAATTTAAATAACAGTACTAAATAATAGATACCTATTTAATTTATTAATTTATAATAAATTGTTTGTCAAATATTTAGAAATATTTAAAATATCTGCTTCTGTAATATAAAATTTTTTAATTAGATATTACTTTTACATGAAAATATTTCATGTTTTACTTGCACACCAAATATTTGGTAATTACACCAACCTAATTTTATTAAACTACTGGCGATATGTATTTAAAAAACAATGAAAATTACCTTCTTCATTAGCACAGGAATCTGGTGTTCCAATGACATTTCCAACTCAGAGGAACTCATGAGGTCTGCTTTTTTATGTCCACACAGTTGTTCCATCTACCGAGCACCGTAACGTCTGTTCCACTTAACCGTACAGGATATTTGCGTACTGATTATTTAATATTATAAATTATAATTAACATTAATGGAGACACTAAGATAACTGTCACTCGTTGCCGGCGTGTTTCTTACGGTACAAAACCCTATCTACATTTTATTTTAATATTTTGAATCTAATTTATTTTAGGTGTTAATTTATTTTTATTGGTCACATATTTATTTACTGGCTGGAGAGGGTAGAAAATAGTAGAGGAAAAAATAAGACGCGTAGTGCGCGGCCACCCGGACGCCTGCGCTTCGCACGAATGAGGCGGCGCCCGGGCCACGAGCGCCGGCGCATCAGACAACACCAATTCGAGACATAATCACCACACCTAATATACTCCAATTATCGTTTGTTTATGTGCGAATTGAAGATAATCCTTCGATGTCTGATAAGTGACAAGTAATACAAGTTTCCCACCGCATGTATAAATAAACGGCATGCGGGTGCGGCGTGATGTGCACGCGCAGCCCGTGTGATGTCTTGGCCCTTGGCGCTGGCGCCCTCCGGCTCGCTATTGAGATGTGAACAGAAATCTTTACGAAATACACAATTAACCTACAAAATTCACATTCACCAGTTTTTTTATAAATAACAAGAATCACAGTGACATAATACCAGAATGAAATGTAGTAGTTTCTTGTATAACAGTGGCGCCATCGCCAAGGGTATGTTTTACCAAACAGCCGCTCGGTGTACCTATCTTAATTTATGTAAAATTAAATGTTATAAAAATATCGTCTAATAGATATTCATGAATAGCATTACAGTACCTATAGGTAAGTACTTGTAGTAAGAATTTTAAATGCCATGCACCACTTTGTTATTTAAAGTTTCTCCAAAAAGTCAGCCAGTTTGAATGGACTAATGAATAGGTGATATACCAACCTACTAAATTGATATTTGTTAGTAATTGTAAAAACAAAACGCAAAGCTGTATTTATCTACCTACATGAATTTAAGAAAATAATTATAAACAAATATCTGAAGATGTGTAAACGAAACCGGTCGTAATTAATAAAGTACAGTAAGAACCTATTAATTTGATATTTGTTTTGCAGCGCTTTTTTTTAGGTACGAGTAGGTACCTACATAATAATTTAGAGTCTTAATTCGGAATTATCCATCATTATACTGTATGAACTGTGAGCTTAATTTCACCTCATCTTTTACTAATCCCTTCCAGTCAAATATAGGAAGTCGTAACTATTCTCGACGCTCTAATTAACATTTTCATAGCTCGTTTCACTCCTACCATTCCAATGTTCCACTACTATATTTGGATATACCTAGGTACGTATATAGAATATACAGGGGTGTAAAAATAGCTATAAAATATATCGCACACTTATTACAAAAGTGACACAACTCAAAAAGTTACGTTTTTCAGAAATCTCATTAAACCAGTTCTTGCGTATCTATGAGAGTAAGGGTTACCACGAGATGTCAAGACGACTACGTTATAAGAAAATTAATATTGCCTTGGGTCATACCTATAAAAATTTACGCAAAACAGCATAATTCACGTTTTTTTTATTAATGACAGTTTTGATGATTCTCTTGTGCACCTTTGATAATAATATTTAGAGTTGCGAAATGAAAATGCGATGAACCTAGTTTGCAAAGATATTGTTGAAAGATGAAGAATTGTCTACTAAATGTAACTGTGTCGATAAGTCAATTTTCGGGTTTTTGGATTTGTGTCACTTTTGTCGCATGCGTGCGATATCTGGAAATAAGTATTGAAAAAATCACGAAAACATATACATTTCTAATGATTCGAAAACAGTAGATTGTTGATTGTTGATATTTGTCAAAAGATGTTGCGTGTTATTTTTACCGTCACCCTGCTATCTAGATTTAGATATGGTGATCGATCATAGACAAAAATAGGTAATCGTAGACAAAAACCACCCTAACCCTCCCCTCACGAAACCGCAACCGAACCATCCTGAAAAATAAATCAATTACTGGCTATCAATATAGGTAGGTTTAAGTTTGTTGCATCACACTGCAACAAAGTTATTATGCATGCATGGGTACTTTCACCCAGCTTTTACCCTTTAAATACATTAAGTACATTACATGTATTACTTGACATTGTTCAGTTTTTTATTTTTTATTATTATGATTTATTATTTAAATAATTGACAATGATGTTTTTAAATCTAATTATTAATTCAAATGTTTGTTTTTGTGTGTTATTGCTATGTAATGTAATCATTATTATTTTTTCTTGACGTGTAATTGATATTATGAATAAAAAAAATGAATTTGAAATTGAAATAAAGTATTCGTAGTTTATACACTATGACATTTAGAATGTCAGACATTCTATGTATATCTATGAGCGAGATAGAAACTACAGACACCAACCTGTCACGGCAGTCGAGATCTGTCACCGCTTTCCCAACGCGCGGTATTTTTAACCCGCAGCCGGCAGTCGCAGTGCAATGCACCGTCCTTCCTTAAAAGGACCCAAATGCCATAGTTTATCTATCCGCATTTACATAACTGGCAACACTAATCCCATTTACAGAATATATAAGATGTTTTTAATAAGATTAAAATATTTTATGGGTGATTATCTTAAAACAAATTTTATTCTTATTAAAACAAAATTGTTTTCTCACTGCTACGCTGACAAATTTATACGTTTTACTAACCTACTGAAAATAAACTTCCTCATAAAGCGTCAACCTAAAGCGGTGTCGATTTGTTGTATGGAAAATTGACATAATTTGGGTTAGAAGGTAATTTTTTGATGAAAAGTGGTACAGGTACCACACAGCTTATGCTTATGTTCCACCTCAAAATATTTGTATCTAATAAAATAGCACCCTATATACCAAGGCATTTCATTTAGACCGTCGTTAACTCACATGACGTTAACCCGAGATCAATTTGTATGAAAATCATAGACAATTCGCGAGTTAATCTATGGTTAAAATAAATGTTGGCGCAAATTCACGTACCTACCTAAATCTTTGCCTTGCTTTCTAATCCCGTAACTGGTGTGATAGGATTAAATTTAGTCAACGTGATTTTGAATAGAAACTTTATTTAATTAGTGAACAGAAAATTTAATTATGGTTTAAGGAGGTTTTAATAATACGTCAGTTTCACTTTCAAAGTTACAAACTACGTTCCAATCATGAGCCTAACACAGATAAAATTAATATTTAATCAATATTCTAAGTGTTTAGTCCCAAGGGAAAATTTAAGATTCAAAACTGCAAACCACATTAATGAATCTCTACCGATCACCAACTTTCAACCATGACAATCACAAATAACAAATCTCTTAATCTCTTTAATGTCCAATTAACTTGTTGCCAACCAAGTTGCCTGGAAGATTTACTTTTCCTGTATTTGTGTACAATAAAGTGTGTCTATCTATCTATCTAAATAACAATAGAAATAAATAAAACACAAAACAGTTACAACATAAAGTTAACGCAGAGAATTAAAATTCCAATAATACCTTAGCCTCCAAATGATAATTGATGACCTGTCATCTTAAACACCAAAAGGTTTTATTATTAGTCGATATCATGAGTTATAGGTTCATGTTTGTGACTTGAATTATATTATAATACTCTCTTCTCGGTCACGCAATAAATAAGTGATGGATGTCGCTACGGTTGCGTGGGCGCATAGATGCAGCGAGACCGGAAACCGAACGCTAAAAATATTCATAGAAATTTAAGCTCCATAGGATGGACTTATCGCTGCTTATTTGACTACAATACATAACAATAGTATCGAACGACCGATCAGGCATTATTTATACAGTGCAGTTTGACAGTAGAAAATAGTTAGGTTAGGTATTGGTTAATCTAAATTCTGTGGGTGTTTTATAGTATTTTTTTAAAATTTTAAGTTATGAACGAATATAGGATATAAGTACCCAGTATCATATACCCGCAATAATATGTTTTTAGAAGTTTCAGACTTTATCAACAAACTTTTCAAGTAGGTAACCTAAATCCTTGAAAAACATGTTGACGCATGAAAAAATAACACTTTTAAATACCTACAGTATGTAGGCAGATACTACTAGGTAGGTACCAAGGCAGCAAGCAGTGTAGTGCCGTAAAGTATTACCTAGAAAAAAGTTTAAAAATATAGACTTGGGCTTTCGGGTTTAACTTAGTCAATAAAAGGTAGGCTGTAAATCGGAGACATATGCTAATAGTACTTGACTACATTTGCACTTGACTGAATTCAGTTATGTGTAATAGAATAGCGCTTTAGTAATTTTCCTGGTCAGCACTACCATTACCTAGGATTAAAAATTTACAATAACATTACATATACATAGTTATTTACAATTTAAGTTACACCCATTTTTAACTTAGGTACATAAAGCTATAACATTTTATAGAATGCTGATAATAACCTTGTCCAAAGTAAAATTTCATTTTGGTACTAATTAACACTTTATTGAACGGAAATTAACCCGTCCAATGAAACTGTTTCTCATAATAACTGTTATCGATTTTATGGCCGATATGTTGGTAGATTATTTAATACCGACGATGGGGCATGTCAAAGAACCTATCACCAAAACTTTCAATGGATACGCTAAACAATATGTTATATCCAGTCAGTTAGGGTAATACATAGAATAAGTGATAATATTGTGGACAGTACAGCAAAAATCAAGTTTTCTCAACCACTGTTTTAAAATAGGTGTTTTTGTAGGTGTGTTTACGTACTAGTTTTAATAAAATGGGACAAAGAGTAACGCACTACAGTACAGCCTTATTTACACTGTAATATGTGCATTCGTTCTTAATTTCAGGAGTTCGTGTCTATTGTATATGTTTTTCTATTTTAAAAACCTCTATTTATGGGTAGTGGTATAGTAGTTACAATTGCTACCTATTAATTATTCTCACTGTTAAAAATAACGTGTTCCCTAATAATAGTTTAATGACGCTATATCAATTCGGAACTTTCTTTCTACGATGATTTATTGCATCAATTAACTCGAATACTATCGTAGTTACCGATCATAAATCGAATATCAATCTAAATGAACCTGCTTATGTTTTGTTTTGTTTTGATTGGGTCGGTCGTAGGAAATGGGAATGAGAGTCTTTCAGACTTTTTTTTAAATAAATATAAAGAGAACCAGACGAGGAAACAGGCCACATGATGGTATAGCCCACTGTAGCCCATAGAAATCTCACCTCACTGTAATGTTTTATGTCACTTTAGATTAGAGGCTTTTCAATGCGCTCGCTGCTAACCGTGAGGACTTAGATGGAATTTCTCATGTACCGGTAATTACGTTGGTTCTCTTTCCCTTCAAAAAGCAATGCAAACATTGCAGCAAAGATTGAAAGAGAGACCACCCCAGACTAACTCTGCACTAAATCATACCACCTAGATGGAATTTAGTTATCAATAGTAACCAACAATGGTTCATTATCGGTATCTACTTATAGTGAATGTGTACCTATAGATAGTAAATTAGATACTTTTTGTATTAGATCCTTCTTGTATTGCAAAATCCATAAGGAATTTACGAATAGGTACCATGAATACTTTTATCCCCAGTTCAAGAATATACAGCAGCACTAATAATGTACAATAGCCAAGCGCCTCGTAGAGACATCCCGGGACCAGAAGGCTGGCCTCTACTTCGCTCAGCGTATAAGCCTCGCCATACAGCAGCGGGGCAACGCCGCCCGCCTCCTAGACACACTCCCTGCAGGGAGCGACCTGGGCCAGGTCTTTTACTTGTAAAATAGTTAAGTATTTTGTAATTTTAGCTTATGTATTTTAATGTTATTTTAGTACTACCTTAGTTTGACTAAACCACTATCCACAGTACAATGTACAATACCTACAACAAATATACATTCGTACTCGTACATATCTGTATAGGTATAAACAAGAGAGTCTAGAAAGTGTTGTTAGTACCTAATTATACTTATTTTGATTTAATTAAACGTACACAAATAGGTAGGTACATAAACGATTAAAGTAGGTAACTTAAATGATTTAAGTAACTGCACATTGCACATAAGCAAAGATAGCGTATCTCGGTAAGTGCATACATGGTTTACTACTTGCTTAATTAGTAAGTAAACATATATTATGTATAGGTAATGTATTTTTTAAATGATAATGTGTTTAAAAACATGAAAATGTCACAAAGATTAGGTACAATAAGTTTATCAAGCCGTCAACCTTAATAAAATTCACGTGTAGGACGTGCTATAAATATTAATTTCACTTTCACCCAATCATCCAAGGTTGCCTGGAAGAAATCGCTCTGAGCCATGAATGAATTTGAAATTGTATCTTCCTGTTTGTGTACCTATCTTGTGTGCAAAAAGGCTATAATGTTCACTACCAAAACAACTTACTCGTATACTCGAAATAAGGCGAACAGTTCCCTTTTAATGAACGACACATAGACTGGCCCAATGTTATTTAATAAGGCACTATCTGGTTCTGTCAGAGGACCGTAAGCCAATGGAATGTCCTAACAGCCTAACACGAAATAGTCCGATATTGCATTCCAAATAGTCCGTTCGCCTCAGGCCGCCATCCATGCTGAAAGCTGTTTCAATCCCAACAAAATATCGCCCAAGTTTTCAAATACCTACGTGGTACTACGGTATAATTTAAATTTATTGGTTAGTTGGTTCTGATGTTGGTTTTGTTTCTGGTGTTGGTTCTGGTGTTGGTTTTGGTTCTGATGTTGGTTTTGGTTCTGATGTTGGTTTTGGTGCTGGTGTTGGTTCTGGTCTTGGTTCTGGTTTTGGTTCTGGTGTTGGATCTGGTGTTGGCTCTGGTGTCGGTTCTGGAGTTAGTTCTGGTGTTGGTTGGTTCTGGAGTTAGTTCTGGTGTTGGGAGTATGAAGTTGGCCCGCCCATACAAGTTTTTTTTTAAATCGGAAAGTGTATGAGTACTAACGATAAGATGCGCGGTACTTACGGGTACTTTAGACCTGCATAAGTGAATTGCGGGCAATCGCTATGGGATGGGTCAACTTCACAGGGGTAGGCACTTTTAGGGTGACGAGTTATAGGTGGTAAGGGAGGTATGACGATAAGCCGCAAGCCAAGATATTGAAAAATCCTTAAAGAACTACACTAAGTACTTATATTTCTCTCGTTTTTTACAGAATATTTATCTAAAAACCGAGTACCGATTCTTGAGATCCATTCGCTTAATTAAAACATTGCTAAACGAAACGTCACCCTCACTCTTGTAGGTACGATATGAGTGAGCAAAACGGTATTAACGGTATTTAGTTTTATCTTTAGATTTGGAGACCATCACGCAATCGACGCCATTCTCTCTTAACTTGGCTAAGTGTAAACCACGCTGTTTCCCGAGGCAGCCACGAGGCAGTCAATGAATCCAGTTGTCATGCCGCCGACAAAGCCTGCGCCTACGCTGCGGTTGCGGAGTCGCCGCGACTATCTGCGCACTCGCAATAAACATCTCCGGACGCGCAACAATATCTCTCTGCGATATTATGGGGGCAAGACAAGAACGCAGATGCATAATTTTACGGCAGCCGTTCTGTAGAAAACAGTAATTTTAAAAGCAAATGTCAAACAAATACGTTTTATTTTTATTTGTATTGCTATTTTTATTTTGTAATTATTTTATTTTATTTTTGTATTGTAATGGGTTTTTATGCCTTTTAATAAAGAATTATTATTATTATATAGGGATAGGAAGATGTAGGTGTTTGGTTTTCTCAAAAAGTAGACCTAAGTATACGGGTACCTATATATTAATGTCGGGAAATGTCAAAGTCGTAAAATGTCAAGACTCCAAATTACGAGTACGACCAAGTCGCAAAATGTCCAAGTCGTAAAATTACCAAGTCGCGAAATTTAGGTACCTACAGGGGAGGTACGGGCCATGAACCATAATCCACCGTGTGCAGACCCATTGTTGATTGGTGTATTTCATATGCCTTTTGAAAACTTATTACCTACTTTACTTATTACCTAACTTATTAACTTATTTTTCCTCAGATATGGAGCAGGTTTCCATGCTTTTACTTATTAAGTGTGATTTCCAATTCAAGGTTATCTAGTAACTAAGTACGAGTAAAATACACGATGATATTAGAGTTACAAAAACAACACGTGTATCGATAAAAATAATTTCACTCCGACTTTTTATCTGTTTACTACATGTCTCAGATACATAATGGTATGTAATGTAACTTAAAATAAGTAGTGTAACGGCAAATGCGGAATTCAAGTGCCGAAATAACTGTATTACACTTCACATTGATGAAAAGACTGAAATCCATCTATGGTCGTGTTGTGCTAACCGTTAACTGTCAGATAAATACTAACCCGAAATCAATTTTGTATGAGAAACATAGATTTTAATACCTAATTCTCGAGATATTTGTTAAATCTTGGCACAAGTACCTGACCGCGAAACACAAAATGCCGAAAGTTCGAAATTAAAATGAGATGATATTATTTAAAATAAAATACAACTACTTGTACAATTAACATATCAGTGAATGTTTATTACGCCAATGGTTCGGGCGAAAGTACGTTGAAGTCTGTTTTATCGAATCACGAAACAACGAAAGTACCTACCTTTTTTCGAAAAACATTAGTGCGGAATTATATAACCGTGAAAAAATGTCTTAGGGGTTGTAACTAGCAACAAGGATTTGCACACAGTGTTGTCACGTACAAGGCCGGAACAAAAAGGACACTGACAGGAAATTCACTACGTAGGAAATTCATGTTGATAGCATTTTCCTATTATATCAATCTTAACAGTTTGATAGATTGATAGAAACACTTTATTGTACACAAATACAGGCAAAGTAAAAACTAACAGGAAATAAAAACAGGAATAGTAGCACGATATGTACAAAGGCGGCCTTGTCGCTACAGGCGGGCTTATTACAGTTTGATATGAAACTGATTTAATTTTTAACATATTATAGATAATAGAACGTGTAGTGTACTCTAAAAAGGGGTGAATGTTATGGTTCTGGGAGTGAATAGGGACAAAAACGAAGCCGGATTTAATTCTTATCGATCCAATTTTACTGTATTTCCCATAAATCTTTCAAAATTATTGATGGTCTGGACTTGCTTTGGAAATGTCAGGCAAGTTATGCCCTTAGGTCGACTTGTACTAAAACTAGACAGTCCCAGATTACTGGCTAAGGAATGCCGGGAACCGGTCGCGTGCGCATACGCAAGCAGCCAACACCTCCGTCTGAGTCCGGCGGCGGTGCTGCGTGGGAAGTTTACTGGAAATGCTACATACTGGCGTCGATTCCGTGATGACCGCTAAATCTATAATGAGGGATTTTCCAGCTTAAGTTTCATTCCAGATAGATGGCGCTGCATCTAACAGGAATGTCAAAGTGACAGAAGAGTTGTTTTGACTTAAGGTTTTTAATTGGATAGTAGGTAGTTTTTTTAAATAATATAGAATATCATCGAATTCATCATTTCCCGATGATAAAACAAGAACTATAGCAAATAACAAAGAATTAATATCGACAATCAAATAATAAAAAAGAAAGTTTATTTAATTCAAATTTTATGGCCTAGGTACATGCTAGGTACCCATATTTTGGGATATTTTGACATTTCAGTATACAATCAGCGCCATCTGTTGAGTTGATTGGAAGCAGCCGTAAAATCCCTCATTAAAAGTAAAAATGGAGCTGTCATGCTAACACTATGCAGTATGCATGCATAATGAGTGTGACGTTTCGTTTAGCGATGTTTTATTTAAGTGACACCCCAGAATCGATGCCACTACCTTACTTACTGATGTAAAGAGAACGTTACAGTTTTTTATTTATTTAAGACTATACTTACCCGTGTTTGACCTCAAAATCACGTGAGTTACGAGTATGTAAATAAAGTTGATGCATATAGCTACTGTCTCTTAGATACACATGAAATCTTTAATAGACATTTTATATTTCATAACAAAAATATCATGTTGGAATATACTCGTATAGAATAACAGTTTCACACCTACTCTTGAATACGAAAATAACGTTGCACTGCATTCCTGCATCATAGGAAGACTTTCTTTCATGACAAAATTAATTCTACGAGAATTATCAAAATACGACGTCCTTGACATTTACGCGTTTAAAGTCAAAATATTAGCAACATTATACATCCCATAATTTCGTTAATTTAAAAGATATTTCAAAACTGTAAACTAATATAGAATCTGCGGCGTTTAATTCAGAAAAAAAAATTTTAAAAAAACGCCAAGTGCCTTAAATCGTGCATAAAACTCTACATAATGCTTTTGATAATCATACTTATACAATTGTACATACACTAATGAGTACAGTAGTAAATGTATGAGTATAGTAAATGTATGGGAGCCGTAAAAGTACAAATTCTGAACACATAGCGTTAATTTATGTAATTATGTTTTTGTCATTTTCTGAATTATACAACACAGATTCTATATCAGTTTAAAGTTTGCAATATCTTTTAAATTAACGAATTTATCGGTTGGACACACTTAACGTTTCCAACCTTTATATGATTCGAGTTAGAAAAATAAACGACTGTTTTAGTGACGAATAAATCTTCAGTAGAAACCATTAAAATAGCATGACGAGCGAGAAAAATAAACACATACTTATTGGCAGTCAAAAATACGTATACTATCACCTGACTTGAAACACTCTTAACCTATAACCTATTAGTGAGTTGATATGTGACATTCTGGATAAATAAGTGCCTATCATTTCCAGAACAGACGGTTGTTTATACACATTTATATACATGTGTATTATACAAGTGGAGAGAAGAGTCAAGAGGAGCTCGTAGCTTAGTTGCGATCACGGTCCGAAAGTGATCGTACAGATTAAGCAACGTTGGGCGCGGTGAGCACCAGGATGGGTGACCACTAGTGGCATATTTCATCTGAGCTCCACCGTGCCTTGGAAAGCACGTTAAGCAGTCGGTCCAGGTTGTTGTCATTCGACAGCAGTCGTTAAACCATTACAGACCTACGGGCGGCCTGAACAACTCTTGACAATGGGTTGGCCACTAACCATACGATAAGCAAGCTATACAAGTCAATAGGAGATAATCGTGCAATGTTTACAACTAGAGGCGCCACTAGCACAATTATGTAAACAAATCGAGCAAAAGAACATTCAAAAATATGTGCAGCACACTTTAATCCTGAAGATTTTAATTAAATATGTATTAAATATCTTTTTTAAATATCGTGTACGACTTAAATATGATTTCGTTCTAAACATAACCTAAAATAATGTATTGTTTTCAATAACAATTTACGGAGTGTGCTAACGGCTCCATCTACGTAACGCTTTGTGTTGTATGTCCCCTATTGGCAAATAGTAGAGACGTATGTAAAATTTTAGATGTTTTTATTTCTTCAACGTGCTTTTTAGAAATTATACCAACCTCAGCAAAAATACCTACATGCCATTCATTATGTTATATCTTCATTCAATGATCTAACATCGTATTGAAAATAGATTTCGTGCCGGAAACAAGTCGTAAAATTGTTCAACATTCGATGCATCGGTAATAGGTTGGAGGTACATTGGGTATTTACTCGTAAGTATGCTTAAAAAGTCTGGCATATAACTATAAAGTGGCCCCAATTCCGGTGTGGTCGCAAAATATAAAGCTAAACTCAAATTAAACTCTCAAATTCATTAGATTGTGTAAAAGTATGGGGAAAGTTGCATTTAGCGAAATTTAGGGGCTACACCGGAATATAACATTGTTAAATCTGAAACAAAGATGCAGGTATACATAATTATCTACCCATACCAGACCAGAAAGATAAAATCCATGTAGTGAGGGTGCTATTAGGTCCACTTAATTCTACAATATGACGAGGGTTTTATTATATGGTTTTTACATTTTTTGTGTATCCTGAATTACAGTTCTTGAAGTGTTGATTTGTACCAATTAACTGTGACTGAAAGGAAAATTTTAAGGAAAAACAGCTTGTGCCAATTGTAAAGGTAATAAAAGGGTATATAAAATTAAAAACGCAGTTGAACATGAGTTCAGTGACCCGTTAACGGGTTTGTTTGTCAGTGGGCGGGCGGGCGGCGCACGCGCAACGCCGACCTTCAGCGCCAGCGACACCCGCGAATAGAAATAGATCCACGCTAATCATAGCGTGCGTAGCAGGAACTCACTCGCTCACATGACACTCGTTCATGAGATTCGTATAAACAAAATTATTGGAGAAGAACAGTGTCGTAGTCGTAGGTTGAGAACGTGGGAGCGACCCTAAAAAAACTGCCGGACAGAAGGGATCTGCTGAAACATTGAATCTATTCTGCAACTCCAACATTTTTGGACCAACACGCGAAGAGCCGCCAGTTTGCTCGTAGTCGTCCGATTGTTGCGATTTTTAACGCTCTGCGTTAGACATGGGTGTTTGTCGAATTCGGCTGCGCTTCCTTTTATATCACGGCATGATATGCGAGGCATGTGAAGTGAGACCTGGTTTTAAGTAGCGTAGTTCAAGCTCATCACAACGCAGTTTTAAGTGTTTCGATATCTATAATAGTTCCAAATTTATAGAGAATTTAATATAAGTTGTTAATTTTTTTGTCTAAAAAAGGGACCCACTTCAGCATGGTATGATGAAAGTACACATTTTCGTTACGGTGACTTCACACAAGTTCACTCACATACAAAGCGAGTGTGTAAGACATGAAATAGATTCCCTGTCAAAAATCAATATACATACTCGTACAACCACTTCCTCTGCTCCTTGGCGCCTTTGCTCCTTATACAATAAAAATAAAAAGAATAGTATACGAACTTAGAAAGGCTCTGCCGATCCCATCAATGTCAAAGCGAAGGCATTTTATGAAATTTTGTATATAAAGGTAATGGTTAGTAAGTCGGACCTTGAATGCCACTATTATACCCTACTATATATTTACTATACCAGAATATACTCGCCTCGTAATACACGCTTACCTAGTAGCGGAAAGGAATTCTAATCTAATCCCTCTACTGTACAGGAAAAAAAATCTTCTCAATCCACATTAATTTTCCTCTATAGGGTCAAATTCAAAGCCCGGTGAAACTAAAGGTGTAACCCGCATCGAAAAATAAGAGGGTGTGTGCTTATGACCACACGATAGAAGTGAAAACTTAAAAAAAACACGAGTCACCGACTCGAGCGCGCTTGATGTCGAATGGAGCCGAGTATACTCGATTCAGCGTCACCGACTCCAACGTGACGGTTCAGTTTAGTTCACTGTTCATGCAGAAAGAGCGCAAAAGAAAGCCTAAAGAAGTTTTCACTTCAAAAAAATATAGCGTCAAGGTATATTATTATAATGATTCTGGAACACAAGTAGTGGGTGCACTACTTGTGTTCCAGAATCATTGTTATAATATACCTTGACGCTATATATTTTAACACGGTGATAGATAGATAGATAGAAACACTTTATTGTACACAAAATCAGGAAAAGTAAAAACTACAGGAATAATAACACGATATGTACAAAGGCGGCCTTGTCGCTTAAAGCGATTTATTCCAAGCAACCTCTGAAGAGATGATGCTGGTGATGTTGTAGACTCTGCACCATACTCTACAATGTAGAGTATGGTGCATGTAATGCTAGCATTCAACAAGGCCCAGCCCACAGGAGCGCATGTGATGTGACACGTCACTCCGCAGCGCAGCGTGACGACGGCGCCATGCAGCGTGACAACGGCGTCACTGTCGACTCCTCGCTTGAGACGGGTGACACTCACTACATAATGCGTAGGTACCTGCCTACCTACCACAACTCATAATACTCTTAGTCATAGATGAAGAAAAAAACCGTTAGTTCCTTCATGAATCGACTACTTCTGCCCTGATTCGAGAGAAGGCCGCTAACTGCAAAACGTGATTTTCGAGGAAATGGCAAAAAAATCCGCCAAATTGGAAATGGAATTTAGAGTATTCTGGAATTTTCATAGAATTCCAGAAAACTTTAGAAAACGAATTTGTCGCGATATTACTATTTTCTCGGAAATCATTTTCGCACTTGGCTGTCTTCTCTTTTAAGCTGAAAGTATGCATCCTAAGTTATTAAATATAGAAAAAACTATTAATTTTCGAAGAGAAGTTTGATTTAGGTCGATTAAATCAAACTAATTTTTTTAATCTTTTACGGTCAATGTTCTGTATACTTGTCTTGTATTGAAAACCAAAACATAGCTTTACATAAAATAGGTGATTGATTAGATTAAAGAATTATTGGCAGTATTGGTGCAATTGAATCGATTCAGTACCTACCACCTACTTACTGTGATTGATTATATAATCCAATATACTATAGAATAATCGTAGTCTAGACTTAGTTCAAAATATTTTTCTATTTAGACGAATTTGATTGATATCGTGCTCCAGTGCACTGACTTTGAAATCATTTCATTCGCATGGTAGATACAGTAGGTACTTCATCACACACAACACAACAATGGACTATTTTTCATTATGATATCATATCAGCCTCTATTTTATTAACACTGTCTTCAGTTTGCGACAACATAAAATTGAAACTATCAGTTGCATTAATCCACTTTCTCAGCAGGGAACCATTAAGACTGTTAAGGCAGTAGCTACCATTTTCAGGATAATGAGCTCTTTCAAACTAAATACGGGGTCTTAACTTTAAGTATTCTGACGCTATCACGCCGTAGCATTTTGGAATAACAGGCGGTTTTAAATGTCTACCCACGTTTACATACAGGGCGTAGGTAAGTATTAGAATAGGTACCTAATTGAAAGTAGGTAACAGTTATTCCTTATTTTAACTAAGTTTATGTGTTTTTTGGTATTTTCCTGCAACATTAATCATTATATGCTTTTTTTTTTTAAATATATAAAAGGACTCCTTTCTACAGTTCTTAGTCCTGTAGCTATCGTAGATAAGGTGGCAACCCAGTTACAAGTTTAGCTGAGTGCCTGGAATTTACACTAGACTGTTTACAGAATATGCTATCGCACGAATCTTCAGCTTTCCCCGAGAATAACAAGGCGTTATCTATCGCATACGTGTAAATAACAAGCTGAAATAAATGTGCGCCGGCGCAGGTCGGGGCGGGTCAGATCAGAGGTATAGGGTTGTTGAGGTCCCGGTTTTCCTAAGACGTCTCGCATTTTTGGCAAGGGCTGTCGAAATGTCCGGCCAGCACTTGCCCCATATTATGATCAAAATTGCAAATTGTTACATAAAATTTTAATTGTTCATTGTTAATGAGAAAAACTATGACTATTACTTTTTGGAGGAATGCCTGCCGGGTCACCAGGCCGGTGATCAGTTCTACGGAGCTATTCCAAAAATAAAGAGATCGCTCTTAGCGATAAGACTGTCTAGATTGTATTTAATCTTTAATCGTTACGTAGGCACTGTATCACACTATTTTTGTGCAATAAAGTGTATTCATTCATTCATTCATAAAATAAAAGTAATGATGAGAAGAAAGTTTACCAGTTCTTTAAGAGTTGAAGGCACTCAAGTTTTACTGGGTGATTTTTATTACTCTCCTACAATATTAGTTACTTATAGGATACTGTTAGGTAATATGCTAAATTTAGAATATATTTATGGTTAGAACTTTTACCCGTTTTTTAAATACTGTATTTTTGGCCTTGTTGGTCCACCCGTACTTTGGAAAACTTTAGCAACCCTATAAATACAGCGCCACTGCTGGTACGGCATACCGCGATAATACCCTAATGAGCATGAGATCACGATCCACGGACAAACATAACAGCAATGTACAATCTACGTTTTGTGATATTATTTATACTATAGCTTTACCCGCGACTATGTCCACGTAGACTAATTAAAATTACAAGATCCTTACTCTTAGGTACAAGTACAGACATGTAACAAAAATACTGTGAGCTTAAGGCTGTAAGTATAGCAGCACACGCTTCTTTTGCACATGTTACAGTCGGAAAATGCACTTTATTGACTGTACTCGTACCTGCCTAATTTTTTGCTACTGCATACCGCATATAGTATACCCAACTTCACATATTGAAAGAAAAGCTCGTTTACTTCAACCAAGAAATTGTTCACTTCATTCAACCAAGATCTTGGTCGTATGTATCAAGTAATTTGTTCAAATTAATAAATTTGCTTTAATGCTCTAAACTTATTGCCGTTTCTTTCTAGCGTTCTGATGTTTGATTGCCTGTAGCTATTTTATTTTTCAACGAAATTAAATTCTATTTTCACTGACCATCAATTTATGAATTTTCTTAATTTTTAAGAAATGCATTTAATATTTGATACTTGGAAACTACCCCATTTTCGAATGCACTTTTGAAAATGATTTGTTTTAGGATCAAGTCTTACATACATAACGTTACTCAAGAATGAAATAAATGTTTTCTTTGGCATATCGTTCAGTTATTAACCGATATTACGAGTATAAACAATGTGAAGAAGATAAGAAATAAATTACGTACAATATTTATTAAAAACTATAACTTAACTTTTATTTGACTAAAAATAAAGCCCACCTATAATGATAAAAATAATTTCAGCAGTAAGATTAATAAAATAATTAATAAAATAATGTTTAGTATCCGCTTTTACCTCATTAAGGTCAAAGGATAATTAGATAAAATTGTAAACAAAAACAAGATATTATACACATTGACCGTAGACGGAGGGCAAAGATTATAACAACATTATACGCTATCGAGGATCTACACTGAACTATACAATTTATAAACGAATATATCTTCAATGGAAATTTTGTCCTATTTCTACGTACATTGGTTATTATTGTAATCTTTAATGGCATTCATTTATATTCAATTATGTTATATTTAGCAAGTTTTAACTTCTTAAATATATTCTTGTTATGATGTCAAGAAGTAAATCAATGTAATGAATGCATTAAGGAGGTCATATCGTTAGGAACGGACGTTGTTAATGATACGAAGAAGTCTTCAGAAACAGTAGGTAGATAATAAATTAGATTAGACCATTTCTACTACTGTATACATACTTGTATACGAAACGTCATTTACTGTACTCTAAATATTTTTATATATAGTGTTTTAATATAGTTTGGTTAGCAGACTGTTAGCGTGACCAAAACAGCATCCTGTTTTTATGATTTTTTGTAAGAACTGTTAGGTTATAGGCACATAATAAATAATAGTACCTACTTATACAGATACGAACGATATAGATGCCTACGAGTCTTCTAAGAAATCCTATTATACTACTCGTATAAAGTACTACTGACTTAACTTTGCTAGAATACCTATACAAATTTATCATATGCACAAATAGTATTAAGTAATACTGCTAATACCTAGGTATTTAAAATTTACATTACATTTATTTTATCATATCATAGTGCATAGTTCGAGATTTCTAAAGGGACATATTAGAGACGAATTATTAAATATAGTACTCAGAATGGAAACTATACTTATATTAAACGTGAAAAAACCTTACCCGCAAATCCATTTCATGGCAAACACACACAAGCACACACCTTCACTTTGCTATAGATATACTGCATAAATATAACGTTTAAAAGTACAATACTATATCAATAAAGTGCACTAGCGAAGCAAATCGCAAGGATGCGTCGCACGGACTGATTCCTGTGTGACAGGACTCCAGGATCCAAGGAAAGTGACCTCCCTCCCTGCGCCCGCGCCGGCGCGACTATGCGCCTCTTTATACAACAAATAGCACACAATTAGTTGTGCGAGGTGACGTGACTGATAATAGGGGTCTAGTAAGGGTCCTGTGGGTAACAGTAAAGCATTTGTATACTTACTTACCCAAAATGGGAACTCAACAGTTTTCGACTTTAATAGTGGGAGGTTTTTTTTTCACAAATTTTCAATAGGCAAAAGTTATGTCTCTACATAAACATAACCCAAAACGAGACTGTACAATTTAATATCTTGACTTTTAAGACCTCTGTACCTAGACAGAGGAACGGATTTTATAACTTTTTGAAGCTTTATTTAGATATTCGTAAACAGTTAAATAATAATAAAGATATACTTAACTTACTTACAAGTAAGCGAACAGTTGTATCATAAGACGGAAACGAAACGAGATTCCTCTACCTGCTTCCCCAAAAGTCAAAAGAGCCCTAAAAAAAGGGGCAAAAAATTCATTCAGTGCGTGGATTATTCATTCAAAAATAACACATTACTTTATGTTTATAGTACTTACTACTTTACGTCAATATACAGAGTGTCCCAGAAAATATGGATCAAACGAAACAGGTTGATACCTGAGGTCATTCATTACGTATCATTATTTGTAATAATTGATATTTTTTTCTCTAAACTACATACTGATATTTATTTACAACTTAAAATTATTTATACACAAACAATTACAGAAACAAGAGCAATAGAAAAGAAATGTAGAAATAATTAATTTGATAATGTACACAAAAAAATAATTAAATATAACTTATAAAATTTCTTAGATTAGGCCCGTGTGGTAGGGTACCAAGGATGCTGGCGGCGTTACCCCGCTGGATCGCTATGCTGATTCTTTGGGCAAGATAGCCGCCAGCCCTTGGGTCCCTCGTCGCATCGAACAAACGCTTGGACAGCTCTCGGAACAGTGACCAAGCTCCAGGGCCCCAAGGACCAAGGGTCTCTACACCAAATGCAATAAAATTGTATTGGTTGCCGATGTCCCTGTATTTGTGGGCCTTAAGGCCCTCAGCCGCTTCAGCCGCCCCACCGGCCTTCCTACACGTACTCTGGAGGTGGGACGGAGCCAAAGTGTCTACGCAAGTAGCGTCCCACACAAGGGCACGTCCCATTTTCCAGGGTATTAACGACATTCCGTCCGGTCTCTTGCCGTCATCACGCATGATACCGTTCGGCTCCAGGATGGCCGGTACGTTGACGGTGGCAAGAGAGCGACGCAGAATGTCGTTTAAGGCAGCGTGGCGGGAGAAGCGACCGGCGCTCTTTTGGCAGGACAGACCGTGGTGACCGAGGGGGTCGACATCTGCACCACACGGGCACTTATGAGGCGCGCAGACCTCGGCACCGAGGCGGAGAGCGATCGCTAAGCGAAGGGTCTCGTTGTCAATGAAAGTGCCCGTGTTGGCGGAGGGGTAGGCGTGTAGCCAGTGGCCAGATTCCCTGGCGGCCACAGCCAGCAGCCTGGCGCGGGTTGGACCGCAGCTACTGTTCAGGAGTCTGGATGATATGACCTCGCAAACGACGTCATCCCAGCACCTCTGACTTGCAGGGACTGATGGAAAAGTTTGGTTAGGGACAGCCATATTCCATGTCTTTGTAGCCTCCTCCAAGCACGTAACCTCATAGTTTGTTAGGGACGAACCCAGGATTTTTCCTATTAGGTTGGAGGTGCTGTGGATAGAGGCTAGAAAGGCAGGCAGAGATACGTCGGTAATTTTGCGAATCCCTAAGCCACCATATCTGATGGGGAGGGAGGCTTGGGTCCAGGAATGTTCTGAAAGTTTTATATTGATAATTGACTCCAATTGACGTTTAACCAGTTTGTCGATGGATTCTGTTAAACTTTTTTGTGTCCAGAAGGGGCAGCATCGGATCAGGTAAGTAAATTTAGGGACAAATAAGCAGAATTTTAAGATAAATAGGGCCGAATGCGTATTAATTTCCAGGAGACGTTCGGAACACTGGTTGAATTTAGAAATTGATTTTTCTGCGAGAGGTGTTATCGCTTCCTCGAAGATCGGAGAACCTAGAAGGTAGAGCGACGCTTTATTTACAATTTTGATATTAGGGGCCAAATTTTGAAAATTTTGAATTAGATTTGTCCTGTCGGCTTGTGAAACGCTTTCTGCGATAAAAAGTTCGCATTTGTCTGTATTTAGGTCTAGGCCGATGGACTGAAAATTATTAATTATGTTAGAAAGGTCGGCTAGAACAGCTGTGGCTTTACCTCCTAGGGTTCCGTCATCTAAGTACCAAACGTTAAATTCAGATTGTAAATTTTGAATAACCGGATTTATTGCGAGGCTGAATATGGCTGGCCCAAGGGGATCACCCTGTTGGCAGCCAACGGCAGAGAGGATTTCTTTGTTTTTGTGGAGTAATTTTGAGGGGTTGGAGTAACATTGGAAAAGGTAGTTGTAAATTTCTGGTAGATTATTTCTGGCTTCTTTCAACAGGGTGTCCCGGTTTACTGAATTAAACGCGTTTTTCACGTCGATTTTGAGGAGCACTTCGCAGCTGGCACTTTTGTCCAGATAGGTTCTAAGGGCGTGGACAGCTGCTTCACAGCCGCCCTTTGTCCCGAAACCTAACTGAACGGGTTCGAATACTGATTTCAATTTAGATAATGAGTGTCTGACACACACCTTTGAGGCAATACGTCTTAAGGTTGAGCCCACAGCAATGGGCCTGACTCCACCGTCCTTCTTTGAGAGAGCAATTAGGTTGGCGCCGTATAGGATGGGTGTCACTTCAGGGTTCACGTTTCCAGCCAACATGAAATTTATAAGGAAGGTGAGTGAAGAGATCAGGTTTTGCCCCGCCTCACCTACTGAGTGTGCTGTGAGGTCTTTTAGATGTTGTGGAGATAAGCCGTCTAAGCCAGCAGCCGAACCGGTTTTAAATGAGGAGATGGCTGAAACGATGTCTCTCTCACAGGCGTGGAGGCAGGCCTCGGGGGCTGCAGGCGAGTCCAGCTGGAGGGGAGTCGGGGGTGCTGGGGGGTGTTTGCTTTGGAGAGCTGCCACAGTCTCCGGAGTATCAGGTGACAGTACGTCACTCGAGAAAAGGAGCCGCGCGGCGCCTTTGAGGTCTCCATCGCTTACCTTACTCTCCACTTTTTTAAAGACACTGAAATTTTGTTTAACTGGGTTATGATTATGATTAATGGGGGGGCTTGTTGGTTGTGTGCAGTTATTTTTTATATTCTGTGTTAAGGATGAGTGGGAATTACTAGATTTTACGTGAAGAGTGGAGTACGAGAGGGTGAAAAGACGTTCCCAGTCCTCTGTCTGGTTTGTTTTAATACATTTTAAAATAGAATCCGACAGGCTTGTAGCGACGGATATCCTGGCACCACGCGGAATCCTTTTCACCAAAGGAAAGGAGTTTTTAAGGTGGCTCAGACGTACGTGGAAGGGGTCGGCATTGGGAGTGTGTGATGGGGCAGTTTGGTTTAGTACGCTAGGCGCGCTGAGAGTGACCGGAGAGGGGCGTCCGTGGATACGAGTAGTGTGAATTTTCTCTAAATAAATAACCAAATAACCGTAATTCATCATTGAAGTATAATCTTATTTATTTTCTTTTAAATCTGTTTAGTTATATACCAATTTATTTCTTATAATCTTTTTCTCTTTCTATAAATGTTATAATCAATTTGTCTCCAAAATTGGTAACTAGTCTAGTTGTCGTTAAAAAATAATTAAGAAAAACTATTCACAAGAATTTGAATAGTTTTTTTTAATATTTTTCCTTTTCGAAATCAGGATAAAATGCAGTATTTTTTCCAATAGTTGGTCAACTTTCTGCAGTACATTTTTTTCGGTGACAGTCATTTAAATATAGTGTTTAGTTTTTTGTGGTTTAATTTCTTTTACAAAATCATGATTTAAATTTAGTACATGCTAGGAGATTCTTCTTTAATACTTACAAGGAAGGAGCTGATCGCTGAGGAGCATAATACAAAAATAAAATATGCTAAATCTCTGGTAGTTTTTTGTTAATTTATTATTTTGGAATTTTATCAAAAATGGCCTAGTGAACTATTTTTGATAAAATTCCAAAAAAATAAAAAAAAATCGTCATGAATAATCGGATAACCATATCTGGGGTTATATTGATTGGTAATGAATAACCTCGGCCATCACCCTGTTTCATTTGATCCTTACTTCCGGGGACACCCAGTATAGTAGGTAGGTACTCTGTGCTTTACTTTACATACTTTGTGCTAAGTCAAGAAATGCTTTAGTATGTACAATGGTATCATGGCATATGTAAAGGGCACGGCTAATTAAAAGCTTTCACCTGTGGAGTGGGTATTCCGGAGATCACTGGCTAAATTATTAGTTAATCACACAATCGAGTAAAAGAGTGAAGTGACCATGACAGTTTTTAGTTTAACATGCTAGCTATGCTATGCATTTAGCTACCATTAAAGTCCATAGACACAGAAAACCTATACGTACGAGTATATATGTAAATGTAATATATAAGTATATATAAATATATAAGTAATAAAGAGTATATATATAAATGTTGCCGTACGGCAAAGCTTGCCACGAGGCGCTCTCTCCACTTATCGCTGTGAGGGGTTAACGATTTTCGCATGGAAAAGTACCGGTACGATTACGGCTGCGGCAAATAAAACAATGTCACATTTATCTATAAATAGTGGGTCGCGTCGTCGACGTGCGGGGTGCGCGGGCGCACGCGACGCGAGCGCGAGGGGGCGGGACGACACGCGCTCGCAAAATTTGGCACAAGGCAACTTTTATAAACGGATTCGTAGGTGTGTGAATTAGGGAGGTCGAATCGACCCTTTGAATACATAATAAGATAATAAGACTGTCTAAATAAACTATTAAATCATTCAAAAGTGGGTCTGTTTTAATGACATGGTAATGTTATTATTGTGTACTCACACGATAGTTTTGGTCCAATAAACCGTTTAAGAAAATTGCCTCAGATTCTGCATGATATATTTAAAATTCAATAACGTTAATTATCTCAGTAATGAAATTGAATCATCTAATTGCATTCCTTCAACGCGCATTTCTGATCCTAATTCGTTTAGGCAACAGTTTTATCGTGACCAGACTAATCGTTTTAATATTTTCTCACTAAATATCCGAAGTATTAATAAAAATCTAGATAGTTTTCTTCTCTTTATAACGCGTATTAATGTCGAAGCCGATGTAATAATTTTATCGGAGTGTTGGTGCAGTGACATTTCGGCCCCTCCGCTCATCGAGGGGTATGACATGCATTTTACTAAACGAAGTTTTAACCAAAACGATGGGGTAGTCATGTACACTAAACGTAGTTTGAACGCATTTGTTTATGAGGTAGACCTTAGTGAGGCAAATTGTCTAGCTGCTAAAATTAATAATACTTCAATATTAGGAATTTACAGACCATATTGTTTCAAAAATTTGTCTTCTTTCTCGGATTCATTGGACACTGTCCTAGCAAGCATTCGTTCGCGCAATATAGTTGTGGCGGGCGACATTAACATCGATACCTTGTCGACTGGCAGTAATGATGGTGCAGTGCAGGAATACCTAAACATAGTCGCTTCACACGGACTGATACCTACAATAACCATGGCCACTCACGGCTCGACTTGTTTAGATCATATTATGACAAAATTGGTTGGTAAGGCAGAATCGTTTGTGTTTGACACAGATATTACTGATCATTGCGCCCTCTTATTGTCAGTACATAGCTCCCTTTCAGAAAATAACAAATCAATAGGTCCCATTTCTCGAACCAAAATAGACTATGATGCTATTGACAAGGCTCTGAACGACTACGACTGGAGCCCTTTTCTCATGATCAGGGATTCCAATATAGCAGCGGAACGGTTGACCGCGTTACTACAGGAACTCGTCTCACTAAATTCACATAAAGTTACCTTCACACGAAGGAAGAGGCCACTGAAGCCGTGGATCACCACCAGTATTATTAATTGTTTTCGTAAAAGAGATCGCTTCCACCTCTTACATAGGAAAAACCCCGACGATCTAATATTAAAATCTAATTACACCACGTACCGCAATATTTGTAACGACACAGCTAAGGCTATGCGAATAAATTACTACCGGGCAGAACTGCAAAAGAATTTGGGCAATAGCAAAGCCACTTGGGCTACGATAAAACAGGTATGCAACATTTCGTCACGCAAATCTACTAACTCCGAACTATTGGGACTCCACAGTTGTCCCACTCAGTCTCTGAATATAATAAACAAATTTTTCACCTCGATTGGATGTGACCTAGCAAATAATATCCTTCAAAAAATGAACTTTACAGAAGAAGAGCTATCCAAAGAGGTTACGTCGTCGGACACTGTGGATTCCATAATGTTTTATCCGACTGATTACATAGAAATTGATAAAATAATTCGCAGTCTACGGAGTGGTAGTTCTTCTGGTGGTGACCAGATTTCGGCGGCGCTCTTTAAAACATGCAGAGTGATACTGGCAGTACCTGTAGCTCACCTTTGCAATCTAAGTCTGGCCTCGGGTGTGTTTCCGGCATCGTTTAAAAAGGCAATTGTAATTCCAATCCATAAAGCAGGTGATAAAACTACGGTGTCGAACTACCGACCCATTTCCCTCCTAAATGTGACCAGTAAAATCTTGGAAAAGGTAGTAAATGCCAGACTAACAAAATTTCTCGAAAATAAAGGCTTGCTAGCACCAAACCAATTTGGTTTCCGTTCGGGGAGGTCCACGGGGGATGCCGTCATTCAACTTTCTGGCCACATTACTAAATACTTAGATTCTGGGGAGAGATGTGTCGGAGTCTTTCTGGACCTCCAGAAAGCTTTCGACACTGTCTCAATCCCAATCCTTTTAAGCAAACTAAATGGCCTAGGAGTACGAGGAGAGCCTCTGCAATGGTTTCGGGACTACCTTACTGATAGACAGCAGGTTGTCAGGGTGGCAGATGTCAGTAGTTCCAGCAACACTATCACATGCGGAATACCACAGGGCAGCACACTCGGCCCCACGTTATTTTTGGCCTATGTCAATAGCCTTTGTAATCTGCAACTCAATAACGGCCACATACTTGCCTTCGCCGATGATACGGCTCTGATATTTCATGGCTCCTCTTGGAATGAAGTCCAATACAACACAGAGACGGGCTTGTCACTTGTCTCTGAGTGGTTGGAGAGAAATTTGCTGACAATAAATGTCTCGAAAACAAAATTCATATGCTTCGGCATAACGTCCAAATCTAGGCCCCCACCCAACTTCTCAATACCAATACATACTTACCCATGCAACTGCTCTAATACAATTAAAGTTAACTGCAAGTGCGGTTTGCTCACCCGAACAACGTCTATCAAGTACTTGGGAGTGCTCATCGACGAAAGATTAAATTGGCAGCCACAAATATCAGCACTTACCTCGAGAATTAGGAGATTGATACCTATTTTTAGAGAACTCCGCGATGTAGCTGAAACCAAACTCCTGTCACAGGTTTATATGGCTCTCTGCCATTCCCTGTTGGTCTATTGCATTGATGTTTGGGGGGGTGCTGCTGGTACACATTTGCTCGAGCTCGAGCGGGCGCATAGAGCTGTAATTAAGGTCATGATTCGAAAACCACGTCGGTATCCTACTGATCTTCTCTACAAGGAAACAGGCTTTATGTCAGTTAGACACCTTTACATCAATGCTAGTATTCTTCGCTTCCACACCTTTACCGTACCAAAACTTACGACTACGACGGGTAGACGTGCTTACTACCCTACGACCCAGATTAAAACTAGCTTTGCACAACGTCAATTCGCATTCCTTTCTTCATTTCTTTATAGACAACTCAATCAATCTGGTAACTCGCAAACTGCTTCGAAAACAAAATACGTCATAAAGAAAATGGTACGAGATTGGCTTAGTGGTCTTGATCACGAGGGCACGGAGAAACTTTTAAAGGTAACACAATAATAATAATAAACACACAACCAACACACACACACACACACACACACACACACACACACACACACACACACACACACACACACACACACACACACACACACACACACACACACCCCTTTTATTAACCTTTATTACTGTTCTTATTTTTCTTTCTTCCAAATTTTGTACTTTAGTTCTGTTCATGTTCATTTGCACTGGTCAAAGAAGAGATCTGTCCTCCGAGATACAGGAACTTCCTAGTTCGGAGGTCAGCGCCTATAGTAGGATAACTGGTTGCTCATTAATTTTATTAAATTTAATGTAATATATGCTTAAGTTCCTACTCCACTGTAATTTTACCGCACAAATAAACTATTCTTATTCTTATTCTTATTCTTATTTTTTGACATACTTAGTTGTTTAATATAATTTTATTTGATAACTTAATTTGACATGTGCATTTTATTAATGGTTTATATTTGTAATAATTCAAAATTGTAAATGGAAAATGCAGTTTGATTCTGCGCTCAGTGGACGCTGTGTTAATGATCCACCTGATGGTAAGCGGTCACTGTCGCCCACAGACATGTCAGCTCGCTCAATCATTTCCTCTGCCCGAAGGTTCCCTGGAAGAGATCGCTCTTAGCGATAAGGCCGCCTATATTGTACTTCACTATTTCCTTTCTATCTCATGTTTGTTGTTTTATATTTGTGCAATAAAGTGTATTTTACTTTACTCACTATAATGTTATTTGAGGGTTTTCGATGCGCTGCTAACATAGTGGACTTATAGATGGAGTGCATCATGTGCTCTAACTGACTGTCTGTCTCTATCAACAAGCACAACCGTACTACTTTTAAACCATGCACTTTGCATTCAGCCAGCCTACCTACCATCACATCCTGAACATCCTCCTTTCTTTCCTACATGTATGTATGTTCAAAAATTGCAACTTGCGTATGATAGATAACATACTCTATCTTAATCGCCTTTTCTAAAGGATCCGTGAAAGAAGGTTAAAGTTTAATGCTATTTACTATTTAAAAGCATAAGTTATTTATTTTGCCTGTGTTAACAAATCAAAATATTATACGCATAAACCTCAGAGATACCAATATACTTATACTTAGATGTCTGTGGGATAAACCTAAGTAGGTATTTAACCTCTCCAGTCTATACAACATCTATAATATGATGAATCAATATATGCAGTTCCCACTGATGACAATATAGGT
Source organism: Hofmannophila pseudospretella (assembly GCA_947369225.1). NCBI lineage: Eukaryota > Metazoa > Arthropoda > Insecta > Lepidoptera > Oecophoridae > Hofmannophila > Hofmannophila pseudospretella. The sequence goes on along the minus strand of OX376323.1, from coordinate 5,509,271 downwards.
TCTGTACTTAAATACTCGTACCTACTCATCTTTCGAGAGAAGTTGTTTGACTTAGTAATTTTACCAAGTATTGGTTTGCCGAGACAACTGCAAAGTTTATACAAGCGAGTCCCGAGAATGAGCCTGTTCGCTGTGTACCGTTCATAAATCGCAAATAAGAATAGTGGACTCGAGGAGTCAATGTGTGAGATAATCAAGTGTCAGGACGGCGATTCTCGTAGTGTAATGTCGAATTCGACATTAGTCCTATCTCATTCGCTCACATTACATGTGTGAGCGTGACAAGACGATCGTAACGCTCGACTTTTGCATGTCGAACGCTGCGAGAATCGCCTTCCAGTAGTATCTACCTGTATCACGGGGCGGTTGCAATAGGAGATATTCATGCAGTGTTTTACCACTAGAGGCGCCACTAGCACACTGGTACGTAGCCAATCTAATCTTTTTTTGTGGCAATAGTGTTTTTTCTTTCTTTCTTTCCAACATGTAGATACGTTCCTTTCTACTAAATCTTTTTTTTACCCTTCAGACTCGCGCCATGCTGTCTTAACAGATTTTTTAGGTCTACTATTTTGAAATGGCTTAATGATGCCATGATATTATCACAATTTTACATAGCTTTGAGAAATTAAATTAACCCAAATAAAGTGAAATTTGTGATATCTTCAAAAATATCGTTTCGTTTTGCTTTTCTGTTTACGGAGTGTGCTAGTTGGCTCCATCAACGCAACCCTCTGCGTTTTGTGTCCTATTCCAGTAATTTGTTGCCACCCCTAGCACCGGTTAGAATCAAAAGACTGAATAAAGTAAAGTAGGTGTAAAGACTGCACTTCATATCATAACACATATTTGAATAGCAATAACTATGTAATTGACCATTAGTGATAATCCATTTTTGTGTACCAAAACATAATAAATCGTTTATTGCGCTATCAGACACATTATGGCTAAGCTGATAAGTATTATAAACACATAGAAATCAGGTGTTAATGTGTTTATGTGTAGAATTTAGTGCACAATTAGGAGTAGATTCAGTCGTATAGATATTTATTTTATGATGGTCTAAAATGACCGCAAAACCCTGTTCCTATTTCCATAAAAATATTAAGTACGAGTTGAAAACAAAAATGGCGGAACCATTTCAACTCCCATGTACAGCTATTAAAAAAATAAAAATGTTGAAATTAGCAAAAGTATTTAACTACATGTATCTAAATGTGGCTTTGGTTAGGTACATGTTACCAATAGTTTTGTACCGAGTCACTGTTTTCACGTCGCTTCATTACCAGTTGTACCATAATAGAACTGTCACATACAGTTTCAGTATAAACGAATCATAAATAAACGATCTCATAATCAAAAGAATGTTGTGTCATAAATCCTAAAATTACTACCATACAGAATACTGTGAAATGGAATTCGTGACAGAACTCTAGTCGCTATGAACAACCAAACAAATCATTGCCCTTTGCTTTTCAAGTTAGGTCATTAGGTACAAAGTCACAACGAAGAGAAAGGTTTTCGCGACATAATGGAATTAATATCAAACATGTATTATACAGAACAATGTAAAGAATATCATATAAAACCATTTTGAAGGAAAGAAGATCGATCTCCAGCGGCAGCGGATTTTTTTTCCTCCGACACTTGATTTCATCTCTCCGTATAAAATGGCCAATAGAATTCTAAAATCGATTTTTTTTTATTCACAATTAATGAAGGAACGTGCCCGCCCCACAAGGGTGAGACTACTTTTATCTCCAGCCATAAGACAAGATTCAAAACAGCAGACTCACGAAACATACGAGTATGCTGGCAAAATATCCACTGGATAAACGCCATTTTACAAGAAATAATGTTTACTTTAGTACTTAAACGTTGATGAGACAGAAAATGCTAAAAATAACCGAAGGCGCAATAAAATATGAATGATCGTAAAGCAGTGTGCGCCCGCGCCTCCGGTGAGGTCGCACCGGGAATCGAACCGGAGCCGTGCGGTCAACCGCACCCCTACGCACACGCATACCGATAACACTTGATACCATTGTCTAGTTTCTATTGTTGGACTGATTAACTAAATCTTAGTTCTAAATACCGAAGCTTTATTTTGACTTAAGGACAACGATTTTTTTAGCCCATGATTCAACAGACATTCTACTTATAAGATAAATTTTTTTTAGAGTATTTTAGGTTATACCTATTGTGTTTTGATATGTGTGCTAGTAAAGACCTACTAACTTGTAAAAAAATTGACCTGACATATATTTTAAACTAAAGATAATGTTTTTATCTCTTACCAAATTGTACCACCGATATGTATTGTGAGCAATTAGTGCAATTTGTCAATTGATAAAGTTCTTAGTTCGTTCACGTAGTTCACATTCGCTGTTCGTATAAAAATAATCTATCCTATGTTAATGTACCACATACGTAAATGAGAAAATGTCTGAAGAGAAATAGCTACCTACGTTATAACTATAAATACATATACCTTTGTTGCCATTTCAAAATGGCCATGTCAAAGAAATTACCATCCTCCTCTTCATAGTATGTATAGGTACCTCGCTAGTTTCACATCCAAGTTCTTAATGAATGGGCGGAGAAGGCGAATGAAGGCTTGTAAAACGTAATTAGTTTATATCATATGCGCCTCGGGGCCTGGGGTCGACCTATATATAGCAAGTACGAATATTAAACCAAGGAAAAATCTGACTGGATCAATTTTACAATTTTTACTTTCAAGGTAATTTAAAGGATCAAATTTATTTAAATTCATAACAAAGAACTGCGTCGTAGCAAGGTAAGTAAGTACCTAGATATCTAATTTCAAAGAAAATTTAATTTGTGCCAATTTGACAATACAAGCTGAGTAGCAGCTCCGTAGGCAGGGGGAACGTTTTGGGGGGTTGAATGGGACTCCCCTTCCTACTGCTAAACTCCTTCTATCTCCTCTCGTACGAAAAAATAACGTCACTTTATTTGTTTTAACTTTTAGGGTATTTGGGACACACTCTAGCTGTAGCTGCCTTTCAAGTCACCTTCACGGCGGATCTAGCGACATAGTGCAAATTGATCTACGATATTCAATAATCGATGTAGACTGGTTTGTTCATTAAATCAAATATTAGTCATCTGGACAAGTGTCTAAACTAGACACCAATTGGGACCTATGTGTCAGTCGGTAGCTATACGATTTACTTACGATTATATTTCTGGATTCAATTAATAGTCAATAATTCAATAACTCGCGCGACTCGAAGATCAGAGATGGACTTTGGAGGTCACTAAATGGCAAGGTCCTCAGGGTAAACGAAAAGTAGGCAGACCAAGAAAAAGATGGACAGATGACATATCAGGACATGACTGGATAAAAAAAGCACAAAATAGAGACAATTGGCGAAAACTGGAGGAGACCTTCACCCAGATGGGGTCCTTATCTATATTATTATTATGATTGAATGTTTAAAAATGTGACATATTATAAGTTTATTTTAATTCTAATTTAGATAAGGACAGCCTTTTTTATTTTTATTTTATTTATTTATTTAATTCAATAACTCTTACAATTATTACTAAGATTCGGTCAGGTTTTCTTGAACATGCATAGTGTTCTTGGTGGTGCTTCTTTCGACCTGATTGTAAACAGTATACCTACTTAGATAAAGACTAGACGGCCGCAACTAAATTATCTCAAGTGGACAGTCTGATTCTGTACACGATTTCATTTGTTTGTTTTATGCGCTACGTACAGACTCTGTCTTGACCTGAGACAATAAATTAATCATATAATAATTTCAAGAGCTACGAATAAGTATCTAGTGACTTTCATATGAGAGTACCTACGAGTACCTACCCCTAAAACAGAATTGGTATTATTATACTCATACAAATATACTTTTATATGACATTTTATGTTACATAATATATGTAACAATCCAATAATAAGTTCTAACTTGAGTAAGATAATTGAAACGGGCTAATTGCAATAAAAAATCAAAAAATACTACGTCAAAAGTTATAGTGATTTGAATTTTTTTACCAATTAGCACCATCTTGCGGTATTAATTTTATTTATATATTTACAAAAACAAAAGAAAACTAAGATTTATTTATTTATTTTTTTTTTTTTTTTTCGTACTGATAATTGCTGTTGGTCCTAATGACCTTTACAGCTTAACCGGGTTTTTTGGGGCGAGCGCTAAATGCGCTCCAGCCTAGAGGAGGACTTAAAAACTACTATAAGAAGCGACTGTCTAAGGGCACCCAGGTGGGTACGGACCTCGGCTTAGGACGTCGCTGGGGACGTAGGGGTCGGGGAGAAGCGGCCTGGAATACGCCGATAGCGCGTGAAAGCGCCAGAAGCGGGTCGACGCCCGCGCCGGCGCGGGCGGTATGAAGGTGCTGTGTGTGAACTACTATCGGGTGGCGGAGTGGCTTCCGCGATGGAGATCGTGATGGCGTCGTCGGGGTCGTCTAGGACGTGTCTAGGCCGACGTCGTCGACGGGATGTCGGTAAACCGGTAGTCGAATAAGCGGCGGCGCTTACTACTAGAGGGTTTGGGTGGTGGGGAGCTTGCTCGAAGAAGCGTCGAGACGCTAACTTCATGTATTGAGCGATCGTGGGGAGTTCCAATTGAGCGATCGTGGGGAGTTCCAAGAAAACTAAGATGTAGATAAGTATCATATATAGGTAGGTGTAATACCTTATACAGATACTTATGTAAGACTTATGTGAGGTAACTTACTCGTATTAAATTCTCTCCTATGCGACTAGTGTCTAATTTTTTAAACTTATTTATAGTTTTACTGATTGCATTGCTTGACCATTACCTAGTTTAATGAAATATGTCTGATTTGATTATAGTTGGTGCATTACTAATAACCGTAAGTGCACGTGGTATTACCCTGTCTGGGGATATTCCATCTAAATATTTGCTTTAATTAAATTAACTCAAGCCAAACACGATATCACGGCGAGCGATCGAATATATAAATAGTTTATGTAACCGATTTGTAACATATTTATAATCCAATAATTGCAATTAGCTAACATGATATGTCATAAAATTATTCATCTGTATCTACTTCGTAATATTGTAAATAGTATAAGGAATCATGCTTATTACACATTTAGCTTTTTAGATCTTACTTTGTCTATTTATATGCAGTTTATACACCTACTCTCTAGGTGCGTAGGTGGGTATGGGGTGTTTACTCTTTTAAAATTCAATTTTTGTAAGTAGAAGAATTCAGAAAATAGATTAAAGTAGGTCGTTACACTTAGGCTACGCATCACTCTTAAAAATAACTGAAGTAAATGATAGCTGAAAACAATAATATTTTTTATGAATAACATGCACTGTTTTAATGAGTTCATATTATTATGTACCGTTATTTGTACCTGTTGTAAGAGACAATATAACTGTGGAATTGGAGATATTAGTAGGTAAACTTTTTTTAGGAAATGAAGGGTATGTACACGGGAAGAATGATCAAAATAATTTCAGAATTTTTTTCGAACATTCAAATCTTTTCTGAAATAACTTTGATCGATCTTCGCGTGGACAATTACTAACGCCAACGTAAAATCTATTCTCATCCTTTGTAATAAAAAAGTAGTGAGGGTAGTTTCATAAAGTTGGGTGTAAATCAAAGTTTATCTGCGTATTTCTGTTTGACCGTCCCTGTACCCGATGACCAATGCCAAAAACTATGAGCTGAATCAGGTACTAGTAGTACCTACTCAGTAATTCCATGACTAAACTGAAATAAAAAAAAAGAAATATAAAGGTCGGGTGAACTTTGGACATTCATCGTAACTACGCCGAGTCTAACAAGGGCGTGGGGCTCCGACGACTACTCGCCCCTACGTTACGAGAATACATACGACTGTATGGTCTTCTTGTATTTAGGAGGAGTGAGAGGATGGGCACACCATGGGTCACTCCCTGGTTTCATTTCCGCTCTGTACAACGGGACTGATAAGTAAACCAATTAATTGTTACGCAAGATTAAATTGGAACACCTGACCGACCGCCCACGGATGTTTTCAGTGCTTAGAAAATTAGGAAGTACGTACCTTGGCAGTAACAGTCAACATGGCCTGCCAACTATGTCGCCTGACTCAGGTATCTCTCGAGAATATGGTGTGAGTATGTATTGCTGGTGGTATGTCTCCGTATGTTACTTATTAACAAACAGATGTTTAATTTAGAGCGACATACCCGAGGTACTACCGGTGGAACTACTGGTAGTACCATATGCCGTGTCGTACCGACCATAAAGAATAGCACCACCCCAACTCTTCCTGTGGGTGTCGTACGAGGCGAGGGTCTTACTGGATACTATTCTAATAGGCTCGCCACCTATTACATTTGTCCACCAAATCTTCAGCGAAAAGTGGTAACTACCTATAACCTGCCTATGATTAGGGTGGTTCCTCTGTCTACGGACTGTTTATGGATGCGAAAGATATGTACTACTAACCGTTCTAGTAGTACCACGTGAGATTTATTTTACCCCTTGTATAATACTTAAAAATAAATCGAAACAACAGCGGTTAAGACGTGTAATTTAGGTGTTACAGAAGTAAAAAAAAAAAAAAAAAAAAAAAAAAAAAAAAAAAAAAAAAAAAAAAAAAAAAAAAAAAAAAAGTGAAACACCCCATCTAAATCGATTGCGCTGGGTCCCGAAGTCGTATCTCTCACCGTTTCAGAGATACGCGATCCTCCATAGTGCTCCTACATGATTACGTTAATCACATCATTAGCTTGTTGTTTGCTAATCACCTCTCCCAGTCGGAACTGCTATTGTCCTTAATCACCTGCATTCATTGCTAAGTCTGGGCTCCTTAATCACCTAATTACCGATCTACTGCACCGAGTGTAAACACATTGTCGTGGTTTTGATATTTCGTTGCGATCATGTTGTACTTATCTCTTTATATGTAGGTATTTCAGACTGTTTCTTACTGAAATCTACACCAAAATCAGCTTTCATTCAAACATAGGCTACTTTGTAATGGTCAAATAACATTTTGTAATGTGAATGGATTTTTCCCAAATATTCCAAATATTTTGTTAATTGCTTTTTAACGTGATCTTAATAGTGTCACGTAGCTATTGTAATAAAATTAATATTAGTCTAATGTAAGTATGGATGTTTCTAGTAAGACTGCTTTCTAATTGTTAATGTAATTTTTAAGTAGTTAAGATTGCTATAAAACGCGTACATTTCAACGTTTCCGTACCAATTACTGCTTCTAGCGAGTCTTGACAACACCTCCACGTTCAACCACATTGGAAGAAAGAACCGAAGAAGAAAAGAGTCAAATTAAATTCGTCCAGTGTTGGGCGATCAACGAAGGACGGTGGTATGTCATACATCTCAACGAATGTAGATGATGGGGCAACTGCGACACACCTTATTAAGATTGAAGTGTATGACATGAAAAAATTGGCTACCATCGATCCTGAGGAACATTGGAAACATGCCGACGTACGTCTCAAGTACTACGTGAACAAACAAAATAACCACCACCGACAAACTCGTGGTCTGATCTATAATATCACAAAGGAGATATCGAATTCCAGCGATTGTAAAAAATACACCTTTAAGCATAAATGATAACTTGTTATTATGTTTAGAATTGTTTTCTTGTAATAAAAGCAATCATTCATTTTATATAATATTTTTATTTATTTTTCCTTAACTTATACCTAAAGTAATACATAACACAAAATTATAAAAAATTCTTAAACATTTCAGTTAACATAGCATCATTCTGAATAGTATCTTCTGTAAACATTCCAACAAAATCCGTAAAAGTCATACCCCTATACTTAAAGTATAAAAACATCAAACAATATTCACCACAAAGAGATGAAAATACATTTTGGATAATCTTACTATTATACATCCACATACTTGTATTTCTTCGTAAAAATGACAAATGATAACCCTCAGGCTTGCGACCAAATGTATCAAAGTATTCGCCAACACCTTTACTGTTTACATATATTGCTACCCAATGTAATCCGGGTTTTGTATCAGGGTCTAAGTTGCTGATTAAATAAACCGGTGTTGTCATGTGTATTGGAATACGGTTAGCAGCAAAAACATTAGGTTCTAGAGAATGGTTTATCTTTTTTAAATAATGCGATATGTCTAAAGTATTCATGATAACAATTTAAACATGTGTATTTCTTAATAACAATATGTATTCTAGACATAGTAAACAATGTCCTCTACTTTTATACAAAATATTTAACTGCTGAAATCTACATTAACATTTCTATTTTTATCTATTTCTATTATATTATCAAATTCAGCGTAAACTATACAGTTAACTGTTTTTGTTAATGCAGTTTCAAACCTTACTTCTAATCTCACACTACCATGTCTGATAAGATTCCAATGTGCGGTGGAGTTAGCAGATAAGTCTGGTGTTAAGTCAAAAGCTAGTAAACAATAACCATTAGCAAATTGATTTCTAGATATACCATTTCCATCATTCAAAAAATGAATACCAGTTCCTGAGAATAATGTATGATAGGCTGTGGTAAATATGTTGCTACTGAAAACGGGCTGTAAAGCTTTCGATGGTATTTGAATACCATCAATATACAAACTAAATGTGTTTATACCATAATTTTCGAAATCATAAGGATTCTTCGAAAAGTTACCGTTAAAGGCTGCATTATCGACAAATCCTACTATACATCTTTTTGGCACTTGACCAAGAAATACGTTGTCTAATGTTTTACCTTGTACACCCGATGGTATAGTCAAAACTTTAACCTCAGCCCGCGTTATTGGATATTTCGCAGTAGTAGATTCTAAAACTTTTTGATGAGCTAGTAGTACAGTTGGGTTGATTCGAGCTTTACGAATCATGAGAGTAGCATCAACAATAGAAACTTTCAGTTTAACATCATTAGATGAACACATAAGGTTGAAAGCATCTCTGGAACGTACTAACTTTATGCACATTTCCACACCGTTGATTAAAAATTTTTCTTGATTAAATAGGTCACCATGTAGATGACCGATCATTTCCACTTCCTTGCTATCTTTCACAAACTTTTGTCTTTGTATAAAACCTTTATTTGTTTCATCAGTAGCATTCATATTCCCATCGGTATCTTCATACCATAAACCACAGGTGAGATGTGACTGTTTAGCTGGTGGGGCATAGTTTAGAAGTGTTTCTATATATGCTCGATATCCATAAGTGTTGTTAGGAGGAGACACAAGTTTTTGATTTAGATAAACATCTAGTTGACTAAAAATAGAATGAAGCCAATTGTTGACCGGGGCTACATTAGTTGTTGCTGCTAGAGCTGTTAAATCTTGGTTTACTATTTTGGCTTTGATCTGTATTAGAGTATGGGATAGATCAATATAATCGTCACCAGTTCCGGGAATTTGAAATTCAATAGGTCCATCATCACTTAACGATGAAATCGGTTTGTAATGAATCCACTGACCACTTTCAATACTAGTTTGAGTGGCTGGTAATGCAAACAGATCTAGCTCAGAATTAACACATTCACAGGAATGATGATGTAAAAATGACATTTTGTTTTTTATAAACCACAAAATATATCGTTATAATTTATTTTTTTATTCCTCCGAGCTATTTTTACTGTTCTCTCTTTTGAATTTGGGGAGTGACTGAGATTACCAAAACGACGCTTCTTATTTTTATACCCCGAACCCGTCATCACTCGATCAATCTTTTCATCAGCCTTCCTTTTTAAATTAGAAGTGGCTTCTCTAAATCGATTTTTAACGGAGTCATCTAAGGGTTTTGCACTAGCCATATCAGTTAAAAGGCCTAATCCAGCATTCAATGCCTCTTTTCCGATAACTTTTGCTCCACTTGATAGTAAGGGTAAGACTGATCTAAATAGTCCACCTAAGAAACTTCCAATACCATGTCCTCGCTGATATGGAGCACCTTTATAAATGACACCCATGCCAGAACCGGCTTGATGTCTATAATAATGTTCGTATGGACAGATATTGTGATCGAGTTTGGAATACATATTTATTTATTTATTTATTTATCTACGTCTAAAATGTAGTTTAACACAAGATGTCCCAAACTGGAATGGTATGCTTTCACCAGTACTTGTTCTTATATCTATTTCAATCGTATCAAACTCCCTGCGCATAATAGGTACATAGTGTGGTGGAGAAAAAACGTGCATTTTATTTGACCCATATATGTATTTTGCAGGATCAAGTGATACAATTCTCAATAAGGGACACATTACATCGCCCACTATTTGTGGTTCTATTATATCACAGTACACATACAACTGTGAAGCTAATCCTAAATATAAATTAGCAGGAAATTTTCCGGTTCTTTTAGAAGCAACATTAGTATATGGATCAAATCCGAGTTGAAGACTTAATATTGGTGAGAATTTTAATGATATTAGTTGATTGTCATTTTGAGTAATAGTTACGTATTTTGAAAGCTTATCATAACGTAATTTAAATTTTTCTCTTGAATTCAATACAGTCAATACATCTTCAATATTGTCATAGCTCGATGCAGGTATATGGCTTTTGTAGCTGACTAACGACGGTGATGATTCATCCGGAACCACCATTCTTTTTTGTATGTACATAATATTTTCATTTTCCTGAACAGTATACAGGGTGCAAGGGTATTGAAACTCCACAATCCCAACTGACCATTCTCCTACTAATTTTATTGGCTTGGGTAGTTTAGTTGAAAAATTTGCTGTTTTGTTATTGGGAAAGTACATCATGGAACTGTTGCTGGGTAAAGTTAAATAAAAACTGTCGTGAATCATGTCTTTTTTAAACTTGATGCTAATATCCAACTGTTAAACTTACTTGGATAACCTTTCCACTTGACAAGCAGTTCCTTTCTGCGTCCAGAGTAACGAGTACTTAGAATTTTATCAATTTTAAATTCAGTGGTGGGGTTATAAATGACTTTTTGTAATTCTTTTTCATAGAATGTTCCAGTAATAGATTCATCATGTAAATCTTTCAACGTATAAACTACCCAAGGCGATCTTTCTATAACTGAACTTATTATGAATATTTCATCACTCCAGTTAGTTTCATAACCTTTTTGGAATATGTGTTTATGTTTAGTTATTCTCACATAATCACCAACATTGAATTTAGGTTCTGATGTACTAGTCGTTAATTTATTATCTTTCTTTTCATACAGATTACGCCATACTGTCATTATATTGTTAGAATTAACATCACAAGGCCTCATTTTAATGCTTCTATGAACACTATGATTATATGAATATAGCAAATCCTGCAAAATGTCTACATATCGGTAAGTGTTGTTATGAGTAAAATAACGCCACATCTTCATTTTGAGTGTCCTTTGAAACCTTTCTACTATACTTGCTTTAATGTCAGGATTATTAGTTGTGTAGTAGTTGATATTGTAACTACTTAAAAAATTTTTAACATCATTGGATATGAATTCAGTACCTTTGTCTGATTGTAAATGTCTAGGAGTTGCTTTTGCTTCTAGAAAAATATCTTCAAAATTTTTTTTAATAGTAACAGCATTCTTCTTCGGGATAGCTCTAGCAAACGCATATTTACTGAAAACATCTATTACACATAATATATAATTATTACCATCATTATATTCACTATAAGTTCTCATATCACTTAGATCAGCTTGCCAAAGTTCATTAAAGTTAGATAAAATATATCTGTTTCTCGGAAATCGACGTTGGACAGGTTTGTGTAAAGTATAAGTTTCTTGAGCCTCCAGCCACTTTTTTGTATCTTCTCTTGAAAGTTTATTCCTCATAGCATCTGCTAATTTAGTCAAGCTACTATAGCCAGCAGGATGTGATATGTCATAGTAAATATCACGAATTTCTAATAAGGGGTCCATTTTTGCCAATCTATTTTTCTTTTTGCTTTGTCTTTACTTTGGGTTTCACTCGTATGTGAAGTTGGTGTAGGTAAATTATACGGAGTTGATTGAGTTTCTGTTTCAAACCGTTTACCAAAATCAGGGGTTTTGGACATTACACTTATAAAAGTTGATCTTTTCGGATTACCTATGTAACTTAAAGGTATTCCTAACTCTTTAAGTGCTTTGCAAAATTCCATCCAACCATGTGGTGAACTATTTTTGAGCGGTCTTATGATATCATTGAACAAGTCAACAATATTACTTTTGTAGACTTCTTTATTGTCTATAAATACGGTACCATGGCTATTCCAGTGTACTTTTTCTTTATTTTTTAAAAGAAAATCTAATAATAGCTCACCCTTCTGTTTATATGATTTTGGAATCAATTGAAGCATTTGTGACTTGACATAATAATCATGTACTTTCGGGATTTCTTCGTCTTTCTTCACAGGAGTCTCTGCGACGTCTGCATCTTGATTCGGTTTTACATCCTCTTTTCTTTCACTCTCCATTTCATCTTGCGAAAATATAGGTATTACTAATGGCTTCCGGTCTTTACCGATAAAATACAAATATCTCTGTAAAGTTTGCATATAAAGTGTCCATTTCTCTCGATCTCCTAATTTTGTATTTAAAACTTTTTGCATCTCTTCATCAAGATGTGTTATATTACTGCCAATGCTGCTATTATTATTACCTCTTTTTAGTTTCTCTATTACTTCAGGATCAATCAGTATCATTTTCTTGGCGTTTTCCATTGTTACTTAACCAGTGAACCCAGTAGCGCACTCAAAACTGAACCAAGAATAATGGGGAGAAATGCTCCACCTTTTTGAATGATTAAATGTTTTCTGGAGTTGGTATTTCCTTTTGAGGTAAGTTTTCTTAGAATATTTTTAAATTTTTTGAGTTTATTCTTTTGCTTATCTTGCAATGGAACTTCTCCTTGTAACACGTTATAAATACACTCACAAATACAATTTATTTCTTTATCATCACAAGCTATTAACAATGCTTTTCGGAATTTGGGTTTTAATAAATGCAAAGCTCTTAAAAACTCTGCATGTGTCTGCACTTTATGTTTCATTGTTATGTTATAATGGTATTTGATTGCATGCTGTTATATTTATACCCCTTCTTGGGTATGTAACATATTGTATACTCATTTGGAAATATATCAGTCTTAAAGCGATACAAATCATTTGTATTTTGTTTTAAATCGATCAGTAAGTATCCATGTGGTTTGCTTGTAGCATCTCTATACGCATCTTCAATAAACTTTGAGTTTTCAGGGACCAGCTGACGAGCGAGAAAACGTATTTGTGTTTTGTCACGTGGATTTTTAAAGTAAACTATGTAACTCGAATTTAATGATATATCACGCTGTCCTTTTCCTTGATGAAATAAGTTTTGGGTAATATAAAACACACTTAGATTTCGATGATGGCTCCCTTTAGTAAAAATATCCACTATGCGCCCATCGGACTCTCTCATTAGGTCATCAATAATAATGAGTTGTGGATATTTTCCATCAAACATACTCAAGTCAGGAATTCCTTGATAGTAAGTAACTCCATTTAAATTGTATAGTGGCTGCATTTCGTCATAACACCATACTATTTTACTAAATTGATGATTGCAGATGTTTTTCATGTACTTCAAAAAACTACATACAAAGTTTGATTTCCCACAGCCGCTGGGACCAGCTACGATAGTTGTAAAAGGATGTTCAAAATGAAACATAATTAGCTAAGTAAAAGACGTCTATTCAAATCACACTTTAAAATTGGTATGTACAGTACAAAACAGAAACACTTACAAATAACTAATTACTAATGAGTAAACAAACAAATACAAATGATCTTATTACTAATTTTATTTACAATCATTAATTATCACTAATCACCTTAATTTATAATGACCCCAAGCTAATGTATTCGTGGAATTTGGTACAATGTATCTCTTAGTGTCGTTATATGATAAACAAATTTTATTAATTTTCTGTGTAAATATTACATGTTTAATACTCCTAAATCTAAACATTTCAGCAAATTGTATATTTTTATTCATCAAACAGGACTTATAGTTATCAATATTCAATTTTTTAGTTATACATTTATTTACACCCTTAGCTTTTGTAATGGTCTTATCTTCTACTTTCATGGCATACATTTTAGATCTTAATCCAACAAATTCAGTAAATATTTTGTCGTTGTTTTCATCTTTGAAAAATCCTAATTTCTTTTTATTTAATCGTGGGAACCCATAAACATTGTCTTGGGGATAGTCAGAGGTGTCGAAATAGTTATTTAAGTCGGGTTCAATTTCCTTATAAAAATCTTTACAAAAAATTTGATAAACTAAGCTGTCGGTATCAGTGTATAACAATTTCAAATTAGGAAATTTAATTTTCATGTAGTCATAATGGAAATTATACATCAACGTTTTAGATATGTCTAATATACTAAATCCTAAATAAATGGGCTTATTGTAAAACACTTTTGTTTTTTTCAGTTGGACTGCTACCAAACTTTCGGAAAATATAGAAAGACTATGGAATTCCGGTCGAGCAATGAGACTCTCAGCACCCTGAACTTTACCACGATTTTGCCAATGTGTTAATAGTTTTACGTTTACCCTTTTTTCAATATTCTCCATTGTCTTGCCGAATATGGAGTTATTCATCAATTTATAAAAATCTTTTTCAAAGTTTGATGATGCTACTGTGCGCAGTTGAGTGTTCAACTCAATATATTTTTTCAACCACGGACTTTGCTTAAATTTAAGTACCCTGTGAACTTTTTCAACTCGCAGACCCAATTTTTCACATTGTAAAAGATTTCTATACTAACACACTCTGAGTCCGACATTTTTGACTTGAAAGTTACTCTAGAAATTTTCAATAGCGACTGTTTACACCGTACTTCTAAACCTTGCATTTATACACCCCCAACTCATAACGCATTCACTTAAAGAGTCTCATTAATTATTCTATCACAAAAGACAAACTATTAGCAAAAGATTGTACACCCTAATCACCACGTGTTTACACATAGAGTCTCACAAAACAAGCTATCGTTTATTATCGTTTCTCGTTTATTACAAGAAAACAATTCTAAACATAATAACAAGTTATCATTTATGCTTAAAGGTGTATTTTTTACAATCGCTGGAATTCGATATCTCCTTTGTGATATTATAGATCAGACCACGAGTTTGTCGGTGGTGGTTATTTTGTTTGTTCACGTAGTACTTGAGACGTACGTCGGCATGTTTCCAATGTTCCTCAGGATCGATGGTAGCCAATTTTTTCATGTCATACACTTCAATCTTAATAAGGTGTGTCGCAGTTGCCCCATCATCTACATTCGTTGAGATGTATGACATACCACCGTCCTTCGTTGATCGCCCAACACTGGACGAATTTAATTTGACTCTTTTCTTCTTCGGTTCTTCAAAGAATTCATCCAATGAATCATTGTTCGGTCTTTTGGTTGAATACCGAGGAGAAAGTGAGGTGTCATCATCGGAGGGCGGGAAGTAGTAATGTTTGAAGGTGTTTTCTTCCACGTCTACGTTTATGTCGTTGTTCTTCATACAGCATGCAAGCTATAACAAAGAAGTATACAATAAACATGAATGAAACACACATGAGGGGGACTAAAGTCGAAATACAGAGAACAAAACCAAGACAATAATAGAAAGTTAATAATACAAGCAATACTTACATCCATGTTTCTTCCAATGTGGTTGAACGTGGAGGTGTTGTCAAGACTCGCTAGAAGCAGTAATTGGTACGGAAACGTTGAAATGTACGCGTTTTATAGCAATCTTAACTACTTAAAAATTACATTAACAATTAGAAAGCAGTCTTACTAGAAACATCCATACTTACATTAGACTAATATTAATTTTATTACAATAGCTACGTGACACTATTAAGATCACGTTAAAAAGCAATTAACAAAATATTTGGAATATTTGGGAAAAATCCATTCACATTACAAAATGTTATTTGACCATTACAAAGTAGCCTATGTTTGAATGAAAGCTGATTTTGGTGTAGATTTCAGTAAGAAACAGTCTGAAATACCTACATATAAAGAGATAAGTACAACATGATCGCAACGAAATATCAAAACCACGACAATGTGTTTACACTCGGTGCAGTAGATCGGTAATTAGGTGATTAAGGAGCCCAGACTTAGCAATGAATGCAGGTGATTAAGGACAATAGCAGTTCCGACTGGGAGAGGTGATTAGCAAACAACAAGCTAATGATGTGATTAACGTAATCATGTAGGAGCACTATGGAGGATCGCGTATCTCTGAAACGGTGAGAGATACGACTTCGGGACCCAGCGCAATCGATTTAGATGGGGTGTTTCACTTTTTTTTTTTTTTTTTTTTTTTTTTTTTTTTTTTTTTTTTTTTTAGCCGGAGCAATGCCTTGGAGGCAGGATCAGGAGTGGCTGAGCTGACAGCGTGGGGAAAATGCACAATACTCCCTTCACTTGCGCGGTGTCAGTGCAGTGTCAATAGGGCATAAAAATAAAACGCAAAGCGTTGCGTAGATGGAGCCACGAGCACACTCCGTAAACAGAAAAGCAAAACGAAACGTCATTTTTTAAGATATCACAAATTTCTAGATATTTTGATTAATTTAATTTAATTTCTCAAAGCTATAGTAAAACTGTAATGATGATGATGATACGAGTGTATCGTGGCATCATATGGACATTTCAAAATAGCAGACCTAAATAATCTGTTAAAACAGCGTGGCGCGAGCCTGAAGGAATTTGGTGGAAAGGTACGTATCTACATGTTGATATTTGGCTTTATGTGCTAATTTAAAGTTTCATCATCATCATCAACAGCCTACTCTAGTCCACTGCTGGACAAATTAAAGTTTATTAAACAAAAATCTTGTAAAATCATCCAATATTAATCAAAACAATCATTATTTATTTATAAAATTATAGTCATTGAAAGCAATAAATGTAGGTTATCTTATGTTTAGAACAAAATCATCTTTAAGTAGTACACGTAGACGTCGTGTTTTTGAATTATTTATTTTTTGTAACTGTGCAAGTGGCGGTTCTAGTGGTAAAACATTGCAGGATTATCGCCTATTAAAGAATAAGAATACGACTCCGTGTAGTGCAAAGTTACCCTTTTACATCAGTCTGCTATACTATAACGTCCCCAAGGTTAGCATTAACAGCACATCAAAAACCCTCTAGTAACATTATAGTTAGGTGAGATGTCTAATGGGTGATTGCTGACCACTTATTATCATCAGGTAATCCGTTTGCCCGTTTACTTATATCACCACATAAAAACATATCTATGTAGCTAGCTATAATTACTAATTTCAATATGTAAGATGAAAAACTATATGTACCTACTAACTAATGATTTGACTAAATGATGATACATCGTATGTACGTATAACTAATGTTCTAATCTAAAAGCTTTAAGAGCTATTCACGACAATGTTTCAGAATTCAGAAGTTGGGATCGATTAAGCACGTTTACGCCGCTGCAGTGTCGAGCCCCATGTTTAAAGATCTAATTTTCTAATATGTAATTTTACATACCTTCAATAGATAGATGTAAGTATGTAATGTAATAAATAAATAAAATAAAATAAAAACAGCCTTTAATTCTACCACTCATACACAATCATTGATAAATTAAAAAAAAATTAACATGTCATTTTTCCATTATTTCTCTAAATTATTATAGGTATGTCAATATTTATTATATATTCTTTTTTTTTTAGTAGTTGCCTTCTCTGGCATAGGCCTCCCCCAATTTCCTCCAGTGTTCCCTGTCTTGTGTTCCTTATTCCTTATGTAAGTATGTATGTAAGTAAAAATATATACAGGGTAATTATGTTATTCCCAATTTTATTTTCATGTTTTTTCTACTCCCATTTCGTAATTTGTTCAGAACCACAATCAATAACATAAAGAGGTTCATTCGTCATGGCCGTGTGAAAATAGTGTTTTAATGAAATATTAAATAACAGTTTTAGATTGTAATATGTAAATTTTTCTTTGTTGTATGATACTGCATACAAGAACTCTTTCGTATTAAATGCACTACATTTCACTGGCCAACTACTTGGTAATATAGCCATTAAAAAACTCAACACCCAACACACAACCAACAATACGTCAAACATATCTACGGTTTCCATAGTTACCAATAACATGTTCAGCTGTCATGGCGTCTGTTGAAGTATCCGTAATGGTTTGTATTTTATGTTTATATGTTTCATGGCCGAAGAAAAAAATATTGTGTGCAACGCACGTAAAAGCGATTTTAACACTCGAACGATCTATTATGAACTTCAACTTCGTTACATAAACAGTTCTCATGTTAAAATCGCTATCATTACGTGGCCGTTGCATAAACTACTATTCTCGTAGAGTGTGGCGTATCGATTTCAAAGATGTGAAAGAGATATTTCAGTGGAACAGCAGCACACATAAACATTTTCCTGGTAAAATTCACATTAAGCAAGGTGACGTAATTTTCCCGTTGCCTTTCTAAATTTATACATTGAAAATAAACACGTAAAATGTGGACTATAAAATCGTACCAGATGCATACGACATGACTTTACGGGATGAACGTACGCAATGCAAAAAGCTCCACCTTTGGAGTCGATCCAAATAACAAAATAATTGAGCATTAAGACTGATATATTTACAAGTATTTTTGTACAAGTTTTTTTTAGAACTTGATTGTTTTTGTAAGTTTCCTATGTTTGTAGATAAAGCGCAATAAATACAAATATTAAAATCTGAATGTTTGTTATTTGATGACGTTCACAAGCTGGACCGATTTGCATGAAATACAGATGACTGCAGAAAGATATTTTACACCGAGATATTATTAGCAGCCAACAACGAGAAACGCGTCCGATCTATGCAAAGAAATCAGAATAGTGGCGCCCTCTCTTCTAAAATGATCATGTGAACACTGGACAGTGAGCCAAAGGGTTGTTCAAATGCACTTACCTATTGTTCCATACATTTGAGAGTTTCTCCCGCGCTTTTGTGGCATCCATGTCAGCTTTGTTTCGTTTTGTCTTGCAAATTGTTTTACAGTAGTGTTTTTCTAGTAAGAATGGTGTTTCTTGCTCGAAGAACTTCGACAAGATGTGAATAATGTGTGGGACAGTGAAGTAAAGTCAAATAAGACGCTGCAGCCCGATTCGTACTTGGCTGGACTTTGAAGAGCCATACTGCGTCCGGGACGCCTTCTTTGGTTTGGATGGTGTAGAAGCGTGGAAGATTCTCCTAGATAGCATTGAAATGTATCACACAAGCATTTTAATGAAGACTTGAAAAAGTTTTTTACATCAGACATGGTTGTATGGGCTCAGATCCCTTTGCCTTAAAAAAATACAACAGCCATACATTTGACATTTCAAAATGCATGGGAAAATGCTCCACAGCATGCGCCAACTTGCAGATTCCATGTAAAACTTATCTAGGTAATAGCGAGAAATCTACATAGGGTGAATTTCAAAACGTTAGTAAACCCAATAAACACCTACTTCACATCAACTATTTGCGACAAAGAAGTTTAACAAATAAGCAATGAAATCGCACATAAACTTTAGGTAAGTAAGTAAGTAGTTAATAAGTAGTAAGTACGAGTATTAGCAGCACAACAAATCAACTAAGTAAGGTTAGAAAAAAACACTTATAAACACCGAGGTTAAAAGATAGGAATACAGATGGGATCTTGGAAACAACAAGCATCATAAATGTTTTAATTAAGTTAATGGTCCTCGGGTATACTGGCAACACAGATGGGAAAGTGGCATGGTATTTATTGCGCGGGATACTGATAGCCATGAAATTAGACCCACCTCTCAGACCACCGCGGGAAGCATGCCCGACGGCGCACGCAGCTTTGGAACACCTGCCATACCAATAAAAAGTTTAAAATCTAAATAAAAGAGCTTATTGCCTAAATCATCAGAAAAAAATCCACAATTTCAAATCCCATCTAAGTCCTCGAAAACCTTCTAATACATATAGTGAGGTGAGATGGCTATGGACGACGGTGCTGTTACAGTGGCCCGTTTGCCCATCAGCTGTCCACAGAGATATAATAAAGCAAAATTACAGAAGAAAACGTAATTATTCATCGGGATAACCGTCAGTACTTAGTCAGTAAATTATATTCCAATGCAATTTGAATCTTTAAACTCGGCTAATTTGAACAATACTCACCACGGGTGGCAACTGGGAATTAATAATTCTGATTTGCCACCACGGACGGTGGCGACTGGGAAAAAATTCCATTTGCCACCAGTGGTGGCGAAACAGGTGGTAGAAACTAGAGGAATATAGGATTAAATGGAATCTCTTCGCCCCATCTACACAATGATAATACGCGATATAAGTAACTATAACTATATGTACAGGTACCTATTATACGCTACAGTATTAGTAGAGTCATTACAGGGTTCGTATTGTATGATTCATAACATAAAGCACTGGAATGAAAGCAGAAAGCAGCTCGAGGCTTTATTCAAATGATATAGTGTAGGTATCTCGAATGTGGCATAAACCAAATGGCCACACTTGAGTCAAGCCGAGCAACTCCCATAATTGATTCTGTCGATATCAATCATGCACAACTGCACAACACTGCGGAACCCTAGAGCAAAAACCAGATTTGCTCTTAGGTGGTCCGCTGTTTAGAAAGCGGAGAAATCTAATTTAACTGAAAAACCGCTCATAGATTAAGTGAGTATTATGTACGTAGAGAAAAGTACCTATCGTGCAAGGGCAACATTTATGATTGAGATTGTCTCAAAAACAATTTAGCCGATTCTAAAATTTTGTATAGCATTTAGAATCGGTCCATTTTTATCCGGTATTTAAATACAGATATTAAGTTATACTTCAGCTTAGGTAATGCTTAGGTATAATACAAACCGCACGGTACGGTTGAGATTTTCTCAAAATCAAGTCGGCCGATTCTTATTATTTTATAACATTTACAAAAGTACAAAACTATATGTTTTAAGGAACGTAGGTACACACCAGGAGCATTCATTTTGCGAACGAGAGTTTGCTCGCGTAGCAAACTCGAGCACATTCTTTCGCGAACAAAACATTTGGTGAGTACTTTGAAACGAATAACCGGAACAAATGCTAGAAGTTTTGCGAAAAAAAGTTTGGTTCGCGAAAGAGTTTGCTCGCGTAGTGAACGTTCGCTCACCAAATGCTCGCTAACCAAAGTTCGCATAACAAATTCTCGCGGTGAGTACCGTTTTTAGAATCGGTCCATTCGTTTTTTTTAATTTGATTTTTTTCCGGTATTAAATACAGATATTTAGTTATATTTCAGCTTAGGTAAAGCTTAGGTATAATACAAACATGTTTACGTTTCAGACTGATACTATAAAATCCGACTAGACATGGCGCAGTGGCGAAAATACGGGGTGAACGCTCTCGTAAAGTCTAGGGAAAAAGGACTGGCTTCGTCTCTAGATTTTCTGAGAACAACTACTTTAATTTACTCTCAATTCAAATGCAATTGAGTTTCCCACTACAGTTTATGAATAAATCATTTTTCAGGACTGTTGTAATACGGTTACAAAAAATTTTTTTTTTCAGGAAACGATCAAAGTACCTGATCAAACGGATGTTCGCGATGGTTTCGCCATTAATTAATAAACTTCACAGTGAATTATTAATATAACATTAATAAACCAACAGTGCAAAAAAAGTGTCTAGTTCAAGTTCACAATATGACATTTCAGCAACTTGCGAACAAAGTAATCAATGGTTTTGCGATAACGTTGTGTTAATGACAATTTTCTTGTGCTCGCTTGAAATCATACAAATGTCGATTGGTACTTTACCTACCACAATCGCCTTGTAGGTTTATGTATACCTAAGTAATCTAAGAAATAAAAGTCATAGTGCCGTACCTATAAATATACATTGTAAAACATTACCTAGCTGCGGATTATGCATGCATGTGTGCTAATTTTCACAACTTTGTTCGATGTGCACGGTCAAAGCAACAATCTGCCCAGCTACTACTCAGTATGATTCAACTATTGTAATATTAATAGTAAAATTATCTACAAAAAATTAAGTAGGTAACAATAGCCCTAGTAGGCTACACATTAACACATTTTCATTTTTTATACCTAGTTTTGAAAGTCTAGATCTTATACTTATCTTATGATAGGGGGCCGGGAATAATCCCAGCGGCACTTCGAACCTTGAGGATATTTTGTGCCTACCCCATTTTACACACCGGTCATCTCAGTGTGCAGGTTTCGTCACGATGTTTTCCTTCACCGTTAGAGCAGTCGGTAAATGTACGTAAGTCTTCGAAAAATACGAAAAACTCATTGGTACATGGCACTGCATGGTTTCGAACCCGGATCACCCGCATGGGAGTCCGGTGTCCTAGCCACTGTGTAACCGACGCTCCAAAAAAAAGTCTAGATACTTTTGATTTCAGATTTGTATCGAGTAAGTACTACAAAGTAGTATAGGTACCTCCTCAGACCATCGCAATAAGTACAAGAGAGACACCATTCAATTTATTAATGTGAAATTGCCGATCAGTAAGCAGAAGCGTCGCCCACTCTTAAACAGGGTTGGTTGTAGGAAACGAGTTGTCAAATTTCAATTTTTACCGATCTTGTTTCCTTTTACACAATAGTTATCTGAAATTCTATATTTTTAATTTAATTAATAAATATCTACAAATCAACACTAATCTAGTACTCTATTAAAGCTATAATATATAAAAAATCCCGCGCATTAGGTAGTTCCTTCATAGTACCTATACCTCTTGAACATATAAAAACGAAAGAGGATCACAAATCCGGCCCTATGTTAAAAATTTTCGGACAAAAAGCTATGTTTGATATAATAAGTGGTAAGTAATTACTGAAATTAGGGATATAAAAGTCGATCTACCTTACCTAGGTCTATTTTCCTGAAAAAGAACTAACTAACTTCTATAAACAAACCGTGAGAACAGTAAGAAAGGAATTTAAATTGTGTGGAAATATTAAATTGTGTAGTACCAATAACTAGACAAGTCCTAAAAGCTTTCTTGATAAAATAGACCCAAAGCCAAAGCTTACACCCAACAAAAAAGTAAATATCTATCGAATTGCAACAATTTTTATGAAACCCTTTTAATAAGAGCGACATCCCGAATGCACCTCTGCCGTCAACCACGTCGCAAGCGCAGCTCCAGCCCTTTGATTGTTATTTATGGCCGGAGACGCCCCAACCTCTTCCTCATCTCATGAATATTAAACAGAGGCCATAATGATGGGTTGTCGCGTCTCCAATGCAGGAGATAGGTATTGGCCAATAAAGTCCTAGGTAATATCCTAACTACGAGTATTCCTACATACGAATCATAGGCCCTACGCGTCGGCAACAGATCGCGGTTGCCCTTGATAACTAATTTGACGATTATAGAGATCTCTATGATGTCATATTGTGTCGCCGTAGTTGGGTCATGACCATGACCCGTTAGGTCACAGAGATCTATCTACCTAAACCTACTACCTACCTACATAGGTAACGTAAAATTATAACTAAAAACTACACGGTCTCACTTAACAAAAACTTTCGCAGGAGATGAATGTGAACAATTCTGTACAAAAATATTTTAATTTGGCGAATAAAATAAAATAAATAGAGTTCAATTGAGAATCTCCGTACAAAAAACGACCGATTTATATGAAAAGTCTGAACTTTACAAAACTTTTTGGATAAAGTTTTACATACTCGATCTTCTTCGTAAAAGTGTAGGGAATGTTTTTGTTAACAATCATACTGAGCAACCATACCTAAAAATTATAATGTGTGCGATATTATAGATAACCTCTGACATACTGATAGCATTGTATTTATTAAGTATAGTGAATTAGAGGTAAATGTTATCTCTACATTAGTCACTTTATCATCACAAAGTAATAAACGTAAAAATAGATCCACCTTATCATTAATTTGATTAACACGTGTGAATTACGTAATAACACCGGGAAATTACAGAACATTTCAGGAGTCTACATAACCTACCCCTACGGCCTACATAGGCACGTAAGAAAGTTCTGGAAGGTCAGTCACGAACAAATTCAAAATGAATTTAGCGAATGAATACTTAGGTACTGAAATCCAATGATTACGCATGATGACTTGGATAAATAAATGTTACATACAATACATCTGTGAAGGTACATATTGTCATTAGACAGAGGACATTGACCTACAAGTAGTATGAAGGTCACGACATGACCTAATACCGGTAAAATACACTAAATGCATTTCTCCCACTTCCACCAGGAAAAATTTCAGCAATGTTTCATTAATTTACAGCAATTTATGTACGCCTAGAATACGTGCTGTATTCTAGGCGTAAAGAGTGGTTAATTGGTAAGTTAGGCACGCAATGTAATTGGTGAGTTAGGTAAACAGGTGTAAGTATGGTAGTACGTTTACAAACCTGTTTTCGAGCTGGCACCTTCAAAATCCCACACCAGGGGAGCACATCACAAGTAACACTTCACGTATTAATCGCGGTGATAGCGCGAACGAGAGCGAAAGTGAGTTTGTTTTTTGTTTCCCCGTGTTTACATGTGCGACAGCACGGCGTGAGCCGTTCGACTGGCCGGCCGCTGAGGACGCACGAAGGTCGCTCGTCATCACCGCGCATGCGTAGTGATGTCCACACGCCACGCTGCCAATCTTCGTGACCTTAGTTCAACTTTTGGCTGCGATCGTCCGCATAGTTCACCGGTCATGCTGCTATCACAACACAATACACAACCTACCAATGAGATGCAAGCCCTTGTTGATGCCATCATGGCGCGGTTACAGGGAGGAAGTCAAAAGGGTCCTGACCCCCTTCCAAAAACCTCGACTCCTATATAGAAAAGAACCTAAAAGTCGTTGCGATCCCAGAAATAATCGACAGTTTTCTACAAATAAGTGAGGCCTAATATAGGACCGCGGCTGATCTTGGCAGAATCCAAAGTTACAGTGAAAGAATCCAGGCAGCTGATACCAATAGTACCTAAGGAAGATAAAATACCTAACTGTTGCCAGCCAGCTACCTGTTGCCTATGCCTCCAGAAAGAGGAAACGCCATATCTGCAGAGCTTGCATGCATCTTTGGTGGTCAACAGAAGATTCCCTAGGTTTTCTAGCAGGTCTGTAGGCAGGGGGTGGTTTTGGGGGTTGAACCCCCCCCCCCCCCCCCCCCTCAAAATTGCTTAAACAGGATCCTGCGCAGCGACCTTCCACCAACCTTCCACAGCAATTTAGGCACTTTTGAGCTGCGATGAGTGAGCGCATGCGACTGTCTAATATCTGAAACTCATCAACACCTGTGAACCCTCCCTGGTTGCTGATCCTGGCTACGGGAATGTTTTATAGTCCAGGTATTAATACCAAGTCAAGTCAAGTAATGTTACTGTCCATTCCTTAGCACGAAGTGCCGAAATGCCACCATCAAAAATTAATTGGAAGATTATGATCTTCCAATTAATGAAACTATCCTTCCTACTGAACTCTACATCCATCCCGGCAACCATCGATTAATTTGCGGGTAGGTATAGGTATACCTGTGGTAGGCAAAAATGTGATGTCAGAATTTCGATTTTAATAAAATCCTAAAATGGACCCAGTTTAGTGGTTACTAAAATTGAAAAAATTCTACCACAAGTATTTCATAAAACTTTTTATTGTAGGTAAATAAATAAATATACTCTTACTCTATTCATGTACATAACAATTCATTGAATGTGCTTGGCTTGCTACTATTACTATTTATTTAACAGTACCTACCTACGTATTTACATAGCACCTTCTAAGGTTTTAACAAACAAAAATTACCTAAGTTTTAACGGGATTTAAGAACGTGTTGCCCTGATATGTCAAATTAAGATATCTATGTCTACGTATGATTTTCATAAAAAGTTGACCGATTGGCGCAAGTGGGGATAATTACATTATTTCAAGTCCATTGGCATCCTTTGTGATTGTAAATCATTCTGGATTTGGTACTCCTTCGGGAGGAGCAAGCAAATCCGAGGGTGAGTGGCGTGTACTTCTTCCTCTATTATTATTTTAGTTTAGAGAATTATTAAGCCTACTAGTAACATCTACCGGCGATTGCGGAAACTATTTAATTAACACTACCACAATTTGGTGGTTGTGTTTATGTTAGATTTTAAGATAATATAAATTGTGTTTAATAAAATACTAGTATCTAAGTGATATTCCTAGGGCTACAACCAATGACTAGATAGAAAGAACTTTCAACACCCACTGAGCAATAAATATCACGGACGTGTAACTTGATCACGAGTACAAATTAACGAGTAGATTGTAGAGTCTCTTTCTAATTTCCTTAGTGGCCGGTGCTCGAGGGGTCCCGGTCTCGCCGGCAGGGTTAGCACACAACTCCAACAGTTCGATGAGCACTCCAGGCGTCCGAGGACCCAGCAGCAGCCCTGGCACCATCACCCGTCCTGACATCATCCAACCAAGAAATATCCTCTCGCAAACTATCTGCAAGTTATTATTTACCACCCCATGTTGACATTTATAAGTTATCAAGTTACAAAATGACCTGCAGTCTAAGAAATCACAGTCGCTATGCCGTTTACAATCAGATCCGTCGCCAGTTATTCTACTAGCCACGCTGTGCGGATGAACAGAATCGAGATTGAGATACATAACTTTTTTAGAATCATCTGTGACTACAAAATTATTCAATTTTATATTGCAAATTAGTAATGGCTCTGGAAGATCGTTATCTAAATGTAACAAAAAGTCCATAATCATAATGGATATCTTAATTCTTCTCTCCCACTCGCCTTGCCTGTCATACAATGCCATTAAATGCCAAAATCCTGGTATGAAATTTAATTTTTGCATAGCATACAATGGACCACAAGTTCCCAGTAATTTTGGGAAAATTTCAAATTTTTCAAACAGCAATAGTGCAAGATATTCATTGTCTTGAAAAAGAGACCAAATGTTTTCCATTTCAGAGTAACTGTTATACCGTTTACTATACTGATGATGTGACATTCTTTTAACATCAATATCGGTAATGGAAACATTAAATTTTAATTTAACAGCAGTTTTGATCAATTTAATGAAATCATCTTCTGAAGGGATACGAGTAACTTTGTTTGACGCATCTAACCATAGTTGCGTTCTGGGTAGTCGGATTATCTTGACAGATTTGAAGATTGCACTGTAATTTTTCCATGTTCCTGTGAAGACAGCCTCCTTTACTTGGTATTGGTTTCGGCAAGAGAGAGAAGATATTCCTTCTGGCTGGCACAGATCTT
The DNA here is from genome assembly GCA_947369225.1 of Hofmannophila pseudospretella. NCBI lineage: Eukaryota > Metazoa > Arthropoda > Insecta > Lepidoptera > Oecophoridae > Hofmannophila > Hofmannophila pseudospretella. Next base: position 5,481,948 of record OX376323.1, on the reverse strand, counting down.
GACACAAGTTGCCAACTGATTGGCCACTGGCATAGCTGGAACACTGGAAATGTTTTAAATACAGTTATAGAAAATAACATTTCTAAATAGATATCTAATAATTAGGTGGATGTTTCTTGATCTAGCTAGGTGGAGGTGTCTTATTAGCACAGCGCATTTCCCTCGCCATGTAGCGCCGCATTTTGGGTACTTTCGGCCAGGGCGCTATTTGAATGAAATTATATTATATAATTTTATATGATTTATAATTGTAATTTTTTGACATTTAATTTTTACCAATATTTTTGTCTTGTAATTTGATTATTGATAAAATTATTAAAACTAGTTGGATACCCGGTTATTTAAGGACTCTGAGAATACCAAGTAGGTAGGAAAAAGAACCTAACTTATCTAAATAAAATAGCGTGTTAAAACACTTACCAAGCTTTGTACCTGCTGTCGGGGTTCCATATCCGTACACATCAATTTCCATCTCAACAAAATCACTACGACCAAGGCACCTAACAACACCAGAATTCTTCGCCGCTTCAGGGATTTGGCCAGCAGTGCAAATTTCCACGCGCAAAGGGGTTGCACTTTCATATTTTCAATTGGATCAAAGTTAAGTATAATTTAAGCATTTTTAATACCCGGCATAAAACCCTTAGGCAGAAAATTATTTATTACTTAGGTACACGATATGTTTAACATTTTTTCTTGTTGACCAGCGGAGCAGTTCATAGTTTACAACTACATATGACCAAAATCATCGAAACACGTATGAATGAGTCGCCAACAACCGCAATGCAGCAATAACAAAACCAGCTGGCTGTCAGCGTCAGTCCAGTTAGGGGTTGGGGTGCGTGCTGTCAATTCAATGCTTTAGGTAGGTACCTATAAACTATGTACTTATAAACAAAAGTGAGTCGGCACATCAAATACAAAGGTGTGGGTAAACGAAATTATGTGGAAAAGCGGACTCACGTAAAGATTACTTTTATATGCTCATCTTTGGTCTAACTAACAATAGGTTAACGCAAAGCATATAACGCCATCTGTTTTCATTTACAAGCATCACTGCAATGTATGGCGGTGCGCTTATAAGTAAGTTAATATTTACGTCCAATGCTAGGTGGCGCGCTCTGTTTTACTATGTCACATCCGGTTACATTGACGTCACGAGGAACGGTCAAAAATTAGGCATAATTAATAGGAGCACGAAAGAACACGCCCTTAAAAGCTTGCCTATAGCACAAATGTGTTTCTGATAATAGGGCGGGCGAGTGGCGAGTTTTTTAACGGCTGTTAATGGGAGGTGAAATGACCCCGCCATAGCTCGCTATGGCCTACAATTCGTTGAAATATATGGAACCTTAGAGAAGTGTAATAGTTGTATGCTGAAAGGGGAAGTCAGTCAGTGGAAGGGAGGCAAATGAAAATTGACAGGCATCAATAACAAGACATCATTCCAATCCACACCACTAATGGTAGTAGACTTTTCGCTTGATACAATCACCCAAAACCAGATAATAAATAATACTACTACGAGTATCTGTTCATTCCATACGATATAAATGCTTGTGAATATAACCCAATAGGAGCACAAATTCTCTTTTATAGAGGCAATAGAGAGGTTGCATCGAATTTCAGTTTTTTTTAATGGGAGATGAATATTTAAAGGGGGGTCATGACCCACCTTGACACCCCCCGCGACCACGCCTGAATACTTTAATAGTGTACGACACATCAAGTGTGGAAGACACAGCAAGCTATACTCTGTGGAACCCTGTCACAATAAGTGTTTGTTATGTTTCCATGACGTATGGATATGGATGTAAAAAATTTAAAGCGACAAAATAAGGGTCTGTGTTGTCCACTGTACACTCAGATTCACTTCCACTTTCAATGTGTGCATGTACCGTGACATCGTGTTCCTCATGTAACATATTCGCTTGTGTGAGTATGACAATGGGTGCTGTGGAAACTACCAGAAACCTTTATAAATCCAACGCTGCCCCTCCCTAACTATAAAATCCACAGAACACCAACAGTTCAGTTACAAGTTCGATGATGAAAGTAACTAGAATTACCGGCTGGTTTTTTTATTATGTAAAATGCCACTACCTACATTTTAAATTGGTTACCTATTCCTACGTGCAACCAAACAAGTCTACACAGGCAGGTTAGACCTATGTTTGAGAGCCACAGAAAATTGTGTAGAAAGAAACTTACGTCTCTTTTTTAGGTTAACTTTTAATTATTAACAATAAAAAAACCAAAATAACAAGCTCGTTTTGACGTTTTATTCATGTAAATTTGCCGATATAATTAATACAAATTATGGTCAATTGGGATCTATGATAAATAATACAACTATTAGCTGGTTTTAGGAGGCACTCTCACTGCCTCTGATCAACTGTTAACTCCAGCCATTGTTAAATTTAGATGACTCATCGAAATATAAAAAGGCAGTCTCGGAGGTGTGGCGTTACAAATACTGTCTTACACCTAAAGTTTACATTATGAGATTTCTATTGTGATTATGGCACCAATTCTGGGGTATCACTCGCTAAATTAAAACATCGCTAAACGAAATGTCACCCCTCACTCTTACAAAAGATAGCATTACGAGTGAGCGAGACAGTTTAATTTAGTTTTAGATTTAGCAGCCACCCCAGAATTGACGCCAGTGATAGATAAAACACAAACTTAAACTATATGAACATACTACCTGAATGGCTACAGTATGCATGACTTGAGACTTGATTACTTTAAATTCCTCACTTCCTAGGTGGTTTAAGTGCAGAGCTATATCAACTAATAAATTCCTAAAAGGTTAATGTGACAGACCTATATTGTCTACATGTCATACATCACAATTTTTCCTAAAGCTATCTGTACAGATTGGGTAATTTAGTATGTGTATTATTATTATAATGCCAATTACTCAACCAAATCAATGTTGCCACTGACTTGAGCAGCAGGTGCATCTTATACATCACTGCTTTAATGGGGAACTGCGGTCGGTATCGTCCAATAGTTGCATACAATTTATTTTGGGTCAAGGATTGCTAACAAAACAGTCTAATTACAAATTAAATTAATCATAAAATCATACATAAACTTTGATTACAATGTGGATAAAACACTGAAATACTTTGTATGTCGACACTATAGATTTCTTGAATGTAAACCATTCAATGGAGGCAGAGAGCAAGTGTATATTATTCCTCAGACTCTTTTTGTTCAGGTGGCGTTACTTTTAACCATTCGTGCTGAAGGCACTCATATGCAGTGGCACGCCGATTAGGATCAAAATCAAGCATGGGTTTTAAGAAATCAGCAAATTCCTCTGCATCTTTTTGACTCCATTCATATTTATCAGTAAGAACAGACACTAACCCCCAAGGTTTCAGCCCTGTTATATTCCTTAGTTCACCTTTTTTGTTAAAGAAGACTTTTGAAAATTTCCCTGATGCAGCAATGCGCTTAGGTATATCTCCAAGCAGCTCTATGATGTGAGCAAGGTGATCCTCATCCCGAGAATAGCCATCACCAGAATGAGGCTCAAACAAATAGTCTCCAGTGGCTAACTCAAAAGCCATGCAAGCAGTGCTCCATATATCAGCAGATGTCCCATATCCTGCACTCAATAAAACCTCCAGTGAGCGATACTGCCTCGTTTGAATGTCTTCAGTGAAATGTTTATGCACCCAGCAAGCATTGCCAAGATCAGCAATCTTTACTTCTAACTCACATACATCAAATGCAGGATCAGGAATTTTTTCGGTTGATTTACCTTTAGTTGACTGAGAATTAAAAGAAGGCGGAGTATCAGTCAATTCTCCCTCAGACATCGGGGTGCCTGCATCGTCTCCACAACCATACTGCTTAGTGCGTACCTGTACAGCATCAGCATCAGTATCAAACGCCTCATCGTCTGCTTGTTGGGTGTCTGAACACCCGTTCACAGTAGGATCATTCTCAGAGCGAGTGGTTTCAATTACACTAGCTTCTTCCGGTGTCTGGGGAGATGACTCTCTCAATGATGACTCATTGTCCTGGGACATTGGAGCAGACTCACTATTATTTTCAACCTTTTTCTGTTCCTCTATCTCTTCAATTTGTTCCATCTGTTTCTTAAGTAGCATTGACTGACGTTTAGCTTTCTTCTTTAATTTTTTCTTTTTATTTCTACTCATTTTTGCAGTCACTACTTGTTCTTGAAATTCCTTCGGTGCAGTACTAATCAGGGAATGAGGCAGCCTCAAGCCCAAGGAATGTAGTTCTGTGGCCTCTGCTGCCAGTTTGCGTATGTAGTTCTCGTCTACACAAACCAATACATTTTCAGGCTTAATGTCAGTGTGAATTATCTTACATTTTGTATGCAGGTAATCCAAGCCCTCCAGTACTTGCCGAATAATGGTTTTGACATTATCTCGTGGAATACCTCTGTAGTTTGATTTGAGTATCAGTTTCAGAAGATGATGGCCAAGGACTTCAAACACCATGCACACATGAGTCCCATTCACACCAGTTATTTTAAAATCATTAAGCAATTGAACGGTTTTATTCCGCTTGGGATCGGTAGGGTCGCTGTCGCGGACTGCTTTCAGTATTTTAATTTCATCTAGAGCCGTTTCCGTAAAATGGGGCGCGGATTTGACAACTTTCAGCGCAACGAACCTTTTATCGACGAGGTCCCAGCACAGCCACACGGTGGAAAAATGCCCCCAGCCCAGCTTGCGGGTGACGTGGTAGCGGGTGAGGAACAGGTCACCGATCTTGACAGGGTGGTAGCCCCCCTTACAGTAGTCGGCGCTATCCTCCTGCTCCTCGTCGTCGCTGGAGTACTGCTCGTCGTCCTCCTCGATCGTTTCATTAGACGAGCTGTGCGACGGCTCGAGCCGCATTTGATTTTGGTTGCGCAGCCCGTTTCCTTGCCCACCAGGGCCGTGCTCCTCCTCGCGATTTTTCTTCTTACCCAGTTTATGACGTTTCTTTTTCGCCTGGATGGCGAGTACTCTTCTATTTACGTCTGATTTAGAACTCATTTAGTAAATTAAACACACTCAACGACTTCCAATAAATAAAAAAATTATCTTTTCATTTCAATCTTTTTGTTTGAGTATGGCGGCCGGTCGCAGAACAAAATGCGCTCGAACAAGAAAGATTCATTCAGTGTTACTGTAGCGAAAAAATATTTCATGAATATTTTTTAAATAGTAGTTCTTGGTGGCTCAAAATACAAGTCTTATATTGACATCGATTCTGTGCGATAACAATGATCACTAAACGAAACATCCCACTCGCTCTTAGACGATCTATTGTAGTTTAAATGAGTGTGACAGTAAATCGCCCTGCTCCGAAAAATTTTCGTGAATTCTCGGAAAGAATTCAACGGCGCAGTGCGTGAGCGTGCAGAAGTTTAATGGAATCAAAATACATAAATATATACATACTTTCTGCATATATTTCAGATTATTATTTGTCTTTAAAAGGAATATATATTTTTTTAATATCTCAAAAATTATAAATTTTTTCAACGACCTCAATTAGCTAGTACCTACATAGATATCGTTGATTTTTATACTTTATTTTAATTTTCCTGTAATATATAGGGGATTATCTACGAGTCTGAATTATTTCAGATACCTGAGATAGATGCGGGGCAAGCAAGTTTTTACAATTGTACCAAATTTCAAGTCTAAAACTTTAGTAGTTGCTGAGAAAACAGCTGTGACATACAGACAGACAGACAGACGGACGGAAGGACGGCCGGACGCCGAAGTCTCACTTTAGGGGTTCCTTTTTTACCATTATCTACATACTTAATAATAAAATAACTAACAAAAATTGATATTATTTTGGCTCCTTTTGTATATTCCGTTTAGTTTCTTTTAATTTAGCGGCTTTTTTCTCTTCCTTTGTTACTATCATTCTGACAAATAACATAATAATACCACTTAAAGCTATAAACGACCCAGAAACGTAAAAAGATGTACTGTAACCAAACTGTTCTTTAAGTACGCTCGCTGTTGGCGTACTAAATAAATTTCCTAAACCTAAAAACATTAATACAATACCCATAGCATTAGTCAACTTATCTAAACCATATATTGAAACCAATGAGATACTTCTCAAACTACTTGAAGCTGACATAAATATTCCAAATGCACTGCAATAAAAATACTGGTAATACAAATTATACGATAAAGTAGATGTAATTGTACTAACTCCTGCAGCCATTATAGAAAATCCCATCATTTTTAATGGATCTACAGCTATATAATTAGCTAATGTTCCAAACATCAATCTTCCTATTGCGTTTGTTAGCCCTATTACACTCACGAAAAAGCTGCAATGCGTAACGTCTATTCCTGCCTGCGAATTTCGATCTGACAAAAATATATAGGGCACTAACTGTCCAACGTGAGCTAAAAAACCACTGGTACATATAAATAAAAACGAAGTTCTCCTCAAAAGTGTTGGATCCATCATACTTGCGAGAGCCCTTCGTAACGCTGTGGTACAAACTCCTCGTTTTTCTCTTAAGTCATTAATAGTTATTGTCCGTGATACAGCTAATTGATATTCAAGGCCGGTTCTTTCCTCTGGAGAAGTTCCCCTGACACTTTTTTGATATGTCGGGAGTTTCTCCAATTTTCCTTCATAGAAAACGTCATCTCTGTAAATCGGACGAGCATCATCTGTATGCCCTTCCCATTGGCAACATCTTCCACAACAACTCTGCTTTTTAGGCTTTTGTACTTCTGTACCAAGAACCTCTATGTGTGTTTTTATTTTAGATTGCATGTTTGATCTAGATACGATAGATTGCACTTGTTTTAGCTGCTGACGACTAATACCACCATGTGTGTGAGCTATCAATGTTATTTTTGATGTCCCATGGTCAGCTGAAGTGCTAGGCTTGTTCAGAGAGTCGGCTTGCGCTGACTCTTCTTCAATGACCGCCATCGCAGTCGGGAAATGGGCATTAGACACAGCTTTAAACCATCGTTCTGCGGTATTAGCATGTGGACCACCTGGCTGCCTATCAGCTGACTCCTCGGCCAAGTTTGGTAGGAAGGTAACGGTACGCGTGGGATTCTCTTCCTCTTCTTCAGTCTTCATGACAGTCAAAGATAGAAGAGGTCGGTATGTCAAGCCTAGAAAAAAAATTGTGCCCAGCAATCCCGAGTGAAATAATGTCGTGCTACGCCAATCAGTCAGTTTAACTAACAATGTGTTTATCGGAAACATTATCATGACACCACAGCTTGATCCAATCGTCGTTACTGATAATGCGATTGCTCTTAATCTTTCAAAGTAGAATCCCACAACTAAATGAGCAGACATGTTGATGAGAGAGCACCCGAATGCGTTAAGCACGCCGTAAAATACAATAAGTGCTGCATAATTTGACGTAAAATATGAAGCAAGTAGACTAAATGAACTTATAATTGAACCCGTCATTATACATGCTCTGAATCCAAATCTGTTAATTAACGCAGATGTTAAAGGACTTACAATGTAGTACAATGCACTTTGTGTAGCATTTACTATAGCCGCTAGTGAGTTTGCAAGTTTAAAGTCTCTAGCAATGTCGCCAAGCAAAGCGCCAAATGTGAAACTGATTCCATCTATTATGAAAATGCTGGTAAATGAGGCTATGACAACGACCCATCCCCAACCACCGTCTTTAGGAACAAATATCTGTGCAGCGATTTCTGTTTCTTCACCACCTTCTCCTATTTCGCCACTTGCTGGGCTGAATACAACTCTGCTTATGACTTTGGAAACACTTGATTCTTTTAACGGCATTTTCTTAGAACATAATTTATACACTAAATAACTAAAATGCAATATTACAATATTAATATTGCTATAACCTCTCAGACTACATGCAGAAAGAAGATGTAATCAATCAGACAGAAGGTAATCACTTGACGTAATGTCGTTAGACTCACCTGTGCACTCAACTGCATTCATCAATCGCTTCTTTCCTACTTTTTCTTTATTTTCTTTATTATAAACTTTTTCAACTTTAGTACTCCAAAGAAGACTTTGAAATAAATAATAGAGTGATTAACTTAAATAAACTTCTTTTTGCTGAGAGATCTCACGGCATTGTCACAGTTGATTCTGTCAGCTTATAACAAGTTTTGCAGGATTACATAATATACTGCAGTTTCGTTATTATACTGTTGTCATTTTATTATTAATATATTTGTTACAAAATGTGATTGCTTAAAAAATATCAATAGTCCGAGACAACTAATGTCGCATGAAAACAGTGATCATCAGGATCATCTTTTAACAAGACCGAAGAGAGTAATTTCTAGACCTGATGAACTTCGTGGTGGCGAGGAAACAGAAATCGCTGCCCAGATATCGGTCCCACATGAAGGGGGATGGGGATGGATAGTTGTACTGGCTGCATTCTTTAATATATTTATACTTGATGGAATCTCGTATACATTTGGCAGTCTACTTCACGACGTTGCCAATGACCTCAAAGTTTCAGATTCTTTAGTGGCTCTAATGAACTCTATTGCTGTTGCATTATACTTCATCGCAAGTCCTCTAGCCTCAGCATTAATTAATAGATTCGGGTTTCGGGAATGCGCGATGACTGGTTCGGTGATATGTTCCTTTTCGTTATTTACTTCATATTTTACCACTACTTTTGCGTCTCTTTGTATTTTTTACGGTGCAATCGCTGGATTTGGATATTCACTCATCAATTTGTCATCTGGATTAGTAGTGGGCTTTTATTTCGAAAAATTACGGTCAATAGCCCTATCGATTGCAACTTGTGGTTCTAGTCTTGGAGTTATGACGTTATTTCCAACAAACACATTTTTAGTGAAGTTAGGTGGATGGCGTACCACAACATTATTTCATTCCGGTTTATTTGGCTTAGTGTTCTTTTTAAGCATGAGTTTCCGACCATTATTATCATTGGCCGTTATAAAGACCGAAGAGGACCCCACTTGCACTATGACCTACTTGCCGAGCTTAACGAATAGCGTCGTGCGACCGTCACAATCACGAACGAAGACCTCCGGTCTGGTATCAACAGCAACTGAGCGCTTATTTAGTGCCGTATCTAACGCCAACTTTCCGACTGCCGCTGCAGTCGTTGAAGAAGAAAGAACCTCATCACTCACACAACCTGGCCCTTCTACTGCCATTGCATCTAAACTTACATTGACAAACATTAAACCCCAAGCTAATATTAGCCCTGAACAGCTGAAAAAGGTACAGTCGATCATATCTAGAAGTAGTCAATATTCGGATAAAATAAGAACAAATGTGGATATATCAATCCGATTAGAAAAACATCCTAGGAAACGAAGTTTTTGGAGACGATTAGTTCATTGGGAGCCACATGCGGGTCATGCTCGTCCAATGTATCGAGATGACGCCTTTTACGAAGGAAAATTAGAACAGTTGCCAGTTTATCAGAAAAGTGTTATAGAAACTGCGGAAGAAACAAGAACTGGCCTCGAATATCAGTTAGCCGTATCGCGTGCAGTAACGACTCAGGATTTACGAGAAACACGTGGTTTCTTCACCACTGCAGTTAGAAGAGTTCTTGCAACAATGATGGACCCCACTCTTTTAAAAAAATGCTCATTTATGCTGTTGTGTAGTAGTGGTTTTTTAACGTACTTGGGATTTCTCGTACCGTATGTATATTTACAAGATAGAAACATAAAGGCAGGAGTTGATCCTAAACATTGTAATTTTTTTATAAGCGTAATAGGGCTAGCAAACGCATGTGGTAGATTAGTCTTAGGCTCATTAGCTAGCAAAATTGATCCTTTAAAATTATTCTCCTTTTCGTGTATGCTTGCCGGAGTAAGCACAATTTTGTCTGGTTTATCGTATAGTTTATATTATCAATATTTGTACTGCGGTATTTTTGGTTTCACTATATCCAGCGTTGCTTGTTTGAGAAGTATAATTTTAGTGTCTTTGTACGGTTTAGATAAGTTAACTAATGCTACAGGAATGATGTTAATATTTTTAGGTTTAGGAAATTTAGTCAGTACGCCGATAGCTGGTATAATAAAAAATAAATTTGGATACAGTATAGCATTTTATGTGGCTGGGACATTTATAACGATAAGTGGACTTATTTTAATGCCCGTCAGAACTTTGTCTGTGAGGGAAAATAAAAATGTTACTCCAGCTTACAATTTCGTTTATTATTAATATTATTTTACATCATATTTATAAACCGCCTCGCCTATAGGTACATACATACCTACCAACTCTCGGCAGTTCTATCAGCACCCACCCCATTCATACCCATGCAGTACTTCAATGAAAAACTTTACAGTTTACTCATTAGGTGTAAGGGTACGTTTTATGGCGCTCGCTATAATTTTCAGTTAGAAATTGTTTATGGTCTTCTTCATACGAAGAAGTGGTCATCTTAAGAAATGGACGCCGACCTCGGACCAATTATTTGGTCCGAGACGCCGACCTTCAAAACGCTATTGTCTATGATTGTGTGGATTGTGTGAATTTGTGTGTCCATGGCTAATAATACAATAGCACTTGTATGAATTTTGGCACACAACAACTAAAACTCGTCTGTGAACAAGGTGACAAAACAAATGAATATCTTATCTCTTCTTGCAGTGCTAATGAATATGAAACATTTTTGCCATTTGACGTTTGCCTTTTAAATTTTTTGTCAAATAAATTATTTTTTAAGCCGTATTATTGTATGAATTTTGACGAAATGACAAAAAACTTCGTTAATTTGTGTTCTTTTATAATAATAGTAAATTCTTTTTAATCATTTCAGTACAAACTGCTTTATTTTAAATTACTCTTAAAATCGCACGAATTCTCACGACATTTTTAACACTTTTTCTTTCGACATATATAGATACCAGAGTCTTCTAGACAGCATTGAAATGTCTCACACCAGCATTTTAATGAAGAATTGAAGAAAATTATTCACGAAAGATGTGGCTGTATGGGCTTGGATCCCTTTGCCTTTTTCAATAATATGGAAAAAAAACATACTAAAAAAATATTTTTTGGTGTAGGTACACTTCAGGCAGATGTCGCATGTCAGGTCAGGTCAGTCAGTCAGTCAGTCTCAGTTTTTTCGCGGTTTTTGTTACCTACTCATTATCGTTTACCTAGTTTTTTCGTTTTTGGAGAGAAAATTCTTATTTATTTAATTGTCTACTTTTTACCTACACTTGTAAGTATTAAGGGTTAATTATGTCTCAAACAACATTAACGTCTTTTTTCAATAGCCGTAAACGGCCTGCTTCAGAGGATATTGTTAGTTCCAAGAGTAAAATACCGCACATCGATCGTACTATATTAGAAAGCAATATCAAAGCGCTCCCCTTGAAGAACTGTGAGAGAATCGACATTGAAGATAAGCAGACAGGTACAGTGCAAAATAGCATCAAATTAGAGGAACCCAAGAAAACCCATTGTAGAGCAATCCAACGACCAGAGAGTCAGTCCAAGAGTCAATCAAATGTGGCAGAAAACAACGTAACTGTATTTGCGAAGAAAGTGAATGGCTTCAATGTTCCCAAGAGTCTTAAACCGGAGTCTATAAGTACAGCTCGGAAAGAGCTCAGTCTAGGAGACATCAGGAAGAGGTTAGCTGGCAGCTCTCGGCTCGCTGAGCTGAGGGCGACCGCGGATCGTCTCAGCAAGGGCATACAGGAACTCAAAGAGGCCAGCGACAAGCGCCACCTAAAGGAATTTAAATCTATTGATGTGGAAGTACCTTTAAGGTTAGTACTTAGCCTATACCTACAAATCCTACAATATGCAATTATCAATTTAGGATTTTTTAACACTTTATATTTCTTGCATTGTAATAATACTAGTAATAAGGACCTATGTAGTAGACAACCTTTAATAACATTGTTAGTTACTTTGTGGTGGTATTTTTAAAGGGTTCTGACTTTTGTAATTTCAGTCCCAGCAAGAAAGGCCTGATTCAGCAAGTTCTCCCGTCACCCCAGAAGGATGTGACCTCATCTGTTCCTCTAAGGTCTCTGATATCACCGAGAAAAGTGATTGTAAGCCCCATCAAAAGTCCTAGCAAGGTTTGTTTTACATTTTCCCATGATACCAACCTACTTCTCCAGCATGAATGTCATTTAATAAATAGCTCTTCTTTATTAATCTCAAGCAGAAATCATTTCGTAATTATTTTTTATGATAGGTAATAGTTTTATAAAACTATTAGTTTCTCACAATTAGTCAAAGCATAAAAGTGAATCATAATTTTACCTGTATGTTAAATAGTAATTAAATATTTTACTGATGGTTGAGTTACACTTGTGATGATCAAAGTAGTTCAAGAAAGTTAAAAGTATCCCAAAAAAGTATTGACTAATTCATGTTTATTGCTGCAGGTACCAGCGTACATCAGACACGCTGCCTTGGCAACATCGTCTACCAGTCTCCCTCTACCTCACCAGTATCGGTTTCTCGCTGAACTCTTCCGTGGCATGGAAACAGTAGTGGCTTTACTGTTCAATAGAAATGAAAAGATAACCTTCACCAAACTCAAACCTTCCATACAAGAGATGCTCAAACGAAGCTTCAAGGAAAAGCACCTGGCTCAAATAAAACATTTGGTCCCTGATTTCTACAACTTTGAAGTTCTGAAGACCAAGAATTTCGCCACTTCATCTCAGAAGGAAGTGTACGAACTTGTTATCTCTCCGAACATTCATTCTGACATCAAAATGATGAATCCAAGTGTCCTCTTGGAGAGACGTAGATACTTCTATGATACGTTGCTTCAGTTAGTGAAGAAACATCATGCACAGTATCTGTTGACTCTTGACCCTCCAATGGTGATTCCTGATGACAAGCTGATCCGCTGGCATCCTGAATTTGAAATTGAAAAGGTCCCTGAGATTGATTGTGCCAAGCTTCCTGACATGCCCAATACAGAGCAGATCTCTACAGCTCAAGATGTCCTGGCCAAAGCACGGGAATTGTTTAAGTGCAGCACTAAGATGGAAAGAGCATTGGAGAGACTGGCTCAATCTAAAGACAAAGGTATAACAGATCAGGAAAAGATGGCAACTGGCATCACAGAATCCACTACAAAGGCATTAAACAGCTCCAGTACCCAAACTAATCACCCATCTCCTAGTTCAGTGACCTTAATTAATCCTGCTCTTCGTAATTTGCCAGCTTCTTTGCTAGAAAAAGTCAAGGCTAAACAAGCTGCGAAAGCACTTGAAGCAATGACAAGATCTTCGCACCATGAAGAAAAGTACTTGATTTATACTCGCCTGCCGGACCTTGCCAGAACATTGAGAAATATTTTTGTCACTGAACGGAAAAATGTCCTGGCCCTGAATGTTGTACTTTCAAAATTGGATTGCAGTTTTAAATCCAATGTGTCAGCTAATGACTTACACAGAGACATCAAAGCCCTTGCTGTAGAGGCACCTGAATGGATTAAATTACATGATATTAGAAACAATACTTATTTAAAACTGGACAAAAATGCTGACTTGAAGAAAATTACTGGCAAGTTAGATGCATTGGCTGAAAAGTACAAGAGAGATTAGTAAGCAAGTAAGCCGACTGAAATCCCAAGACTGAGTAAGTATTTAGATTATTCATCATAACTGGTGACTGATGTAGGGTTTTAAAAAGTAATTCTTTGGTACAGGACATGTTTTTGGTGTCACATTATGATAAATATTTTCTATTCTATTTAGAGATTTAGCTAAAAAAAACCATGATTTGTACTGTGTTTAATGAAATTTCTCAATCTCTAAATCCTAACGTATGTGTTAGATCATTTCAAAATTTGTAATAGTGACTGGAGATGTATTTTTAACTTTATAAACTAGGTTTAAGTTAATCGATATTAAATTTGGATAATTTAAATAAGAACCATTAAGTTATTTTAGATGCCTTCCATAAATTTAGACATCTTATAGCTGCTGTAATACTGAGCTAATCTGAATAACATTACTCCTAAGTATGTATCTTTTTTTAAAAACATATTCGTACCAAAAAATCATATAGAAACTTTCAAAATATCAGGTATTTTTGTACAATTTCGAAACTTTACGTTGTACTCGTATATATTTTATTTTTAATTATTTCTTTTTCTCGATTTCTTACTGTGTGGTAATTCTTTAAATAAAAAATAACAGTATATTATGTTAAATTTTATTAATACAAAATATATTTGGAACTTACGCAGAAATAGCAAATTTATTTATTATACATGAGTTGAAAGCCATAGGCAAGCTATGTAGAGGCCATTGTAACTCCCATCCACAGACGTTAAAATCATCTCATCAGCTGCCCGAGGCACATTCTGCTTTATTTTATAATGTATAGGATAATATGACCACGTAATAGCGAGTGTCCTTCCTTTTCTTGGGTATTAATATTATTATTATATATTCCATGGTATTCATTATTCTTCTGTAAGTAAATCATAGTCAGGGTTAGGTGGATTCACTGTGTAACCTTGAAGGAACTTAAATACAATATCCTGTGGAACTGAGTACTGGCTTATAGCTGGATCTTCATTCATATTTTGAAAGTACTCCATCTGGAATCATAAAAATAAATCTATAATCTAAAATTGTGTTGACTAACAAACATTACAAATATATTGCAACCTGATATGTAAAAGCCAAAGAAATTTTACAATATCTATTATATTCAACCTCGTTGGTAAAAGCTACATTTATTAAAGCTTCTTATTTAAGGAGCAATCCCCTTGGGAATGCCGTAAAACTTTTATTTCTGTGCGTAAAACAATGTTAAACCCGTACTAAAAACCCAGATCTTAATAGGGACAAATTTCATAGAAAAATATCTCCGCTATAAAAACGTTCTTCATCTCAAAAGTTACGGCGAGTTGTTATTTAAAATCACAAGATAACATTTAAAGTTATTGATTTGTGAGACGTGTTTGTCAAAAATATCAAAAATCGACCTATTTTACGAAACCCAGATCACGATACAGATGCAGATATAATAAAATATGTAGGTATGAATTGAATTGAATCAGGAGATCGATTCCACTAAATAGAATCTAAACTGCATCGTTATGACGTGTTTCGTATGCAACTATACACTAACGATCCAATTTCAGTTAGGTTCCGATCGAGTCAACGATCGATATTCCATCTATTTGAATAAAGTGATTTGTATCATCTCATCATTAAATATTTCTTCTAATTCGTATTCCTCATTGATGAGGATCAAGACAGAACGACTCTCTTGGCAGACTTAGGTACAGATTTGCCTTCCCCATAATATCCATATGATTCATGTATTGTCACTATTTTACTCTTACCAGTAACTTATATTTCTGTGGATCAATGTATAATCTCTCGTACTGATCCTGTATGACTAGGATCCTCTCGAACCATGGCCAGATCATGTAGTCAGCGTAGCCTGGTTCGGTGCCGTCCAGGAACTTTGTACCGCGACTCTTCAGCTGATCCTGAACGAAGTCTAACGCCTTGTTGTACCTCAAGACAGTGCCCTCGGTTACTTTGTCAGGACTCCTCAGCGTTCTGTAGAATAGCGTTATTATCTGGAATAAATCGTAGTGCTTTTATGATCCTTTATGTAGATACGTACATACATTACATACTACCTGCATCAGTTGTTTGCAGTGTGACTTAAGGGTCCCCCAAACGAAATCTTAAGAGGAATTCAAAAAAAGAAAACATCAGGTCGCTCTTTTCTATACCAACCAGTCCATTGAACATATCTATACCATAGGTTAATTTCAAAGAACGTGGCTTTAAAGTCCTTTGTCCTGACTCTTAAAATCAGACTTATATTGCCGCCCAGAGGAATCGGACGTACATACGACATAAATATCGTTATTCTCGTGTTTGTTAAAATATTGATTACGAAAAGAAACTAAAAAAATCTTTCGAAAAACACGGCGTACCTACAGCACACGGTCATCCTGACAATAAAATTGCTGCCACCCCTTGTAATTCAAAAGGCGTCCTTGAGTTCTAATACGTAGTCGGTTTTGACTTTGTTTCGCTCTTTTGGGTTTTTTGTGCTCACCCCTTTCTTTGATATCAGCTAAATTTTGTACTTGCGTATAGTCGTATGTACTCACAGATCCACATATCTCGACGATAACTTTATCGAGGGCTTTCATCTCGGGATCCTTGGGAAGCAGAGGGCGCTGTGGGTATACATCGTCTAAGTACTCCGCGGTCACCAAGCTCTCGTAGATGGTCACGCCTTCTCGGATCTCTAATGCTGGTACCTTATCTGTAACGTGATCATTTGCTGGTTTCAAAAAAGTGGTTCGTAAGAAATCGCCGTTATTTATAGACGGGTAGGTACCTATAAGGCCCTCTTCCGTTTAGGAATGTGCCCTTTGTCACCCCTCTAGAAGTTTACGTAACAGTTTCCTAGAATTTCCCTGCTTGTCGATAAATGAAATTTCTGTTTTCCCAATTACAGACGAACAGAATCGTGACAATCTTTTGTTAAAAAATGATGAAAATTATAATCCGACTCATTTGGTGATATTTTGTACATATTTTTTACAGATATTTTTTATATATGGTCTATTAATAAAGGTTTTTCTATTCTATTCTAAAATAATGTTACTTACTAAAAACACTCTTGGATATCAGCCATTCAGGCCTTTTAACCAAGTTGACGTTGACCACTTCATAGTCGATCTGCTTCGCGTTCAGGGCGAGGACAGTACGTTGCGCGTACGGGCAGTAGCGCATGTTGTATAGCCGCAACTTGCCATTGTATGGTGGCTGGGGATCGCCTGTAAGAGTAGGTCTGTATAAACTTACAGCTAATATAAAATAATTTTCTTCTAATCTGTAAGCAGACTCCTAAGTACTAACGGACAAAAATGTTAATTTATGTGGTATAGGTAATCATAAAAATGTAGGCGTTACTTCGTTACGGCTTCAAATAAAGTGATTTTAACCTAACCTTAAAAACATCGAGTGAGTTTAACGACGACGCCTAATTTTAATAAATACAGATCCAACCAAATGTAGCGTAATTTGTTTTAGGTATTATTGCAAAAACCATCAATGAGTGAGTAGAGTTTAAGGTACTTTATTACAAGACAAGTATTTACATAAAAATAAGAATTTCCAAGTGGCTTCTAGACAAATGTTATTACTCCATAAAAGAGTATCTCAATGACACTAACAAATAGCAGAAAAGATTTGCATACCGTTGTCGGTGGAACATATGATACCTATGCTTTTTAAATCACCTGTAATTTTCACTATGTTCTGGCAAATAAATTTCATTTCAAGGAGATGGCTAACTGACCTGTCTTTAAATGCCTTGTGTTGAATTTAACTTTACTCTTGACGGCTTCGGTAGCTATTTTCCGACACGGCAATACGTATTGCAACACTTGATTGGCTGGCCAGAGGAATCTGACCGACGATACCAACATTGTGCACTGCGTTCACCCAAATACTGGCATGTTTTGTTATTACTTACTGAAAATTGTATGTAATGTACCTATGACTGAATTATCAGTTTAAATACCTACACGGTAGGTATACTTATCATTATCACACGTGAGATAAGTAATTTCAAAGATCAAAGTCTTGTTTACTTTCCTTTATTTTTTAACCTTTGTACTCGATGAATAATGTAGTGTTAAATCTAATAGAGCACGTGATTCTTGGCACACATTGTAAATGAAATCGAACTTTCTCTAAATTAGATCGACAATTTAAACTTGAATATCCTGCAAATTTCATCAAAATTGTTACATTAGTTTTTGGAGATTTAGATAATGACACACTTATATACGCTGTCGCTTTCCGAGGTTTTGGGCACATTTTTGCGGAATGGTTGAAGAGTTTTTAATTTACAAATATATATTTTTATTAATATATTTTATTGCATAAAACGTTACATAATGTGTACTTATTGATCTAGATTTGTCGTATACTTTATCAAATTATCACTATAGGTAGAGATCCTTTGTCCTTGGGGCCCTGGAGCCTGGTCACTGTTCCGAGAGCTGTCCAAGCGTCTATTTGATGCGACGAGGGACCCAAGGGTTGGCGGCTATCTCGCCCAAGGGATCAGCATAGCGATCCAGCGGGGCAACGCCGCCAGCATCCTTGGTACCCTACCACACGGGCCTATATAACTAACATTAATTTTTATTTGTGTACATTTTCTTTCCTTCTGTATTAGTTATTATATAAATAATTTTAAGTTGTAAATATATAGAAGTGTTTCACTATAGGTATAATATTGTTCTGGATTTCAATTAAAATATAATACCCATACCTACAGCATAGAGAAAAGAGTTAATAAAATAAGAAACGTACAATAGGTACTTAATTATAATTTTTTGTATATTTATTGTATACTGATATAATTTCAAATCTTCTGATTAACTATTTAGCACAGAACACAGGTACAAAATAACATCAGGAATTTCACACTCAACAATATATTTCTTATAAAACATTAACATATTAACGGCAAAGAAAAGCATCGTGAGGAAACCTGCACATTGAGATAACCAGTATGTCGAGAGAGTCGTTCTATGTGGTTAATTCCATAGAATCACGACCCACATCAATGAGGAATACAACTTAGGAAGACTTAGTAACTATATACGTCATGGCACGAGGTGACTAGTTTTCAGTGAGCATCTCATAGTCAGGGTTAGGCGGGTTTTCCTTGTAGCCCTCGAGGAACTTCGTCATTATGTCCTTCGGGACTAGGTACTGGCTCACGACTGGATCTTCCTCCATATTCTTTAAGTACTCCAACTGGAATTTAATTGGAATGAAATTATAACATTTTAATAGCTGCAATTAAAATGCAGGGTTTGCCAACTCATCTTGACGGGGGAGCCTAAAGACGGGGGGAAGCTCCGGGCTGCGCCCCACGCGGAGCTCGGCCTTAGGCCTCGCCATGACTATCTTAAAATTCCTAGCATCATTTACATTTATTTTATGACCGCCATCTTTAAATTATTATTTTTTATCTTGTATTGTCTCAGGATTCCCTACAACTTTGAGAAGACCCCATCTAACTATTATGATTTCGGCGAACTAATAATCTTCAAATTCTTCCAGTATCATTTCAATGTGAAATTGAAGTTCGCTTACTTTTTTTTGGTCATCATCAAATCATCAAGGTTTCAGATGTCGGAAATGCACCATGAGCCTGAATATTTGAGCTAAAATTCTATCCATCTAGCTATTACCGTTCCAGAGATCCCATCTGACATCAAAGATACTCCGAAATCTTGGAAACCACTGGTCCAATTTTTATTAAACCTAGCAAAAACACTCGACAAAATTCTCTATTAAATAAAAAAACCAGGTCCAAATCGGACCATCAGTTGTTAAGTTATGATGCCACAGACAAACGTGTCAAACTTATAAAGAATCATTGGCGCTCTTGACAGCGTTTTTATAACCCTGGTCGCGGTTAAACTTCCTATGCGACCTTGCAGATCAGTCTCAGCCACCATTAGAACTAGGTACCTACGTAAAGCGTACTCTGTACACACTTACCAATAATTTATATTTCTTTTCATCAATATTTAACCTATCATTCAGATTTTCGCTTATTACGATCCTTTCGAACCATGGCCAGATCATGTAGTCTGCGAATCCTGGCTCGGCTCCGTCGAGGAACTTGGTGCCGCGGCTCTTCAACTGATCCTGAACGATGTCCAACGCCTTGTGGTACGCGGTGACGTTCTCTTCGACGATACTCTCAGGGTTTCTCAGCGATTTGTAGAATAGCACGTGCACCTGTAATGGCAGGGATTTTGGTAATCTTAACACATTCACAGTCCAGTGTTTCCACGCTGGGGACTACAAGTGCCTAACCAAGGAGTTCATGCCTCCTTTGTTGGGTCACATAATGATAGATTTAAATTAGTCGGACGTGTGAAGTTATTAAACATATTTGTATGGGGACTGTGAGCGTGTTAAAAGCAGGTGTCGCTGGTGTAGTTGGAGGTCTATTAAATTATTTTAGGTTAAGTTTTGTTTGACTGTCAATGAAAAAAGTGTTCGAGAAAATTTAATATGACTCAAAACGTGCTGTGCCAAAGTGTTTATCTGGAAAATCCTGTCATAGGTTCCAGACAAATGTTGCAATGACTGTTGGCTATGAAAAACTCATACAAGCCGACAGAACATACTCGATATTTCCATACAATAAGTACCAGCTGTCTGCATTTGACTTCCAGCCTCCACTATATGTAGGTAGCACATCAGTGATTGCGGTTTTGTATTTTCGGATTGACGGACGGATGAAAGCGTTTAGGAAAGGGCATTCTAGCAGTAATAGTGAACTAACAGCCTGCATAATGTCATGATTTGGCATCTCCTATCGTGATTTGGCCTCATTGGCCTGTTACGTAGGTACCTATGTTTTAGAAGAGAAACAGCTTCAATTCAATTCAATTTCTTTATTGATGGGATAACGCTGATGTACCTACCTATATACTTAAAAAACTAAAGAAGGTATCGCTTTTCACGATAGGTAAGTAGAAAATAAAGTTTGCGAAACATACTTACAGCTCCACAAGCCTCGATAATGACTTTGTCGAAAGCTTTCTTCACTGGGTCCTTATTCTGCAGCGGTCGTTGTGGGTACACATCGTCTAAGTATTCCACAGTCACCAAGCTCTCGCAGATGCAGACTCCTTCTGCAATCTCTAATGCCGGCACTTTTCCTGCAACGCAATGATAATAATGTTTAAAATGACCCTAACGAGGCTGACATGGTCACCTTGTCGTGTACCAAAGCCTGCAAAAACTGATAAAAAAAGTTATTTGTGTTTAACGCTGTAAAAAACCCCGATTGGTTGACAGGCTAACAACAGTAACTAACAATACATTGAACAATCTTATCATCGTTATTAGGGAACAATATAACCATTGTGATATAAAATATTGCGTATTTTACAACAAGCTATAATACTTAGATGATAATATGGGTTACTTTGTGTGACGACAATTCCCATAAAAGCTCGTATCAGATAATTTGCAACGATCAAAGCACTTACCGAAAGCGCTCTTGGTAGTCAGCCATTCTGGTTTGTTGATCAAGTTGACGTTGACCACTTCGCAGTCGATCTGCTTCGCGATCAGGGCGAGGATGGTACGATGCGCGTACGGACAGTAGCGCATGTTGTACACACGCAACTTGCCATTGTACGGAGGTAGAAGGTCACCTGCAAGGTATGCATGAGGTTGAGATTCATACGCTCCGAGGGCCTTCTTCTATGTCGTGTTCCTCATTCATGAGGGTCGAGATCATTCTATGGAATTAACACTTACAACGACTCTCGGCAGATTTAATAAGATTATGGTATGGTTTAGGATGCGTAGGTTTCCTCCCGATAATATATTTTCCTTCACCGTTAGAGCATTTGGTAAATCTACGATAATGTACGTAAATCTTCGAAAAAAAACGAAAAACTCACTGGTATGGTTTCGAACCCGGATTTCCCACATCGGAGTCTGGCATCCTAGCCACTACGCTACCGACGCTCTACGAGTTTAAAGTTTCTAGGGGAGCGAAATCAATGTAGGTACTTATACACGAGACTTGGGGTTGTTTTGAGGTCACAATATTTCCGGGGCGTATGCAACTGCCGAAATATCGGGATAAAGCGCGACAAGGTAAAAAATAAATCCTTCTAGATGCGCCTACAAATTTAAAAAGGCAATTATATCTGTAAGTTAATTTGTCTTATAATGTTGTTTGGGTCGCTATCTTATTTATTCAATTAGATAAACCGTCAATAATTAACTAACAAATTGTAATTAATTATCTGAGGGATTAATATTAACATTAAACTATAGTGGTCGTTACTAAAATTGAATAGTGATTGTTAACGAAATTGATAGACAATTTCATTTACGAATTCTAATGCGCATTTATTTTTACAAATGCTGAGGTGTGTTTGAAAGAAATATAGATTATTGTAAACTTCGAGTTATAAATAAGCTTAGGTAAATTAGTATGGACAGAAAAAGGAAAGCCTTACCTAACTTTAAATAAGTAATATAATACAAACCTTTCTTCAAATGCTTCGTGTTGAAGTTAATTTTGCCCTTGACAGCTTTGGTAGCCATGTTTCGATACGACAGTGCAGGCAGCACGTACTCCAATACTTGACTAACTGGACCAAGCACTCTAAACGACGACACTAATATACGTATAGCAAAACTTAATGTAGACACTATCATGGTTAGGTATAATTTGTGATATACAATACAACGTAGGCAATCGAATTTATCAGCAGTTACCTATAACACACATTTACAGATTACACAAGTTTACATATCAGAGCGACAATGACGTTTATTATGATGCAGATTTTTAC
The DNA here is from genome assembly GCA_947369225.1 of Hofmannophila pseudospretella. NCBI lineage: Eukaryota > Metazoa > Arthropoda > Insecta > Lepidoptera > Oecophoridae > Hofmannophila > Hofmannophila pseudospretella. Next base: position 5,459,570 of record OX376323.1, on the reverse strand, counting down.
TAAAATAACCTTGGTAATGAATGATTAGGTATCACTTTTTACTTTCTGTATAGATATGCTTGCGTTCATTTATCGTTTAACAGATTTGCTAATGTGATTTAAGTATTTACTATAAAACTACTCGGGTCTTCAATCGCTACTACAAGGATGAAGACCCTACTACTTAATTTTTGTGCAGTCAAACATGAACACAATGTCATTGGTACGCGTACTTACTAGGCACTTCGTAGTCGTATTGCGTAATTAATTTGTTAATTAAGGAGCGTAAACAAATACGTAGTTTTAAGTTTAAATTCTTTATTTTTTTAATTTCTTGTTAATTTAATATCTATAGATTCTATTGTTATTCTATATCTGTTTTATTTCTTGTTATTTTAGTACATACTTAATTATGAACATAATAATGTTGTGTATGCCTATAATTGGCACAAGTATTAGAAATTAATCCTTGAAATTATATATTATTAATGTACAATTCTTGTAGCCGTTGGCGTTCCTTAATAAATGAAATAAAATTAAAAAATATTTGTTAAGGTGTGGACATACGTAGGACGACTTTAAATCGATATAAAGGCATTTCCTTTATATAGCTACCGAAAGCGGTCTTGAAAGTTTCCAGGTCTCTTTTGACATTACGGAACATACTTATTATTGCTACGTAACAAATATATAAGTAATAATTGCTGGTTTTCGGGGATTTAGTCGCTTTTTAAATTAGCCAATTAATAAAGTAAAACAATTTATTTTTAAAATATTTTACAAAACGTGTGTTTTGTAAAATATCTGCAATGGAACTTACATAACGATAGCAACCGTATGGCTTCATTATTATACGCTAGGCTGAATGTAGCTATGCTCACCTTTAACATGTAGGTATGTAGGTACCTATCTATTTAATTAATGTCGTCTTTCTTACCTAACTCCGCCACGCCACGCCAATGTGAGTTGTAATTAATTTGAAACATACATGAGGGCTGTGATCAGGAATTTGAAACGTACATGAGGGCTGTGATCAGGAATTTGAAACATACATGAGGGCTGTGATCAGGAATTCCTTTAGTACTTTATCGCTTTTACTTGTTTGACACATTCATATAAGAATGTCAACAAATCATAACAAAAAGTTATTGCGACAGGGTTTCACAGTGTAGGTATAGCTTGATGTGTCTTCCACACTGACTAATATAATAATGAACCGAGGACTCTGGTATAAAATCACATCAATAACATAGCAACATACGAGTACTAAATTATTGTCAATAATAAAAGGGCAAATGCGAGTGCCATAAATAAAATTACATTTCTACACTATACCACTACTTACTCTTTAACAATTCAGGATTGATATTTATTGTATGTATTAAGCATATATTAGACTATTGTTCCAAGTAATTACATATAACAATCACTACGTCAACTTGTTGAATACCGAAACCAAGTACCTTGACGATTTATTACATTTGCCCGGCTAAAAGGGGCAAATGTGATATTATTGTGTTATTTCTTAGCAGTGTCGATAAACTCAAATGCGGGGTAAAAGTAAAAAAATACGCAAATTTACTTTATCTTTCTTTCTTTTGTTAATAATTTGTTCGTCGGTAAAACAGCTTCGATAGGTGGTTTCCTTGTTGTTCAAAGAGTACATAAAACATAATATCAGACATGGCAACACTAGTTTCTCAAAGACAAAGTCAGCAACACACATTATTACTTTTACCCCGCTATTGCAATTACCCCACTGGACTCTAATTCATATTTTAAGAACATTAATGTTTATCATTAATGTTTTTATAGAATAAAAGAACATTGGTCTCGTAAATTAAAATAAAAAACTTCAAAGAAAAAGTATCCTCTATCAATAATCTCAAAATTTATTATTTTTATAAACTATACTTTAGATAAGTTTAGATGGAGAATAAATCATTATGGCACGTGTTGACTAGTTTTCAGTGAGCATGTCATAGTCAGGGTTAGGCGGGGTTTGCGTGTAGCCCTTGAAGAACTTTAACATAATCTCCTTGGGGACTAGGTACTGACTCACGGCATGATCTTCCTCCATGTTCTTTAGGTACTCCAACTGAAATTGATTTAAAGTCACATTATGATGGTTATTAAATCATCTGGTCAAGTTTGGCTGTGCTTCACGATGTACCCACACACTTTGTCACTTTGGCCCCGTAATAAATCATCATTATTGACAGTTTGCAATAGCACAGAAAAAAATCAATTCTCCTGAATTAAGACATATATCAAAAAAGTGAACATCGGAAACATCGTTCTACAACATAACCCACTTGCATCATGACAATATGGAAAAAAAAGTGAACATCAGAATTGTTCCATAAATGAAGAAGAATTTATTAATAATGTTTTGTATTCTCATAGTGAAACAGTAATAAGCAGTTTCGCTTTCTTCTTCTTATTGTTTCACTATGAGAATACAAAACCATTAGATATTAATAAATTCTTCATCTGTGGAACAATTCTGATGTCCACTTTTTTGATAAATGTCTCAATTCAGAAGAAATGATTTTTTTTTCTGGAGTGACGCCACTTTCGCTAGAGGTATCCCGTATCCCCTTATGGAGGACACGACACACCGTAGGTATACATTTTTGTTGTTGTTAAGAGGGTGAAATCTTCATAAACCATATTATGAAACCAGGTTATGTGAGATTTTTACCTACTAAGACCCCCCTCTATAGCCGATCTCTAGCAATTGGAGGGCCCGAGATCTCCTGCCTGTGGAAAACATCAAAACTTGCCAGCTTAATTTTAGTAAACCTACACAAACGCTTACCAATAACTTATATTTCTGCGCATCTATAATGAGCCTATCATCCAAATCTTGGTACAATAGGATCCTCTCGAACCATGGCCAGATCATGTAGTCAGCGAAACCTGGCTCGATGCCGTCCAGGAATTTGGTGCCGCGGCTCTTCAGCTGGTCTTGGAGGAAGTCCAACGCCTTGTGGTACGAGGTGACGTTCTCCTCGACGATTGTCTCAGGGTTCTTGATCGCTTTGTAGAATAGCGCATGCGTCTGGAATTAATATCCATGGAATTCTAACCTTATAATTTTGAAGTTACGTATTTTTGAAGTTAAAAAATTACTTGAGTTTAGCGTGAACTAATCAGTGGGGATAAGATCGTTTTTTTTTATTTACTACTAAACCCGCATTTGACCTCGATCTTGCCTGATGGTAAGCGACGCGACGGCTTGCAATTAATTTAAATTTAATAAGGTAAATACTATATTCTGCACCTAGTAGACGGCGATAGGCTCGCCACCTATCACGTTTGTCCACCAAATCTTACGGCGAAACATGGGAACTATACCTACGATGAAGGTGGTTCCTCTGTCTACCCCCTCGGGGCTTATGGATGTGAGAGCTATACTATGCTATTAATAATCTGGTTCTCAAGTTACAGTTTAGGCCTACTTTAAGAGAGATCCGTCCCAGAATGTCCAAATTCATTGTGTTGTAGATTTTGTAAACTGTTTATTAGAAGAAAAATATTGCAGTCAGTATACTATTTTTTTTTAAACTTACAGGTCCACATGCCTCAATTATGATTTTGTCGAAGGCTTTCTTCACTGGATCCTTGGGGAGTAACGGTCGCTGTGGGTACACATCGTCTAAGTACTCCACAGTCACCAAGCTCTCGTAGATGACCTCTCCTTCTGAGATCTCTAATGCCGGCACTTTTCCTGCAATACATAAAACTGTCACGTACAGTTCGTGAGCTCCCTAGAAAAGCATTCGGGTATCGGGTAAAATCGGCCTCTGCCTCTTCTCTGTTTCACTACTGTCGTAGTATATTCGCATATCGTTAACAATAACCGAAGTAGAAGTATGTTTACCGAAGTTTTTTAAACCCTAATGTTTTTCAAAAAATCACGCACTGTAATGACAGCCATTTTAACACGAGTGCTATTGTGAAACGAGGCGCAACCGAGTTAAATTCTCGGTTTGTACAAACGACGAACAACAATTTCCAAAAACCAATAAACTTATTTATCTCTGAGGTTCTTTTATGGCCTGTTCCACTAGACCCTACCAGCTAAATATCCCCCTGGTGATCTGGGGGGAAGAGTGACAAGGGATGAAACAAGATTTTAAAATCCCACGGGATTCGAATTTCCGCGCGGTCGGACACAGTTCCGAACGGAAGCTTCTACGGACAGGTTTAGTTTTAACTATAGTGTTGAAATGAGCCGGCGACTTATATCAAATAATTTGCAATAATCAACCAATCTCACCGAAAGCACTCTTAGTAGTCAGCCATTCTGGTTTGTCGATCAAGTTGACGTTGACCACTTCGTAGTCTATCTGCTTCGCGTTCAGGGCGAGGATGGTACGCTGCGCGTACGGACAGTAGCGCATGTTGTACACACGCAACTTGCCATTGTACGGAGGTAGAGGGTCACCTGCAAGGTACGAGGTTGTGGTAGTTAAACACGGTCCCAGAACCTAGCCAGAAATAGGGGAAAGTCGAATTTTCGATTTGAGTATGATGTTTCAAAGGGGGGATACCTATCAATGGATTTTGGGGGGCCTCAGGCAGTCTATGGCTGTGATCGCCTGGGTACGAGTAAAGCAGAAGACCAAATCCTTTTAGATGCGCTTAAAAATTTATAGAGGTAATTAAATTCGTACACAAATTTAATTTATTCCAGAAACGTAGGAGTATGTCTTAATTACCTACTTAAGTAGGTATGTAATTTAAAGAACAGTTAACTATTTAACTAACAACATACTAAAAGCTGCTATTTATTATCTGACTACTTATAATGAAGGACCAATTTGCAAATGACACAATACTAATTAATAAAACAGGTAACTTTACATCTACGATTTTTTAATGTGCACTTACATTTTATAAATGTCAATGTGAATTGGAAGAAAAATAGGATTAAAAGAAAAGATTTTAATAGGTAGGTACCTTGTAAACTACGATAAGAATTTACTTCAATAAAATAATATAGTACAAACCTTTCTTCAAATGGTTCAGAAAATAATTAATTATCTGAGAGATTAATATTCACATTAAACTATAGTGGTCGTTACTAAAATTGAATAGTGATTGTTAACGAAATTTATAGACAATTTCATTTACGAATTCTAATGCGCATTTATTTTTACAAATGCTGAGGTGTGTTTGAAAGAAATCTAGATTATTGTAAACTTCGAGTTATAAATAAGAAAAAGGAAAGCCTTACCTAACTTTAAATAAGTAATATAATACAAACCTTTCTTCAAATGCTTCGTGTTGAAGTTAATTATGCCCTTGACCGCTTTGGTAGCCATGTTTCGATACGACAGTGCAGGCAGCACGTACTCCAATACTTGACTAACTGGTCCGAATACTCTAAACGACGTCACTAATATATGTATAGCAAAACTTAATGTAGACGCTATCATGGTTAGGTATAACTAATTTATTGGCAAATATACACTACAACGGTGACTAGTATTTATTTCTATGTACATTTTTTCAAATAACCTTGGTAGTCTTATCACAGACATTCTGTATGTCTGCGTTCTTATGTATCGCTAACACCTTTGGCTTACGCAGATTTACGAATATTTGCTTATTAGCAAACCGTTCGCGTCTCTAATAGCGATGCAAGTGTTCTTGTATTTCGTATAATGTTGAAGACAACTAAATTCAATTCTGATAGTAAATAAGCAATCAAACAAAAGAGCACAATATCTTTGTTACGTATTAATTGTACCAGTCTTTGTACGTAATTTATTTGTTTTGTTATTTTCAGAATAAATGAGTTTTTCTTTTACATTATTTCTTTAAATGTAAGCATTTATATTTAACCCTCGCTCGAGATCGCTCTTAGCGATAAGGCCGCCTAAATTGTACTTCACTATTTACTTTTATATCTCATGTTTGTTGTATTATATATATTTGTGCAATAAAGTTTATTTTACTTTACTTTACTTTAACAAGTAAGTAGGAAGGCTTAGAGAGATATCTACAGAAATCGCTCTTGATAGTTTCGCTAGACTGAGATTAAGCGTTACGTGGCGCTCCATTATCTCCTGTTAGTCCTATCGATGCTGTGGATTCGGGAAGTTTTGACATCTTGTATATTGTGTACTATTATTTATTGTGATGTACTTATTTTTTATATTAGCCTGTGCTCTCCGCCTGTTCTTTTCAGACTTAGAAAATTAGTAATCTTTCGACTGATTCGACGAATAGCGTGTAAACTTGATTATTATTTCGAAACACAGGTACCTATTGAACGACATTATTCACCATGACTACCATTATCATAAATAAACAGGAAGAATACATTATCGATAAAATATAATGATGAGGTCTATGATAATGTAATGATAACGAAAATGTAAAAATGTACTTTTAATAGAACTAGTGGAAAATATCAAATGGTTCGAGAATGTTCGCGAATGTAGTCTTTACTCCTTCTTCTTTCTTGGCCTCATGCAGCAGACGGCGCTGGTATCAAGCATGTTGTAGTCAGGGTCTCCCTTAGAGCGCGATTCTGTGAACTTGGCGTGGGTCTCTGGCGCTAGGCAGTATTCCTTTACGGCAGAAACCGTCTTCATGGCTTCTATGTACGTTGTCTGGGGAGAAACATTACTGAGTTTAGAGGCTTATGGAGTTGTGCCTCTTGACTGGTCTAGGAGTTCGGCACGTGTCTATACCTACAACCTAGCCAGGGGATTTTAACAGTAATCTCTTTTTGAATGCAGCATGGGAACGGAAATATTAGTCAGCATTAAAAAGTTGCTAAGTTTTTAAGTACAAGTAGCTAAATTCTGTTTTCAGGTCGCTAAAGGCCTGTGAAATCTGCCAGATCTAGCGACAAAATAACTAAAACGGCAACACTACATGAAACTCTCAAAGCAAGTACACAGCGACAAGGAATTTGCGAAATGCTCAGAAGCTATATTTTTGCTAGAAAGTGATTGGCTCTATCTAATCAGTAATCAGTATAAAATATTGTGAAATATCTAACCAAAGTAACCGCTTAGCAGTAAGCCGATATATTTATCTAATCAAATTGAGTTAACTAATTATATGAGTTAATACTAGATATTTTAATAAAGATTTATCTTTTAATTTGATCAATTAGTTACAGGGTGAATAAAACTTACCAAAAGCGAATATTTGTTGCTATCAATAGCAAATTCAGTTTTTCCCAAAAGAGGCAGTGCCAGGAACCGTTCCAGGAATGGCCAGAGAGTGTAGTCCACTAGTCCAGGTTCATTCCCGTGCAGGAACTTGGTGCCTCGAGTCTCCAATTCCTTCTGCAGTAACTCTAGGCCCTTATGGTAAGTTTCCACCATAGAAGGTTGAAGAGCTTGCGAGTTGAATGCAGCTGTGTAGTATGCTGATTGAGCCTAAAATGTAATACATTTTAGACTAGATATAAAAAACTTGCAAATCTTATTTTAATTAATAAGGATCAAATAAACAAACATGCCACCTGATGGTAAGTGGTTCTCCAATACAAAATGATCCATCAAATCAGTCAATAATCAAATGTAGCATAAAATAGGTATTATCATCATAATTTTAAAAAACACAAATGAAATGTCAATAAAAGGATTCACTGGTTAAACCCCTGGCCCCAGTCGGAGACTAGTAAAAATTATCTGTACACTAAATAATAATACAACACATGAAGAATTGTAAGAAAGTTTTTAGCTGCTGAAGAAGCATAAGCGTTTTTCTTTTCGTAGTAACATAGTTTTCTTGCCATAGTTCTTAGTCTTGGCTCTGGCCCCACGAATGCTTTAAAAACCGGCCGCAAGGCTTGAGAAAACATTAATTTTATACCTACCATTATAATAATAAACAATTTACTGTATTAAACCTATACGAAAAAAAATCGCATTCATGGAACCGCTGGGGTTTACGATTTTATAATAAACAATTTATTTTATGAAAACCATTTGAATACGATTTTTGATACAGAAAGCAGTTTGACAATTGACTGTGTAAAATGTGTTCAACATACACCAGAGAAGTTTTCAATGAGCATCTTGTCCTGGGCCCGGCGCAGAGGGTCTGTGGACTGCAGCGGCACCTCAGGGTACTTCTCATCCAAGTATACATTTATGATGTTGCTGTCAAATATCCCTTGCCCTTGCTCATACTCTAATGCTGGTACCGCACCTGAATAGATAAGCAAAAACTCAAACTCTTCCTGTGGGTGTCGTACGAGGCGACTAAAGGATTTTGTTGATACTATTGTACATATAGTAGACGGCAATAGGCCATCTATCACGTTTGTCCACCAAATCTTACTGCGAAAAGTGGGAACTTCCTATGATGAAGGTGGTTCCTCTGTCTACCCCCTCGGGGATTATAGACTTGAGAGCTATGTTATGCAAATAATTTCCAAATTATACATATGTATTATCTTACACTCAATGAGACTGTATAAAGTTACTAACATGTAAAAGAGATTAAGATTAGGTACACATATGTACATAGAACCACTTATTAGATAATCAAACTTATGTGTAAAAATAGCTATAGTATGCGACATCCCCAGAATGCCTGGCTCTAGTACCGGCACTGGTGCTAAAAACTGGCATACACATACCTACTAGAATATTCATCTATCATACAGGAAAATATGGTTATGGAAAATAAACATAAATTAAGTGTGTTATACTTAATTTTTGTAATCTAATTATACCACCATGTATGTGAGAGGTGATAAATTCAGAAACTTTTCTACACAAAAAGAATAGACTATAAATCTTACCTTTAGGACTGTAATTAAAAATCCATTCAGGCTTGTGATCTAGATTGATGAAAACCAGATCATACTGCAAATTCTTCGCGTTCAAGACCAGTACACTTCTCTCGGCGTAGGGGCAAAACCGCATTGCGAAGAGCCGCAGCTTCCCATTGTATTGCGGCAATACATCACCTGTATTTTCAAGAAAATCGTAAATTCCCGGCTAACAGATGGAGCTCCACTATCCATTTTATTTATTATCAGAGAAGTCTATGACCAGACCAGAATGAAATAGACTTTACAACGCATCAAAAGTCCTAATATATAATAGTGGTAATTTATCACAAAATAATGTAGTTTTCCAACAAGATCAAATAACCTAAAAAAACAAGTGAAAGTTACCGGATTGCAAATGCTTCTCATTCATCGTTTTCTTAGGGACTTCGCTTGGTTTAAGTGCACAACCGCGAAAACTGTGGTTGATATAAGCAAGCACTGCAAGCTGACGGGTAAAATAAAAGATATTATAAATAATTGTGAACACAAAATATTGTCTGCGGTTTGACAGATAAGATTAAAGATTAAAACTTGTGTTTGTTTCTCGCTGTTTCGACTAACTTTAATATAGGAAAAAGAGACAAACTGTACTAATTTATATAGCGCTGTCACTTACATAAATTATTTTGTTTATCATTTCTCCTTGTCAAAGAACAAAAATCATACTACGAAATCGCAAATACGTCAAAAGGTCAAGGACAAATGTAGTTCAAAGACCCAAAAAGAGAGTGTTGCCATATTTAAAAGAAGTACTGTCGTTTTCCGCTGGTTTTTTTCTGGGAAAAGTCTTTCTAGGTAGTTACGAGCTCACTTACGTGACCCTGTTAGGGGGGGCAGGCAGGTAGCCACGTGCGCTGTGTATGCTATGTGGTAGGGTTCATGGTACATTTGGTAAAGCAAGTGTTGAGCGAAGTGGCGAGTATTGGCGAGTACAAGTACAGTCACGAATAGGGTACTATCGTGACTGTCCCAGTGGGTCACACAACTGTCCTTCCTTACTCACTGTACTAACCCACTTTGCTAGCGAAGTGGGTAAGTACAGTAAGTAAGGAAAAGACAGTGGTGTAAACCGATCCGGACAGTGCTATGTTAACTTGGCTTTTTAGATGTCTTTCCAGTGAATCCAAATAGAATCACGTTCTATTTTTTACAGGGAACCATGTCTTTCATGCTCGGTTATTGAGGTCACCCTGGCGGCAATTAACACCAATATATGTAACCATCAACGACCGCTTCTTCTTCAGTCGCCTGCAGGCCTAGCACCGCGCGGGATGTCTATTAGTGACTTGCCTTTTTGCGGACGGCGTATTTCGCGACGCTACTCGTCTATCACGACGAAGAATGCCACTTGCTTGACTGGCTGTAGTGCTACTCTTTGCTGTAGTATAAACAGTGTCAATGACCAGGCGCTCGCCACTCGCTACTGTACTCGTACTCGCCACTTCGCTAAACACTTGACCAATGTAAACCGACCCTTTAACACTATAACTCAAATTTATAATTAGTGAAGTGAATAATAATAAAAAATACAAAAACTTGATAAAATATTTATTCTGACAACACAACCTAGTTCACACCTTATTCCTGGTAGGTAGATATATAATTTGGAAAAATTCCAACCATTATTCACCGATTCTGAAACAACAGACGGAAGCAAACTATAGTTGCCATGGTTCCGTTCAAGCAAGGGATAGAATAGAATGCGAGCGTGTTCCTTAAGACGAGAAGTAAGCTTTTCCTTTCCCCTTGACTTTAATTATTACATCATAAACATTCAGTTCCATCGCTCACTGATCAGAATAATGATAGCACTACATTAGAAGAGTAATAAATAATTTGAGATTCAACGTTACAAAATACATAAACAGTCGACATTCAGATAAACATAGAATTAAATTGTAAAATCATATAATAAACTTACGAGTACAAATTTCATCAATAAATCAATGGGGAAAATCTCACAAAACAACATTATTAACTAAATAACACAATACCGAATAAATCATATAAACAGTATAATACTCATAATTGGATGGATAAATAATATAAAATAATATTTAAAATTTATAAATGTTGGAAGCACCATATAAGCACTTTTGACTTGATTTAGGAATGTAACTTTTATTATGAGTGGATTTCTTTCAATGTTGGTATTTTTTTTGTTTGAATTGAACTGATTGTTACAAATAAATATTTTAAATTTCACTACATTTGTACTATTCTAAAACTAAAATAAAATAATTAAGTACCTGAGTTAAGCATATCCTAAGCAGATTTTAAGACTAAAATATAACTTTCTTAACAATAAATTATATTATTTATTATGTCATCCATAATATTACGGTTGATCACATTTTTGTTAATTAAATATATCTACATGTGGCACTACATAGGTTTCTATTTTGAGTCATTTTGTTAAATTTTTGCGCCCTATTGAGCCGATTTATCTGTAACAAAAGTAGAGTGAATAATTTACTCATTGTCGTTACATTACAGTTCTTTTTAGTTGTCATGTAATGTATTGTATTTAACTTTAAAAAACAGTACATAGCGTTATTGCATGTATGTTCCTTTTGCGCGTAGCTATCAGACATTCGGTACACATAAATGGTTTTCTAGTACGCAGCTTGCCGTTTTATGTATTAATCTCGAGGCTTACGACCCAAAGATTTTAAAATTCATCGCGAAAAGCGTGACCACTTCCTGTGAGCACACTCTCTAAATCAGATTTGGATCTAAGAAGAAATCTGTGGTTTTGTTATAATAATACATACATACCTTCACGCTGTCCCTTGCGGGGTAGACAGAGAGAACGGAGCGCCACGAATCCCTGTCCTGGGCAAGCTTCTTTTGCTTCCTCTATTCATTCGTCGTTTCACGCTGCTCGCCGTTGGGGTTGTTATAATAATAGTAACAAATTATTATGAAATATTGCATCCAAGTACTTCGAACAAGAGCGGATACAAAAGCGGTTGTATGTCTTGTATTTGCAATGCAATTACATTGTCTAGAATAATTTTGTATTAGCATTTATTTTCCTCCTCTATAATATGCTCTGCAGGTTTATATTAGACCCGGTTTGCTAACATCATTTAACATCATTGAGAAACATTTAATCATTTTGTATGGTTAGACTAACACTGAGATTTTCTCTTAAATATGCTTACTCTACAGATTTGAATTAGTTAGATTTGAACAATAGAAAAATAAAAGCTTACTTTTCTGCCCTCTCTGGTATGGAAAGACCGCTTAGTGCAAAACGTGAATGTCGAGAAAAATACAAAAAGCGCCCAAATTGGTTTTCTAGTGTTTTCTGGAATTATTCATTGATAATTTCTGAAGTTTTCTGGATTTCTCATAGAATTCCAGAAACATTAGGAATACATATTTGACGCGTTCATTGTCATTTTCTCGAAAATCACGTTTTGCACTCAGCGGTCTTCATCCGGGCAAAATAGTTCAAGTACAGTTACAACAAAACAAGCGGCAGAATAGCTCTCACGTTAATGTCTCTCACATCAATGGATCCAACCACGGGATCTAAGTGGACATAGCGATCAATAGTACATAAAACGCAAAGTATTGCGTAGATGGAGCCACTAGCACACTCCGTAAATTGTTATTGAAAGCAATAAATTATTTTAGGTTATGTTTAGAACAAAATCATATTTAAGTCGTACACGATAATTTAAAAAAGGTATTTAATACCTGTTTCGTTAAAATCTTCAGGATTAATGAACATTTGCTGCACATGTTTTTGAATGTTTTTTTGCTCGAAAATATTTATTTACTCAAAGATGCGCGGAAATGTGCTCAATACATTCGAATTTTTAGCCAGGGAAGTATATACTTCCTGTCTCGAAGCCAAATACATATTTTTTTTATTACGACTAATGGATTTTCATACAACCTTACCGGGTTAAGGCCAGGAATCCTCGTCTTTTCTTTTTTACTTTTCAAAATTCGAATTTGTAACATCAAAACGCAGCGCGTACTAGAGATTTCATTCCATTCCATGCACCGGTCGCGCGTCTCCGCCCCCTCCCCGCACTGCCCCGACACGTGCACCCGCACCATCAGCGCGGGGAGCTCTAGCTCCTACTGACAACGCCACTTCTTTCCTTTTATGGACGCCTAGTACTTTCGACTTGGAATTTTGAATATTATTATTATATTTGGTATTTAGAATGTGATTCTTTTTTCGAATTCCTCGCATTCTTTGAGATAGCACTAATCAACCACCGACCGAAATAGCCATTTTTGGCCTTGGATCGTTAAAAGATCTTTCAATATGATCCGCGGCCAATAATGTGGCAAATTTCGTGGCCTCTGCAGTAATGTACTATTACGTAATTGTGCTAGAGGTGCCTCTAGTGGTAAAACATTGCAGTATTATCTCCTATTTAATGTTGTACGGCGACCGTTAAGTTTTCTTCTTGAAGATGCTCTGCAGGTTCATGTTGGTCTTGGACTGCTGGAACATCTGCGAGACCCTGCGGCCGACCTCCTGCGCCGTCTGCAGGTTGGAGGGTGGGCGTGGAGGGGCGCGGGGCGCGGTCGCGGTCGAAGGGCCCGCCACGTTGTGCAGCAGTGCCTCTATGGCCGGCTTGTATTGGGACAGCGAAGGGGCTTGCACGGTTTCTTCCAGTTTTCTGTAAATAATATGGATTTTTTTTAAATCGTAGATGCAAGGACAATAATCTGGTCACCTATTGATAAGTTGTCACCGTTACCCATAGACATGTCACCCTCACTAAAGATTTTACCGCTTTTAAGATTACCGTCGTCGACCGAGCGTCGGTGGCGCCGTGGCTAGGACGTCGGACTTGCATGCGGGAGGTCCGGGTTCAAAACCATGCAAAGTCGTGTACCAATGAGTTTTTCGGTTTTTTCGAAACACTTACGTACATTCACCGACTGCTCTGACGGTAAAGGAAAACATGAGGAAACCTGCACACTGAGATAACCAGTGTGTGAAATGGGGAAGGCAATGCCAAACTACCCCATTAAATCTGCCACGAGAGTCGTTCTATGTGATCAATTCCTTAGAATGATCACTATCCTCAACAATGAGGAATTCGACTTAGAAAAAGATTACCGTGCCGTTACCGTCCATGATTTTGTCATCCACGCCCACAGATAAAACAAATTAAAAAAGGGATGAAATTTATTCCGCAAGCAGGATTTAACCTGCGACCTTTTTAACCCCCTTTTCTAAGTATGATCAGCTAAGTAAAAGTTATGTCACCTCAGTATAATGTTATTAGAAGGTTTTCGATGCGCTGCTAAACTTGATGATATGGATGGAGTGCCTCATGTGCCGGTAATTACGCTGGCTATCTTACCCTTCAAACCGAAACACAGCAATGCAGAAATAGATTAAAGGGTGGTACCTACTAAGCTTGACAGAGTTGAGAGGTTGTTGGTCTGTCCTACAGAGCAATGTTGGATAACACAGCCAGCTGCAGGCCCGGCGTCAGCGCTAGCAGCCACGCATGATGCTGATGCTAATGACACAGAGCTAGTTATCGAGAGACAGTACCTCAGGGCGGGCAGCAGCGCCGGGTGGCGGCGGCAGTGGTGCGCAGCCAGCTGCAGGCCCGGCGTCAGCGCTAGCAGCCACTCGCTGCACGCTTCCCGTTGCCGATGGCATAGGCCGCACAGCATCGATACCGCTGTGAAACATAAAAACCATTATTTTAAAATTGACGCTACAGAAAAAATACATAAAATAAAATACTTATAATGACGATAGCTTGTTTTAAATTCTTGCACTTTATGACCCCCCCCCCCCCCATTAATATTTAACCATGGAATCGTTTAGTTATCCCCAGTCCATTCTCTCCCCCCCCCCCCCCCTCTTAATATTTAAGCAAGGAATCGTTTAGGATCCTTTTTTCCACATTCCCAAGAAGTCCACTTTCCAAAAAGGCCAAATTAAAACATTTAACTGACGTTCATTGTCAACAAAATATTATGGTCAGAGTCAATAACATACCTTTCTCGGACACAGCGTGATTCTCAGCAGTGGGCAGCACGAGTAGTGACACAGCCTCTGCGGCTCTGGCGGCCTCCCTTCCACTAAGGGGTCTAGATTCCGCCAAGATGTCGTCCATAGGCGGCCAGCATTGGTTCTCACAGTCCAGACCTTGAGTCATGCACGTTCTCGTGACGATACCCCATGCTGTGATTGCTACTTCGCGGACCGAACTGGAATTGATAAATTCAATAAGAGATAATCCTGCAGTGTTATACCACTAGAGGCGCCACTAGCACAATGGTACGTAGCCAATCAACATGTAGATACTTTCCTTTCCACCAAATCTTTTTTTTACCCTTCAGACTCGCGCCACGATGTCTTAACAGAATTTTTAGGTCTGCTAATTTTAAATGGTCATTTGATGCCATGACATCATCACAATTTTACTATAGCATTGATAAATTACATTAAATTTACCCAAATATGAAGAGCAGATTCGTAATTTACACTCATATTATATACCATGCGAACACTTACACATCGTCGTCGTGTAGAAGAGACACCACGGTGGGCAGCAGCTGGCTCTCGACGCATCCCTCGCCCACTTCAGTCGTGTTCACTAACTTGACGATCACATTCGTAATTTACATTGATATTACAGGGTGGACCAAAAGTCCGTTAACATTTAAAATGGTTATAAAAAATACAAATGCTACTTTAGTGAAAAACTGTTTATTTAATAATAAAGTAGACAAATTAGGATTTCACTTTTTTAAAATAACATCATTCAAATGTGACCCTTGTTCATCCTGGCACACCTGTAACCGGGAACGGAAATTTTGCATGACCGCCCGACAAGTGGTTGGTGAAATGTTCTGCATTTCCTCGCGTATATTTTCTTTTAATTCCTCAATAGACACTGGGTTGCTGATGTAAACTTTACTTTTGAGATATCCCCAAAGGTAAAAGTCCATTGGAGTTAAATCCGGGCTGCGGGGTGGCCAGTGAATGTCACCTCTTTTGGATATGACTTTTTGGCCAAAAATTTCACGAAGTGCTGCTATAGAGTCATTGGAGGTGTGACATGTTGCCCCATCTTGTTGGAACCAAGAGCTTCGATTAAAGCCTGAGAAGTCCTGTAATGCTGGAGCAAAAAAATTCTGTAGCATCACAATGTATCGCTCTGTATTAACGGTGACGGCGCGGTTTCTCTGATCTTCATAAAAATATGGACCAATGATTCCGCTGGCTGACAATGCGGCCCATACAGTAACCTTGGGCGAGTGTAAAGGTTTTTGGTGCTTCAAGTCCGGGTTAGTGTCACTCCAGTATCTGCAATTTTGTCGATTGACATGTCCATTTAGGTGGAAGTGTGCCTCGTCTGAGAAAAAGATGTTATTGAAGCTCGTAAACCTCTCAAGCACTTCGTTAGCAAACTGCAGTCTCTGAGCAGGGTCATTTGGCTTTAAAGCCTGTACAATTTGAATTTTGTAAGGATGTAAATGTAAATCTTTGTGTAGAATGCGATTTAGAGATGTTCTGGGCACATCTAAAGCACTAGACCGCTTTCGAGTAGAGAGACCAGGTTGTTCTCGAACAGACGCTCGTACACGCTCTATGTTTACTGGATCGCGCGATGTCCTAGGTCGGCCGGATCGTGGTTGACTTAAAGTTGAACCTGTTGTTTCGAACTTCTGTACCCATTTTTTAATCGTTTGAATTGTTGGTGCTTGATTTCTGTTCCGTATATTGTAATGATTACAAAATTTCCGTTTAGCTTCGGTCGTAGAATCGTTGTTTCGATAGTACTCGCGTACGCAAAATGCGCGTTGCGCTCCGCTGAATGACGCCATGGTACTAAATCCCTATTAGTAGCTCTCGCTTGTAGTAACACCCCCCGCGCCAATACTCCGCCCGCGCCGACGCAGCGACCTATTCAAATGTTAACGGACTTTTGGTCCACCCTGTATATACCATGCGAACACTTACACATCGTCGTCGTGTAGAAGTGACACCAGGGTGGGCAGCAGCTGGCTCTCGATGCAACCCTCGCCCACTTCAGTCGTGTTCACTAACTTGACGATCACATTCGTAATTTACACTGATATTATGTACTATGCGAACACTTACACATCGTCGTCATGTAGAAGTGACACCACGGTGGGCAGCAGCTGGCTCTCGACGCATCCCTCGCCCACTTCAGTCGTGTTCACTAACTTGACGATCAGATTCGTAATTTACACTGATATTATGTACTATGCGAACACTTACACATCGTCGTCGTGTAGAAGAGACACCACGGTGGGCAGCAGCTGGCTCTCGACGCATCCCTCGCTCACTTCAGTCGTGTTCACTAGCTCGGCGATCAGACTCGTGATATACACTCGTATCGCGGCGCCGCTAGAGCTTTCGCAGCTGCTTGCTGCAACTGGAAATAAAGCACGATGTAATAAGATGGGCTGTCGCATCGAAGACTTGGATGCGGCTTGCACAGGATTGTATAGGGTGGCACAAAAGAGAGGAGGCTTATACCCTGCAGTGGGACGACATGGGCTGATGATGATGATGATGTAGCCTATGGTCAAAAGTAAGAGCGTCGGTGGCACAGTGGCTAGGGCACCGGACTCCCATGCAGCAGGTCCGGGTTCGAAACCGTGCAGTGTCATGTACCAATGAGTTTTTCGTATTTTGCGAAGACTTATGTACATTTACCGACTGCTCTAACGGTGAAGGAAAACATCGTGATCCATCCTCTCATTATGTTGTGTGTTTTGTTTTTGTCCCGGGTATGCAATAAAGTACAATTGTATTTGTATCGTGAGGAAACCTGCACACTGAGATGACCAGTGTGTGAAATGGGGTAGACACAAAAGATCTTCAAGGGTCGAAGTGCCGCTGGGTTATTGCCCGCGTGGGCCGGGAATGATATCATAAGAAAAGATAAGATGGTCAAAAGTACCTTTCGTTAAAATACCCTTTTTGTTAATATTAGCGTTATTATTTGGAGGCCATCCCGGAATCGAAGCCACTGTATTCATATTGATATTGATCAATATGGTAGCGGTAGGGAGAGATATCCAAAGACTTTATGCCCGGGACCGAAATTAGTAGTTGATTACTTACATTCTCTGATGTGTTGTAAATAAAAGCTGAGTGAGTCACTCTTGTGGTTTGCCACCCACTTCAATGGTATGGAGAATATCTTCACTGGAAGTCCTCTTATGCTGCTGTACACAATCCATCTAGAATTTACAAATTAAAATTGAGAATAACGGGAGACCTTTTTAGTGAGATGTAGCACGCGTTAGCTTTTCTTATTTCCTTGTTGATTAGATCGATGGATGGTGAAAATGCTTTGTTTTTTACCTCTGAGGAGACACCAGTTTCACATTATGATTACGTTTTAATTTATTATGCAGTTCATGGATAATTAGTTGAAACACGGGGATTAAAAAATAGTTGTAGGTACTTTGATTAGTTGATCCACGGGGGAAAAACCCCTGGGTACAAACAGTTGGACCCCATTCGTTCGCTTATTTTAATTTGCTTGTAAATATGCTGCAGATGCTGAGCATAAAATGAGATTATATTAGTATTAAGATGACAGAGACCAATATCTAGAAAGGTTTGCGAGAAGGAAAGGAGAAGAGTGCGAGTGAGATAGCAAACATAGTTTTAAGGCCTGGACTACATGCGTCGGTTCGGTTAGCTGTGGCCAATCAAGAGGCGCTGACTTCAAGTGGGGGAAGGGCGGAATGCTTGTGATTGGCTGTAGCGCACCAAACTGAACGCGTAGTCCAGAACTAACTCGCAATGATCTTGACTGTACGTAAGTCTCCGAAAAAAAAAGGAAACTCATTTGTATATGATACTGCATGGTTTTGAACCCTAACCTTCAGAAATATTTCGGTCCAAAGCTCAATCCAATGTTTTCCACTTGAGTATCATCATCCATCATCCCATTTAAGTCTCCACTGTTGGGGCACAGATTCCTCCATTTAGACATACAAATTTACTTAGTAGACGGCAGTGGGCTCGCCACCTATCACGTTTGTCAAACCAAACTTTGCGGCGAAAAGTGGGAACTACCTGTGACTGAAGATGTTTCTTCTGTCTACCCCCTGTCTATTATGGACGTGAGTTTCTGTTTATATGTAATTTATTCACTTACTTCTGTAAAAACTCCCCATGTAGCGTCTTATCTTCAAGCACTGGTAGCACCGTGACCAAATATAAACCCACCACCACAGTGCTATCTACATTCACTGTATGTAACTTCTCCATCTTCTGTTCCAAGTCCACTATGATTTCCGTGAAAATTGGCTTCAGAATGTATGTTGTGCAATTAACATTGAAGTTGTCTATGTAACTGCTGAATAACGTTAGTAGAAGCTCATATATCGTTGGATGATTCAACACTTTGCTATTTGTTGCTACTTCTAGAACTTGCTTTACTCTGAAAATCCAGAAGATATTAATTATAACTCAAATTCAAATAAAATTCAAAATTATTTATTTAACCAAAATATAACATACACGATGATACACAAAGTTACCTTTGGACCCCACACTAGGCTAAGCCTGTCCCGTGGGGACCATTACATTATTAACCAGGAATTCAAATACGGCTTACAGTACATACACTAAAACTTTACATTGGTATGAATTAGAAAAAGGGATATTGGGGATTGGAGGGAAAGAGAGAATGGACGGGGAGGAATATATGATTATGGGTGTGAGTGTGTGTTGTATGTATGTGAATGTGTATGAGTGCAAAGTAAGTAAGTGAGTGAGTGTAGTCAGTAAAATGAGAGTGTGTGTTGTGTGATACTAAACTAAACTTTTATTTAGTACTTTATTTCTCACACTACATTTAAATACAAAAACATGACTATTTTTTTTTATTGCATCATTCAACTTATATGGACATACTGAAGATGGATCTGAAATCCGTTTGTCGATATCTCAACTAACATCAGCGATATTAATGGTTAAAGTTAGTAGTGGAAGGATGCTCCATCCCTTTCTAGCAAAACAGTCTTAATATGTAGCCACGGTCCTGCTTGTATGGCGCTACTTAGGAGTGACGTCACACTACAGTAGCGCCATCTCTTTCTTCCGTCTGATTTTTGATTGCCTGTAGCTATTTTATTTTTCAACGAATTTTAATTCTGTTTTCACATTTGACCATCAATTTGTGTCTATTTCTTATTTTTTATGAAAAGCATTTAATATTTGATACTTGTCATGTACCCTATTCTTCTTCTCATACAGGCTACAAAAATAACGGATATTAAAAAAGCTTAGCTGGTTAGCAAACGAAGAATGATGTGCAAGAATTTAGAAATTTTACTTTACTACACTGAAACTGAAAAGTATTATCTTATATCCTACAAAATTTTTGCTCGGAGTCTTGGGCTTTAATTCCCTCGAAGTGAGGCGAAACTTTGATTTAATTACCACATCATGCCGCATTCTTCGCGGAGAGTCGGACTGCCCAGACTTAGTGTCGCGACTGACCAGGCTATATGTACCCGACAGCTATCTCCGGGCTCGTCGCCACCCCTTGTTGTTAGCGCCTTTGTCGCGAACCGGTTTCCATCGTAACTCACCTTCTGTGCGTGCACTAGTGCTACTGAATGCGCTTCTTGCACTAGTACCGGAATGCGACTTATTTGCCAGTCGATGGAAAGAAATATGTTACCATTGTCTGCGATTTTGTGAGAGGATGAATGAATGAGCTTTAAGTTATTGTAAGATTGATTTATAATTGTAGATATATTATTATTATATTTAATATATTGTACGACACTATACTGTACATTGAGTACAGTATAGTGTCCATTTTAAACATTTGAATTCACAGTGTTTTAGTGTAAACTGTATGACTGTGCAATTTTTGTAATAATAAATAAATAAAATAAAATAAATAAATAAAAGTTCAATAATTGTACATATATCATCATTCCTTTGATAACCCATAAAGTAGGTTCATTGGCTTCAATCCTATAATGATTTCATTGAAATTATCTCTCGTAATAATGAAAAGCAAGTCTATACTTACATATTAATAAACCACGTCAACTCTGTCCATCTAACGTCAGGTTTCTCTTTGATTACACTATTCATTGCCACTAACAAAGTCTTAGCATCCATATTATCCGTTATATAACACTGTAGGTCTATAAAACACTCCTGGTCACACTCCAGAGGCACCTCTTGTAGATTACTCGATTCCATATCACAGTTGCTCAAGGTAACATCTCTAACTATTTGTACATTCATAACATAGGCCAGTTTGGCTAAAACTAATTCACGCATAACATCTAGATATAGTATAACATTCTTCCAGTCGTTTTCAGTACTTGATTTGATTAAATTCGTTATAATTCGGGAACATAAGTTCGATGAGAATTTTTCTGAAAAAGATTTTTTTTAAATTGATGATTCAAAATAAGTTTTTAATTAATTGTATGTATTATGCATTTCTCATGCTAGGTATATTTAAATAAATTAGAAAAAGTATGAAAAAAAAACTAATTTATTTATAAGTTTTAAATTTCTAATACCTGCAATCAAAGCACTCCTCGCCAACACAGGAACAAAAATATTCACGGTATCCCTCACATTCGTCTCCACTGGGTCTTTGAGGAAGTTGAACATCAGATTCTCTAGTTGTCCGTATTTATGATCAGCGACTGGACATATTAAACACGCCGACTTCAACCCAAGGCTCCTTATATCCCCTTCACTAGACTCGCACATCAGGAGAACTAAACTTAGTAGCAGGGATGTGCATAGTTCAATGGGTACGTAGGGAGCAATAGCCACGCATATTTGACTCGCAAGTATCCGTCGTTCTGGTGATTTAGATGATAGTAGTTCTGCTACGGATGACAGGACTTCGCCGCTGCCACCCCATTTTACTATTAGACATGCCGCTGGAAAGTAAATTAATTATGTTTCATAAAATATGCTTATACATAGAAAATTCATTGTTATAGTTCTTCGATTTGATGCTGGTGTTCTTTAAACTTTGGTAGATTTAGATCTTGGGGTCGACAATGCAATTTCTAGACTATTGTATTTCAATACTAATTATTAAAATCGCTGGTTTTTACAGAGCTCTTGGTTACATCATACATTTTACCATCTTAAGCGTAAGCAGTGCATGCAGGGTGCGTGTGCGCAGTCAATACCGCCGCGACTTCACGGACGCGGAATTCTTCCCGTGGGTGTCGTACGAGGCGACTAAGGATCTTAGTGGATACTATTTTAAACCTATTAGACGGCAGTAAGCTCGCCCCTATCACGTTTATCCGCCAAATCTTACGGCGAAAAGTGGGAACTACCTGTGAATGAAGGTGGTTCCTGTCTACCCCCTCGGAGATTATGGACGTGAGTTTATGTATGTATGTGTATGTAAAACCTTACCCTCGCATATGACCCTGGCGTCTGTCCGGGACGGGCGTTTGACGAGCGTGAGCAGTGCGTGCAAGGTGCGTGCGCGCCGCGCGTCTCCCGGCGGTAACAGCGCCGCTCCCGCAGCCAATAGCGCCGCGGCTTCACACCGACGCGCTACCAGCGTATGCGGGATTATCTGCCAATGGTGGTAAAATTTTAGATTTCTTCATAGTTTTTTTTATAAATGGCCAAGTAACGGATAATGTAATCTACCTTCAATGCTTATATCGTTTTTTCTCCGTGACAGAGCGAGATTAGTTCATGTAATCTAGTTTTAACTATTTCTACAACAGCAATGTTTGCATTGCTCCTCAGTCCTCCGGTTTGAAGGGTAAGAGAGCCAGCATAATTACTGCGGCACATAAGGCACTCCACCAACTCCACAGTGGTAAGATGTTTATGGGCGACGATGACCACTTGCCATCAGGTAGCCTGTAAATGGTCCATCATTAGGACCTAGGATTGCTTAAATCTAAATCATCACTCCACTGACCATATATTAAGACAAGAAAATATCTATCTAAACAAAGATATCTGTCTTCACACAAATATAACCTAATCTACAGTCTGAAAAACTATGATGTGTTCAATGACCAGTAATCGAAAGAGTTGATAAGAAGGCACCTCGCCACCGTCTACTACTAATTACTTACCCTTGGCAAAGTGTCCGCTACCAACGTAAGAAGACCTGACAGAGTGATAGGCTTGTCATTGTTCACGAGTTCAGACAGTAGGTCATTGGCCAGTGGTTCGTTCAGGTTCAGCGATTCGCAACACCAGTTCAGAATCGACAGCTTCAGGCTATTTGGTAGGCCGCTGTCGAAATAAAAGGTCGACAATTTAGCAGAGAATATTGATAATTTGTGATGGCGCTTCTGTGATGTCTCTAAATAAAAAAATCAATGTTCAAAAATTGCTGATAGTTTGATTTTATGGACTCTGCAATGGAACTAAAAAACACTCGCCATATTGCGGAACAGGGTATTTGAATATTTGTTTAAAGTATGTTAAAATGTTTAAATCATAGTCATTCTTTACTAGTTTTTTTATTTTCTCTAAATAAAGTCGCTAAATAGTCTTAAACAGTATTTAATTTTTAATTATTTAAAATACCAGCGAAAACGCTGGTCGCCATGATAGTTTTGCTGTGACGTCACTATCCATGGATTAAATAAACAAACAATTGTGTGATATTAAATTAAAATCGTGATTTCTTAATCGGAAATCAATATATTTCGGTTTCCTATTATTTGAACTAGTATATTTACATACTTTGATAATTTATTGTTACTGATGGCAAATAATCTATTAAACGGTACTATATTTTTCATAAGTCACAGATTATAAAACTACCAATGGCACCCTCTTGGTAAGGTTTTCTTAGTTCCTGGTCAGGGTATACACATCGGCATCGTATCCGTGACAGAATATACTTTATTGCACAGAACTTAGTATAAAACAATGTGTGTGTAGAGATTTATACAATGTAGGCGGTCTTACATGTGATAATTATATGCTGTGTTATTTAATTTGGTTCGTCTAATGGACCAGCAAGTAGCCAAGATAACTAACCTGTCAATCCACATCTCCTTACTCGAAGTCTCGATGATGTTATATTCGTAAGGGACCCGGGTCCATTCGCCGACGTCGTTGATGCTCAAAGTTTCGTCCAAAGTGGTCACGCTGCCGCGATGGAGGGGCGAATCGCGCACGCTGGTATCGCCAATAACACCGGGGTCATAGGAGCTAGTGTTAGAACCTTCTTTCTTTATTCTGTCCAGGGAAATATAACGAACTATTAAATTATGTTGAAGGGTACAGATGAGTGAGGATGTTGAAGGGAGACTGCCACTAAAAATTTAAACAGATTTTCTGATGCAACTATCGGTAAATGAGCATTCCTTTAAACTGTTACGTTAACTTTTAACTCTTACTACGCAATAAGGGGTATAGTTTGAGTTATTTCAGATCGAAAATTGTGGGTACCTAGAGTTTAATTGCAACTTTAAATGTCGTTTTCTGAACATTGTACTCAAATTGACATTCTCCCTTTTTACCCTGTATTCTTCTGTACGCGGTCTAAAGCAGTTAATGTTGACTTACATGGTACTATTTTTCTCACTTTCAATCATTTCAAACTGCTCTGGTGTAGCACTATTAGTGGAATTGCCGCTTCCATAATGATTTTCAGTAGCTGTACAGGTTATGGGCCTGGTTTCAACTGACTGATCCACTTGTGTCTTAGTTGATGAAATCTCTTCAGGTATATGCAATTCAAGGCCTTTGCTCTCAGATGTCGGACTTGTAAGCGAGTTTAAACTGACAATTGCAGCATCATATAACTTCTGGAAATTCAACTTTTCAGTTTGTAATGCAATGATTTTCTGTTTGAGAAGCTCTATTTCTTCAGCTTGAATCAGAAGCTGTAATTAAAGAAAAAGCATTTAAAAAGAGCCTTAGCGGATATTTTGAGCCTATACATGGTGAGGTACAAATTGATCCATTCAATTCAACATCTAGAAAACAAAGAGATTACTTTAACATTAGTCACACTCTTTTACATAACTCTGTCTTGTCTGTAGTATATTAGAAAAGTATGCTTTAAGTGTTTACAATACAAATTCCATACTAGATTTCACCTAAACACTTACCTCATGATTCCAATCAGTTTCATTATCCAATGAAGTCTGACAACTGACACAGACATTACCTTCCTCCCACTCTGTCTGGCATTGCATATCCATAGAGAGTTCTACATCAATTTCAGTGGATGCGTCAACCTTCGAGATGCTCAGAGCTGCAGAGTTACCCCAAAACAGGGACACGAGACCTGCAGGCCTTGGCATATTCAGACCAACGTCGTCCCAGTCTTCGAATTCCTGTAGATCATGGAAAGTAAATTTTAGTGTCTTTCAGCATCAGCAAATATTTCTTATTGTTACCAATATATTGCAACATCAGTTGTTAACATATACTGTAGAATTCGAATATAGCGACCTCGTCTGTAGCGAACTTCCGGACTTAGCGACCGAATTTTCCGGTCCCGTAAATTTACTTATTGCTTTCCATACAAATTGATTCGGCAATAGAGACGACGACGTGGCGGCGACATCGGCTATAGCCGCGAGTTTTTAGCCCTAAATTCGAGATTCCATTCATTTAGCGACGATGCTTGAAAACAAAGGGCATGAGATAATATGTAACGGTCCCTTCACTGTCGTTATAACCGAATTCCACTGTATTACTGACAGAAATTATATAAATTAATTTGTTTTAGATTTACTTCACAAAAACATTTGCAGTTATGGAGTATTTTTATGTAAGTAAAGCTGGTATAAAACAATGGTTTCGTATTATGTTAAATTATTGACTGAAATATTTTTACAATAAAATACCTGATCAGGATTTTCGTCTGAAAATGTGATGGAAGTAAGCTTATAATCTTGGAGTAGAAGGTACTCATTGATAAGGAAGTTGAGAGCCCGTTTCTCATGTGGCTTTAAGGAGCGTTGATTAAACTTATCCTTAGAGTTTTTATCCAGAGCTGAATCACCATCTGAAAGTTTTAACATAAATGCATATAGGTAACTAACAATGAATTAGTAACCTAGTGTCGCCAGTATCACAATGTCTAAGTTTATTGTAAGCCAAATGAGAAGAATTTTCTATTAAAAAAATAACTATTACTTCTTCCATTTTCTTCAATTTTATTTTTAATTATTTCTTGTTTTTTACTTTCATTTTTCTGCTGGGTAAATATCTAATTAGAATTCGTTGTGTTGTTTGTTTCTTACTTACCTTGCTATTGGCAGCAAAATGTAAACATAAACATGTAGGCTATTCTCAGACTAAATAACATTTAGGTACTCGGTAGTCTTATTTCCTTATCAGTTCATACTGGCAGACTGTTTGAAAGAGTAGTAATAAAAGTGAAAGAATGCATAAAATTTATCTAAACTAGGAAATCCAAGACACCAGGAAAGCTACCCTTGCAGCGTTTGACAAGGGGATGGCAAGTACGTTGTCTCTTCACACTTATGCTTACTATGTGAGCAAACAAGATAGAACTAATGTCGAATTCAACTGCAAGAATTGCCCTCCTAGTCTATACTCCATAGAGTGAACACAGGCATAAATAAAAATATATTACCAGCAAACTGAGTAAGGTTGGCACGTAAGGAGTTGATTGTCTCCCGAGCTTTCCTCAACTCAAACTCCAAGACGGCCACATCCCCACCACTGCCTCCTCTATCTCCACCACCATCCTCCGAGTATCGTGCTGTATCTAGAGAGTCTAATGTTGCTTGGCTTGGGGACCGATCTACACAAATAGTAGAAAATAAATTTGTCTCACAAATTATAATTACATTATGACAGGGGTTCCCAAACTTTTTCAGTTCGCGGCGCACTTACCGGTTTGGTACTTTGTCCCGGCGCCCTAGTCGAAATATGTGTATAATGATATGAAAACAACTGTTTAGCTAAACCTTAGGGCGCTTACACATACGCTGCCGGCGACGCGTCTGTAGAGTTTACACACTCCCTCGCGGCGGGCGGGCGCCGCGCCTTCGATTTGTATGGGCGCTTACACAAACACCGCGCGCGGTGGGCGGGCGCTGCGCTTATGATTTGTATGGGTGCTTACACACAAATTGCGCGCGTCGCGTGTTTTAAGGCTCATACAAATCGAAGGCGCAGCGCCCGCTCACCGCGCGTATTGTGTGTAAGCGTAGCCAAGCATAGTAAGGCATATCAGCGTATGTGTAAAGGCCCTTAAAATGTGACTTTTAAAATTGACAGAAAAATATGAAATACGGTAACAGAAAAGGTGCTTGGTCATTCACATAATTGAACTGTCGACATGCTTATTTAATTAATATTTTTTCATTTTACACTATTAGCTTCCAGAGAAGAGAAAACAGAGTGCCTTGCGGCACCCCTGTTGACTTTCCACGACGCCCAGTTTGGGAACCCCTGCATTACAGGAGGACTTATTTGACTATGAACTCAATGACTAAGTGCTATGAATAAGTGAAGGAACAATACACTAACTTAGATATTGGCGCAGCAGCTTAATGCTGCCTGCTCATTAATTGATAATAATAATTATTACGACATGTTAAATGCAATGTTAGTTAAGTGATAGTCAAGTATGTTAGTCAAGTCTTCTATTTAACTGGATAGATATCCCGTGGAATGGCCTACCCGAGTTGTAAATGCTGATACTATAAACCAATAGAATAGATTGGACAGATTACAAAACTTGAAGAAACAGGCTAACCAGCAATAGCTGCCTACCTTATTCACAAACTAGGGTTCTGTTCCATAACCCCTTTCGCTTTATCGGGTAATTATTGTCAAGTAATATATGCATTTTAGAACCGGGCATTAATGTCAAAGTGAAAAAATTGTTTCACATTGGTATTAATGCCCAGTTCCTATGAATAGTTGACTATAACGATTATGACATATGAACGACTCATAATTAAAAATTAATACATACGCATAGAATTAAATTCGGACGCCCTAGAAACATGTTGCTCAAAATTTCCTGGGTTGGAAAAAAACTCTCTTAGCTGTGGTAGTTCTTTACCGCTCTCCACGAGCTCAGTGTGCAACTCCAAGGCTGTGAGGAAGTAATGATCTTTCAGCAGTTTAGTGGCAATATCCTCATAACTAAGGTGAGGAGATGTAGAGAAAGAGTTGTCCTCTAGATCCTTGTAAGGATTCATATTCAATAGTTTTTTCGCATCACAAATATATTATTTTATAAGAGCACCGCAGTTTTACATTGCATTACTAAATATTTACGAAGATTTTACTAAAAATGTAAATTAAATTCAACAAGCACAAACACTAAATTGTTTTTACGAATTGATTGAATGAATGAATATGAATCAGTCAGAATAATCAGGGGTGCATTCGTGCAACGTAGATTTTCTCCGTATTTATATTGACGTTTGTCAAAATATGCCGTTCGTACATTCCTGACAGGCTAAACTCGATACTTTAGATTTCGGCGCGACATTCGAGATCACAGGGATCGATCGGTGCCATTGCTGTCGTGTGTATGAGCGCTTAGATAGAACGTGTAGAAATACTTTACGAATGTGACATATGAGGTAACATAAGTCTGACAGACATGACACCACAGATTAGCATGACACCTTATTGTTTGGCTTTATTATTGCCGTCAAATTGAAAATCTACAAAACATACTAACGGAAAATGTTCTTAATTCGATGACGGAATCGTGGATTTTCCATTTCTGTTTATTCAAGTCATTCGTATTGTGTTTATTAGGTTCGTTTCTTGACTTTCATTGACCATGGGTGAGGCATTTTTTAACTTGAAGCTCAAACTAGAAGAATTGGGCTATAACAATACGTTACCATTAGATGCTGTTCCTCTAGTAGAATGTATGCTTGCGGATTTGTTGCAAACCACCCGCAGTTTACAGCAGTACATGGAATTGTCCAAAGAAGCACTCATGCAGCGAGACACACTGATGTTAGAGGCAGAACCTTATAGATGCGAAAACGCAAAACTAATACAAGACAACAATCAACTTCACAGAGACCTAATAGAATTGGGGGAAGAAAATCTAAGAATATCTAAGGAAAGCAGAAGAAAAATTAAATCTTTATCTGAAGAGTTGATAAAGAAAGATGCTGTTATCACAAAATTGCAACATGAAGTCAGAGACTTGAGCTTAAGAGGACTCTGTGCTGACACTCACAGCAGTCGTAATAAAAGAAAAGATGCAGGAGATAATACACAACAAACCAGAGTTTGCATTTGTAACAACAAAGTAGAAAGCAGTAATGCTGATGTAAATGAGCTAAAGAAAAAAATTCAGTTGTTGGAGGATAAAAATCAAGAGTATGTTGATGAAATGACACTACTTAAAAGCAAAGTGGAGCACAGAGATAATGAAATTATAAGGTTAAATATTTTACTAGAAGGTGGTAGACCACTTACGGCCATTACTAAGGATTGCTGCAAGATAAACACAGATAGTAAGTATCAAGAATTGATAAAACAAATACAAGAACTGGAAAACGCAAATGACATTTTAAAAAGAGAGCTTGATAAAGGTTTAGAGAAGCAACATGAAGCAATGCTCAGAGCTCTTAATCTTGCTGATAAAAACAAATGTCTGCAGGAGGAATTACTGAAAGTAGATTCATTAGCATTGAAAGTTGAAGATGATTGTAACAAAAGGTTGGCTGCATTGATGAGTGAAGTTAATTATTCACAAACAAGAGTAGAAGGTTTAAGTTCAAAAAATTCTGAGTTAGAAAGAGTACTTGCTAAACAAACACTCACAAAGGATAGTTCAGAAACACTTCAACGATTTCAAGAAATGTTGAATATAGCATTGAAGGAGAAAGATACGTTACAAAAAGAAATAAATGATTTGTTGGATCTTAATAAAAAATTACAAGATAAAATTTTATCTGTATCACGGGACTTGGACAATAAGGGTGACACTAAAGATAGCAAACAATGCCCAACCAAACACGAGTTTCAGATTCTCCTTCAAGAGGAAAGGAAAAAATATGAAAAACATATTGTGGATATCCAAGGAAAATTGACTGAAACAGTTAATGTTTTTAATAAACATATGTCAAAATGTAATCAAAGAGACATAAGCCCTAAGAGCCGTCGTAATTCTCATGAAAGTACTTTTATTCGAGATTTGCACAATAAACTATGTGAGAGTGAACAAAGAATGCTAATGCTCAAAAAGGAAAATGATGAATTAAAAAGTAAAATATTGACACAAGACAACAATAATAAACAAAATCACAAGGATATTATAAATCAACTAAATGCTGAAAATGCAGACTTATCAAAAGAAAACATTGCCCTCAGCCAACAACTTAGTCAGCATAAAATTTCAGGTAAATATAATGAAACAAATAACCATTGCAAAAAAGAAATACAGAAACTCAAGGATCAAATAGACAATTTAACACACGAAATACAAATATTAAGAAAAGATAAGCATGAATATAATTTTCGGTATAAAGAAGCTATTGATATGGTAGATAAATTAAGGAGAGATTTAGCATTTAAACAAAAGGAAATTGAACAGCTGCAGGAAGAAAATTGTTCATATAAAATGACGAACAGAACTGGTAAAGCTTCTGCTGATCACTTAAAGGATGAATGTGACTTTTTAAGGGAACAAATAAAAAGGATGCAAACAGATGTTATCAAAGAAAAAACATTATCTAGCCAAATCAAGAATATACAATTAGAAACAGAAAGAAGTAGTAATGAAGTTCAAAACGAATTATTGTCTGTTCAAAAGAAACTAGCTTTATCTCATGATACAATTAATTCATTGGAAAGAAAATGTAAAGATCTACAATCTGAGATTATTTCACTGAAAAATGATAAATCTAATGTAATGGATACTGTTAGAACAGTAGATCAAGAACGTGATAAGTTAGTTATAGAATTAGATCATAAGACTGAAAATATTTGTGTTCTTGAGCAGAAATTGAAATCTCAAACATATGAAATTAATAAATTAGAAAATGAAATCTCTGAGCTCAAAAGGAAATTGAATATAAATAAAGTGTCTGAACATAAATTAGTAGATTATGAATCACAAATAGCATTCTTAAATGGTGAAATATTAAGATTGACACAGCAGTTTGATTCTGCAGTCATAGAGAATAAACAACTTCAGAATAGTTTGGCTGATACTAATGGCACTCTGAAAATAACTAAAATAGAGTACGAAAAATCACGAAAAGAAGTTGATGGACTAAAACAACAGTTGCAACATTATGTAGCAGAGATTAGAAGAATTGAAGAAATGTTGTCGCAAAAAGAAGCTGAAAGGTCTGATATGCTAGAACACTTTGCTAGTCTTTCAGTGGAAGCTAATATATTAGAGAATACTAATCACTCATTAGAAAGTGAATCTGCATCCAAATCACTTCAGTTGCAATCATATGTCAGTAAGATACAAAGTTTAGAATCAAAACTTTTAGACAAAGAAAGCATAATGGACAATCAGTCAACACGAATTGCTGCTATGACATGCAAGATAACTGCTTTAGAAAACGAAATCAAACTCATCACAGAGGAAAAGATAATACTAGAGCAAAATGTTTCATATCTAAAACAAATGTGCAGTAGCTTACAATCAGAACATACAAGCATGACTAGAGGTATTGGAGATACAAATTCAGAGATAAAACTATATGAGAATAAGATTAAAGGTCTCGCCAATGCAAAATCTAAATTAGAGGTGGACAAAGACGAATTAAATGAAAAGTTAATGACAATAGAAAAGTTACTGTCTAATTCTAGACGAGAAATTGTAGAACTGAAATTAGCACTGCAGGATGCCACTTCTGAAACAAAATCATTGCAAGATCGTATTGGTAGACTGAGTAGGAGAGAATCGGAGATTCATGAAGTAAGTTATCAACTTGGTAATAATAACGTTGTAGTACAATAAATAGATACAATACATTATAACAATTTAACTTTTTCAGACAACATTGACTAGGGAGGAACTTGAGCTGCCGCTTATGTTAGAGGAGACAATACATGAAGTAAGCCATGAAGAAGATGATGACAGTTTGCGATACCATGAGGTCCATAAACGCTATTCAAAATATTCTCATGGTAGTACATTGTAAATATTAATTTAATATTCGTATGTTATATATAATAAATGATGTGTAACTGCTGGAAACCAGGGTCTAAGTAGGTAGTGTTAATTTTATCTACATACTTAAATTGTGAAACCTGTTCATAATTATATTACCTACAGTAATATACATATTCATACTGTTTAATTATAAACTTGATACCTTTAGTGGGTGTATTACAGAGTGAAACAAATTTTACATTGTAAAATCCAAAAAATTTATTTGATTTGGATAATTACCATGGAAAAAAATCCATTATCAAGTTGTCTATTATATAATATATACAAATCTATATAAGTATTTGTACAGTACAAATAATAATCACATTGGCTTTGCTGAAGGGTTGGTTCTAAGACTGTCAGGACAGGAAACAAAAAGTAAAACACCACTCAAAAAAATTGGTCTGTTTTTAGGGTTCCGTACCAACTTGGTAAAAAGAAATCCTTTTTTTTAAATTAATGGCCTTTGGTATTGTGTTTAAGGCACAATAATTCCGCCAAATGGTGAGACCGGTGTCCGTCTGTCCGTATGTATGTCACAGCTGTTTTTCTCATGAACTACTGAAGCTATCGGTTTAAAATTTAGAACAGTAGTAGAACTTGCTTGCTCGCATCAATTCTAGGTAAAAGAAACTTTAAAAAAAGAAAATGGGGTTCGAAATCTGAAATTGGATCAAGGTCATGTGAAAGGGCTTTATTTGCATATTATTTTATTTGTTATAGTTTTTTATTTATAGCCAAAAAATCTGAAATAATTTTGACTCGTAGATAAGCTCCTATATTCTACAGGAAAAATAAAATGAAGTTTAAAAATATTTATTTGAAATTTAAAAAATGATATTTTTATTTTTTAACGAGAAAAAAAATCTGAAACACTTAGTATTGATAGACGGTATTGTATGTATGCCGGGAAAATAAATGTATTATTTTTGAGAAAATAATAATTACCTAAATATATTTTTTCAAATGGATTATATTTTTCCTTTGAGTACGGAACCCTCGGTGCGCGAGTCTGACCCGCACTTGGCCGCTTTTGATAGGGAATTCTGTCTCCTTATTCAAGACGGGCGAAACGTCGACGGCCCGAGCGACACCAAAATGATACACTTCGCCAAACTCAGTGCCGTGTATTGACACGGCGAGAACAAGGTTGCTCGCTCATTCTAACATAAAATACATACAGGGTTCCCTGCCCAAAAGTGTAGACACGATCAGAATCGTGCTTCTGGTGTTGTTTTAAAAATAATGTTAGGTAAGTAATTGTTTTTAGGACTGTTTTTACCAAGCTAGGACATGCATTTATTACTGCTTCGGACCAAAGCATCTATTCCGACCCAGTCAACAACTTTGCAAAGCATAGTTAGGTACTTACCAACAAAAGAATATAAAAAAGTAGCAGCCACAAAACAACTACCTACCTATCTGATCTGAATTTTTTGAGAGTGGTGTGTTACAGGTTTATTTTTTACGAGAATGGCGCTACTTTTTTACTGACACGCCTCTCAACTAAGTCTGAAAAAAGATTACTTAGCTGTATTTTCGAAAAGATAAATTATTTATACCCTGACCAGGAATATAAAAACCAGGAGAAAACCACAGAGGAATGATATTTAACATTGATCTGTGATAAAAACCCTCGCCATATTGCGGAATTATATGGAACTATTTTTTTCATAGCGAACTCCTTAACTCACGACTAAAAGTACCAATGGCGCCCTCTTGTTAGAGTTTTTACATATTCCTTATCAGGGTATACTTTAAAAATATACCCTACCTAGCAACGATCTTAGATAATGTGTACCTAATTATTAACTCTAGGATATAGGCAATTTTACTAAAGAATTTATTCCCCACTCATCTTACGAAACACTTAAATTATCCAGCACCTTAAAATCATTGCCATTCCATCACTATGCAGAAGGTACCTATTTTATTGCATGAAAGTTATAAAAAATAACAATAAAATGTGAAATCTGAAATCGTTACAATGTATGTACATTTACATTCATCAAATGTAATTTATATCTGTGTGTCCAAGCACATCGTGAAGGGCTTAAATAACTTAATAGCTATGTACATTTCGATTTTCAAAACTAATCTCTGTAATTTAAATTGAAATGGTAGGTACATTTTTGAAGGATTAGATACATTCTTATCCTTCCAAGTAATAATACAGGTTGTATTGTTAGTTCTTATAAGTAGGTACAGAGAACTTGTATAAAAGAGACTGGTCACAATTCCTGCATGACTGCTAAACTGAAATTTAAGTTCAGTCCGTCTCTCTTTTTCGTTATTAATAAGAAAAGGACAGAAGGAAGAAAATGGTGTCATTTTAGGATTAGAGCTGTCAAATTAAGACAGCTCCATAGAAATTTAGATTGGATACATGCCATCTAAAATTGTTGACAGTCTATTAATTTGACTGCTCTAAACCTAAAATGACACATTGTCCTTTTCTTACCGATAACGAAAGAGATAGACAGACTGAACTTAAATTCTTAAGTTTAACGGCAGGATTTGAGACCACTGTAGGTGTAATTTTGTGCATATAACTTTTATACTATTGAGTACATCATATAGGTATACATATAGCCATAACAGGTAGCATAACATTACTGGTGTTTAAAATAACAAGTTTATTTACAATATTTTTTCAGAATATAATTTTTTCATAAGACAATCGGTGGGTCCAAATTAAGATGGAGAAAAAAAAGAGCAATTTATACAAGAATAATAACTGATATTTGGTTTATTTGCTTTAGAAATCTACTTTTGTTGTATACAATATATAGAATGTTATTTATGTGATGTGACATGTCATTATAACAACAATTAATTTATGGAATGCTTCTCCTTATTTGTATACAAAGAGGATGGAATAGTACTATTAGTAACTGAATTATCAGTCAATATATCAAAGGAGTAATTACATCGTACAAAACAGTACTTTGTTTACTCCTCTCCATGAAGGTACTAGTACTTAGGTACTTCCAAGCTTCTCTCGTAATGATGTATTTAACACCTTAACCAATATTCTAGGCCAAACAATGTTAAAGTACCTTGTAGTTGCACAATAACCATCATAACTACCCGTCTACTCATATCAAATCAAATCAAAAATCAATCATCTCGTCTTTCAAATCATAATACTAATGGATAAGGTTTTGTAATTAATAAATTATAATACATATAGACTAGGGAACATTTTAAATAGTATTTTATTTATAAAAACTTTGTTGTCCAAAGTTATCACAGTGAATATATTGATTACTAGCATTTTACTAAAAAGAAGTTATGTTGGACTATCAACTTGGGTATAGGTAGAAAGATAAGTAGGTGTAAAACTAGGTTTGGTTCAAATAGCTATTATAAGGTTATTCTTAGGTCAGATACAATCAATAATAATTTGAAGTGAAACATACATTATACAGAAAGCAAAACCATATAGCCCTAAGTCTGGAACCATGATTTTGAAATCCTTTATTATGTACAAAATTCTAAACTTACCATAAGTAGCTACTTTACAACTAAACACAATAGGAAAACTATAATACAGTAGATGTATCAAAGTTAACTAGTGAGTATTTGCTATTATTTATAAACAGTAAGGGCTCTGCTGTACTACTGGCATGGTATAATAACAAACATAACTTGGCAGAGACTCCTTTGAAAATCATGCAGCAATTTTTGCTCTTTCCCATATGATTTCCAATTTAATACCTACTTCTACAATAATTGACATTTTTTTCTCTTGTGGACTATAATTAAGTAGTGTGTTGATACTGCAAAACTTTTAGCTAATTACAATCTATAGTCATGTTTCATTACAATGTAGCCAATATTCTTGTGAAACCAATACCGGCACCTAATAAAGTCTGTCCAATGCCCCATATCATGGCATGTATGGGGGGCATGGTAAGGTTAGCTGCTCGGTAAATGAACGCAATCACGGCACTGCTTGCAACTCCCGAAGTCACTGGAGTCAACACTCCTACAACTATCAATAAGACTGGAAAAAACTTTCCATATTTGTGCTTTCTTAATGTTCCAAACGAAACTAGAGCAGCACAAGTGTGCACAAACACAGAGGAGCATAAGGACCACAAAAAAACTGGATACCACATCTCACCAAACGTATCTAACGGGTCGCCAGGAGTCAATCTCAATATGTCAACAAACGAATCGAATTCAGACACTCGGAACTCCGACAACATGTCATACATGTTGCCTCGCGTTTTCTGATGCTTATAGGCATCGGGACAGTTTGGATATTCATGAAATTTTTATTCGAAACAGTCAAACGATAGTCTAGATTTGTACTCTTCACTTGTGACGATGATTATTGTAATCTAACGTTCCAGTTCGGTTCCAGTTATCTAAATAGCCCGAAATTTGTTAGGTACACACTGAACACAATATTCTGCGAAAACGACGGAATAAATAACTCATTTTTCAATTCATCACATCATTCTTTTTCCTTTCTTTCAGCCCTTCACTTCAGTCCAATCCTTCACTTCAGTCAGAGTTCAGTCCTTATTTTTTTTTACACTTCGCTGACAATTTTATTGTGTGCATAGAGCCATCATAGAGCTAGGGCGTTTTCATTTTCATGGTGCAATGGTTAAAGACCCTTTACACGATCGGTTGGATATTAAGGCTACGTTCCATCGCTTTTCGCTTTATCCGACAATTATTCCCGAGTAAAATGAACGTTTTGGAACGGTAGGTACCTACTTAGCGCTCGCCCCAAAAACCCCAGTGAAGCTGTAAAGGTCATTAGGACCTACAGCAATTGTCAGCAAAAAAAATAGGGCATTATAGTATAGTAGCGTGGATTATGAAGGAATATTAAAATGAAAGAAATTATACTTTTTATCTAGTAAGTAGGTATTTTTGGAAAAGAATGGTAAAATACAGTTTTATTCATTAGTTTTTCGGCTTTTGTCGAGCTTATCTCTACTCACACAACTCCCATTTGAGATACGAGAGTGTTACTACGAAACAGCGGAAATTTTAGCGTCTTGGTGGCCTCCCGGAATAGACGCCAGAAGCTAACGAATGAAATTAGTAACAGTTGAATGCGTGAACGAGCAGCGGCGAAGTGAGTGTTTTTTGTTTGTGATTTGTAGTGATTTAGTAGGTACCTAGTAAATTGTTTTATTCGATTATAATTGTTACGCTTTTAGATAAATAATTAGATAATATTTTATCCCTTTTGTAAGCAGTAAGTATCCTAAAAATAATCCAGAAAACAATGTGATATTATTTAGACAATCAATGGTATGAAGTTGGTACGGTAGGAGTCAGCTGTCAGTCATGTTAGTAGCGTTATAACGTAGCGATAACCTTAAAAAAACATTTGCTTTGTTGCAAACCGCGTGTTGTTTCAATAAAAAAGGGTTTTCATTTCATTGTAATAGTAAAAGAAGTGTAATACACACTACACAATGGGTAAAGTGCGATCAGCTCCCGGGGCGCCCCGGAAACAGGGTTTCAATAAATCCGGGCACTCCATGAATCCGGATCGGCCAACTGAAGGTTTGAAGGGTGTTGGGAATCCTAGAACAAAGGGAACTATCAAAAGGCTGCAGATGTACCGTAATTTCAAAGCTAAGAGAGATAAAACTGGTAAAATTTTGACTCCAGCTCCATTTCAAGGTTGGTTGCCCTCTGGTACACGGGCTCGAGTGGAACCTAACCAAAAGTGGTTCGGAAATTCGCGGGTGATATCCCAAAATGCCTTACAGAAGTTCCAGGAGGAATTTGGAGCAGCGGTGAAAAACCCATATCAGGTCATCATGAAACCCACGAATTTACCCATCACATTACTCAATGAAAAAGCAAAAAATGCTAGAGTACACTTACTTGATACAGAAGGCTTTGACAAAACATTTGGACCTAAAAAACAACGGAAACGTGTGAATTTGAAGTTTGGAGACCTAAATACCCTTTCAAAAGCTGTTGAAGAGAATACAGAAAAGTATGATGAAACTAAGGATGTAGACAGAGTCAGGGAAGACACAGGAGTGAGAGAGGGACAAAGAGACTGGGTGTTTGGTGCTGGAATGAGTAAAAGAATATGGAATGAGTTGTACAAAGTTGTGGACTCATCTGATGTACTATTGCAAGTTCTTGATGCTCGAGATCCAATGGGGACTAGAAGTCCATATGTTGAGAAGTTCTTGAGAGAAGAAAAGCCACACAAACATCTGATTTTCATTTTAAACAAAGTTGATCTTGTGCCCAATTGGGTAACTCAGCGTTGGGTTGCCATCCTGAGTGCTGAGTACCCCACAGTTGCTTTCCATGCCTCTCTGACACATCCATTTGGAAAAGGTTCACTGATCAATTTACTACGCCAGTTTGGAAAATTGCACATTGATAAAAAGCAAATAAGCGTGGGATTTATTGGATATCCAAATGTTGGAAAATCTTCAGTCATTAACACTTTGAGATCTAAAAAGGTTTGCAAAGTTGCACCAATTGCTGGTGAGACAAAAGTGTGGCAATACATCACACTGATGAGAAGAATATTTCTTATTGATTGTCCTGGGATTGTCTATCCGTCTGCTGAAACAGATACAGAAAAGGTTCTCAAAGGAGTAGTGAGAGTTGAACTAGTCCAAAACCCTGAAGATTACATTGAAGATGTGATCAAAAGAGTGCGGAAAGAATATCTGGTCAAGACTTACAAAGTAGACGGCTGGGAAACAGCAACTGAGTTTTTGGAGAAATATGCTGCCCGAACAGGCAAACTACTGAAGAAGGGGGAACCAGATATAAATCAAGTGGCTAGGATGGTTCTCAATGATTGGCAGAGAGGAAAGCTGCCTTTTTATATTGCACCGGAAGGTTTTGAAGTGCCCTTGTCCAAGCAGAAGGAATCTGAAGTAAAAGAAAGTGAAATTTCACCTGTAGAAGAAAAAAAAGAGAAAGTTCCTACTCAGGAGATCACAAAATCGGATACTGAAAAAGACGAGACAGAAAAACCAGTTGTTACAAACAAACTGATGATAGCTCAAGATTTTGCCAAAATAAGAGTCGGATTGCAGTTTGACAATGTTGAAGATGTTAAACCTTTAGAAACCATTCAAATACCTGATGAACTGAAAGGCGTCGATGATGAGAAAGATGAAGAATCACAAGATAAAGAAAAAGAAAATGAAGATGATGGTGATTCTTCAGATATAAGTGATTTCTATAGTAATGATGAGAAAGAGTGTAGTGATGTAGAAGATTATTTAACAAATGATCCAGAGACAGTAAAAGAATTAAAACGAAAGAAACTTGAAGCAGCCAGTGGCGCATTTACAGTGGAAGAAGTTTCACAAGTAGGAAAGAAACGTAAAGGTAATACTGATAATGGTGATGCTACCAAGACAATGACCGCAAAGCAAAGAAGAGCGATTGAAAGAGCGCAGCGTCGCACTAAAACGGGAAGCAACTTTTATGAAGTATCTAATGTCAAAAATAGAAATAGGAATAAGAAAACTGTGAAATAAATTCTGTATTGTAATGTGTTCTTTTAATAAATTAATTGAACATCATTTATCTGTATCATTTCATTTATCTAATGGCTGTTAGTTATAGTATTTTATTTTTTTAGTTTAGTTGATTGATCAAACTAAATCCTGAAGGAAAGAAACCTACACTGGTCAAAAATTACATTCAACATTAACAAATTAATATGCTAGTCCAGTAAAATAGTGTCGATTCGGGTGTGGCCCCTAAATCTAAAGCTAAACCTAAATGAAAGTACGCTTACTCATACAGAGTAAGCTGGTCATTTTAATTTAGCTATTGACACCTCAGAATCAGTCCGGTATTATTTATTTTATTTTTACAAGTACGCACTATTAATATAATAAAATTAAAAAACATAGAAGGCCAATTATGTTTACAGATCACATTATATTATGGCTCTTTATAAGGTAAAAAATATGAAATTGGTCATAGTAACTGATTGGATTATCGTGAAATATTTAACTTGTTTATCGTTTTATTTCAGATGTCGTCAGGCAGCGAAAGTGACAATGATTACGTACCTGGCGAACCAGAGCAAGTATCTGAGGAAGATTCTGCAGATGAAGAAACTGAACAACAATATGAGAACGAACTTGAGCACAATATCAAAAAACGGAAAGCTGTACAAGATAACAAAGCTAAGAAGAAAAGAAAAACTAGAAATGGTGCCAAGACAACAGTTTCTGAACCAGTAGACGAAAAAGTTGAGGAATTTGAAGTAAAACTCAATCCCGAAGCCGAAAAGAAGAGGGAAGACGATCTCTGGGCCATGTTTCTTGAAGGGACAGACTCAAAACCGAAAGCTGCGCCAAGCGCCAATAATTCTAATAATACTCCAAAAAAACTAGATACTAACAAAGATAAAGTTCAAATTAAAGATCTGAATCAAAAGGAAGATGATAAAGCCAGGGAAAGAAGAATTTTTGAGTTTGCAGGTGAAACTATAGTCGTAGAAAATAATATTATTAAGGAGAAAATAAAAGCTGACGAAAGTCCTGCAACAGGTAAATGTGTACCTCAAATGAAAGTACATTAATATTGAAAATAAAATACTTTTATTTATTCATAATTTTGATTTTTAGTAAGCAGACTGGAAGGATCATCATCTCGAAGTCGTGGAGCTGGTTTATCTGATGTGTTGGGTCAACTAAATAGGAAGAACAAACTGTCGACATTGGAGAAGTCCAAACTTGATTGGGAGACATACAAGAAAGACGAGGGGATTGAGGAGGAAGTACAAAGTCACAATAAGGGGAAGTCAGGGTGAGTGCTTTGCCCAACTGGACAATAGAACATTCTTAGTTATACAAATACAAATATACTTT
Organism: Hofmannophila pseudospretella; assembly: GCA_947369225.1. Taxonomy (NCBI): domain Eukaryota; kingdom Metazoa; phylum Arthropoda; class Insecta; order Lepidoptera; family Oecophoridae; genus Hofmannophila; species Hofmannophila pseudospretella. The sequence continues at coordinate 5,418,801 of OX376323.1, read as the reverse complement.
GTTGCACACCCGGGACAAAAACAAAACATACAACATTAAGAGAGGTACAATACAATGTGCAGAAGGCATATGAAATAAATACTACCCTCAAATAAATAAATAACAATAATAAAAAAATGCAAACCTTTGCAAGCTGCAATGCAGTAGTAATAATATTACGTAAACACTATAATATATACAGAAATATAATATTTATAATATAATACTTAATATATAATCAAAAATATAATAAACAAATAAATAACATATCATATGCTAAAATGAAACTGCTTTAGAAAACAAATGGTTAGGCAGTGCATCCACACAGCAATTCGTAATGTTGACGAAGAGGATTTTATACTTAGATGTTATACTCCTTCCTGTAAACTAAAGCATAATATTTAAGACGAGGCTTTTCGCACACTAGCGCCGCCAATCGAAAAAATCATATCAATTAATTATAGCTTTTAAAAAAGTGTCTGGTATTAAGGTTCCACGAATGAAGAAAACATTTTTTTAAATAGTTTAGATTCGCTTTTTGTTTCTTATTGTTTCTGTAAAATTTCTTCATTCGTACCAGGCAATTTTTTTAAAAGCCTTAATTAATTGATATGATTTTTCGATTGGCGGCGCTAGTGTGCGCAATGCCTCGCTTTAAGGACCGGGAAAGGAAATAGAGAAAGGCTAGAACAAACGATCACAGATTTAAATTTCTGGAGTAGATCCTTGGCTACCTGTCACAATTTTATACCTTGATTGCTTTTATCTGTCTCCATAACTGGTAACTTATATAACTTCATTATTCTTACTTATTAATTGAAAATATTAGCTACATTGAATTTTTACCAATCGGGCAACGGGTAGGACTATTTTATTCTGCATTTGATTACAGAACTAACGACACTATATTTTCAATTGCAGATACTTGGATCGCAAGGATTTCTTGGAACGCGCAGATGTACGCCAGTACGAGATCGAACGCGACTTGAGGATGAGTCGTCGAAGCAACCGATAGAACAACCCTTATCCATTAAGCCATATTATAATGAGTATTAGTCTCTGAGAATAAATACATAGGTATTGTACTTGCATATTATCGTTTCAACTTACATTTTTTTATTTTTTTTATTTACTACTAAACCCGCATTTGACCTCGATCTCGCCTGATGGTAAGCGACGATGAGGTCGACGATGGAGCATGCGGATCCAGTAAATGCCTATTCACTCTGGCCTTGAAGATCCCAAGGTTGTAGGTTTCGGGAAATACAGATACCTTAGCCGTTCGCATAATGAACGAAGAAGCAAATCGCTTCGTACGAGCAGATGGGATATCAACAACATAAGGATGGAACCCCTCCCTGCGTCTGGTAGTCCGAAGGCGGAATGGAGATGCTGGAATTAGGTCGTGCAATTCCGATGCGCACTCTCCGAAATGTAACCAATGGATGATTGTTCTGACGAATGTTATTTTAATTTTAACTTTGTGACACTATATTTTCTCTCTCATCTCATCAGCCTATATACGTCCCCCACTTCTGGGGCATAGGCCTCCCTTTGCAGAAGGGAGTACGGGCCATGATCCACCGAGCGGGCCCAGTGCCGATTGGTGGATTTCACACGCGTTCGGAAACTTTTAATTTCATCATCTTATCTTGTGTGCAGGTTCCCTCACGATGTTTTCCTTCACCGTTAGAGCAATATACGTAATTCTTCGAAAAAATCCGAAAAACTGATTGGTACATGGCATTGCATGGTTTGGAACCCGGAACTCCCGCATGGGAGCCCGGCGTCCTAGCCACTAGGCCATAGACGGTCTCACTATATTTTACATACATATTGTGGCGACGTACGACGCGCCACTACGATGAGTACCTACTCACATCGGTGTAGAACGCGCTATTGAAATTTTCATTGGATTTCGTATATATACGAGTTCCAAACATCCATAGATGGACCAGGACATATGGTTACCAGACACAACACCCCGCCTAGTGGAAGATCTTCCCTTTTCCCTTTCATACATGACGTTACGTCATCCATGTCCTCACATAGCGCGTACCTACATTAATAATTATAATACAGTGCATCAATCATGGATGATCTACAAAAAGTAACTTCTCGTAGGTGAGTGATAGTTATATTATATCGTATTATTTTTATGGAATTTTGACAGATCTGAAAGACATACAAATAGTCTCAGCCAGCATTACACCAGCCGTGAATTACAATGGTGGAGTCCGTGGAGACCTATTAGGTTTCGATTTACAAAGGTAAATGCGACTATAAGGCCCGGACTACACGACGACGGTTCCTAGGCCAGTTTCAGTGTTGGTCGGTTCCCTGGAACCGGTGCTTCATATAAACTCAAACAAAAATGCGCTGTCGACTACACGTACAACGGTTCCACTTGGAACCGACATGCTCGGTTCCTGAATCGAGTGGCCGGGGTTTGAGCGCAGCGCATGAGTTTGAATGTTGTCGACTACACGGCCGGTACCGGTACCTGAATCGAACCGTCGTCGTGTAGTCCGAGCCTAATAGTTTATTTTAATTAAAACATATCTCTTTATTTTCATGATCACATTACATTAATTAAACTATGCTAAACGTTGGACTTCGCACTAGGCAACAGCCTGTATCGGCGGAGGCAGGTTCAATTTTCTTATCTAATAATTACATCACTTTATAATAAGGTATTTATGAGATATTTAATTATTATTTTTATTTTATTTTTCATTTATATTTATATTATACATTTATGCTGATGGGGCTGCCGAAATACTGTAGTGCATCGGGGATGTTTGCAGAAGCCCGCGTGGATGGCTTTCACGCAATTTTACGAAAAAGGGTTGCTTCCCTGATGCACCGAGTAAATAGCAGTCCCAGCAGCATCCTGTTGACGTTTGCCGAATCCCCTGACTCCCCGATCCCGAGGCACTGGATATACCTGCATGTCAATGCGAAGTAGTCGTCCAGTGCATTGGTGTCGGTACCATGGGCTTGGTAATATTTCTATATTATTATTTTTTACTAACATAGCTTTAAGTAATATAATATACTAACCTATATATTGTATGGACTATTGTCTGACTTAAATAAATAATAATAATTAAAAATAAACAGAAATAAAGTGTTTTTTGATGATGTTGCGATGCATATTTAGCAATTTTCTATCTACGTGATAGATACGTGTACAGGTTAAACGCTTCCACTGCGATATTGTAACATCAATACAACTCTAATATCATATCAGCGTGTATGTATGTCGAATAATATGTCCAATAATAGTAAACAAGCCCGCAAGGTCCATTTCATCCATTCTCCTCAATCAGTGGCCGCTGAGTGGGCAATCAATTTCAATACTTCCAATCCAATCTGCGTCAACGCAGCCGAGCCGCGGCGGTTTGCACGTTGTGCTAATCAAGCACTAAACAGTTTATTTGTCGAGAACTCGGTGTCACATAGCACTCAGTACGGAATTTGCGTTCGGGCAGACTTATTCACTCTATACACTTTCATTTAGTTTATTTTATTGCTAGTTGTAATGGTTATGTGAACTTAATTATTGTGTTGTGACGATGATCACATACGGAAGGTGGACGCTGTACGATGGGAGCATGGAAGGCGTTCAGGTCAGTTTTTAGTGACATGTTTCCTAAACAGATATGTAGACAGTTTGTAAATAATTTGCCTGTTACTGCAATTCGAATACCTAGGATTTCTATTACTATAATACGCGTTGTTCAAAGATGTTCACGCTCACTGTTTTCGCTAATTATTCCACTTTTTTTTAAATTGACTATTAAACCCGCATTTGACCTCGATGATGGTAAGCGACGATGAGGTCGACGATGGAGCATGCGGATCCAGTAAATGCCTATTCACTTTGGCCTTGAAGATCCCAAGGTTGTAGGTTTCGGGAAATACAGACACAGGCAGGCTGTTCCATTCCTTAGCCGTTCGCATAATGAACGAAGAAGCAAATCGCTTCGTACGAACAGATGGTATATCAACAACATAAGGATGGAACCCCTCCCCGCGCCTGGTAGTCCGAAGGCGGAATGGAGATCCTAGAATTAGGTCGTGCAATTCTCTCTAGGATGCGCACTCTCCAAAATGTATCCTATAAAATAAAAAAACGTAAAACGTGAATTCACAATTCTAATTCGATCGAAATCCAAATTCTTCTGTTCTTGTAGTTACGATTGGTCCCAAAAAATTCGCTCGAATTTAAGTTTCCGGACTCGTCCGAAAAGATCACTACACGTATTGGTTGAACGAGATGTAAAAGGGTAAATGAATATGAGTAGGTAGCTGAAAGCTGTGTTCTGGGTTGGTCGCCGTTTTTCGTTATCTTCTGCATATTGTCGTTCCAATCAGCTAGGCTAGGATCCATTTTAATAGTGGGATTCTCTTGAAACTTTTTATAGTCAATAGGAAATTAGACTGCTAGACGGGTAGGGTATATCCTTGAGAGATTTTCCAATATTTTTACAATTTCCCTGGAATGGAAAGTCACGCGAACGTTAACAGCTGACTATGTATACTTAGTATACAAACATTAATAGCGCGGCATGTTCGTTTGTTACTAATTGTCTAGGCACAATCACTCATCGACAAATGCCTGCGGCATGCGTTCACTTCAGGCTTCAGACAGATACATACATCATTGTTTCGCTTGTTTTCGCTTTGCCTATGCCTATGTCACTATAATGCTATCTAGGACAGAGCAACGAACCCAGGTAGTGTTAGGTTTTCTATATTTAAATCTCAATTGTGTGTATACTCTACTTTTATGGTTTCCTAATTCGTTCACCCGTCATCACCAACAGCCGGTTGTATCGACACAACTCGCTCTTCATTCGGTCTTGTTAACTTTGATCATGGGCTAAAGTGGTCTGTGTAGAGTAGGTATCGTCAAGTTATATTATTATTTTTGTCGATTTTTATTCTTTCCCTGAAGGTAATAATACCACCTATTATATATTGTGGGAATAGGGTACATGACAAGTATCAAATATTAAATATATTTCATAAAAATTAAGAAATAGACATAAATGTGAAAACAGAATTAAAATTCGTTGAAAAATAAAATAGCTACAGACGATCAAAAATAAGACGGAAGAAAGAGATGGCGCTACTATAGTGTGAAGTCACTCCTAAGTAACGCCATACAAGCAGGACTGTGGCTACATATTAAGACGGACGGAAAAGAAAGGGACGGGGCATCCCCCCACTACTAACTTTAACCATTGATATCGCTGATGTTAGTTGAGGTATCGATAAACGGATTTCGAGAAACAAATTTTATAATCTTAGTAATTATCAATCGGTGTATCAGAAAAGATTTCTGCAATGATCGTGCTAATTTATGAGTCGATATTAATATACCTTAACCCAGCATCAATGTAAATAAGATGTAAATCGAAACCGCAAATTAGGTTCCATGTTCCTATCCAGATACGCACCCACATCTAAGCCGAAGGTTGTGAAGGACCAACCGAAAGCGCGATACTGATGCAAATGACGTAATCTGGATCAGTGAACGTGGCAGAAAGGAAAAGTGGGCGAGCTACCGGATCGGGCCGAACAGCCTCGGCTGCGCCCACGCAGGCACTCCTTGGGCTTGCACCCTTGCGTCTAGTCTAGTCGAACCTACGCGTTATCTATGAATGAAAAGTTGACAGAGATGTCTTTGTGTTCCAATCTAGTGTAGTGCTTTCAATTTTATTAAATGTAGGTAGGTATTTATATTTTAAAAAAACATTAATTAAACTTGCCTTACGTTCAAATGGGGATTGAATTGCAATAAGCTCGTCGTCGGTTGGCTAGGACGCCGGACTCCCATGCGAGAGGTCCGGGTTCGAAACATGGGTTTCTCAGTTTTTTCGAAGACTTACGTACATTTTCCGACTGCTCTAACGGTGAAAGAAACCTATACTGAGATAACCAGGGGCCCAATTCGCCTAAATTACAACGTTTGTAGTTCTATTTCTATCCAATTTCAATTTAGTTTTCGTTCCAATTCTTTTTGGACACCAAATCGCATTTTGCTGACACATAACTCTACCACTGCCACCTTTCGATTTACTATAGATCGGCCAATAGTAACTTGAGAGGAACGTTATATTTGACAGTTGAAGCGTTTTATTACCGTTCAACTGCGATCGGAACTTAACTGAAATTGGATCGTTAGTGGATAGTAGCATTCGTTATATGTAGTGGAATCGATATCAGGGTGTGAAATGTGGATTGTGGAAGGCAATTCAAACCGCCCCATATCTGCCAAGAAAGTCGTTCTATGTGGTTAATTCCATAGAATAATTACGACCCTCGTCCATGAGGAATACGACTCAGAAGAATGCTACCCGTGTCAGTATACGTGCCGTTAAAATTACGAACATGGCGCTTAATTATGATAGGTACTTAAGGTTTACATACTATATTATTATCTGCTGATACTGTACGGAGAATGAGGTCATAATGTAAGTAATAGCCGTATTAGTCAAAACTTCGATTAACGAGCACGCTATTGGCATTCATTCCAGGGTAGCCGCTAAACTAACTGAAACTGTCACGTTCACTCATATGCTAGATTGTGTTAGAGCGAGGGTTAACGTTTCGTTTTGATTTTAATTTAGCGAATGACACCCCAATCGGTGCCTGGGTTTAGTTGTAACTTATCTATAAGAACAACGTGTAAGTACTCGTAGCTTCAATAAAATGTGTCGTGTTTTGTCCGTTTGTGTATGAAACAAGATAATTGTTATTGCTAACTTTCGTTAATGTCGTTCGTACCCAATCAGCAAATATAAGTCGTTTAGGAGTCGAGACAACGCTTTCACTTACTTAATTCTGGGCACACCTCGTAATGGTGTCATTAATTTATTATTGGACCAATTAAATTATGTAAAAGTAGCTGCTTCATATGATTACACGATGATTTGTGTAAAGAGGCTTTTACCGACCCAAGGCATTGTTTATTGTTTAATTATATATTTCATAACAATACTAACAGCTATTTCCAGGGTTCCAAACGTGTGTTACATGTATACCTACTACTACATACAATCACTTATCCACTCTATTAAGTCGGCAAGATTTTAGATCAAGTCCATTTGTCCTATATGATAATAATTAATAATGATAGGTAACATACTCAGATTTGAGTAAATTATTTCAAATAAGTTAAACAGTGACCAAGGTATGATGGCCGATGGAAGATGGCACGCGTTCCTTCTTTTGAGCAGCGGTAATTGTTCAGTTTCGAAACAACGCGCTCATTGTCGACAGACTCCATAATATTTGCTCAGGTGTGCTGCGTGCGAGGTGAGGTGAGATCTGTACCCCGTGCTCATGCTGTACGTACAAATGAATGAGGCTCGGCGGCGATAGTGCGCTCTACTGCGCATGTGTACTCGCGCTCGATAACCGCACTACGCCCGTGGCGGCCGCACGTGTCCATGGGATCAGCCGTGGTCTGTGGGGTGCGAGATGAAGGAGGCTGTGCCGCGACCCCGTGCGGCTGCGATCGCGTAGCGGCACGGTCGGCGCACGACACGCGGGCCGGTGCGACGGCGAGGGGCGGCCCTGCGCGTCACGACCGCGCGCGCCAGTCGCACACTCGCGCCTATCGGGGCGGCTGCCAGTCTCGCGTACTAGCGATCCTATCGCTTTTTGTACACACCGTGCTCGGATTTGTTATTTTTTTTAACTTAAATAATACAGTGCTTCCTTTTTATACACCCTGTAACTGATCGAGGTGATGTGTGGAGTGAACTTTTACCGTCGGTGCGGGGGAGGAGTATTATAGTAAGCTCGTGGAAATTCGCGGTGTCGGGAAAAGTGTTTTTCTTGGTGCGTCGGAGGGACGAGCATCGGGCGGGCGCGCGGGCCCGGAGTGAGGAGTCGGTGGATGGTTCGGCGCGAGCGGACGCCGGGGCGCGGCCGGCGGCGCCGCTAAAGCAAAATGTCGATACCCCTGGGCCGGGAGACTGTACTCCCTACGCAGGTGAGTTCCTTCCCGCGTCGTTCCGGGAGCCAATGTGCCGCGTGCGTGCCGTACCAAGTAAAATAAGTCTAGTTACTTATCGTACCTACTTTACATTACGTAGCCAACTCGTTACCATAACACAGGTAATTAAGTAAACTAGCTTGTGTTGTACATGTGTTACTCTACTTTGGATGGATTGGAATTTATGCATGGTGCTAAAATAAGGACTCTACACGATGTTGTTTATTATATTACCTATTGCGATAACGATAACTGTGGTGTTAAAGTTTAAATATTATGAATAGGTGGGTAGGTAATATTTTTTACTGATGCTAGCGTTTAGAGTCGTATCATATCTTAACATTATCGATACCAAGACGTAATCTAATGTCAACTAAAGCATGACAAATTGAGGGCATTTTATTATTGAGCAGGTAGGTATATAGGTTTTATATTTCATCGATCACCTGTTGTTTAATATTCTATAGTAGACTAATGTAACATATTTCATCGGTTGAAACTTGAAAGTAACCCTTGAATATAAACATACTTCACGAAAAAAATATTTAAATTCGCATGACAAATATAGACTTCCCAATTCTCATACAATTGTATGGTCACGTGACCGTGAGACTCAGTTTTTTGTGAAACTTTTTTATATTTTCATAGAGTACCTATGAATCATCATCCATCTCACAAATCTTACAAGTTTACTTGTTGCTGTATATCCTTAGCCTTTTGTAAAAAACCGGCCAAGTGCGAGTCGGACTCACGCACCGAGGGTTCCGTTCACAAAAGATTTTTTTTTCCTTTTGAAAAAATAACATTTTAATTTTTTTCTGAGAAATAATACATGTTTAGAGTTTGTTTTATTTTTCCCAGCATACATACAATACCGTTTATAAATACTAAATATTTAAGATTTTTTTATCGTTAAAAAATAAAAATACTTATTATTATTTTTAATTCCTCAAAAAATATAAATTTTATATCAGTCAGAATCATTTCAGATTTTTTAGCCCGCAAACTTGGGAGATAAGGGGAAACGGTCATTTTTCGCACATTTTATGGCTATAAATAAAAAACTATACCATATAAAATAAAATAAAAAAATAGTTTTGGAATGTGCAAATAAAGCCCTTTCATATGCCCACTTTCCCTTCTTTCAAATTTGAATCCCCCATTTGCGACACCATTTTAATTAAGAAAAAATATTTTCAAGTTTATTTTACCCAGAATAGATGCAAGTAAGTTCTACAACAGTGCCAAATTTCAAGATGATAGTTTCAGTAGTTCCTTAGAAAACAGCTGTGACATACAGACGGACAGATAGACGGACGGACACCGAAGTCTCACCTTAAGCGTTCCTATTTTACCATTTTGGTACGAAACCCTAAAAAATGTACCACTGACTTATTTTTCACTATTAGATTTATTTTATTAGACCAGAAGTGAAGGAAAATGTCGACATTACTTATTAGTAATAATACAATAATAACCTTATATAGAATCTAGTGATAATTTATCGATTAAACACGAACTAGCGTTACACAAGTGACTGATCGCTCTCCTATCTTATAAAGTGGCTACCTACTTAATCTATCACTAATTCGTGGAATATTTACGTCATACTATTATTTTATTATAATCTAAACTTTCTTATCGTGTAAGGACACATACAAAATACTACTTATCTATTATTATTTTACGTGAATAATTTTACAAACATCGTATCGTAATACCCACTTTTGCTAAAATTATCTCAAAGATAAGACGGCAGAGAATTGTAGAGTTGCTTACAGCGTCATCCATCGATCAAAAACTTGCGGATTTCGAGAGATAGAAAGCCAAAGAAAAATTATGAGCCTTACAATTAGTTCGAGTCCTTAGAGTTTACTAAATAAATTAGGGTATCATGTTCAGCTTTGACCATGTTCTGTTTTTGTCAACACGGAACACGAAAAACTGTTTATCTCAGGAACTACTGAAGCTATCGATTTAAAATTTGGTACAGTTTTAGAACTTGCTTGCCCGCATCTGTTCTAGGTAATATAAACTTGGAAATATTTTTATTTTTATTGATAATGGGGTCCAAAATTGGGTGGTCGGAATCTGAAAGTGGGGCAACTGGTGCAAGTGGGGTGTCATATGTAAGGGATTTGTTTGCACATTACAAAACTATTTTTTATTTTATTTTATATGGTACAGTTTTTGATTTATGGCCCAAAAATGTGCGCAAAATGACCGTTCCCCCTTATCGCCGAAATATCTGAAATAATTCTGACTCATAGATAATCTCCTATATTTTACAGGAAAAATAAAACGAAATGTGAAAAATATTTTTTGAGGAATAAAAAAAAGATATTTTATTTTCTAACGAGTAAGTATCTGAAATAACTTGTGTTGATAGACGGTATTGTATGTATTCCGGGAAAAATAATACGAAGTCTAAACATTTATTATTTTTGTTTAAAAAAATATTAAAATGTTAGTTTATCAAAACGAATAATATTTCATTTGAGAACGGAACCCTCGGTGCGCGAATCCGATTCGAACTTGGCCGTTTTTTTAAGTAAATGCACGCATAAGGTACCTACCAGGAACAAGTAGATACAAACTCTCATAATTATGGACTCCTACGAAACGCCTACGATCTACGACCTACGTACTGCCTACAAAGGGGCTATATTTTTTCTGAAATATTGTTTCGATATTTTTAATTTGTGCGCAAGTATCTACCTACGCAACAAAAAGTTTATACAACCAGTTGGTCATCACACACACACACACACACACACACACACACACACACTCAAACACCCTCTCACAACAGTTTATTTTTTTATTTTATTTTTAAAATAATAATATTTTTTATCTAATTTTTATATAAGTGTATCCCCCAGGCCATTAATTAGACTTGCTATCTACTACGCTGCAAGACGGCCGATGAGGCCAGTGCAGGTAGTAGAGACCGATATTTACTTATACATTGTAACTACACTATTGTTAAGTGATTATATTTTGAATATTTTTGGGTTAATAAATATTTTTGTATTTTTTTAAATTTTTTTTTGTATCTAGCTACGTCTGTTTTCCATCCTGTTTTATTTTTTTTCTCCTTAATCCTTATTACCTACTACCGTTTTCTAATAAACCAGCGCACATTTTTCCTAATGCTTGCTCGTTATCATCTCCGAAATTTCATACATTTTTTTAAATTCGGTATTAACGTATAATTTAAGCCCGCTACTGTTGTAAAAGGGCTTCACTTTGTTCAACTCAGCTTATTGCTGCAATCAGAATGCCTATTATACACGCTGGTATTCTGTTGCACTATGATTGATCAAAACCTGTCACCTGTTTACGAGTCTATTACCGACTCTATGTATATTGGAATACACGTCAAGCAATACTTTGTGGAACCCTTTCGCAATAAGTTTTTGTTATGATTTCTTCAAATAAGTTACAGCGACCTGTACCAAAGGGTACTTTGATTTATTGGTCACACACTAATATTCACCGGTAGTATAGTGTCGAAGTTCACTGGTAGAGTGTAAAGTGTATTTAAGGCCGCCGGGGCGACTATGTTTGGCGTCGAGTTCAAGGCTCTATTGATCCATCAAGCGGGTGCAAGGTTGGACGGTGTTTCCTCGGCCCGAAAGTATTTTAGGCTTCCTGTGTGTTTGGAAATACTTTGTAGAGTTTGTAACTATGTAGAGCTTCAGTCGTGTTGGAAATTAACGTTATTTTTGCAAAAAATCATCAAGTTAGACTAGATTCTGGATATGAAATATTAAAATAATATTGTCTGTCTTAATAACTACGTACCTGTCTAAAAACAAATGCAAGGAAATGCATGCCGTTTTTTTTTCTTAAATCAAAACTAAACAAACAATTTAGTAGACCCATTTAAAAAAAAAATTGTATAGTAGTGTATACAATTTACCACTCCCAAGGATTTCACAGGGCACAAAGATATGCTCGTTCTAAGGAAGTGACCAATAACGAATACAGAAAGTTACCAGATAAGCCTAACTTATCTAAATGGACTGTGAAGCCAGGTACTAAGGTCACACCTCACCTAGATATCGGTGGTTTAGCGTCCGTGTTTTGTACTTGTCTTACATTTCTGAGGAGTGACTCATGTGGTACTTCTGCGAAATGGTGCAATGAGGTTTAATCTTTATGTACACGCTTTCGTTTCTTCATGCTGTAACCCTTGGTGAAGACAGATGTGGTGATTAATCAGGTGTTGGATGATTTTTTGTTACGGAAACATAGAACACACAGCATCACGGAGGATTGAATGAATATGTTGATGACAATGATCATGGTATCAATCAGCTGCAATAGGAATACATAGAAAGTTTGAACACACATTTTATGGGATACTAGAGCTTTTTTCGAAGTGCTTGGCCAAGTATCTACATGAATGAATGAATACATTTTATTGCACAAAATTAGTGTGTACAGTGCGTACGAAACGAATAATACAATGTTAGCGGTCTTATCGATAAGAGCGATCTCTTCCAGACAACCTTTTGATGGAGTAATTTTGGTAGAAAAGGGTAGGTTGTGCACCGTTTACAATAGCGATAATAACAGTGAAATGAAATGAAATGAAATAGTTTATTCTACAAATTGGTACAGCTTGTACACTTTTGTTCGTCAATTTTTCAGAACTATAATAAACAAGAATATACATCAAGAACATAATAAATCACAAATAATAATTATAAAATACATTTTTCTCAAAAAAAGGAGAAGAAGAAAAAAACTGTATTATTATAAATTAATAAAAAAATTAAAAAAATTAAAATTATATTGTGCCATTGGCACTAACTACAAAACAAATAAATAATCAACAGTCTTGCCATGCATTTCTGTCAGTCATAAAGTCTGGCACAGTGTAGAATGCTTTACGAGATAAAGATTTTTTAACAGCATTTTTAAATTTTTTGTCACTCAGCCCTTTTACATAATAATACATATATATAAAATATCTACTAATATACACACATACATAGATACATAATATTAAAATATAACTAGAGGCATGTGTATTTACTATATATTAAAATTGTAGCCTATTTACCTACTTTTAGTTTCTTCCACATCGGGCTGCATAAGTTTCCTAGTTGCAACTAGGTTGATCGCAATTTTATGGGGAACTGTACAACACGTGTGAGTAATTGAATTTATCGGTCCAACTACAATCTTGTGTCGTGTCGTCATAAACCTTACACTATTAGGCACGGTACACATGCTGTGCGGATAACGCGACCTTATTTCCTATTCCTGCTCGTCCAAGCTAGGTGTCTAATGCCGTACCTCAGTAGTTTATGTTAATTTGCCGACAGGTGTCGCTGTGCGTTTATACCTGGCGACATCGTTTTGTTACCTCGGATTTATATAAAAATGCTATATAAAACCGAGGTAACTCCTTCTTTTTTAATATAGGCGCCCTCTGCGCAACCATAGTGGTCCTTTGAGCCGGATCCTTTAGAAAGATTTATTTATCGGTTTCAATATGTAGATAATAGATGCTCAGTATGTATATGTGGATGCCTATAGTAAGCATTTCTGCTAACCGAGCTATCCTGAGGCGATATCCCTTATCTTCGGACATTGTCTGCATCTTAGCGCGACCTTATTACTACTATAATGGACCGCTTCTCCGTCCGTAAGATCATGTACGAGCTCTATATGGATCTACCATCACAATAGATGCTGCATGCTCTACTTTTCGTAAAACTGAATTCAGTAATATTAATATTTCAGTTGAATAATTAGGTAATTTTATTTGAGAGAACAAAATTGTCTATGATTTCAAAGTTACGAAAAAGTTTTTATTTTTTAGCTAGAGCAAATTACTAAGCTAGTCTTGCAAATAAAAAAAATAAATGGAAATAATGGGTTCGAATTTTACAGCTTTAAGGCCATCGCACATTGTAGCGACTAGACGCGAACCCGACACGAACTCAACTCAGAGCAAAGCATTGAAATGTGAGCTTTATATCGAATTTCATAGAGTAGGTTTTCAAAATTCAAGTGAAGTAGTTGTCGACAAGTGGCCCACGCGTTGACAACTCATCGACGATTACTTCACCTTCTACTTTTGAATTTTGAAAACTTACTGGTAAGTAATACGATATAAAGCTCACATTTCAATGCTTTGCTCTGAGTTGAGTTCGTGCCGGGTTCGCGTCGAGTTGGTATAATATGCTTTGGCCGTTATAGATGCACAAATCAGAGTATGAGTGATACCTACATTTTAAGGCCAATTGCCATAAAATTTTACTAAAATAGTTTAGTTCCCTATATTTTGTAGGTAATATTAAACATTAGGTCTTTATCGAATATGCCTACAACAACAATGGTAACTCTATTTTCCCGCAACTCAGCTGCAATGTGCTTTATCGATACTGATATGCAAGATAGGGCTGAGATAGCTCAAGTCCTATCAGGGCACTTGGTATTTTAAGTAAATAATATTTTATTTATTTATTGAAAACCTATTACAATTTTATAACGGGATGTACCAACTTAAAATTGCAATCAATACTTCATAAAGATACATTATTAAAATATGTGAAATTATTGAAAAAAATATTTAAATGTCAAATAATTAAACTAACTAAAAATATAAAAACTACTAAAGACATAAAAACCACTACAAATACTTACACGGACACCACAAAACTAATTTAATATATGCTTAAAAACGTCGGATTTGCTGCTTCTGTGAATATGGTCAGTTTGGTCCAAAAACTATTGAACCAAACGCTCTATTTAGATTGATATTAAAACCACTGTAAATTTTATAATTGCTGGATTTATTGCAAAGGAAAAGGAAATTTTAAGAACTGAAGATAATTTCCTAGTAGTAACTTACTTAAAATTTCTTTAAATAATACATCTTTATTCTTGGGCTTTGGGTAGAATAGAAGACCCCTTGAGTCATCTAACAGACTGGGACTCAATAAAAACTACCTACTGGTATAAATATGTTAAGAATTCAACGAATACACATACTCCTACATATTCCTGCTTAAATTGGCCTTTCAACAAAATTACCGCTCGAGGCCGTTTCGGCGAATAAGCAAAAACTCAGGCGCATCCAGAATTCCAAACTTACGTTTACTACGGGCATAGCGTGCGTGGTTTCGCAGAACTGTCCATGACGATTGTTCCTTAAATAACCCTTGGGATACCGTGATGAAACGAATATTTTCCAGGAAAAGTTCTAGATTTTACAGGAAAATTTTGAGGCACCTGCTTGGTGTTTCCTAAGAATTTGACAGATGTTTTTAATAAGAATGGAAATCCAATGGTTGTAAAGTATTTGGCTAGTATGTACCACATATCTAGGGTATGTACCACATACCTGTCTACACTTGCTGATATGAAAACTGCTAGGAAATGCCATATGCTAAATGACGCATTGGAGTAAAAAATACAAATATAACGCTTATAGCTTTATGTAGCTTTATTGTAGGTTTAAGGTTAATGTTATACGTGTAGCTTGACCATGTATGCTTTACGTCGCCTTAAAGATAAATAAAGCTACAATCGTAGTCACATTTTGTAAAGCGATACATTAAACCTTCCAAAATTTCTGGGAAAATCATGACGTCTGGTAACCCCAAACCAAAGTGGTAGCGGCTTCTTGTTCCCCGTCCTCAGCGGCGTCCTTTGGGCTCGAAGAATGCTCCAAGGTCCCTTATTAGGGCACGTAATAACGTCGCTCCCGTCTCTTCCAAACCCGATCGATTGTTCGACCCAGTTTGGAAATCGGCGGCATTTCTGGCGGAGGCATAAATCGTGTTTTTGTGTAAAAATGGCTGGTCGGGAAAATTGGACTTCTTCTCATTACTTTTATTGTACAAGTTGAAAGCGATATCAAGCTATGGCAGGGCCATTTCAGCTCACATCTGCAACCGCGATAAAAAAAGAATTAGAATAATTATAGCTCGCTGATCCGACAGATTGTCAAGTATTTATAGTATTTCTTAACATTTTGGGCTATAAGTAGGTACCTACTTCGGTGTGTGAATCGTGGTCCCACCTACATTGTCCCACCTTACTCGTATACTTATTTATATTAAATTTGTGTAGAAATATTTAGTCTATTAATTTTAGCATTTCAAGTGGACAAAGTATGCAGTAACTATTCCGTTGACATTTTAAATTGCATTACGCGCGTGCGTTGTGCACGTAAACAATTTAGGGCTTGCGCCTAAAATACCTGCGCCGGCGCACTGTCGCAAGCCAGAGCCGCTGCAGTGAGCTCGTCGGCCGCCAACGCCATATAAGGCTAGGGCACATCGAGGCCGCAGCCCTCTCATCGGGAGACCATATACACGATACTGCTGCAAAACAAATTTGCGATATAATTTATTTTACCAGTCTTTTAGTGACTTTTGTATCCGACAAGATGACCATATCAGCTTCGTTAGGGTCACGGAGAATGGGAAGTTCAAATATTATTAGAGTCAGCTCTGACTTTATGAGCTAAATTAGCAAAGAGCAGTAAATTTACATGGTATCAGTAATTATAATAGCTGCAATTTTAACAAATAATATACGAGGTTATGTTATGAAAGGGGTTTTAGAAGAAACCTCGGATGATTTTACTAAAACATTAAAATGGAAAAGTTGGGGCTGGAAGTATGTAAATTGATATGACAGATGCGTGTAATCCGTATGTAATACACAACTTCTTTCTTCTTCTTCTTATCTTATGATAGGGGGCCGGGGATAACCCAGCGGCACTTCGACCTATGAGGATCTTTTGTGCCTACCCCATTTCACACACTGGTCATCTCAGTGTGCAGGTTTCCTCACGATGTTTTCCTTCACCGTTAGAGCAGTTGGTAAATGTAAGTAAGTCTTCGAAAAATACGAAAAACTCATTGGTACATGGCACTACACAGTTTCGAACCCGGACCTCCCGCATGGGAGTCCGGCGTCCTAGCCACTGTGCCACCGACACTCTATTAGTAGTAGTAACTACATGACGGCAATTATTAGTAATTGAACATTTATCGATTCAGTTTTCAATCGGTCAAGTAAATGAATAGGTCTCTTGACCGCTCTACCTTGTCTAGAATTGCAAGATTGAGTCTGACTCAAACGAGACTTATTGGCTCAAGAGTTTCGTTAACCTTTTAATTTCGGACGGTATGTTCAGCACAAACCTGTAATTATTTGCCAGAGATCACAATTATATGAGATACCATCTTGTTACCCAAAATTGATTACTTAACTTTATTTATTTTACAGAAGGATTTTTGTTTAACTGAAGGTTAATAAATGAGTATTTGTATATGTAATTGTATGGACTTGTAATGTACGCAAAAGGAAGCGAAGATATATTCCGCGAACGAGATTTGAATCCGCGAATAGCCTTTCTGGCACTGCTTCTTTCCAACAGAGCTATCGCGGTAGCAGGCCACGGAAAGGCTGGTTGCGGGTTCGAATCCCACTAGTAGCATAATTTATCATATTTTTCTAAAAACTGGAGGTTGTAGAATTGAGAAAAGCAACCTCAACCTCATCAATTCTTCCAAGAAAATAATTCTTTACTGCAGATACGATCATAAACTTCAACAATAGGAGTGCGATTAGAGAGAGAGTGCATCATCATTTTACTTTTGCTAATCTCAAATCTAGTGCTGAATTCGTGTTCCTCGGAGACATGTATTATCCATCTCACGGATCTTTATCGAGTATCAATTACTGCGCAGATGATAGATATGAGCAGTATTGGTGTCGAGAATCGAGATTCTAGTTGGAGATAAGGCACGCCGCGAAACTAGCGCAAATACGCGCCAAGACGACCCAATCGACTGACTAGCCGCTGGCGACCGCGATGCCTCGCTATCATCCACCTCTGTTACTCCAGTAACAACCTAACATCTTGAACTTAAAGTTCCAATAAGATCAACCGTTCTAAACATGTGGCATCTGCACTGCACATACGTTGCAAGCAGCTCGATTCAAGAACATCTTAAGTTATCTTGAAAGTAGAGGATTCTGAGTCATATGTCCCGTGAAGGTGAAAGGATCAGTGGTACATTAGGAAGGATGTAGTTGCGACTAACTCGCTTGGGCGGCTTAGAAGCGTGACGGAATGAGAATCAGTTCAGAGTCAAGTGCTACCGTTCGACACGGAACGTTGAGTGACTCTTGATTATTGGCATTTCAGTGTGGGATAATAGTTTCAGCAATTTGTAGAGCTTATATGTAGTACCAATTGATTTTGATATGCACAAAGACTGTGATAGATTGGAACATAGAAATCAAAACCTTTAACAAACTGTGTCATATCAATTTGGTGCAATTTGCAATATAGTACCTCTATATTTAGTTATATGCAAAATCTGCAACATACCTTCCTACATTATGAGTACCATGAAATACAAAAGTAGCTACCTAATACCTAAATAGTTTTCTAAATCCACTCTTAGGTATACTAAATCTAATAAGATTTGTTATGGATTTGTGGTCAAACCCCTTTTGAGTAAAATGGCGCTCCAAACTCAATTAGGTGGTACACTTTATATAGTACCTACGAATTGACAATTGTATCACGAGTAAAATTTGAAACTCGTTTAATATGTAAAACTATGCATGGATCGGGATGTTAAACGATGGGGTTCGTCGGATATTAAATTAAATCGTACATCTCCCGGCGAAAATGGTATGCGGTCGCCTAATGGAGCTCGGTTTATGACCCAATTCCAATCTAATTTTTTGTTAACAAAGTTTCTGGCCCGTAAATATTTATTGGCAACATAATATACTTACTCAAATATACTAAGGTATATGTGGGTATCTTAGGACGGGGGTTGATTCAGGATCGGGAGTAATGTCTGTAATTTAAAAAAAATATGTATTTACCTATTTTAATTTATTGTTAATTATTATTATTTGACGAAATACTTTTGTAATATTGCGGATTGTATATAAGGTATCAGAATATTATTTTATTGATTATACAAGTATTGTTACTTCTGTAAACAAATTGTGTTTAGACAATGGCTGAATTGTAAGAGTCTCGGAGGAGGGGCACTGTATGCTGAAATACAGGTTACACCTAGTTCGGCAACAGTGGATTAAAATAGTTTTAGTGACATAGCCTAATATAGTTTATTAAACAAAATTGTAAAACTTTAAGAAATAAGAAATAAAATTTATTATTTAAATTTATTATGGTTGCATGGTAACGGCACCAATAACATCTATTGAAAATATTAGCATTTGTTTGTGTCTAGGCCATGTCAAGGCGTTGTGTTGATAAATACTAAAATAGGTCCTAGGTCAGACTATACCTAATGATCTAGTTTTCCTCCTAAAAAATCGATCGTTCCGCTTCACTTAACAGATGCGGTCAATTGATCACGCGGACACATCGTCGTCGCTCCTTTGTTAACTCAAGGTTGCTTCAATAGACTACAAATACGTTAAAGTTCATAGTATACAAGCAGTAAATACACGACTATAATTTAACTTTTCAATAATCATTAATCAAGCTCGAAGACGTTTAGTGTGACAAGATTTATGCGCGATGCGACATGTCTACCGTGATGTTTCTAGGTAACTCGGTCACATATTGGTTGCCTTTTTGAGTATTGTGACTGGTTAATGGACCTATAGAAAGATACTTTCTACTATCGCGACAATAATGATTATTCTCAAACATGACAGCACCATCGCGCGAATATTAAATACTGTATGTAACAAACAATAGGAAGGAGCCTACGGAAAATCTCCTATTGAAATAGTTGAACTCTAATAACTGATTGCTAAATAATTTCGGTACTAACACTCTCTCACATGACTGTACTTAACTCATTAACCCTGAATAAAATTAAACGATATCAGGTAAATAATTTTTCGGATCGCAACCGGGTCGTATCTTATCTTATCTTATCTTAGCTTATCTTAGCTTATCTTAGCTTATCTTATCTTATCTTATGATAGAGGGCCGGGAATAACCCCAGCGGCACTTCGACCCTTGAGGATCTTTTGTGCTTACCCCATTTTACACACTAGTTATCTCAGTGTGCAGGTTTCCTCACGATGTTTTCCTTCACCGTTAGAGCAGTCGGTAAATGTACGTAAGTCTTCGAAAAATACGAAAAACTCATTGGTACATGGCACTGCATGGTTTCGAACCTGGACCTTCCGCATGAGAGGTCCTAGCCACTGTGCCACCGACACTCTTAAAAACCGGGTCGTAACGCCACACCTATTCTCAATTTATCCAATGAAAAGTGTAAATCTGTGAAAAAAAGTATTAGAAGTAGAAAGGGGAATGGGCAACATTCTATGGACCTAGTCAAGGTGCAAGTCTGCCCCCAGGGATGACACATAGTGCATTCGGAAGAGCGTTTTTTGCTATTTCTAAAAAGTGGGTTCGACGATCAATATACCGTATTCTCATTTCTCATGTTACGAGTATGCTTGATGAAATTAATCGCCTTTTCCTGAACTGAATTTGAGCGACAGGATGTCAAATCGAAGAAGCTAACATGAAATATCGTTTTGTATATTGAAATATGGGGGAAAATACTGTCTTCGATTCGAGAGTAGGCGGAGACAACTTGTTGCAATTAGAGTGCCCATACGGGAAGAAGATAAATCGAAGCGAAACTGTCAGCGACATCGCCTGTCGGCGAAACGAATGACATCTCCGTCTCCTTGTCGACATCTTTTACTTGTCCATATTCGCTATCTTCTGTCATGGTAATGAGGAATATCAGGCGCATTCCGCTTGCTGAATCGGAAACTGCTGATAACTAAAGCATACTTACATAGTAAAATTGTTATTATTAGATCGTGCTTAGAACTTAGCTTTAAAGCTTTCATCAAGATCTTTGACAAATTACGAGTAACTGGTTAAAATTCGAGTCGGTGTAAATATTTATCAGCCCATTCTGGTTTTGAGTTTTGTGTTTTCTTCCATTTTGGAACTTAGTAGGTGTAAGGTACTTAGTGCAATGTACTTAGAAAATTTCGTTTTTCCTTCTTTTGTCGTCTAAATCTATACTTTTAAAGGTCCTATAACAGTGTCGCTTAGAGAATAAAGTACACCTACTTTATTCTCTAGGTCACCACCTATCAATGTAATAGCTAGGTCTTACGGCATTTCCTTTTCGTCCTTTCTCATGTCCTTGCCCATCGTTTATATGTACGAGTATGTATCCTAACATAAATGAAGAACGTTTCGTACGCGACAGACAGTGAAGTGGGTTCGTGTTGAGATATCGTCGACTCACCGTGCTCAATAGTTGTGACAGTCCTACCTTACCTTGTATATAGGTATCGTACATTATAGGAACGAAAGACCACCCTAACATTTGATTATACCTGCCTAAAATACATCTAAGTACCTACCACCTACCGTCTGCTGGAAGAAATGGGACCAGAAAACTCAAGACAAATGAAATTGAGAAAAATGAATGAATAAGAATGCTTGCATTCTGCGAACATTAATTATAATTTGGTCGCAGCTTGCATTAGATAGGTATATCTGTGGTCCATTCATTGGGCATAAACCTAAATGTTATGGGAAATACCCTCGTAGCCTAGTTGCGAGCACGGTCCGAAAGTGATCGTGCAGGTTAAGCGACGTTGGCGCGGTCGGTACCTGGATGGGTGACCGCTAGTGGCATATTTTTCATCTGAGCTCCACCGTGCCTCGGAAAGCACGTTAAGCAGTCGGTCCCGGTTGTTGTCGTTCGACAGCAGTCGTTAAGCCATGTCAGAGGCCTACGGGCGGCCTGAACAACTCTGACAAATAGGTTGTCCACTAACCATACGATAAGCAAGCAAGCATGGGAAATACCTGCTTTAAAGTTATAAAAAAAGGTGTATAGTATAAGAGAAGATACAAAGATAATACAGACAATCAAAAACATCAAGCCATAACATATAGAGATCTAGATCATATAGAAAATTGTGCATGAATCTTCAAAAATTACCATGAAATCGCAATAATGGTCAGGTGTAAAGTTTCCAAGTGCATTGACACCTTGCAATAGTGTGTTTAGTCTGGTCAATGACCTCGGGCATAAAAAGTAACCCGACCTGCCCATCGTGCTGCAAATTGACTCCATATCTGCCAGTGGCTACTCCGACAACTACCAGTATTGACTGCCTAGTTAATGTACTATGTATAGTCGACCACTAGTTATTAAGTATACAATCGTCATATCGATTAAATCTTAACCTTATGTCTACGTAATATGGTTTATTTCAGTTTCAAAAACTTTGACGTTTGTGTAGGTTGATATGTGGTCTACTGTACAAGTCTGACGTCTGAGATTCCTTTTGAGAGAGGCGACGTTTACTTAACTCTTATGTAAATTAAAGTTAAAGTGCCTAAGGAAGACACTGTTAAAATTAAAATCGCGTATTTTTGACTTAACCTTTCATAATTTAATCATTTTTACAAAGTGTACCTACAATGAAATGGGGGCTGTTTGAGAATAAAGAGGTTATTTGGTAGCATAATTATTTTTTAAATTGCTTGTTTTGTTGAAAATCCGAAATCCTTATCAATTACTTAGTATGTTCATTTGATCTAAGAGTATGTTTATGATAATTGTTTTAATATTTGCAAAAGCCAAAGCCATATTTGCCAAGCCATATTTTTTTTAAATTTTTTTTTTGGTTCTCAATTGGCTCCATTTTACGATACTCATTTATATTGCCACAGAAATAAATAATAATATTTCTGTGTAAGTTGGGGGATTTTGAATATTGAAAAGAGAACTGAAACATATTTTGCAAAAGTCTTAAACATTAGTTACCGATTAGATCAAATCATGTTCCTTATAAATAATAGATAGCTGTATTTGTTGAGAATTAATGTTCCGATCCCATCTTAATTGTTCGTCAGCGAACAGTGAGCGATCGCAAGCGATAATTCGAGATCTTATTGCAGTGAGATATCGACTTCAGTTGCGTGGTTTATGGGCGTCCCAGCGATACTTGAAGTTAATTAATAAAATTGGTCCTGCCGAGGATCTCCAGTATTGGGTGGTCCCTTAAAATAAATGACGAATGATTTTTACGTTTTCCAGTTAAATGTAATAGTGATTGATGCTAAAGGAACGGTAATAAAATAGGTTAAATGTAGGTAGGTATTTAGTGGTCAGACAGGGTCGTAAATCGTATAACGAGACATTTTTAAACGGATATTTCTATACTTACTTTACGTAAACTTTCTAAATATAAAAATACTTTGATGTTTCTAAGAGTATCAGAATCAGAATAATTTAATACATTGGTTGACGTACTTCATAGTAATTTTTTCCAGTTCGCGAATCTTAATTATTCGTAGGTATTCTCATTTCGGCACAAATGTGAATTTCGGCATAATTGCGATTAGGCAAAAACAGTAATGTGCCGAAATATGAATGTGAAAAATTAGAGTTGTGCAGTACTTATCGCGAATTGGAAAAAATGAGACTGAAGAACATTGATCAATTCATGTTCAAGTTATTTTGATAATTTATTTTCGAACTCTGGAGAAAAATATAAAATGTCTGCTCAAAGTAGCAATGATTTTGGTGGTATAGTAAAAACAATAACTTTGTAAAAATGTACTTTAAAGTACATATTTACTTACCTAAAATAAAATAAAAATTGGAACATTTGGGCGGGGCGCCCCTTTTAGCGCTAAAAGGGGGCCTTTTTGACTACGCTCTTCTCTTGTAGTGACAATGGTATAGCTTTAAAAAAATTGAGATGTAAATTTTATTTACTTAATGGAATATAAATTATTATTTATTATTATAATGGAATTACAAAATTAAAAAAAATGTCTTTTACTTTACTTTTTCCGAATTTATTTGCAAAGGCCCAGACCAGACACAAAGCACCATCCTCAACTATGTATGTATACTTGCGAACTTTCTTTCTTCACTAAAGTTTTGTGGAAATATCAGACTAGGAAGGAGAATAGATAAATTAATCGAGAGTTCCCTTCGGAGTCCAAGCCACGTGACTTTCACTGTTCAAAATTTTGCTAAAAGCCGGTCCATGTTTCGCGAAAGTGGTTGGTCTGGTGGTGCAGGCTCTGTAAGTACAGGGCGTAACAAAATAAATAAAAAAACTGATCAACGAGTACTTTTTTTTAGAAAAGCTACTACTTGACTGACTACGAATCTTTACGTAGACATTTTGTGTAATGTGACAAGGAATTAAAAAATACCTCGCCGTATTTCTGATTTACATGATTATGAAATTACCAGTGGCGCTCTCTTGACAGAGTTTATATACTCCTGGTCAGGGTATTATTAATCTTATCTTTTTTCATAAATTAATATAAAACTCAATGTTTCTTCGCTTATAACTAGAGAACGACTAAACCGAATTGGAAGGGGTTTTCCGTTATTCGTAGAGTACATTACCATGAAGATTATAGGCTAATGTACTTTTATAAAACGCACGAGATACGAAAAATATAATCCGCGAGCGAAGTCCGCGGCAACAGTACCTAGTCCATATATTAAGGCTCATAGACGATCATGACGGCTCTCTATTGTATAGTAATACTATCAATAATTTATAATATGTATAATGTGGATACATAAGCTTACATGTGATTTGTTATCACAAGTATAAGAATATAATTCAAGAATTACTTAAATTACTCTCGATCTCTAGGTAACATACAAAATTGGACTTAGTGGAAATAGAAAATCGAAACTCTTCAATAACTTGCTAAAATATCGATTCCGAACCGTCCTGTGGGTAAAAATAAATGATGAAATCAAGATATTTTGGACCACCCTGTACGTATCGATAGGTTATACGAGACATAACTTATTTCACGCTTCATGCACTTTGTGAACGGTATAGGTATTATAGTCACGAATGTCGGAGCTATTAAGTTACTGTTAAGTTTTAACGTTAGATAATTATTTACATAGGAAAGTAGGTACTGTTGATTTATTTTTTATTGCTGTGGTGAAACGTGATTCGCAATACCAGTAAGATTTTATTATTTGCTTTAATATTATAAAGATTTGCTATTTAAAAACTAACTTTCAGTAATACTTATAGTTTATCTAAATATAATTCTATATATTTTTTTTTAATAATAAATAAATAAATTTAACGACAACACTACAACGGCAAGGTACAATGAATACTAAAAAAATTAAATTAAAAAATAACATACATATTTCCTAATACCGAGCCTACGATTAGCACCCACACTAGGTAATCCTGTGTCGTGGGCGCTGTGGAAATTTAGATCAATGGTTGTTCTTGTCCCTAATATGCTTGTAGTGTAAGTACTTATTGTTCTACCAAGCGTTGACTCTATGTTTAGAAAAACAGGTCATAGTGAAATACCCCCATACTTTGCTGAGTTTTTATTTTTAGTTTTTTTTACTGAGGGCTTATCTCGTAGAATTCAGTTTGACAGTCACGGAAGGAAAATTTTGACAACGGGACTCGGAAACCAAGCTCCATATACAATACCGTCTGACTGTAACAGAATTTCAGGCTAGTAGGCTGGGGGCATAACGCACAAAATGGATGAAGGATTGGACAAGCAAGTTTTCAAATTAAATATATGTACATAACAATTAATAATTTAATTTTTTACACAATAAACAATTTGTCGGGGAAAAAGTATGGGAAAAGTTGTTTGCGATTTCTGACTTTTCCAGTACTCTAACCTGCCAATCAGTTTGAATCATAGTCTTTTAATCCTTATAAGAAACAGGATTGATTGCCACCATGAAACAAAATGTAAGAACTGCCCATTTGCTCGCTGACTATACCTTTTTTCAAAATATGTTAATGCAGTTGTAAATAACTCCAAAAATCAGGGATAGCATGTAACTAGGCGTTAGAGCAGTCGGCAAATGTACCTGTATGAGACTTTCGAAAAAAAACATTGCATAGTTTCAAACCCGGACCTCCAGCAGTATTGTCCAAGCCACTACGCCACCGACTCCCTACTACTAATATAGGATGGTTTTATTATTCAGCACGAAGCGAGACTTGGGGTTGTATGCAAACAAACAGCTAACTACCCGCCCTAGGGGAACTCTGCCGGCCAACTTGCCCGTTCGCTGCTGGACGTTACTTTGTCATTTTGACTGATAATTATCATTATTAAGTGTAACGAAATTTCGTTACGCTTAATTACATTCTCATGTTGTACAATGACGTGTAAAATGTAGTCAGTGATATGACATGGGATCGACTGTATCTAAAGCCTGACTATGTGCCATTAAATGCACAGAGTGCGCCATGTTGCGAAACGTTATGCCAATTAAGTAAATTTTTTTCATAGTGTTCTCTGTAAAACAGATCATAAAAGTACCAGTAGACAGCTTGACAGCTCTATTCTGGCTCTATTATATTCTTGCTCGGGTTTCTTATATTCCGTCCGTCGATTCCTTTCGACTACTTTCTGTTCGTCCTTTACCTATACCCCGCGTTTTTGTTGGTCTCTAGTTATTGGTTCTACAAAATTTTATTTATGCCAAGTTAAAGTAATTTGGAATGTTTAGTCGATAGTTTTCCTTACTTTATCTACTGGTGCAGCGTAGTGACACCCAGTTGATCTTGCCTAAGAGGCTAACCTCTATTCAAATCATTTCTTTTTTTTTATTCGCTAACAAACATACATTTGTGTCCGAAATAGTATGTACAAAACAAATTGAGAAATATTACATTACATGCCAAAAAAATATTGTATAAAATGGGGTATAGTTAAAATATGGCATCCGATACGTCATTGCTCTGAGCAGCCACTTTCTTACTTTCAGGAAAGAGTAATAAGAAGCGTAAAGAAATGACAAATCAGTTACAATTTTTGGAAAATACGCGCATTGGACTTCCGTTGCGAATCATTTTTCGATTCGAAAAGTTTTGGTCGATTTTTTTGGTGAAAATGTATTGACTGATCAACCTGAATCCTGCGTGATAGACAGCCTGTTGTTGTAGCTGCTTCCTGATAAGAAAATAAATCCATTAAAATACTCTGTAACTGCAATGCGAACACAAGGGAAAACGTAGTTGTTACTTATCCGCGGTAAATCGAATATCGGAAGAAGGGGGATAAAATCAATCCGAAAATCTGTATTCGAAACACGAAATTTTTCTCTAGCTTAGGAAAGTTTATTTTCCGTTGCAGCTGCATAGAAACTTTAAGAAGCTTTTGAATTGAGGTGCATGCAACGCATTGCGGAGTTAGTATCAAAGTAGCATTCGTGTTATAAGTTGAACAGAAATTTTGTTTCGAACCGAGAGAGTTCGAGATGCGAAGTAGAGAAAGCAGACACAAAACATTCGTAACTGAACTAGTATTTAGCACTTTATCGTTTGCACTTAAGTAACTTATCTAAGTTGCTTTAAATTTTTATCTAATGTTATTGTTGTAAATAAACCACGTGTAAATGTATCGGCTTCCCTTCTCGGGACGGGACGGTTCCCTTTATACCTATCTATTATCTTTAGGGAACTGACTATAAGACATACGAAGCCCTTTATTCTACAAAACACCAGTTTTTTCGAAGCTATAAACTATTAAAGTTTTGCATTATTTTATTTTATAGTCTTGCAAGAACCTTATGAAACTTTAAGAAATTCGATAAGTAAAGATTTTCAAAATCATAAAAACTAATAAGTAAGTGAGCGATAAAGCTTGACCGGGAATTTGTAGCGATCTCCATAACGCAGTCTATAAAAGTATTTACTACCAAATAGTAGGGGAGCCTTCTTGGTAACTCTAATATTTAACCTTACTAGGCGTTCTGTACTTCCAAAATCTTATTACGACTCTTTGAGAGAGTCATGCTCACTAACTACGTACGCCCCCAGACCACCCCTTCGATATGCTAGAAATTCGGCTCACGCGCCAAAAATTGATATCAGCTCACGATTTTAAGAAACGACGTGTACAAAAATACATTTTATGAAGTTTATTAACATTCGTTAGAGCCTTAAAATGATAAAATGCCGATGCACGCTGAATGCGTAATGTAGGGAAGTGGGGTCGATCGGATTAGGATTCCTTATGTGGCGCCAAATGCTAATAATAATGAGGTTTGCCTTTTATTTCATATTGCGTTTCCGTGTTTTTGCGATTCGACCCATGATCGACGATAAAACTCTCCCTTAGAGACTCTCTCTCCCATAAACATTTGAAGGTTGGACCATGAGCCCTAAACCAGTAATACATACATTCATATTTCAGGTAGGCGACCTACCTTATGTACTAAAGGTGTACATAGTTACCTATTACTTACGATAGGTAGGTAGTAAGTAATTTATTTATACGAGTTATAGAAAAGTTAGCCGTCTCGAATCATCGTTGGATGAAACATAAAACGGTAACTATGTTATTTTCCGGACTGTTATGCAATTTTTTGTAAGTGCGGTGGGGGAAGAAATATGGGTAAACTTTTGGGCTTTGTCAAATTAAACTCCAACTGTTGAACGCTGATAATTTTCTGCATGCCGTGAAGGTTGTAAGTATGTAACCATTATTTTTACCGCCACTGTACCTAATTCAATAATTGTTCACCTAGTTTTATTCACCATATTGCAATATAGTAGTAGTAATAATTAAGTAGTGGTAGATCCTAACGTGAAGGATCGCCTGGAGTGGTACCACCCTCTTATCTATTTCTACCTTGAAGCAGCGATGCTTGCATTTCTGTGTTTCGGTTTGAAGGGTAAGAGAGCCAACGTAATTTCCGGCACATGAGGCAATCCATCTTAGTCCTCAAGGTTAGTAAGGTAAGGTAAGGTTAGTAAGTTGGTTGGTTTCCTTTTCTATCTCATGTTTGTTGTTTTATATTTGTGCAATAAAGTGTATTTTACTTTTACTTTACTTTAGTAGCGCATCAAAAACCCTCTAATATTAATACAGTGAGGTGAGATGTCTATGGGCGACGGTGACAACTTAACAACAGGTGGCCCATTTACTCGTCTGCTCTCCTTATTAAAAAAAGTATATCTTAGCCGTATACTAAGTTTAGTACTACATACCTACTTGTGGTATGTCTAATCTACCCCGTCTTCTTCCCGCAAGTGTCCGTCCATCCACAAAGAATTCGTGTCACGATATCATCAACCGGTGGCAGCCGGTTGACAGTCGTGACTTTACACGATAAATGCTGCCTACCCGCAACCGGATATTTTATTTACCAACATCTTGATAGCCATAAATGAAATGAAAATGTTTTAAGGCCTGAATGAAATGTATTGAGTTTAGGTAAAGGAATTATAAAGGGTAGGTTAACCTGTAACAAATTCAAACTTCAAACAGCAACAACAAACAATTCGCATTAAAATCCTGGTGACATTAATTAAACATGCTAGTTACATGGTTAATACTTGCGGTTGGTGGTACTTGGTGAAACTTGTAGTACATGATTAGACTTAAATAATATACTGTTTCACGGGTTTTTACTGTATTTTAATAATTACGACCGGTATCGTATCTGAAGATGTGTAATTATACCGGTATACCTGAAGATGTGTAAACGAAACCGGTCGTAATTATTAAAATACAGTAAAAACCCGTGAAACAGTATATTATTTAAGTCTTATCATGCTACTCGTAGTTACAATTGCATACTGGCTATTAAAATAACATACAAAAAATATTACCATGTGTTGAAAAAAAAACTTATTTCATTATAATTAAATTCATGCCTTTAAAATATTTTTTTATGGATCCCCGATACTACCAGTAATTTTTAATCTTAATATTAGAAAAACCATAAAAGGAGATCGTGTTACGCATATTGTTGTTACTGGTTATTACAACTAAAATATTTTTTGTAATTGCCATATAAAAAAAGTCTTAATAAAATAATGACCTAATTAATTGATATGATTTTTTTTTCGATTGGTGGCGCTAGTGTGCGTAATGTCTCGTCTTAATATAGTACTTTACTACCTATCACAATGTGTCCTTTGTTGTATAAGTGAATTACAAAACATGTCGAATATATCGACAGCGTTCGGAACATGTCTGATATGCAAATAGAGCACTGATACGCTGTCGAGACCAATGAAACCTTTAATTCGATCGACACTATGAGCTGATGAATAATTCATCTCTTGTCCGTTGAAACTTGGTTGAAACCATGTATTTGGATCGTTCTTGTCGAAAAAGTTCTGGTCTGTTTGTCTGTAGGAAGAACTTAATCACGTGATGGCAACGCTATATTAAAAATGTAACCCCCTACTTATAGGCCCTATGTTACTCCCGCGCGTTTGACGTCTACAAAATGTGATTAACGTGTGGGACAGTAAAATAAAGTCAAATAAGACGCTGCAACCCGTTCTCTACTTGGCTGGTTTTTGAAGAGCCATACTGCGCCCGGGACGCCTTCTTCTTTGGTTCGGATGATGCAGAAGCGTGGAAAAATCTACTGAACAGCATTGAAATGTGTCACACCAGCATTTCAATGAATAATTGAAGAGTTGTTTACATCAGACATGGCTGTATGGGCTCAGTTCTCTTTGCCTTCTACTTTTGAACTTTAAAAGGTCTAAAAATGGTAAGTTCTCGCACTCTGGATCAGAGTGATAATTACAGACAGTCCATAAACGATTCATCGATTCCTATTGATTTTATTTTTAGTTTCAACTACAGACAGCCACATCACATACAACACAATAATAAAATAAATAACAGCAGATAGCTGGTTAAAGCTTGCACTTGGCGCCGGCGCGGGCGCAGACTAGAGGGCTTATCCCGTAGGATTTTTTTGTCAATAAAGAAGCGAAAATCTCACTCGAAAAACGAGGTCTAAGACATACTGGTTATTCAAAGCTTGCCTTTCTAGTCGCTTCGTCTCTATCGTCTAGCATACACAAACCATCACAAAACCATTTAGCACACATTTCCGGTCATCTTGTTATGCCCAATTCAATCCACTGCATCTGCTCTGCCCCCAGCCTACTAGCCTGAAATTCTGTTACAGTCAGACTATTGGTGGCGCTATTGTATATAGAGCTTGGTTTTCGAGAACCGTTGTCAAAATTTTCGTTTCGTGATTGTTAAACTGAATTCTACGGGATAAGCTCTCAGAACTTAATTGGGACACATGTCCTTCGTATGCTATTATATCTATCTATATCTTTACTATAAAAACAGATGTTCTGACTATACACGATTTTGGATCTAAAAACCGCCATTATTAGGCAACTTGGCACAAAATGTCCGTCATGGAGTGCTACAGTAATGAATTAGTTCCACTGGCTGATGAGATATATTTTGTAGGTTTATTAGGATTACATATTTCTGCTGCAAAGCAGCAATGCTTGCATTTCTGTGTTTCGGTCTGAAGGGTAGGAAAGCTAGCATAATTTAGTATAACAGGTACCTGTAACATTTGACCTAAGTCTTCAAGGTTCTTATCGTCTAAGTCGTGTTCCTCATTGCTGAGGGTCGTGATCATTCTAAGGAATTAATCACATTGAACGACTCTCGTGGCAGATTTAAAGGGGCGGTTTGCCATTGCCTTCCCCATTTCACACACTGGTTGTCTCAGTGAGTAGGTTTCCTCACGATATTTTCCTTCACCGTCATAGCTGTCGGTAAATGTACGAAGTATTTCAAAAAAACCGAAAAACTCATTGGTACATGAAATTGCCTATTTTCGAAATTGTACCTCCCGCATGGGAGTCAGACGTCCCACCGACGTTCTTCAAGATTAGCAGCTCTCTAAAGTGATGATAATAGGATGATATCATTGATAACATCTATAAAACCACCCTACAAAACAACTTGGCATAAGTACCTACAAAATTACGCGACTTACTACACCGGTACTACAACATATCCACATACATGGTAAACAAAACAACCCTACAGGATTAAAAAGCTTTATAGTTACACGGGAACGTAAACATTTTACGCGCCTGTCATCGTGGCCGGGTTGTATACCCAGTTGATTTATGTCACTGCTTTATGGCGAGCTGTTAGGAAAATGTCTGTAGTTAGCCGCTAATACTGGCTGCTATCGGGTTAAGTGAGGATGGGATGGGCAACGCTTTTATAATTTACCTATCGGTAGTTGAGAAGCGGGGCGGGAGGCGGGAGGCAACCTCGCTCATACATCTTTTTTATTATTGTAGGATTTGTAGGTACTACACACTACCACTACACTCTCAACCTTGCCGTGACGATTTGACAGGGAGCTTAGGTGTGCCACGGCAACGGTAATACATTCGACGGAAATTTAAGAGCGTCTTCATACATTTCCATACATTTTGCTTCCGTGTTAAATATGCGACGACATGACGAGTGGAACCCTTCTATGTATTCGGAGATTAGATAAGGGAGGCAGTGAATGGCGTTCGGAGGGTAGACGAGAGTGAACCGACCGATATGACGTCTTTGAGATGATTTTGCTTCCGTGTTAAATCTTGACGGTAAAACGTGCCGTTACCGTGCAAAATTATAAAAGTAGCCTATCACTTTCCAATAAGGTAAATTAATTTGGAGTAACACCGTAACGCTATCCTTTTGGTTCTCTTAGACTTCATAATATCCCATACGTGTCTAGTTTAGGGTTTAGGTGAAACAAATCTCATTATTATTTCATACTAAAGTAGGTATAATTTGATTTAGTACAGTGACGTTTGAATGTACAGTTTGACGTAATTGTTATAGGTCTAGATTTCTTTCGATCTGTCTGAAATACGAAGTTGATCTGTATTTGAACCTAAGAATTAGTCCTGCAAAATTTGAAAAATTGCTGTTGAGTTTGCAGGGAGTTAAAATATTAAAGAGAGAGATCGATATCATTATGAATACTTACAAGTACTTATTTAAAAAAATCTGTAGACATTTAGAGCAATGGTAGCGTTACAAGGAGCACGAATTGTTCCTTTTCTACTTAAATAAAACATACAATTTATTAGTCTTCTGAGCGGACGTTTAACAACAAATGTTGCAACGGTGGGTAGGAAAGGCTAGCAATTACATTTAAAATAACCTCCGCCGGCAGTCCTGTGGACTGCAGCCCGCCCAAGTTGGCACAAGTCTGCTTTGCTCTACTGACAGTGAGGAATCCAAGACTCTTTCCGGTATACTCCTACATCTTAAAGACTCATTTTGTAAGTTTATTCTTTAATTTTTCGTTTCTTTTGGAGAGCTTAAACGCGTTAAGAAGTATAAAAATCAAAACTGTGTTATTTCCTTACTTAGGAATGACTTTGCGACGCCAAAACAGGTCAAAGTTAAAATCAAATTTATATGCAATATTATATTACATAATACATACTGTCATTTTATTACTAAATTAACACATTAATTATACTGATATATATCAGGGTCGTATATTATTAATTAACATTGATAAAACATATAAAGTTATCATACCTAAATGACCTATATTATTATTAAATTACCTTGAAACTTTGGACTAATACTTACTTAGTATATTATATTACTACCTTCAGATGGATCTTATCTTATCATATGATAGGGGGCCGGGAATAATCCCAGCGGCACTTCAACCCTTGAGGATCTTTTGTGCCTACCCCATTTTACACACTGGTCATCTCAGTGTGCAGGTTTTCTCACGATGTTTTCCTACACCGTCAGAGCAATGTACGTAAGTCTTCTAAAAAGACTTACGTACATTTACCGACGTACGTAGACTTACGTACTTTCAGATGGATACCCTACTTGAATTGATTCCATCTCCAGAAGACGCTGAAGACGGCAACCAATTCAATTCAATATTTTCTTTAAGGCAAGACAGCATCAGAAATGTCTTAATTACACCGTATAGATGATGATTACAGGGATCTCACCGTTTGTTATCAGTACGAAATGCCAGACATACGAGTACGAGTAGCTGGAGGCGCTGTCTTAAATCTATACGGAGCTCCAATTAATTCGGCTCGGGCGCTCTATTAATTATTCCACAAATAAACGGCACTTCTGCCGATGGGACACTTCGGTTTATAGGTCAGTCTGGAACATAACGAGACACAATAAATGTCCAAAATTATTGTGAGATGAGGTGGTGAGTTAAAAACAACATACGTTCCATTTTGGGCAGCTTGCTTGCGTTAAGTACTACCTGGAACGTTATTTAATTTAATATACGAACGGCAACAGTTCAAGGTCTCGACTTTATGAGACGTTAAGCAGTCGAGGTTTACGGCTGTCCGGTTTCGCACATATCCTCTCAGACATTATTGCAGCGTGCATTAATGGTACATGTGCGTACCGAGGGGGATGGCAAAAGCCGGGTACGCCCTCATACCTTATGGTACCATTGTTTGTTTACATTACACACGAAAATAAGCACGCTTATACTTACTATTGATTTATTAAATTCGTTAAGATAATCTGTAAACAGGATTTTTTCAATGACATGCTAAGTGGAAGTCGTTTCGTCACCCGTTTCCTTAAACGGCAAAGTTATAAACACCAAAAAAGGTGGGAAGTTATGCATCAGCGGCGTACAATCTCACGGTGGCGAGTTATCTCGGTTATTATCCTATCCTACAGGAATCAGTAGCGAGGTGAACGACCTCCGAAAGTCACGATTCTCGACAACAAAAACGAGCGCAATAAAGCATTGTAATACCTTCATCTGTCATCTAATAGCCACCCTGCGCGGTGATGCTTAAGGTCCATAACTTAAGGCTTATGTTGAAAGGAAGGCGAAGGCGGTTTATTGAAGCTTTTTATTATGCCCGCCTTCTCGGTGCACCCTTTTGTGTGGATACAATACCAAAAGCTGCCGTGTTGTGATTGTAAATGTGTCAATACTTCTTTTTTCTGCATAGATTTTAATGTAGCATTCATTTCTTTGTTTCAGGTGTGTAATTTTTCTATAGAATTCACGAGATGAAGATTAGACATTGACTTCGTAAGTATGAAATCTCTAAATTTCTCATAGATTTTAGTCTTTTTGGACGTGTAGATTTAATTTCATTACATTTTTAAAGCAAATACATCCTTGCCAATTAGTACTAAATTATTCATTTTTCTCTCCTGTAAGTAATATTGAGTGCCTATTCTCGTTTTGAATAAATGTAGATACTTATGTAGATTAGTGTAAAATCTACCTTTCTAACTAAACAAATCTTCAGTAAGTAATCTTTTACCAGTCATATCAGTTACGGTTTTCAAACTTATGAAGACGGTTCTCGCTCTGCTTTACTTTGTTCCATGAAGTTCATGTTTACTTCGCGTGTACACGAGGCGCCGTATCGGAGCTTTTGAGCTTTCTGCCGACAAAGCTCGCCGATGCACACCACGCTATCGAATCAGTCGCAAGTCGCGACAATTCTCCATGCGTGAGTTTGTAGCGAGTGTACACTGACTTTGTCTTGTCTTTCCTTTGTGTTGTTGTCATGACGTGTTACATTCGTGACGGTATCTTTATTATCTTTTCGAAAATATTTTGTTAGCGGCTTAGACTTTGTTATCTAGTTATCATAAATCAATTACCTATGCGCTTGTAACATTCTAAGCGACGAAGGGACGATGCCGTATGTTCTTTTAATTTCCTATACGTATTGTCTTTTCCCGCAAGATTTTGTCCCATTTGTTTTGTTGTGTATAATCACTGGATACGTATAATATTATATATGTTTGTATTATTTATTATCTCTTCAATCAAAGAGATGCCTGGAAATTAACGTGTGGTACCTAGATAAAAATTTAACATTAGGTACCACCATCATTAACTTTATCATCTTTACTAAATTCGAGTAAACACATCTACATAACTTTATGTATGTAGGTAATTAAAACTCTTTTATTTGCAAGTTCCTTTCAAACGCCAATTTAAAAAATCCTATGGCTTTAAAACTATAAACCCCCTGCATCAGCTAGCACCATATGGCCATGCATATGTCTATATTCATTCTACATTCGAGTATCATTCGATGCACTGGGTCATTTCCACGCAATATTACACTGTCAATTCGAGAGGTCGTTAATCCTATCGGTCCATTGGACCACTAATCGATAATCGAATTAGGTCGGGTTGCGTAGTCGGTACCCACTACATATTTGTGGAGCCCTTATCTCCGCTATAAAAAGCAGGTAGGTTGCATTCCCAGAAGGCAAAGTTAAAGGCCGTTTGAAAGCGCATCAGTTGCTTACTTTTTAATCGACTGTAAAAAGATCTTTAACGGTTGCCCGCTGTTTTTTTGGGTTTTTAAAGCAAATATTTGGCGAGATGACTCAGAAATGTTCCCCATGGAGCTCATATATGTATTTTTGGATGATCAAATCGTTTAGATAACCGTTGAAAAGTTTAAAAGAATCCCCCGCAAGGATTTTTTGTGCATTTCGGTTTTGTGTAAAATGAATTTCGACTCCCATTCATTTGAATTCCAAGAGATTAGCACTTGTACCATTCAGAATTTTTTTGGGGTATTTTTTGCATGTGACCTCCTAAATCCATTAAAGAACAGCGACATTGCGGTTTCCACTGAAATTCGAGTCTTGATGAATTTCTGGAATTTTAAAGCTGGTGGTCTTAATGGTGTCCTCGTAAATTATTGTGCCACACCCATTATGTCTTTCGGCGTTCTTAGATTCTCTGTTATAAGTGGGCGTGAATTTTTTTCCCACAAAAAGGAAAAAGTAGGAACACCGAAAGACAAACAGTTCAATAATCCTTCATGAGATTACTTTTTATTTATTTATCAACCATAAAAAAGTTACAGAGAATTTATTTGACATTTCCCACAAAATCTTTGCGACTCGCTAAGTATATATATTTTTTATTTTATTTTTTATAAGGAATATAGTGTGTGTCCTCTTCCCCAATGAATGAATGAAGACCAAGTCCATTCTTCAATATTACGTCAGCTTACACTTGAGCCGCTGGTGAGTCAGAGGCAGAGGCCGAGCCATGAACCAACAGCCCTCCGGCAAGGACCATGGAAAGTGCTGGAGCCGGTCTGTTTAAGGGAAAGGTCAATCTCTGGGTTATGCGCTCGAGTTGGCGGTCATCTTTGTTAAATATAAATTAAGATATGGTGGATGTTTTATAAATACTAAGAAATATAGAATGCTCTTCTTCATAAGACAACTCTAGAGGCATTATATAAGGCAATATAAGGCATTAATATAACGGGCTATGCATAATAGTTGTGATAATAGAGTTAAAGCTAGATAAATCACACAAAGGTATACTTAAGAGATTGAGCGGATCCCATACAAGCTTGGACTCAATTTTTTTGTCTTTTCGCCTCCAATTAAACATAGTGCATTTGGTAAGTACTCGTATGTTTGTCGATAATTTTCATAATAAATAGTTTACCATAACCGCACACTTCTATAGGTACACTTATCGCCTACCTAACATAACATTTCTATTCTAGGTCTAGGCTAGCAGAAATCTTGGCAGATTCCTTTGTTCCAGTCAAAGCATGTTAGAGCAAACCACATTTTATGGATATTCGCATAAATCACCCGATTGGTCACACACCGCGTGCGCATTCGTAATGGATCCGAGATAAAGCGAACGCTGTTTCAAATTACTGAAGGTTTGTTTTAACTTTAATATGTCTAGACAAACGCCCTTCGTCAGTCGTCTGCCAATATTATTGTCACCTTCATTTGATCTAGGTTCTAAATATCACCTCTGACTTTGAGTAAAATCTAGTCTACGATTCCTTAAGTACCCACTCTTCTAGAAATTATATAAATCTTTCTTGGAAACTTACCCTTTTCTTGTTTGACTGGTTTAGTTTATGTATTTTTGGGTTTGTTTTGAACACATGTATAGTTATTGGCTGTTACGTGAAGTTCTGATTTATAAACCACAAATGGTAATATAAAAATTGCTACTTAGGTACTACCTACCTACCTAGTAATATTTTTCATTGTCTTTAAAATTTAAGTATGTACATTATCGATCTTATCGACAAAGGATTTGCTACTCCGGGATCGAAATAAATAACGTTCATATCCTATTTACTCGTATATTGTGACATGTCCAAATCACTTCTTCACATCACTTCAATGGCTCCTGCCATGGGAATCCAAACACTGGTAGTACAAAAGTAAAAAATCCGCCGAATGACGTCCTCATTCATGTGTTGACTGCGGATGTGACGTACAATAAATGGCACAGCTGGAGGGAAAACAGTTGTTCAGTTGTTATTGTTGCCGTCTTGGTGTTTGTTTGTTTTTTATTTTTAAATTACTGTTTGTTTTACTTATCTTATCAATCGATGTATTGAATAGATGTGGAATAACAAGAATACAAACTACTATATACCGATAAACACAACATTGAGTTGATAATGTAAACTGTAACATTCTTTAGAGTGTTAATCATTTTATAGGTTGTCTTTTCGTACGTGAAGTAGGCAGCAAACACCTTTTCTTGATTTACTTGTAAATTCCGGCGGGTCCGTTAAATCTATTGCTAATAAGTAATAAATTATCACGCTCATTCATATATACCTATTAGATTGTATAAGAAAGAGTGAGCGGGCCGTAACGTTTATTATTATTGCAGCTAGTGAATCTATTTGAAAGCATCGCCTGAAAAGGTAGATTCTCGCATCGGATTTTACTGCGCTCTACATCAACTGAGTTACGTATTTCACTTCGTTTGAAATCAACAAACTTGCATAGACTCTGTTTAACATCTCCGGCTGCATCTAAGTTGGAATTATGTTTGAATGACTCCGGATGTGAGTGCATGTAAACAACAAACTGAGATACAAAGCAATACCGGGAAGGATGGGAACGGAGGATGGGACTGAACTGACCTGTACAGTAAATACATATTTACCTACTATCTAACAACGCGGCTAGTAAACTAAACAAATCTTAGTTACCGTAAAATCGCACAACTATGATCCTCTCCAGCAATGGTCCAAATGTAAAAAATAAAGAATGGCCCACAGAACAAAAATTATTATCACGATGTTTCTTAGAATAAGACATAATTGTTCCTAATTACTATGTGCTATTTCGAATAAATAAATTTATTTCCTAAAAATGATCTGTTTATCATAAAAATGTATGGTCCACGTTTAAGCTAGTGCGAGTTTTCGAATTAATTTTGCCATAGACGTATCTATAGTTGAAACAACGGTAAAAAAATAATTAAAAAAATACTACAGGGGGCTTTTTGCAGAAGTTCACTGTTATTTCAAATAGGTACATTAATAGGCTATACATAACACATATTCGTAAAACATTGTTTTAAATACTAACTGTTTCTTACGTACATGAGAATGAATAAAGAAATAGAAAAAAAATACCATAATAATGTGATTTTACGGTACTTATTTACATGGATGCAGATTGTTCTAAGTTTAATTTACTAGTTGTTGCCTGTTGCCCGCAGCTTCGCTCGCTTAGTCTTAAATTTTTGACTATACTCTTTTCCGGGATGAAAAGAACAGTATCCTAGTATCCTAGTGCTGTACCCGTATCACGGGGCAGTTGTGATTCCGGTAATTTTACTGCTTCCCCCTAGCACCGGTTAGCAATTTCGTCCGCACAGCCTCGTGATCGAGGTACTGATCTAATCTGCTTTTATCCTATTCTAATTTCGTACTCGTAATTACGTACGTATTTGACTTTACGGTGGCGTGAACCAATAATCACACTTTCGTTTTGCTAATAATATTAGTGGGAAGTCTTACAAAAGTTGTCAACGAAAAGGAAGGACGTAACATAGACTTAAGAATAATTTAAATACGAATTAAAAATCATAGTAAACCTCATCTGTAAAACAGATCTTTCCCTCCGATTAACATCGTTATTGAGTATTGTGTGTCGCTGTGAGTGAACACATCAGTTAGCAAATAAAAAAGTTACGATCGGTGCGGGCCGTTCGGGCCCCTGTCAATATTACTGATTGGAAACGAGCCCCGCTCTACTCTTCCTGTCACTGTTTTATTGCTTTTATTTATTTGCGCGGCCAACACGTCTTACCCTAAGGCCCCTTACTTGCCTACTTTTTAAATAAATAACTCCCAAAATAATAGTAGATTGTCTAAGTAGTGCGGGAAGGATCAAATTGTCGCTACGAGTGTTATTTCGCGATACGAACCATAAAAACTAAAGTAGATAGCTGTCCATGTCATATGTTCATGGGGAGTGAGTGGAAATACAGTCTATGGTTTTTGTTACTGTATGTAAAGTTGTGGAATAGAACTATGAGTATTTATACACGCGCAGTTTTTCGAACTTTAGCGTATTTTTGTGATAACATTTATTAAAGGGGTGGTTTTTAGAGGGGCCATTTTTCCCCAACATTGTTTACCCATTACATGACTCGAGGTTTCTTGTTGGGGTAATATGGGTGTCAGAATCAGAACAAAAGTGAATTAATTACGTGAATCCCTTTTACGACGCATAATCAATCAAAGTGCTTTTAACATTAAAATTGTAACCCCTCTACATCAAAAGGTTATTTTCACTGGCATACTCTCTAAGCCGGGCTATTGAATAGGTCTACAGTAAGCCTTATTTATTAAAATGACAAAAAGTTTGATAAAAAATTCAATCTTTTAGGTTTTTTATCGCATCTTTCGTAGAAAGTAGAGACTAGAGATATTTTATTATAATATTGAATGTATTCTTACGAGGAAATTAAATGGAACAGGATGAAATTGTTCTCTTTCTTGTGTCTATGAATCTATGGTGTATAGTGGTCTATGGTGTAATAGTGGTAATAAACGTATACGTATTCTTCTTCTTTTATCGTCTTGAGACATAACTGTGTCGGATAGTCTTTTCCGAGTATGTCTTCAAACTACAATAAGTCAATAAGATATTGATTGATTATAACAATGAGATTTTGAAACGCCTTCCTAAACAATAATGCATTAGAAGATGGTGTTAGTATCCGCAGTATATTGTCATTGATGTGATGTGATATGGCTTTATGACCCATTGTATGAATTATAAAAGTTTTATGACGTGCTTGCATGTCAGTCATTGAATATCGTAGAGTTATTTTCATTTAATATCGGGATATCGGTGTATCTACACAGGTATCTCATCTTGATATCGTATCAAAAGCCCTGCAGTATTTTATATGGACTTAGTAGATATCGTATCGATCGTATAATATGAGAATAGAAAGAACGTCCACCTAATGGTTTTTATACAAAAAAAATCACATTCATGTCGTAATATATAAAAAGAGAATACATATCCATCTACTACCTTCGAAAGAACACATCAAGCTAACTCTATGGAATCCTGTCGCAATAAGTTTTTGTTATGATTTCTATACATTTGTGGTGGCTTCCCGCCACCATGACGGCGCATGCGCGCTGTGCAGTCTGCGCGCGCTGCTGTCGTCTCAAAACAATCGCCACCGCTTTTCTCTTACTTGCGCTGTCACTCCTCTTCCTTTCATCATCGCAATATCTATATAATATATTTCATCATCGCATCAACATGCTGACTTTCATTCCGTGGGGCACACGGCCCCATACATTCATATAAATGTGTAAAATAAGTTAAACAAAGTACCCTGATGTAGATATACATCAGGGTACTTTGTAACATACATAAAACCTAGCAATAAGGATTCGTGTCTTTACATTATCCCGTGAACATTCGGTGGACATTATTACGAGGTGTTTTATTGTCGTGAGGTCGGCGGGTCTGACGGTCCGCTCATCTCGTTACCGCTCGCCCTACCACCGCCCAGTGTTGTCAGCTACTTGTGAGTACTTTTCTACAGTTACCTGTAGAAAAAAATTGATATTTTTCCAAATAATGTAATGGTCCACTTTAGTCAAAGGGTGGAATAGTCAGATTATTTTTGGGCGATGGTAATATTTTAATTTTGTTGAGCATTAAGCAATTTTGTATGAAAAGCATAGACAATTCGCAAGTTAACTAAGGGAGTTTACTAGGTAGAAAAAACTGCTCTACCTACATTGGCAGCATAAATAAAATTTATCTGCTAATATCTTACTTCTTAAAAAAACAGGCTTTTGCTAGGGCAGTTACTTTATTTACCCAAATTACTTGGGAAATACCTATATTTTACAAAATATTTTGAGAGTTTTATGTATTTTGCTAGTTATATGTACCACTGTACACTACAAATACTGAGTCACTGTACACTAACCACCTAAGTCTTAGTTTTTCCATACAAAAAATCCACGTCGCTTTACATTGACGCTTTCATAAAGGAGATGATTTCTGTAGGTAAATAAAACGCAGGTTAAACGTAGGTTATTAAACTGTCCATGTGCAGCAAAGTGATTTGTTGTTTTACTTGTAAATTCAATAAGAAAAACATTTGGTTTTTACCTACCTAATCGTTATTATTGTAACCTGTAGATTCTACCTTTAAAATATTTTAATCTAATTTAAAAGCACCAAATATTTAAATGTGGCAACTCCGCAACACAACATAGTCGCCCTAGCTGTACGCAGACGCCCGCCCTAC
Organism: Hofmannophila pseudospretella; assembly: GCA_947369225.1. Classification (NCBI taxonomy): domain Eukaryota; kingdom Metazoa; phylum Arthropoda; class Insecta; order Lepidoptera; family Oecophoridae; genus Hofmannophila; species Hofmannophila pseudospretella. Next base: position 5,376,402 of record OX376323.1, on the reverse strand, counting down.
GTCAGCGCCCGCCGCCGCGCTCGCCACATTATAAATTAAACTTAATTATCGACACTTCCTCATAGCGTTTGTTAAATATTTGTCAGGGCTAGAGTAATTTCAGCTCATGATGTTTACAATTTTCAGGTGTGAGTTACCATAAGGTTATTGCAATTAGAGATATGTAGTTATAGTTACGAACTTAATTATTCTCAATAAAACCTTACGAATTGTACAACCTAATTATTTAAAAAAAATATATTTATACTCGTACATTTTGATTCAGATAAACTAGTTATGGAAAGTTCCTTTCCTAAGCCTATAAGTTACTCAATCTTACTAGGTAATTTGTGTAATAAACCACATAATTAATTAAATATCAATTAATTTATTAGAAAAAGTATGTAGGTAAAGTAAGTATGTACTTATACATATATAAACAATCATCCAAAATTAGCATTTTAAAATAAATGCATAAAATATAGATGAAAGATAATTTATTTGTAAACGACATGCTATAAATAATGTTTAAAACCAACAAGAAAACAAATCTCATCTTACTTCTTTGAAACTAGCTCCTTATCTAAGCGCCGTACAAGTTGGCAAGTCTCGTAACTTAAACTGCCGTAACAGACAAGTTTTAGTACTTGGCGACATTAAGTTTTCACGCCGCACTCGCGGAGGCAGGCGTCTGCTCTCATGTGTTACACTTACCTACTCGTACACACAAATCTCCCAGGATTTCCACGATGTGCAAACCAGGGGTGTTACCTAGCTCTGAAGTCTAGCAGTGCCTAGGCAACCTGGTTTCGTTGTACTCGGAAATAGCGTATGTTCATCGACTACACGGGTGCGTTTGACGAAACTGTGAAATACAGATTCATTCCGTAATATAGGTAACTAATTGTATCATCTTGAATTTTCTTCCTCTTCTTAAATTTCATTTCTCTTTGTCTTGAAGAAGAAGAACCAGTCTCCTGCTGCTTCTCTCTACCATTGTTATGTTAGAGTTAAGCTTATAATTATTATTTTTAATAGCCTATAGACTGTCTTACTGCTGGTCGAAGGCCTCCCCTCCTCCTTTCCCTATCCTCGGCGTCCTTATACCATCCTTTTTGGAAGTGGTCGATATCGTCGTTCCACCTACGCCTGGGTCTGCCTCGGCGCCGCTGTCCGTATTGTGGCACCCAGTGCATGACGATCTTTGCCCACCTTTCCGGATGCATGCGGCATACGTGGCCTGCCCAGTCCCACTTCAATAGAGATGGTTTGGTGATTGCATCAGCAATGCGTGTTTTGGAGCGCAGGGTCGTGTTCCTGACGCGATCCGTCCTTTTCACGTTTAGTATACTACGCTCCATTAATTAATTTAAAAAAATTAAGCAAGAAGTCATTTTAAGTTAATACTTAAAATAAAACTTAAATAGACTTCTTGGCAGCCCTACAATAGGTACTTGAGAGCAATTCTGAGTCTTGTGCTTGAGTCAGCACCGGATGCTCCGCCGCATTTTCTTAAATTGCTCTTGAGAATTAAAAAGTGTGAAAGCATTCGCAGTCCCCTGTAATTGTTCCTGCAAACATTTGCACTTACTAATGCATTTTAAGAAAACGGAGCTTGATTCAATCGCAGTTTTGCGAAATTTCGCAGTCACCGGAATTTCCGGTTTGCTTTATTAGGGGCTATTGTGGTTTTTACCGTCAGCGATTAACCGATGAACTTCGCAACAACTTTGCCAGTTTAACCAGTTTGGTGCATGACTAACTTGCGAAAAAATAACGAAAACCTGATAGTGTATAGTTACTTTCTAACATTCTTTTTATGTGACTTATAAGTGCAATTCGTAAAAGTACAAAATATAAAATACCTTTGAAATTTCCTCGAAAACTTGATCTATTCTTAGAATTCTTTTACTGTTGTGTTACATTAGATTTCAATAAAAAGTACTATATATCGTGATAGAATATTTAGAATCGATTCAGTAGTTTTAGAGAAAATCTCAAACATACATAACCAAAGTATATTTAAAAAAATATATTTGACTGCCGGTGGTGCAGGTTCGAGTCCCGTCGGATGAAATCTTTGCTTCACTAGTTTCTGAATATGTATACTATTTCCTACAAGTGACTGTACGTGCCTAGACCCATAGATTCTATGCAAGTCTCTGAGTAATCTGTACCATGTATCTGTTTACTAAGTACCCTACAGAAGTAGCTGGGGGTTAAAAATAATCCCGCGTCTAGGGATTACGACGCCGGCAGGTGATTCCGAGCTTCTATCTATCTTATCTAAGTTGGGGTAAACCGTGCCATGTTCTTAAGTAACAAGGTTGGTTTCAGGTTGTTGGTTTTCAGATACAATCGATTAAGCTATATTGTTTACGTAGAGGATTTGTATCGTAGGTTTTATCTGACTTCGGTCGCATTTCGCTTGTATCACCGCCGTATCGGCATATGATCAGCTTATTGGATTTACTATCATCTCATTAAAATAGAAACTGAAGCTTTAAAAGCTTCAGTTTCTATTTTAATATTTTAAATCGGGAGCAAATTGGTATCCACTCTATCGTCTTAAATACGAATACCCACTTAACCTACAAAAATACTCGGTTTGTAAGCTATGAACGTGATTTGTATAAATAATTTTTCAGTGATAGTCATTGGCTTATAATGAAGCGATGGCCGCTTAAAATTAATATTGTTAAAATATAACAGTTTGGAGTTGCAAAATAAAAAGTCGAGAATGTTTCGCATACAATAGCTTGTTTAGCATGTTTGTACGTAGGTACAGAGAGCGGTCGTAGTCGGGCGCCAGCGCAGCGGCGGGCGCCGGGCGGCGCCGCGTATCTTGTATTCCGCGTATCGCCAGTTGTCGTGCGATTACTCTCGAAGACAGCAGACGCGACGCAAGCGCAAGGTCGCCGGGTGCACTCCTATCGGCGAGTCGCCTGATTCACCCACGCTCGAATTAGAACCCTTTGTCAGCACTGATTGAACTCACATTCCGTTAATAGTGGTCCTTTGTCTGGTGTCTGTTTACGTAAATACAATCAATCAGTGCGTCGGAGCTTTCTCCTACTATTGTTCTATAGGGCTCGCATGCATCAATAACGAACCAATCTACTGCGTCAGGCTTCAGTCAGATCTAATTCTGTTACATTGTTTTAGTTATTATAAAATTGTCTACTTCGTTCCCCATTACGTACCTATTCGCATTCCTTAAAACGTTTATTCCAAGTAAGCACGACCGATTTGTCGACAGGTTTTTTTTTCTTCGTCGTCACAACTACATCTTTTACAGTATTGCATAAGTACTGAGATAATAATAAACTGATAAAAATATCGATACGTTTTAATTATTTCCATGTACCTACATATAATTAGTATTAATTTTGTCGAAGCGTTTTTATATAAAATGGGATTTCATATTTAACACTGCCATGAAGAATGAACTCTATGGTTTGTAGTTTCGTATTGAACAAATTACGCAATGGGAGTAGAAAAAATATACGGTTGCTACTTGCACTTAACTATGTTTCTATGTTCTGTGTTTTTAGAGCAACAAAATACCTAATCAATAATTTATACAAAAAAAACCCATTGAAATTGAATGATTTATCTCATGTAATATATGGTATCTAATTAGGTTTTTTAACATTTTCCTATTAGTTTTACGGTTTTTGACTACACAGTTGGCACAATGGCATATTGGTATTTTTATTGATTTTCTACATTGTACATGTACATTGTAGGTACTTACTTTTATTACGTTTATACTGGTAGTCACACTGGTGTTACAAGCTGGTGTGACGAGAAACCGGTCGTTAAATTTCGCATATTAGCTTCGAATTTTCTACACGTTTCCACTCATTTGAAACCTCATTTAGGCAAGTACTTATAAATACGTGTAGCCTTGGAAGAACACATTTTGCTTTGATCCTTATGATATAGTCCTAAAATAGGCATTTCAGTGAATGGTACGGATAAAAAGGTCTAGTTTTGTTTACTAGAATTTTGTTATTTCCCACTAGAGAAAAAGAAAGTGGTTGACGATAAAGTACTTAGGGATTTTTAAATTCACAGAGCATTGTGATGTTGTAAGGGGATCATCTAAGATGCAGGAAGCGTTTGAGGTTTTCCTTTAGAGATTAATTAGGTATTAATTTTTATTTTATTAAAACCGCTAAAATAAAGGCGAACATTTTTCACAAAAACCTTTTAGGTATAATGAAATAAACGACGATGACTGGTAGTACCAGAATTGAATATATTGAGAAAAAATTGAAATTTGAAGCGTTTATTTAGCGCTGTAAACACCAGAATATAGAACACAATACAGAAGTATACAAAGTTGCAGCACAGAACATCTGGTGTGGTACAGTGCCAAAAAGGGTACACCAACTCAGCATAATGCTGAGGCAAGCCACAGCGCTGATTTTCAGCTGGCCCCACAGTGACTGCACGGACGAAGAAAGCAACAGTGTGTGCGTGTTGTGATGTATGAATGTGTTTTCTGTTTGAGCGAGTCCTCACTTAGCAAATTGTATCAATTGACTGACTGAAGGCAACTTATTATTGATTATTGGTTCGACAACAAATATTTGCGCATTTCAATGTTGGCACTTTATCGGAAGTGGTATGGAGCGTTATAATCGGGCCACGATAATGAGGCAAGTGTTCGTTGTATCTTATTACCGGGGCGTTGGGGCGACATTCTTGCATAAACATGCAAAACAAAACTGTGTGGCGGATAATTGCCTTGTAAAGTGCTTTGTGCCATATAGTGTCCTGTCCAGTCCAGCCAACAAACTTAAATATGGAAGGAACCAACGATAACAGTTCGAAAAATGCAGCATTTGAAGTGAAAAATAACTTACGATAAAGTTTCTATAAGTATTAGTTACAAAATTATAATAAAGTACCGAGGCTTATGTGTTGCAATTGTTATCTAATTACTATCATTATTATTTATTATTCAATGTCACACGAGGTGTGAACACGAATTCCATTCCACGAGTGAATTCCATAAATCATCGCTACCGTATGTATGGCTGGTTCGATGCGATAACACCGTGCATTTATTATATATTAGTGTATAGAGCTTATGGGAGCTGGCTTTATTGAAAATTGAAATTGAAATCGTTTATTTAGCACTGTATACACCAGAATATAGAACACAATACAGAAGTATACAAAGATTAATACATGCAGCACAAAACATCCGGTGTGGTACAGTGCCAAAAAGGGTACACCAGCTTAGCATAATGCTGTGGCAAGCCACAGCGCTGATTTTCAGCTGGCTCCTCAGTAACTGCACGGACGAAGACAGCAACAGTGTGTGCGTGTTGTGTTGTATGAATGTGTTTGTTTTTATGAATGAGGATATTAGTGTGTATGTGAGGTACTGAGTGTGTGGGAGGGTGATGGCATGGTGCGTGTGTATTTACATGGTATTATTATTTATTAATATATATATTTTTTTTTTATTGCATACAACTTAATTGTTTTGTCTTCATTCTAATTTTATACTTCCATTGATAGGGAATTTCTTTTTCCGCGGTGAAAATGCTCTAAGTCTAATAAAATAAAACCCTTACACTTTGTACTAACATCAAAATGTAAGCAGCAACCCCAACATTTATCCACGCTTTCGCCAGATTTCCTCAAAGGGTTGGAACTCGAGAGTGATGTGATGTAACGGCACCCTCGGCTATCATGACGGGGCGAAATGTGTCATCAATCGCAGAGCGTGCCTGGCCTGCGCCCGGGGAGATTATGCCGGGCTGAATGAGCAGGAACCCTCGGCCAGTGAGAATTACAGGGCAACATGTGAACGCATTCACGGTTATTACATTATATTAGTCCATTTGGGACTGGAACGCAATTTTGGAATGTTTCATAGGTGACGTTGCGTCGCGAAAAATGGTAGATTGAAATTTCCTGATAGCAGGAGTTTTCAATTTTCATCTCAGTTACTGTAGACAGGGTTGAAATATATATAAATTAGTTAGGTATGATTATTAGGGTGACTAACTAGGTTGCTGAGACAGACAAGGCGTTTGACCTAGGTCGCGTAATATCACTTTGTTTTTGTGAACATCGTCTCTAAGCTAATATAAATCACTATTTAATAATACATGTACAATACAACCCACACGTTTCAAGCCTAATGAAATGCTAGATCAATATAACTCCTACATCGATGAGTTAACCACTATGGCCAATTAAATAAAACTATGTAGAATAAGCGTAAAACTTACTGGGAGGTCTTAACCAATGTTATTTGGATTCGAAGCATCAAAACTATGTTTATGGCCGCGGTTTTCGCTCGTTAACTATATTTTCCTGTGTTTATACACGTTATTATGGAGGTTCTTGCCAGATTAAGCAATCGTTAGACGTCGTATAAAATCATTATCTGTAAGTACCATTGTTTCGTTGGACAAAATGCCTTATTTTCTACTCAACTCTCAGTCACTCTAAAAAGAGAAGTGCTATAAGTACTTACATATTGATAATTAGTTTTTCACGAGACTCTATATACCTATTATATGCTGATAAACATACGGACTCTATTACGAAATAATAACTACCCTTCTACTACTACTTTAATCAGAATCTGGCATTATGGACTTATGGTCATCCGAACATTTAACAAAAACATTAATTAAAAAAAATATTTTTTAGAATAAGCCAAGTTGCATAGGTAGGTAAACGCTTCGCGATCGAAATACATATAATTTAGATCTTTGCCCCTCGCCCAAATCGCCCCTCTCATCTTCTAAACACTTTAAAAAGGGGAGTTGAAGTGCAAACCGAGCGATTTTTAAGCTTTATTTACTTGGAGAAGTTGATTAGCCAATCGACTCGGTTGCCTGAGTATTACACCCATTGAAACACTATTGACTGACTTTCAGAATTAAAACTCCTGTCGGTGAAACATCAGTAGAAGTAATCGTTCGACCCGAAGTCGTAAGTTGTAAAATATCAAGATCATAATATCCAAGCTAGGTTAGGAACGCCTAACCTAAGCTAGGTAAGCAACGGCTAAGGGTCACTGTTGTCCTTCTCCATGCCATCCTGTCTAATGTCATTGTAGAGTAAGTAGAATATTCGGAAGAATATTCAGCATATTTTTTAGGATCGACATGAGTACGGAGTTTTGGCGGGAAAGTCGATGGAGAAGGTTCTACGGTGTTCATTTTTTTGCTTAAAAATTGTTTTCTGATGATTTTGACAGCTAAAATCGGTGTAGTTTTGTCTAGCAAACGCCAGTAACAGTGACATTGTGTTGAACTCTTAAAATAAACTTCTCGCTAGTGGTTCGTTGTGTAGTTTCACTTTGTGATTCTGCGGCGGCCATGAGAATTGCCAGAGACTAGACCGGTTGAAATTTCCGTCTTAACTCCTAGGAGTGTTAAAATGTGTCTACACTGCATTTTGATGCTGAAAAACTAAAAACTGTTTTAAATCGCTTAATGTATAAGCTGATGGCCTGTGTTGCCAATGCCTTGTTAAATTGAGTACCTATGTCATGAGTTCCTACGTAAAATCGGTCGATGTCAATGTCAGGCGAGCGACGTAATCGAGCGCGGGTCGGGCACTCACGTCAAGATTGAAGTGGATGCCATGTCAGCATCAGTGGAACACCCCTAGCAGGGAACGAGTTCGATGGGCCGCACTTATGTATCGTATTTGCTGACTAGTAATTTTCGTGAAATAGACGACACTTTGAAATGCATTTGTTAAATTAATTTACATTATATAGCTACTTATAACTTTTTGATGCTTGCTTGCTTATCGTATGGTTAGTGGCCAACCTATTTGTCAGAGTTGTTCAGGCCGCCCGTAGGTCTCGGATATGGCTTAACGACTGCTGTCGAACGACAATAACCGGGACCGACTGCTTAACGTGCTCTTCGAGGCACGGAGGAGCTACCGGCCGCGCCAACGTCGCTTATGATGAAAGATGTGGATTATAATGTGGCTGGGCTGGTCGAGTTCAAAAAAGGCCTAATTAATAAATACTTACTTATAAACAAAAGATGGTCGAAGGTAGAGCAGGATAAAACCCGCGTGTTTAACGCTATACAAACTTCCCGTTAAATGAAAAACCCGAATAGCTGGGCTATACTTAGTATGTTATGTACAGTATTATTTTAATGGTGCCGAGTAAATAATAACATTACATGTCTACGGTATTTTCTGAAACGGTAAACACAACGAATATAATTTCCCCCGTTTATCAGAACAAGTAAAAAAACCATAATAAACATGAGTATATAGGTATAGTCAGTCACATCAGTAAGGTACTACCTACCTAATCTAATACTATTTCTATTTATTTTCGTGGCGCCAAACTTATTTTTGATATATCCAATGTTGGTTGTTTGTTTCTCGTATGGTAGTGGATAGAGGCTGCAACCTATTGTCAGAGTTGTTCAGGCGCCCGTAGACCTCTGACATGGCATAACGACTGCTATCGAACTGCAATAACCCAGGACCGACTGTTTAACATGTCTCCGGGAGTGTGCACTCAGATGGAATGAATGAATGAATAGGTACACTTTATTGCACAAAAATAGTGTGATACAGTGCGTACAAAACGATTAATCTAGGCGGTCTTATAGCTAAGAGCGATCTCTTCCAGACAACCATTTGGTGGAGTAATTGAATGATGGAATATGCCACTGGTCACCCATCCAGGTTCTGACCTCGCCCAACGTCGCTTAACTTGCACGATCATTTTATGACCATACTGGCTATGAGCCCTCTGAGACAAATATCCAATCAAAATGATTACCTATCACGATATATAATAATTTGTCAAATGACATTAAGGACGTGCCTCTCGAACATTTTAAGAAGAATCTGCATAAATGGTTATAAAATTGTTGTTTTTATTCAGTTCGGGAATTTTTAGATTATAATAAGATGCACAAGGTATAAGGACGCCGAGGATTAGGAAAAATGGAAAGGAGGAGGGGAGGCCTTTTCCCAGCAGTGGGACAGCCTATAGGCTATTATAAAATATAAAACTTTAAACAGTAAAAGATAACTTTCTGCAAAAAAAAAAGTCAGAATACTGTATCGAATAATGTAAAAGATCTTAAAAATATATTGAAGTCAAAGTATTCAGCCTGTTAAAAGGCGTACAAAATGTCAGGTACCTAAATAGAATATAAATTAAAATAATGTCAATTTTAATGCTAATGTAAATGTTCATTATACTCCTTCACACTATAGAAAGGATTTTCAAACAGCCATTTCAATAATTCAGTTTTAAAGAGTCTACCCTCTAACACCCTTATATCATGAGGTAATTTGTTATACACTATTATGCACATGTTATAAACATTTCTTGTGTATATGTATTTCCGGCACGGGGGCTGCCATAGCTTGTTCATTATTTGTGGCCTCGTCTGCCTAACGGAAAATGATATATGATAGGATAAGAGTAAAATAATAATGTAATATAATGACATACTTATATAATAATGTAATGAACGACATAAAGTATAATTTTGACATTTACAACTATATGAAGGATGATTTGAAATTTTCCACTAAGCGCTATGTCCCTGCCAGATATAGACCTTGGAATATCCCACGAACTAAGACTAAATTCGCAGAAAGATTTTACTATTTTATAGCTCCGGCTATGTATACCCACATTAATAATTTATTTCACCTTCAGTTATCTAGTATGACTCGAATGAAATGCAAAAATTCCCTGTTCAAATTACTTCATTCTATGGACTACAATCAAACTGAGAACCTATTTAATCTCGATAAATAAACAAATATACTAACAAAAAAAAACCAAAAAAAAAACAAAAAAAAAAAAAAAATTATAATAATAATACAATTAAATTATTATAATTAAAACCTACAATACACTAATACTAAACAATTGATTGCACCATAGGATTACCTACATAGATAATCTTATGGTATTATTAATTTAAGATGATGTGATACTTACTCGAATAAAAAATAAATAAAGAAAATAAAAACTAAGGATACAACGACGGCAATAATTTACATTACTATCTCTGAGAAAAAATGGTAGTGAATTATCTGCAAACCTTGCTACTACTACATTACTCACCTCACACTGCACTGACGACTAATGTTTAAAACTACCTACATCTTAACAATGTTAGCTCTGATTTTAATTTTTAATTTTAATTTCTTTGTCATTTAGTTTCTTCTTTTTATCTTTTTAAGTAAATAAATTCATGTACACGATAAGTAGGACGGAAGCCCTAGCTTCCCATAGCACAGGATAATTATTTATCCTAGTTTGGGGGCCAGGAATACTGTACTTGTACTTTTCCTTGTAAACAATAAATAAAGTTTTTTTTTTATTATTTATTTTTTATTAAATTAATTATTAGATAACAAATAATAATTAAGGATTACTTAAATATTTGTACGCTAGAAATAGCAGATTTTTACACGGCCCTAAATTGTCATACGTAACACCTAATTTATAACAAAAAATCGGACAAATAAATGTATTTCATTTCATTACGGAATAGAAGCAAATATGAAACGCTTGACGCAGAGCAATAACTTGGTTAATCTAGCTCTAACAATCGACAGATATCGAATCGGGCGTCGATAACGAGCAACTCCAACTAATTCCAACTCCCAATAGGAAGCCAGTATTGTGATGAGATGAGAGCTATATTGCCCTCGCAATATCCTCTGGACAAATATCCTACTAGTCGCTGACTTTAAAATTGTTCGAGTATATATAGAGCCTTTTTATGAGGCTTGCAAGCAGGTATTGCCGTCGCACTTACGGGGAACTTACAAGTTACTAAGCATTCTTCTTCTTGTGTAAGTAGTTAAGAGGCCAACTTAATAATTTAAAACTGACGACTGACTAGTGGTTACACCAAGTTATACCACAGGTACCACTTAATAACTTTCTTCCTCGTGTTACCACTGTTAAAGATTTGAAAAATGACAAATGACAAAAACAAAAGACATTTGATTCTTTTTCTTATTGTCAGTGTTGTTCAGGCCACCTAACTTTTCTAATTACTTGCACTTTATAAGATCTGCATGCAACCTGCAGCTTGCATACAAAATCTTTCCACTGCTCAAGTAGTAACAACTTGCACCTTCAAAACACAGTAGAATTAGAGCTTAAAAGTGAGTAAAATAAGCATAACTTGACGTGTGACTTATAGTTTACCTTAAACTAAGTACATAATATGGTTGCGATTTGTATAGACCTAAACACGCAACCATCATTAGCTTGTGTAAACAAACTTATTGCTTCGATTATAATAAACGAGGCGAGCGATCGTTTAATTTGTTTCCGTAGCTTTGGTTATTCAAGCTTTCATTATTCTAAATCAGTGTTGATTACCTTCGTGTACCGTCGACCGCAAGTCAAACAACCCAAAATGTCAAAATGTGTGAAAGAGAAATAAACCATATTAAGCGGTGATAAAGGTTGAGAGTTAATCCATGAAATTTGACAGATGGTTTACTTTATACGTCGACTGTACTATGGGTGATTCTGAAGCAATAGTCGGTGAGAGCAAAGTGGGAGTAAATAGTCGTAGAGATCCATAAGTAGCACCTGTGATGGACGGACAGAAGCGCCAACAAGACGGGTCATTCATCAAAACGCCGCCGCACCTTATACTCCATGTTCTAAGGCACCTTAAACAACCGTCCATAGAGTTATCTCATCGATTGATCTTTCTAAGCAGCCGTGTTCCCACACTCGTCGATATGTCGGTGTAACTTTTCATTATAATCAATTCCTTTACTTCTAATTCAAATGTTTAATTATTTTTTTTAAGTTAAACAACTTTTAATCCTCGTTGTAACGATTTTTCCATTAAAGTATAATTTGGTCAGTTTCTGCACAAAATAAGAAAAAATACCTTCCTTTTACTTAACTCGCGCGAAATTTCTTTACTTCACCAAACGACCTTACTTTTCTCCTAGTAAACTTTTTATTACCTAAATGCTGAGTAAGTTAGTGGGTCTCTCCATTAAATCTCATGAAGCAACAAACGCTCCTCACCTTTTTGTTGTGGGCCGGGATCGAGATTACAAAGGGCCCAGTTGTGTAAGAACAAAGGAAGAAAGTAATTTGGTACATGAGCTTACTCGTGTCTTTATTGTGATGGATAAGGGGTGATCTCGCCTCCACGTAATCTGATAACATATAGGTATATAAGAGAGTATTTTATACCATTGTTTGGCCCTAATAATAGGGGAGCAAAATGGCACGTTAATGAGAGTGCCTTGTACTCTTGGTTCGCTACATAAAGTTGTGTATAGGTATGAGAAAAAATGCGAAGGGTGGCGGCTTTATCCCTGTCTGAGAGACGTTGTGTTGCACCCAGTGGGAGAAGAAGGGGGAGTTGGGATAATCGGCGAGATTCCAAAATACGAGCAAAATTCGCAGCTTCATTCGCATTTCGGTTCTCGAACTGCAAATTTTATGTTAATCTTCCTTGAATTTATGTGGGACTTTGCGGCTTTCGGATGATTTGTTTGTGCGATTGTCCTTATTTGCAATTTGTCATGGCTCATATAACTTTATATCCGATATATCGCATAAAGACCGTAATTGAGCCTTGTTGTGGTACAACACCACAGAAAGCTATTAAATTATCGAAGAGAACGACGAAAAATGTTTTTGAAATCATCATAATATTTCATCGCACTGACCATAATGACATAAAAAAATGAGTAACATTTTAATAAGATTCTTATTTTCATTTGAATTCGAAATATGTAGGTTAGTAACAATTGATGAATCCTTACCTATTTTAAGGATAGATGTATCTCTAATCTCTAGCTAGGTGTGTGGAATCGTAATGGCAAGTGGGTACGTGAGTACTTATGTCTCGGAAGGGCCGTTAAGCCGTCTGCAAGGACAGTAGCAGCCAAATGTTACCGTTTATGCACCGACTCTATAAGTAGATACTGTAGTACGTACCACAGTACCTATAAAGATTCATAAGACTATGGTGTAGTACCTAACCCAAAAACAGCAATATAATTCAGATTTATCCTTCGGGGTACTATATTTATGAAAATATGAAGCATAGTTTATAGCGTGAGGAGATTGTTGATACTAAAAAGATGACACGTTGTGAGACGGTAAAAGATTTTCTCAGATATCGCCACAATTGGATACCTTTCATGTTCGATTCAAACTTCTCAATTTGTATGAGAGTCTTGAAATAAGACTCCTTTTATCTTGTTAGACAGACAGGATTCCATTATCCAGGAACTTTTACACATGTTTACGTGCATTTTGTCATCGTTATTATTTGAAACGTTTGTGACGGCTTAAACAGAGTGTCAGTAACGTTCAAAGGGAAACTGTGAGTAGGGGGTCTAACTATGGCTCAGATAGCAAAAGGGCCTTTCCGAAAATTATCGGTTTCTGAGTTATTTAGTTGTTTGGAAAACTTTTACCTCGTTTTTTAATCCATGGGCACAAGAATTTCAAGTAAGTACCTGAATAGATAGATCCCTTATGAAACCAATTTAAATAATTCAGTAGCTGTCATAGTGAATTTAAAAAAATAATCAAGAATTAGTTATTAAACTCCCCTTTACAGCAGGTATTAGTGTTTAAGTATTATTATTTTTAATTATTAGATAATTACTTGTGACAATTACAAGTTTTATTTATCAAATATTAAGATATTTATTTACAACTTAAAATTATTTATACACAAACAATTACAGAAACAAGAGCAATAGAAAAGAAATGTAGAAATAATTAATTTGATAATGTACACAAAAAAATAATTAAATGTAACTTATAAAATTTCTTAGATTAGGCCCGTGTGGTAGGGTACCAAGGATGCTGGCGGCGTTACCCCGCTGGATCGCTATGCTGATTCTTTGGGCAAGATAGCCGCCAGCCCTTGGGTCCCTCGTCGCATCGAACAAACGCTTGGACAGCTCTCGGAACAGTGACCAAGCTCCAGGGCCCCAAGGACCAAGGGTCTCTACACCAAATGCAACAAAGTTGTATTGGTTGCCGATGTCCCTGTATTTGTGGGCCTTAAGGCCCTCAGCCGCTTCAGCCGCCCCACCGGCCTTCCTACACGTACTCTGGAGGTGGGACGGAGCCAAAGTGTCTACGCAAGTAGCGTCCCACACAAGGGCACGTCCCATTTTCCAGGGTATTAACGACATTCCGTCCGGTCTCTTGCCGTCATCACGCATGATACCGTTCGGCTCCAGGATGGCCGGTACGTTGACGGTGGCAAGAGAGCGCCGCAGAATGTCGTTTAAGGCAGCGTGGCGAGAGAAGCGACCGGCGCTCTTTTGGCAGGACAGACCGTGGTGACCGAGGGGGTCGACATCTGCACCACACGGGCACTTATGAGGCGCGCAGACCTCGGCACCGAGGCGGAGAGCGATCGCTAAGCGAAGGGTCTCGTTGTCAATGAAAGTGCCCGTGTTGGCGGAGGGGTAGGCGTGTAGCCAGTGGCCAGATTCCCTGGCGGCCACGGCCAGCAGCCTGGGGTTGGACCGCAGCTACTGTTCAGGAGTCTGGATGATATGACCTTGAAAACGACGTCATAGTACTTACTTAGTTTTATACTGACTGTGGTACCTCTGGTGCATTGTGCTAACGAGCCAGATATTAGTGTGTATACCTACACTTTAAATTTTAAGTACTGTATACTGACATGTTTGAGTGTGCTGTAAGTATCAAAAAACTAAAAAAAAAAACCTCTATGACCTACTTCTAAACTGTACCTACTCTGATGCAAAAAATGTACAAATTCATGTAAAAACAAATGTATTTAAATTCTAATGTTCTTTCGCACCAGCTGAGTTACTCAGACTTGGATGGGGTGCGAGCGATCTAATGCATAATCCAGCGCAGTCTGGCCGCCGCTCTAACGCCAAATTTATGTTTCGCTCTCAATTATTCAGAATCAAATTATTGTATGCAACATTAGGAGCAGAAGCCATTGGGGCTGCTTGACACTTAATTTAATTACATCAAATTATGGCGGTCTTTTGTTTAATAAGACTCCCGTCTGCTCTTAGAAATGCAGGAGTTAAAGACTTTAAAATTTTTAGTTCACTAATGTGGATTGTGGATAGGATTACTATAATATTTCTGTAACTTTTGTATTTAAGGAGATTGGGATAATAACGGTGTTGAGAAACCCACAATTTGCATTAAACAAAAATAAACTTTAGAAGAAACTCCTAATTTGAATGACCAAAATAAAAGAGCTATGCATTAAACCACTAGAAGTGCATTAAAACAGAGCAAATAAAGCGAGACAAAACAGGGACGGAGTAAATCAGAATCAGAAGCTCTCGAGCCGGCTGCTCGAGTGCGCGGCGCAGCACCGACGAAATTGTTTGAAGCTGCCTCGAGTGCCGTTCGACTTCGCTCCGTGCTGTGCCATGTTTCAGTAGATGTAGTTTAGTTACTTTGAGAGGACTACCAGGGGTAGAGTTTCCTGATACAATTTTATTATCAAGGGCTTGGTTCAAAAGTATACAAAAGTTTTTTTTTTTTGGATGGAGTTTGAGGATATATTTTAAGGCTAAATTGAAAGTGAAATAATGATGATGAATCACATCACGCTATCCCAGGAATCGAAACTAAATATTTCATAGTATGTATTCAACTATTCACGTATGTATATCTACTTATCGTACGAATTTTTTTTATGTTAGAAGGTCTAGCTGGAAGAAATCTCTATTTTAGAGATAAGCTCTCTGTGTACGTCAAATTTCTTGTAAAATTGACTTTTGTAATTTATGTACTAGCAAATAAATAATGTATAACTATTGCACACAACAAATTAATTTATAAGGTATAGTTATATACATGCAGGGTATAAAACGAAATGTCATGAAATCGGAAACTCATAATATAATAAGTACTTACATAAATCGGAGAGTTTGACAAAATACTAATAACTGTATCCAATAGATAGGTATGATTTCAGTTTTAACAAGATATTTTTCTTCTGCTACATTAATCTTCTATAGGTATTTGAAAGTAACGTAAAAATATGGTATAGGTACATACTACAGAATACACCTAAGGTCTCTCGTACTCATACTCGTACATAATTTCATCAGAATAGGAACTAGTAAAGTACACGAGTCGAACGCGACACGTGCCTTATCGAGGAAAAGTATTGCATATTCGTTATGTTTGTCACATATTGTACAATGGTGATCGATTTCATAATCCTTTACTATTCACATTCTTTATTACTATAAAAACAAAAAGAAAATGTCAGTTTTACACAAGGGATTTCTTCGCAAGTGGAATATTGGTTACTGTAGACATTCACGAAAAACGAGTAAAGGTTATCGCACATTGCAGCGACTCGACGCAAACCCGACACGAACTCAACTCAGAGCGCCGCCCAATGTCCCTAACAAATTGTATGGCTAATTTCATAACTTTATGGCCATCGCATATTATACCAACTCGATGCGAACCCGGCACGAACTCAACTCAGAGCATTGAAATGTGAGCTTTAGCTATATCGTATTAAATACAGTAGGTTTTCAAAATTCAAGTGATGTAGTTGTCGACGAGTAACCCACGCGTTGACAGCTCATCGACGACTACTTTTGAATTTTAAAAAACGCCGCCCAATGTCCCTGAATTGGGCGGCGGCGCCTTATTCGTTTGGGTAATGCGGCTCTAGGTATGAAATGGTTGACCATGGCAATTTATCGCGGTAATGTCGCTAGTATCATGGGCACCTTTGTGCAGGGAAAGAAGTAGATGAACAGGGCTCTATTTGAATGACTATTTACTTTTCAGGAAATATGTCAACAATCTCATAATGTCGAGTGCAATGCAACAGACGGCAGTTAGGTTTACAAAAGCAGCATTCGGTTGGGCGAATGCCAAACCAGCGCAGTCGACACACGCTACAAGTGTCTGACACAGACTGGAGCTTGGGACTTGGCATCACTCCCTCCCTTGCGACAGATACATAATTGGGTAACAGAAATGAGGACGCGGGCGTTAATTATTTTCTGAACGAACAAAGCGGCTAAGAGGAACTGAAAGCCACGACTTTCCCAAGAATTCACGATCCGCGTAAAAGTGGAATTTAAAAAAGCGTCGACGTTTTAAAGAATGGTTACAGCGATTAAAGAGATAAAAAGAAAATACATCTATTCTTCCGTGACTGTATAACAAGAGAATGCAGTTGGAAATTGCATCTACCCTCGATCCGTCGCGTCGCGTCCCTCCTCTCGTCGGGTCTTTTCAATTCGCCCCCTCCGTGTCCGCCACTATACGAAGCTCTACTCTGTGGTGATGTTTTTATTCAATTCCCTCCTCAAATGATTTTACGTGGTCTAATTTAAAATTTTAATTTAACTTTCTAAGGGTGGCGTTTGTCCGGGCATAAGTTTTGAGTTTCGTTGCATAATAAGCAAGAGCATTAAAATTCAAATAGAAAATAAACAGTGTCATCTATGCGGTAATGACAACATTACAGTATAGTATAAAGTCTCTGATTATCATATTAATACGACGACGAACACGTAGAGAAATGAATAGTCAATCAAACAATCTATTACTGACGGGATAAATGTGATTTCTCCTTCCATCATATACTTAGATTAATAATTGGTCGCCCACCCACAGATATATCTGTAGCTACGGCGTAGTGCTGCTCTGCTACGAAATCCTGTTACCTATCCCACTCATAAAATAACTCTAATTGGATCTAGACTTAATTTTGATTGAGTTTTGTCGAATCCGATTCGGTTCTATACGGATTGGGATCAATTTAAATAAATATTTAAGATAGTAATCACGTATTCTAACAATTCTAAAGGGTCTGTACAACCATAGGTACAGCTCTGCCGAGGGACAAATAAAACATTTCAATTGGCTTTAGGGTTCCTGTCCCAATGTTATCTTCTATCATCGCGTGTTATCGCTGTGTAGCCGAGTCCCACATTGTTTACCCAAGTCCGGAGTCCGGTGTACCTACATACCCGCGTCACATTTCATGTTTCATGTCATATAGCCGCCACCGATGGGAATTTCAACATACCGACCGCCACCTACACGCACTTTCTCACGATGTTATATTTAAACTCTTCCCAATAAACCGTTTAATTCTAATGAGCAACTAAGAATAAGCCTGTTTTCTTAGTAAATCTTTATTTATTGTTGGAAGCACTTTTAAGTCATGTTTCGTTACTTGGCTCAGCACAGGGTCTAATGAAATAGATTATTTATAATTGCGTACCTATTATGACTTGCAGAAGATTAGTATCGAACAGGTAGGTAAAGAACTTATGCTTCGCGACTAGTTTCACGACTTTTGTTCTTTCAGAACTTATTTGTACTTTATTCAAATGAGTCGTTCAGTTTTAATGAGTTTTGTAACTTACGTGCGTAGTTTTCTTAGCAAATGTTATGTTTAGTAACAGCTTTATTGATTTCTATAAGTAAGTCTGTTTAATACCTGCCTCAAATAATATGTACGTACGATTATGTAGAGGTATAAAGTTTCGCCATTTTCCCAGAAATTGCGGTCGATTCCTTCACCCGAAGGGATATTATTATGATAGATTTATGCGTGGGAGGGTGTTTTTATCTACAAATGGGTCGTTGACTGAAGCTTCGACAGCCAGGCGGTGGAATATTGAATGATATAGGTACTGGATGTAAAAGGGTATTTAAGGGTAACTTGATATTCATGCCATTTTCGAGATAATAACGTATGCACATTATGTAGGTAAGTACTTACATATTTTATTTTCCATCTTTTGTATACGTAATCCTTTTATATCGTCATTTAAATTTGCCATTTAACTAAAAGGGACTAAACTCATTCACTCACTCACTAAACGTTTTATTAGTAGGTTAGATACAGCATTCAGAGACGCTAAAAGCTTTTTACAATTTAATTTTTATGTAGTGTAGATAATTGCTACTGGTCATACTTACACTAATAAAATAGGTACGCTTATAATAACCACATTATATTATTTACAACATAGAGTGTAAAATAAAATAGATACGTGACCTAGAAAAATATAACCATATTCCTCTAATACTCGTAAAACTTTGTTTAAGTCTATGATAGTAAAGTAACTTAGTAGGTAGCATGCAAAAAGTACCGCCTAACAAACTCTTATGGAGCTTAGGTACGAGTATATGTTATGTTCTGTGCCTAAGGTAGCCTAAACAAACATAAGTAAACCTATTATTCAAAACCTACCTACTCATATTTGTGGTAAAGCCACTTTCCATGTATACATAAGTTACCTACTTAGCAGCGGGAAAAAGCCCATCATCTCCGTTTTGCACACAAATGTGCAATGTGCTGTTATCTCGGGCGATAATCGAGCCAGAGGCGGATCATAGGATGGGATACCAGCCGTTTACTTGGTCAAAAGGAAGACCAATTAATAATTATTAATTATTATTAATTCAATTGGGTTTTTCAATTCAAAACCGAAATTTCCAATCGTAATGAAATTAAAATCGATGATGATGTTCTGTCGAAATCTGTTTTCTCGTCCCATATAGGGTGTAACAAAAACACTCTTGAAAGAGTTGTAAGCCGAAAGGAAAGGTGTTAAGTAAGTATCGGTACCGAATCAATTTTTGATCTACGGCTTTTTAACTTACGCAAAAAAATACAATACAAATATACTTTATTGCACACCCGGGACAAAAACAAAACATAAGTACAACATAAAAATGACGATTCCTCTTACAAATCGATCAGCTGATCAGTACAAAATAAATGGAGCCGAATTTTTTTTCGATACTGATCTTGTATTTTTAGTTTTTCACCTCAGAATAAGACCAAGACCACAACAGTACTACTTATCCATCACTAAGATGGCAAGAGGCTGCGAACTCTCCGGTCGCATCCACCATGCATCCACTTATGTGGCAGTTATAAATGCACATCTTGCCATCTGCGACACTGATTGCGGTCTATTCTATATTTCTTATGCGCTTTCAAATGCTCTTTTTATGCACAGATAGTATAAGTGCTTGGTTTTTGTTGCTCTTTTGTACATGTTTTGTCATTATTCTGGTTCATCTTATATAAGTAGTTACCTCCTTGAACAGGTTTATCGGTTTATAACCTTTTAGTCATAATATTTGTAATGACACCAATGAGGTCCATAGTTAAGTATTATATAATAGGGAATTCCCAGTTTCATAAATCCGGAGGTGACATAATGAGAAACCCATGAACACATAAGTACCTAGGTATTTTATGTACCTACTATTTTATTAAGGTACTCGTAGTAGGTAAAATATGTAGTTCATATTCTACCTATGATGCGGAATTCAATAGAATCTTTTACGCTTGCAGATGCTCTAATAATAACCAGTGTAGTGTCGTTCCCATCAGTTCTACTGTTTGTTCTACCAAAATAACGACAGAATCAGAGATCTAAAGAGCGAAAAGAACCTATAGAAGAAACAGTAGAACAGATGGAAACGATCTATGTATAACCAAAGGGTCCATAACTATCTGTGTCCGACAATAAAATAAAAAGACAATATTTTACAAATTCTAGACCAATAAAATCAAACAGACAGTTAATACTGGCATCGCTACTAGAGTATCATAAAAGGCTCTACCATTAATAGAACTCTTATTCCATGCGACTCTTATTTAGAGACACTTTATTAGGTAGTCTACGTAATGATCACTATAGAAAATAGTCTTAAGAAAAAGAGGTTCGATTAAAAACAGACGATCGCCTTGTCTAGACGCAAGGCGCCAGACTTGGCCGGTCGCTGCATTCGCAACGCATTATTAAAACTGCACCGACGACGCAGTACGACTATTTTAGCTTCACGCTTCCTGAAAGGTGTGTTTATTTCTCCAAGATTTATGAGGAAATTTCATTTTGAAATACAATAAGGACTGTTGGACTTTGTATAGTTTGAACTTTGTTCAACTCTGGACTTATCACATCTGGTCACACATTTAATGGTTGCGCTACCCTTTGATAAGATGAATTGTCACGTCTAATAGGAAATGATGTTGATGCTCAGAGGAGTCAGAGGTAAGCGAATAATTATTTTTATGACTAGTCTTTTAGAGGCTTTTGTACGAGACAAGGATATGTTACTGTAAAACCCCGAATAGTGGTAAATCTTAGGTATTACTTGCATTACATGAGTTGGTAAATGTTAATAGCGGCAGATTTTTCGAGCTTTTACCGCGAGAATTTGGCACATGCGCTAGGATTAACCAATTATGATTGGTAAAAGTTGATCTAGGGAATAAAAACAAGGTCTTATAATTAAAAAGGGGGAATTATAAATTAAGCTAACATACATTTCGGAGCGAAACGAAAAAAAAATGTTCCAATAATAACATAAAGACCATGGAATCCTGGTCCATGAATGAAACCAAAATAAACTTAATTGAACAAATTAATTTTATTGTCTATTAAGGATTATAATTTATAATATTTTATTTGCACTAAAAAATATTGAATTTTCAATTTATCTGAGAAAGGTCAATGACCCTGGTGGGGTCAATGACTCGGGAATAATGCTTTTCGGGTCAGTTTTAGCTCTGTCGATTTATAAATATGTTTTTTTTAACATTTACCGTGTCTCTGGGGTAAAACCTAAGATTTACCGAGTAAATGTTGGCAAAAGTCTGAAATTAACGATGATTATAGAACAATTTGGACATTTACCGTTTTTAATTGGTAAATCTTAGATTTTACTGGAAAATCTTAGCATTTACCGTAGTTCGAGCTTTTACAGTAACAGATATATTTTTCATATAACAATTCGAACGAATTTAAAAATAAAAGTAGGTACCTACCTACACGCAGACAAGTGCAACAACAAGGTAAAGGTCAAATGATGCATCCAACCATCCAACATCGAGGTTACCGAACTTCAGTACATTCATTTTCCTCAACATTTTTATAGTTCAATGTCCGTTTCAGTGTAATTTATATGTCAATAAAAAAGCACATATAAAGGAAGAAGGAAGTCCTGATTCTGGGGATAGGGTCACTGCGCATGCGCGATAACCCTTCGCGTACTACGGGAGAAAATCGCGACCTTCGCAGGTCGCCGCCCCGCCATTCAGACCCCCGAAGGCCCCTCATTGATTTTCGACCCTCTACCATATGACGGGTACAATTCGAGCGCGAAAACTAGCCGAACTCCGAACAGTTGACTAGGCGATATTATTTGTTGCACGTGTCGTTCCGCCAATGGATTTGTGTTGCACAAAGGGTTGATTAATTTATGGAGTGGACAAATAAGGGTAAGGGTGTAATTAAATAAGATGATTGTAATTTCTGTGTTAATGCAAAAATAGACAGTCGTTGCGAGGGTGACTTCTGCTAATCTTAGTGATTTTGTTATTGTCTCTGGTGCGTATTGGAGTGGCTCAACAACCCAATCCTGGAGTTGCACTCGCGACCGCATATGCTGCGTTTTGTCACCGTTGACAGCCTGTCTCTCAAGGCCGGGTTTGCCTCTTTCTCCTTCCTCTTACGTCTTTTCTTTGCTTAAGCTTCCACCCTCCCCGTCTCGAAAGATTTTGCAGCTTTTTTAGTCAGGTCGCGCCATTTTGACTTGTTTAAGGAATGAGTTGAAGTTGAAAAATAGAGAGTAGACTAGCTTTTACTAACATTTTAATAGTATTCCACTATTCAATTACAATGAATTACAATTAAAATAATAATTACAAATAAAGTGAACTTCCACCTTTGAAAGCTCGCTCGTATTAACCTTCAAGTTTTGCTAACTTGCCGATTTTTATAGCTATTACTGCCTATTACACATCATTTGCTCGGCTCCTAGTAAGAATTTGTTGACATTACAAATGAAGAGCAATTTCTTATTATAACCATTAACACTAACTCAAATGGCTCCACATAAACCACAAACTACTTAACATCTTCTAGTTAATATTTAAAAATACTTAGGTGTGTGGTACCTAATATTGCTGTGGTTTTCATACGAAACTAGAATGAATTCAGTCTGAGCTGCGTTTAAGTATTTGCAAGCACACATCCATCCATCACATCTCATCTCAATCTCATCTCTTGTAGCTACAGATGAAACTGAAGTAAACAAATAACGATATTACGCGGGCATATGTCGACTTTATAGTCGACTTTTTACGTTTATTTTTAGTCAAATCTTGAAAGTCGATTTTATCCACTTGACTATAATATCTGCATCAAAGATTTTCAAATTCACCCCTATATAGAAGTTTTATATGGAATCTGCCAGTTCACGCATGAGATTTGAGTATTTTCCCATACATTAGTCTGGCACGGAAATGTCATTTATATGAAAGTAAGTGACCCATGGGTCAACTTCGTAGCTCGCTGTAAAAACTCACGTCATTCTAGAGGAGAGGGCGCCACAAGTCCGATTTCTGTGATCTGCATAATGGGGTGATAATAGAAATCTATATATTAACAATGATCGTACAAAAAAATTAAATGATATAAATGTCTAATTAGGTACATTTTTTTCTAAATATTACAGAAAAATAAATTAAAATTATCCTTACAATATGCTACAGATCAGTTCCTTGCCTTGCTTACTGCTTATCTAAATTGAAAGGTCAGCCAATGACCTCACCCACTTGAGTTTTAGGTATGTACGAGCAACCTAAGCCCCAGGCCCGGTTCCAGGATGTTTTATGTCCTGACAAAAAGTTGGCGCCAACACGACCGTGGATTCTATAAATAGGCATCATTCTCATTACACTCGGTGGAAGGTTGTCGTCAGGAAATTATTTGAATAAGTACGTACTTACCTTCAAGAAAGTTGTTATGATTATAGAATAGGTAGAGACCTAGAGCACAGAATAACTAATAGTACTCCTAGAGTATCGCATATGTATTTCTCTCTATGGGAGGCTGAAATTATTCCTCGAAGCTTACGAGAATCGCCGTCCTGGAAGGCGATTCTCGCAGGTGGAATGTCGAATTCGACATTAGTCCTATCTCATTTGCTCACATTACATGTGCGCGTGACAAGACGTTCGTAGCGCTCGAATTTTGTATGTCGAACTCTGCGAGAATTGACTTCCTGGGCTATTTTTACAGTGGAATGTCGAATTCGACATTAGTCCTATCTTATTTCATTTGCTCAACAGAGACTCAGATACTTATAATATTTGCGCCTTATAAATGTCGAACGAGAATCCCCTCCTGCATCTTATGTTTGTTGGGAATACGATCAATCTACGGAATGAAATACACAACGACTCTTTTTGTAGAGGGCAAATGATCGGTTGTAGACAGATTACCTCCATCCATTCTGTGATCAATGGGTTTAATTTGAATACAAGATGTACGGCATTTATCCTTTTGTATTGTGCCGCCCCTGATACACCTAAAACCGGCTCTGCTCAGGCTAGATGCGCTCGCGCACAATTCGAAGCGATTCCGCGAACGCGCTGGCGCCTTGGATGATTCACTCGCGTCCTATGTATCCGGCTGTGCAGCATCTTTGTCATATCTAGACGATATCTGTGGTAAGCTGGATTCCATAACATTACTATCCATAAAAAGGTAGATAAATCTTTACCCTTTAGCCATTGGCACGCAGATTGCTTTCATGCCATACTGCGTGAAAAAATTGCGTCCCTGATTCGCTTATTTTTAAGGTACCCCCTACTTCAGGGTTACTATTTATAAAATTAAACTGAGACCAATTAGTCGCTAAACAAATAAACGTAGAAGAACTTTTAATTCCAGTAGATAAGCTAGATATCAATATAGCTATTTGTTTCATTAACAATAAAATTTTGCAAATAGGCATCGCTGCAACTGCAGGCATAGTTGCTATGCAATCCAAAGTACACAATACAATAATCTATAGCCTTTTAAATAAATAAAACAGGAAGATTGTGATAAGTCTGATGGAGGAGGAGGGCGCTACCTACTAAATTTGTCCGATTTCTGTGGTCATCACAAATTCGATAAATGAATAGGTTACACTATTGAATTACCCTCCTTCCATAATGATTTAATTGCCTAAGAAAGAATAATTTAAAGTTACGGTTTAAGCTGAGTTAAATGTCTCTAGACTACAAACCATGTAGGTGTTTTAATCTAATTACGTAATTTTACTTGGTAATTTTGTTTACTATTTTTGGATGAACGAACACTGCATACGGTCAATGGTATATAAAATATTAAATGAGATGCAAACAAACATGTGGCGTCATAGGCAGTGACTCACGCACGACTGGTTCCAATAATTTCAATTCAATAAAGTTATAGTTATTCTGAATGGCCCCGATCAGTGCGTTCAGATTCATCGCCGTGTAAACATGTTTATTTAATTTTTGTTTCTACCGAATGATCGGAATAGTTTGTGTTATTCGTGAAAAAACTTTTATAATGTGTAACTGCAAAGGAAGCTGTATCAAAAGCTCTGTCAGGAGAATACAGGAGAAATTGGTCAGTATTTGCCGTTTACAGAAGTTTTAGCTATAATTACCAAAATTTCAATTTAAATATATACTTAGAAGGCGTTACTTTCGATTTGTGTTAATTTACTTTGCATTCTTAACTAGGACTATTAGGCAACGGTAAGTTAACAATTAACATAAACAATAAATTATTTTGTTTTATTATATAATAAGATAATATTGTTTTATAAAACGCTACTACAACCTACAACTTCAAATTAGAATAAAATGTGCTCTAACCAGAGCTCTAAAAGAACCGTAAACCTTGAGATGGCATAGGTATTATACAGAAAATCAGAATTGAACGGAACAACGGCCCAAATTCAATGTTGTACCTATAATCTATATGTAAACCGTGGTAACAGTTATCTGGGTTACACAATTTATCTCTTGCATAAATTGCATAACGTCAATCGGAAGCGGACATGGCCTACCCCAACACTGCAGCCGCTGTCGCCCACAGAGTCTCGTTGCACAATGCAATTCGTCATTATCGACTGATTTAGGACGCGCGGTTCCGCCGCAGCTGCGCCCGCGCATATGTGCCAAATTATACGTAACGCTTCGAGGCGAGGGTGTCAAATGCTAATAAGGAGCACATAAATAATAGCTATTTATCCTATGATGAAACGTTTATAGCATTTCAAGTCTAAAAATAATGTTGAACGTGTCGGAAGATTCTTTGGTGCTCGAGGGTGACTTGAAAAATGGGAAGATTCACACAAAAGTGTCGTATTTCCTTTAGAAACTATTGAATTATTGTTAACCAGCCCACCTAGCATTATTACTTACCTACTTAATTTAATATCTACGTTTTGTTATTCTTACAAGATAGATATTTTAGAGTTAAGTATCGACTATTGTTTTTTCACCAATAAGACAGCTGAACAATGTCTATAGCAATATAACTCGTAGTCCCTAATAACGCTGTAAATGGTCTGGTCGTGTGTGGAAATCCGAAAAGCATTCGATATTACGTGTCGAGGGCTCCGTCGCATTATAAGACTTATAAACAAACAGTGGTATAACGTGGTTTTTTTCCGTTGTTGCAGTGCATGGCCCGAGCTCTGTACGACAACATAGCGGAATCGCCCGAAGAGCTGGCGTTCCGGCGCGGCGACGTGCTCACCGTGCTGGAGCAGAACACCGCCGGCAGCGAGGGCTGGTGGCTCTGCTCGCTGCGGGGACGACAGGTAAATATATTGTGTACGACAGCAAAGCGGAGTAGCCCTATTGTCTGATCTTCCGGCTAGCGATTGGCAATAAATTCGTAGCCATCTATAAAGAATTCATAGAGCCTTTAAGCATAGCGCGAGCAGCGGGTTGCGTGCCAGGCAGAACGCATTGCATTCATTTATATTGTCTTTGTATGAGAATGATTTTACTCCGCAGACCGCAGAAACCAGCACGCTCTATTTGTGACAAATCCTTGAACCTACAATGCTAACTGGCAAGAGCCAGTTAGTTCCAAAAGGATTGCTTTGTCAAATAGCGAGCGTTTTGATAAGATGATGATCGTTAGGTGTCGAAAATACACTGGCAAGGACTATGATTTATTATGTTTGCGGTTTTATGACGCATTATTTTATGGCTACGTGAGCTGAAAAAGTTTACCACATCCTAAGCGTCAACCTAGCTATGACATCACACTCATTCATACTCTTATCGAAACTCACAAACAGCACAGGGTTAAAGTCAACCGTAACTTACTTCAAGTGATTTTAGGAAAAATTAAAGAGCAATTAATGAATTTCCAGGGAATATGTCCGGGCAACAGACTGCGGATAGTGGCGGGGGTGTTCGACGCGAGCGCTGCGTTGCAAAGGCGGCGCGCGCGTCCCCCCGCTCCTGTGGCGCACCAGCCACTGCCGGCGCAGCAGACACCAGCTTTCACAAAGGTAAGACAACATTTCGACGTAGATAAGGAAAATAATAGACCATGTTGGAAGGTGACGGTGGAGGTCTATGTTCAATACTGGACTGTCAGGGGCTAAAAATGATTACCCCAAGGCCCGAAGCCCTAGATGCTAGAATGAAGAATCCTGCAAAGAGGATACACTCTAGTCTGGGCAATGAGGCCAACATGGAACCACGCACCTGTCTGCTTTGGAGCAGATGTCCCCAATCTGCACCTATTGTCTAATAAGACAATAACACTTGAGCAGAAGACTCTTACAACGCATAAGAGGATTGGTTGATTGGCACAGTACGTAGGTAACTAAGCCAAACAAGTTGTGTTTCAGTATCTGACCTTCGAAACTTCCAATAATCTTACTATTCCCATTTGAATACTACGTCCTATCTAAGGCTTCTACCTAAAGTCTTCATCGAATAATACAGTCAGGCCCTCAGTGACAACGGCATTTGTGTCGCTTCCAGATCGAAGAGTGTTCACACTACGACGTACCAAGAGCACCGCTGCCGGTTCAGCGCATTGGGACCTACGACTGCCCGCGGCCAGTCGGCGACTGGTATGATGCCCCGCGCGCGCCGCGTCCCGCATCCGCAGATTCGGCCTGCAGCGGCACCGGCTCCTTAACCTCAGCGACGTCCAGTGCTTCCGCGAATTCCGGCAGCTCAGTGCATTCGGCGGCGTCAGTGTCGAGCACGTACGACGTACCGCGATCGCGCGCTTTACCCTTGCCCTGTGACGCAGCGTTGGAAGCTTTGGAACGATTACAAGTAAGTTCTTCGATATACCTTTACTTGTATATATAATATATCTTTTATAAAAGATCTAGTGCATAACAGGGCATCATGTAGAAGTTGTTTACTGGCCCCATGCTTCTCGGCGAACGGGTCTCAACAACAAGACAAATAATCCAATGAGTAATTTCTTATTTCGGCCCAAGGTTTATTTCATCACTTGCCTTAATATTATCATCACCAATCTCCTCCGAGCCTATTTAGATCTCGACCTTCTTGAGCCATCTGGGACTTGGTTTTGTCTTCTAACTTCTCAATCTGTGGACAGCTGACGTCACTACAAACTCTTGTCTTTTTTCGCAGGAAGAAGCCTCAGCAGCGGTGTCCAGACTGTTGTCGTATGTGACACCCGGGTGGCGGCGGCGCGGTGCGCTTCGGCCGCGGGTGCTCGACGTGCGTGTGGCGGGCGCCAGGCTTCGCGCCGCCTTGCACGACCTTGCTGTCTTCGCAGACGCTACGCTAGCAAATGCGCACGATGCACAGGACAAAGGTTAGCGAATATACGGTCGATCACAGGTCAACCTGCTACAATCTGTCCTCTAGATGCCGGCTAGCAGGGTTCTAGGACAGTGCGCAGATGAAGTAATAGAAGAATTTGGTAATAAATTTTATATTTTAAGGAAAAGAACACAGAAACAGTAACATAGAAAATAGGTAGTAGTAGGAAATAAAAGTGAACGGGGAGACGTCCGTTCGAGACAAAATACAGAGAAAAAGTGAAAATACAAATAAAACAATGAAATTAATGGAATAATGAAATTTAGAAATGGAATGGGAACATGATTTTGAATTTAAATGAAGATGCCAACACGAAATGAGATGAGATAAACGCTAACGATGAGGTTGAAGTTGATGGCAAGGAGGTTGATATGGACGATGAAGTCGACATCGTTACAAACCTACCCAAAATGTCAATTTTTGAGAATCTCAAATGTACCATATTAAGCAGGCACAATGTTGAGATTGAATCGTAGATTTTTGACAGATGGTAGATATATGCAAATGCTAGTGGTCGTTTGTACATGTTTTATATCATCACGCGTAAATTAAATAAGCTTCCCTACAATTGTGGCTACCTTAATTTTTAGTAATATTTCTTTCTAGAGCAATGACGTAGAAAATAACAAGGGGACGTTTCTTGCAACTAACAGTCAATCTTGCGAAAGCTTATAAGTGGACATTTGTTTGGCGTTTTAGCAAACAGCAAGGCCTGATTGATAATTTGACTTCCTTTCTTTTTGCTTGGTATCATATTACTCGGTATAGAAACTAATCCATATAGGTAGGCAAAGCTGCTCAAATCTCGCCGAATCTTCATCTCTCAGTTGGTTATTTTGACTCAGTGGCTTGTATAATTTCCAGGTATCGCAGTAAAGTTACGTCCGCTAGTAAAGGCCCTGAAAGACGCGGAGCGCATAACGCATGAAGCGACGAGCGCACTAGACGCGGGCGACTGGGCGCCGGAGCGGCTGGAGCGAGATAGGGAGCCTACAGACGGGACGCAGGACGCTTTGGATCAGCTAGTGGCGTGTGCGAGGTCCCTTACGGAAGATGTGAGGCGAGCTGCTTCGTTCATTCAGGGAAATGCGTCATTACTATTTAGGTTGGTATCATTGGATTAATCATGGTACAAAGATCAATTAGGAACCTTGGATCCCAAACGAGGCGTACCTACATATGTCTTGGAACTTTAGAAGCTAAGCTTTAAGAAGTTTATCAGCAACTAACACACAGAAATAGGACTAGTAGCATCCTCTCCTCTGGAATGATGATGTGGGCAATGACAGCCGTATGCGCTTATTACACTAGACTGAATTCAGTCTGACTGAATGAGTTAGTCGATTGATTCAGTACGGTCAGTTGGCGATTTACACCATTTAAATAGAAATCGCCGACTAAATCGTACACTGCATGCAGCATAGTGTAAAAACCCCAGTAGATATGTGCAGATAAACATGAAATTTTGACAAGTTTCTCATACTTAGTTCAATGGCAGAATTAATGTTTTTTTACATTTGTTAGTTTAATGGGCGATGAGATCATCATATCGCATTCGGCAAGTAACAGTGGTTTCAATATAAAACCCCTTTAGCGGGCAAACATTCAAAATTATTTATACTCTTTCCTTAGTTACAATTACAATGTGGTGCCGTAACAATGATCAGTCGAGAACCAAAATCATAAGAATGTTGTCTCTTACAGACGATCAGCAACAGTTCCAGTCCCCGAACACGAATGGACGGAGGAGTACGACTACGTACGACTGGAGTCTCGGACGGTGGTCGGAAGGCGGAACGCGGAGATGCGCGCCGCCTTGCCTGACAAGCTGCGGGCTTCCTTTGATGCGCTTGTTAGAGACGCGGACCATGCTGGCGAGGTTGGTTAAAAAGCTACAGTATAACAAATATTGCTTATATTATATACCTAATGCCTGAACAAGAATCTTGCCAAGACATCTTGGCAAAACCCCGCGAAACGCGAACGCGTCCCCACTTCACGGGTTCTCATTATCGGTCCGCTCTTTGCTATCGTTCTTGGCGTTCGAGGGTGAAGTGTGGACGCCTTCACGGTGGGCGGGGCAAGAACCGTTCGCGGGTCAAGAACGAAGCGCGAAGCCGCGAAGGTTCGTGTTTCTCGGGTGTTTTTGCCTGATCTTGCGTGAAGTGTAGTGGTGGCTTTAATTTGAGTTTAGACGTGGAGATTACTAAAGATGAAAATATGTACCTAGGTAGTGCTTGACAGTTAGATGGAGAGCAAGATGGCTGGCAGTAACTAAATGTGTAAACTAAATAGTTATATAATTAGGTTCATAGGTACGTCAGTGAAAACACATACCTAATCATTTGATAACAAACTACCTAGTGACGAAGCATTTCTCTGGATATCCGAGTAAAAAAGTAAATTTTTTGATCCACCATCAACAGGATGTGAAGCGCGCGATTAAGTCCTAGATAATAAATAAAAAACTTTGCCAACTAAAATAATACAACACTGGATGTAAGTAACTCGATGTTATTGATGCAGATGAGCGCCGTAGCCGCCGCAACCCGGCTACCACCTGATGACCGACAACTAGCAGCATTCTACGCTGCACAAACGGCTACGTACAGCGCACACCTTACCACCGCAGTGGAAGCATTCCTTCGCACCATAGAGATGGGGCAGCCGCCTGATGTGTTCCTAGCACATGGGAAGTTTGTCGTGCTGAGCGCTCATAGGATAGTTCATGTTGGAGATACAGTGCACAGGTAGTTATAATAGTACCTATAGTTTAACTCTCACCTCATATCCACAATCCCCGAGGAAGACAGAGGAACCACCTTCATCATTCAGTTCCCACTTTTCGCCGTAAGATTTGGTGTCCACCAAGTGAACGTTTGTCCACACGTGATAGGTGGCGAGCCTATCGCCGTCTACTAGGTGTACAATAGTTTCCACGAAGACCCTTAGTCGCCTCGTACGTCACCTACGGGAAGGGTTGGGGTGGTGCTATTCTTTATGGCTGGCACGACACGGGAGGTAGTTACAGTGATAGATTCATTTTTCCCGATCAATAGCCAATTTACTTTGTGTGACCTTTGTTTCCCACACTAGTTTTCCCTCTGTCATTTTATAACGATAATATTGCCAATCTATCTCAAAAGCCAAGACCTTGGGCAAATCATTCGATCTGTTCTGGAATGTTCAAAAATTTCTCATATTTTCTTTACGTCCACAGGAGCGCACAACACTCGGGTTTAAAATCAAGGGCACTTCGATGTTCCGACGCCCTATCAGACTCGCTAGCTGCCACAGTCGCGAAGACGAAAGCAGCCGCCCAGCAGTTCCCTTGCGCGAGTGCCGTAGCAGAAATGGCGGATGCTGCTCGCACATTAGCAGCTCGGGCTCAGGACTTGCGAAGAGTATTGGTTCGCGCTGCTGATCCCCCCGCGCCTCCAGACACCCCTCTCACGCCTGCCACTGCTGTACCACCCTCCATACCCACTACACCCCTCACTCCACTGACACCACACAATTCGAACTCACCATCACTTACAGCTCTACAGATATAAACTGCTGAGTTACACCGCAATGGTGTTCGATCTTATGATTATGAGAAAAGGGTATAGAATCACTTGTTACAATAGCTGGGAATGTTTGATTTGGCAAGGTATTGATGGACCAAGATAGTCGATTGACCAATTCCTGAGGTGAAAGAAAGATGCTAATGATCACAATAGAGTAATGTGAGAGACACAAGGAACTCTGATTTTCCGGGTATGGCAAACTACCTCAATAAAATTTACCCAGGAAGTCGTTAAATCTGGTTAATTCCATAGAATGACCGCGATCCTCATCGATGAGGATACGACTTTAAGAATCAAGATACGGGTGTGAACGTACTTTGTACATGCCATGTGGTTCAAACACTGCCCTAATGTAAGCAAGCTAAAGTGGATGTGATGCCTCAAAATATGAGGAAAATAGTAAACGCAAATTACAAGAGATCTCAGAACGAGAGCGTTCCACGAGGTAATACACTGCGGCAACTAAGGCTTTTAATATGCGCGAGCACGAACCGTATCGCGGACCGCGCCTCGTGCAGAGAAAGCGCTATATTACCAAAGAAAACGGAGATAAGTCGTACAATACATCAACGTTGACTGCCATTACGGACGAATAAACTATAACCGAGAGTTTCTATTTAAATGTTAGCATAAAATTAAATATAGATACAATAAATGGAAGGCTGTCGAGGACTTTTTGTTTATACGAGGTTCGCAGACTAGTAAAGCGAGTTTTAAATTGCTGGATGCTCATTTTGCTGTAGTGAGTTGAGTTGTCCGTCCAGTTTTATACAATTTTGCAACAATATGGTAACTAACTAGTAGATGTGTATGTGAGTTTAATGCGACATTTAGTCGCGGGAAGTTGTATAGTCGTGTAACGATGTACTCTTAAGGAGCACTTACATGACATGTTTCTTTACTATTTTTACACATTTCATATCTTTATAGTGAATATACGAGTAATTGCAACTTTTCTATCGCTGTGTAAAATTCCTAGAATTTGAATGTGACATCGACAAATTTCACTATATATTTACCTAGTTTCAATGTTCCTTGAAGATGACTCATTGAGTCGTTACAAATATCTACATGTACTTATTATATTAATAATATAATGATATGATATATCTAATCAAATTATGTGTTGTCGATTCAGGACTGTGGTGGCACAGTAGTTATACCCTGACCATGAAGTAAAAAAACTCTTGCCATATTGCGGAATTAAATGGTACTATTTGTTTCATAGCGAACTCATAACACAGATTATAAAACTACCAATGGCGCCCTCTTGACAGGGTTTTTTAGTTTCTGATCAGGGTATACTTAGAAACAGAAAGTCATCTCATCTCGTATACAAATAGCAAAATAAATATACTGTTGACTTACTAATTTCGCAAGACTTAAATCATACCTGGAAAAGTTTAATTGTGTTTAAGCTTCACTTGTGTTTATTATAGAACCAAAACATCGCGACTGATTCAATATTTAGCTAATATGCTCAATTTACTAAATTATGTGAAAGCTCATCTTTTATTATCGTGGCTTATCGTTACTTAACATTTACTTACTACAATAACATTATGTGTGTATGTACGTACCTACATTTTGTACTTTATACATATGACTAGATAGATGTAGGATTTGATATCAGTGTAAAAATCATGATGTAAATTAGCTATGTGTAATATATTTCATAGATGTTGTAGTTTAGTTAGGCATAGATGAAAATGTACAAATGCATATTATTATAAAAATAATAATTTTAATAATGAATTATAATTTAATCATCTTGTAAAACGCGATCAAGTAAATATACAAATTTTCGTATCTAAACGTTTTGTAT
The DNA here is from genome assembly GCA_947369225.1 of Hofmannophila pseudospretella. Lineage (NCBI taxonomy): Eukaryota > Metazoa > Arthropoda > Insecta > Lepidoptera > Oecophoridae > Hofmannophila > Hofmannophila pseudospretella. The sequence continues at coordinate 5,342,356 of OX376323.1, read as the reverse complement.
TTTTTTCCAAACCCTTTATATAAATAAAAAATAAAAAACATTGACTTGATATAAATTATAGAAAACATTGACTTTATAAAGACGGATGCATACAACGTCAAGAAACTTCCAATTTTCCTAAACATAAAGGTACAAGGCAGAAAGAAGTCCTAGCGCTAGATCTAACTAATTTAAAATTGTGTTTCCTTCACCCTGCCGACACCATAATAGTTTGCTTGTTTGTCTGAATCTCAGGAGAAGTCAGTTACTGCCATAAAATAAATATGATGAGGAAATACCAAGCATGTGTGATAAATATTTTCGGGCGTGGGCGTGTGTGCCGCTCCGGAAAAGGATCATTTAGCCACGAAAAGCGATGCTCCGAGACGCTGTTTAAATCGCCTGCAATATACGTAACTGGCCTATGATGGGTAGATATTTTATGTACTAGATGTTGCCCGCGATTTCTTTCAAGTAGACTATACTTTAACGTTGTAGACACTTTAATAATATACATAGAATAAATACAATATTTTTTTGACTTGTACCTATTCCCAGTTATCCGCGTTCGAAACATTGGAAACGCAAAAGCAATCATGGAATCGAGTTAGTAACACTAATTGAATGAATGAATACTCTTTTTTTAAGTACCACTAATTGTATAGTAAACAACCATGAAAGTTTCAAAAGGTATATTCCATTTCGTTTTACGATATTATTTAAATCAACAATTAATTGGCAACATTATTCAGATCTCTAGAATACTATGTAATAATCGGTAGGTTTCATGCAACTTGTTTTTCAGAATGTAAACTAAAAGGTCTAGAATATTTGATTTTCTCGAATTCAAAAAATGTGTGCCTTTAGTTTACATAATGAATGCAGCTGATTGCATTATTTATGAGTAAAATATAAAAGAAAATGCAATTCAGTTTGTGATTACACAATACCGCACAAAACAATATCATTATTGAGAAATGTAAAATTATTTTTGTGATTCTTAAATGTAGTAGAACAAAAATTGTACTCATAAATCAAATAATGGACGTGTCTACATGGCTTGGATTCCTATGGTCAAAGGTGCGGTTCGTCAAAAGAGCCTTTTCGTCAAAGGTGCGGTTCGTCAAAGTCGTCGTTTCGTCATAGGTGCGTTTCGTCAAAATGTTTTTAGGCAAAGTTGCTTTTGGTCAAAAGTGCGATAGTTCAAAGTTGAGATTCGTCAAAGTTTGTATAGACTGACTTCTTAGAACATAAACTACTTCGTACCACATATAAAATCTCTTTACAGTTACAAGAGGCAGGCCACTTATAATTATCTTGATTCTGAGTGTACTTGACAATGAAGTTATGAGTTTATGACACTATATAGTGTCAAGGAAAACGCATCATGTCTTTTAAGAGATGAACGAAAGTATCCGTATGTTGAATACCCTTTAAGAACGAACTTCATTGCATTTTCCTGACATCCTGTGTATAATTCTGTTTTTTTAACGGAAACAATTTAAATCGCTATCAGAAAAATAAAGTCTCACAATATTATTAAAAAAAATGCAGTGACAAGTATATTTATCTGGCCAGGATTGAAAACATACCCCGCCCCACTTACGCCAATGTGAAATCTCGGATTAAATCGAATCTCGGACTTCACGAGTCCGGTTCCAGCCACTGTTCTATTCGGTGTAACACAAATCAACATCACATGCCCTCCGCCCTTCCACCACTTGAAATCAGCACTTTGCGATTGGATGCAGCGAACCGAACCGGAATAAACACGACAATAGACGCCATATTGAAAAGAATTGAATTAAACCGGATCGTGAATTCCTAGCCTTTGGGGGCCTAAAGAATACAAACTTACACAGACCATACTGATGCTAAGTATGATGGTACTGGCCGAGATATTGCTGTGCACTGGCTTCCTCGGGGGTGTAGGTTAGTGCGGGGTGTGCGGGAGGGAGTTTCACCTCAGCTGCGACAGCTTCCAACCTCGCCGCCCGCAGACGAAGTGCCGTTTCTGCGGCCCGAGACGATCGCGTTTGAGCGTCCTCGTGTAACAAGTCTTCTAGTCTCTTTCGTTCTAGCTGTAAGCAAATATGGTTCTTTATTAGAGATAGAAACATAACAAAAAAATGTTATTATAGGTTCTTTCTACTCGGATGTTCCGTCCGTGAATCAGGCGCGGTTCTGGCTGATATATTTTGGATAGTAGGAAATCTACATTTTGGGAGGAAGGTCATATAGGGGTTGGTAAAGAAATTAAGGTTTTTTTGTAATAATGACCACTGTGATGATCATTGCATACATAACTGGTTAGGTATATAGGTATTCTGGATCCGCATATTAGTTAGAATGAATTTTTATCATTCCACTCGTAAGGATAGGTTTTGATTTGTCTTATTAGACCAAGTCAGTAATTTGTGGTTGGAATTTATTCAAATACTGGATTTGTTAATTTATTATAGTAGAATACAGATATATGAGTAACCATGAGTTGCAAGAAACGTCCGTCTCATAAGGGATAGCATTTTAATGAAGTACTAACTTTAAGGATGTTTCGTTCAAGTGACGGTAAGACTATAAAACTGACCTTAGCTGTTTCCATTTGATAATTCAAGAGGTCCATCTTCAGTTTCATTAAATCTTGATTCTCGGGGTGATTCAGAGTTCCCATGTGAGTTGAGCCTAAAAATAAAAGAATTTACTTGAAAATGAAACATAGTCCGTTTCTAGCTAGCTGATTTGAGTTTGGTCTTGATTCTATGTTGACTTTTTGGAGGGACGCCTGCTGGGTTACCTTAACAGGCGGATGATCCATTCTATTCAGAACTATTTCACTCAGTTCATGTTACTAAAACATGTTCTTAGAATATTGGTAGCCGGGTTTGTCTATTTGTAAAATAAAAAGATATAAACAAAGACATTTACCAATTCCTGAATCTCCATTCAGTACGGAACATAGGGGATCGAGTGTGATATTAAAGTTATTATTCTCAGTCTTCTGACTGATGAAATCATCCTCATCATTGTTATCATTGCAGTCCGATTCTTCATCCATTTCATATCCTAGATCAGGTTCCTTCTTTATTTTCTGTTAAAAATAAAGACTAGTTGAGGTTTCTATCGTTTGTCTGAGGAATGTATCGTTGTCAAGTAAACATTTGTTTTGGATGAAATTACTGTTTGGGTCATTGGATAACTAAAACATGCTAAAATTGATTATACTCGTCAAAGAACATTACTGGACATTATTTTCATGGAAGACTATGATACAAAGACCTCGTCAGCGCAAATAAACCTAAAGAAATGGCTTAGTTTTATATTATTTCTACATGAATGTAAAGCATTTTTCTCAAAGATGCTCGGAATGTGCTCAATACATTCAAAAATACCGGCCGGGAAGTTGCTTGTTGCATGCGCGGCTGCAGCGGTCAGTAATGTAAAAAGGATGCATGTTATACTTACCAAGCAATATTTGTCAAGCCTATCGTCCAATTGGCATGAGGCTTGAAACAAACACTTCTTTGCTTTTATGGATGAAGCTTATGATTTAGCTTTCAGCTTGGAAGCAGTACTTGGAATGTAATTTTTTTCGATTTCCTCGCATTATTTGAGAAAAGCACTATACAAGCATCGGCGGAAAAAGCAATTTTTGGTCTTGGATCGTTAAAAATTCAATATGATCCGCGGCCAATAATGGCTAACTTCCTGGCCTCTGCAGTAATGTACTATTGCAGGGACCGAAAGCTGTTACCTGAATCTATTTTGAAACACATGCAAAACTGAACAAAAACACATGATGTTAATTAAGTTAGAAACTACAATAAATTAATTTGGTCAAATACCGGTAACCGATTGTTACCACAATCATTTCATTACCTTAGTAGACTCCTCCACAAGCTTTTCATGTTTACTAGTTCCAAAACTTTTGACGTATTCTTTAAACCCGACTTGTCTGGCCATTTTCTTCATGTTACGGAATTTATTGCGCAGCATTTTTGTTGATCTCTTCTGGGGGCTGAGTTTGTTGTATGAATCTGTTATCTGAAACAACAAAGATACATAATAGTACAGTGGATAACACATCAGGCTATATCCTGTAAAGTATAAACTTTGTCGCTTTAACTTATTTGACACAATTCATACGAATGTCAAGGAATAGTAAAAAATAGTACATTACTGCAGAGGCGACAAAATTAGCCAATATTGGCCGCGGATCATATTAAACGCCGTAGGCGAGGCCTTTTAACGATCCAAGGCCAAAAATGGCTATTTTGGCCGATGCTTGTTTAGTGCTTTTCTCAAATAATGCGAGGAAATCGAAAAAAATCACAATCCAAATACCGCTTCCAAGTCGAAAGTACTAGGCGTCCATAAAAGGAAAGAATTGGCGCTGTCAATAGGAGCTGGAGCTGCTCGCGCTGGTGGTGCGGGTGCACGTGTCGGGGCAGTGCGGGGATTTCTGGCCTTAGGCCCGGTAAGGTTGTATGAAAATCCATTACTGTCGTCAAAAAATTTTTTTATAAAGTATTTGGCATCGAGACAGGAAGTATATACTTGTATGTACTTCCCTGGCTTCCAGGGAAGGCATGTGCCCCAACAGTGGGGATGTTAAGGTGACAGGATGGGCTGATGAGATGTTCTTACCCTAGACCACGCAATGTTCTTGAGCTTGATGGCCCTTGAGGTGACACACTTGTTGAACACGTGCTGTTTTTCTCGCCTTACACACTGCAGTAGGAGGTTGCATTCCTTAGGCGAGAAGTTTATTGTTCTTACTCTAAAAAAAAAACATATTTCATCGTTTTATGACGAATTTCCGAGTACACACACATATAACATATACTGGTGTAACAAAAATCCCCTTATAGTCCCGAAATTGGGGTGTTCAGTATTTAGTTATGGATACTAAAACACCCCTTTCGAGACAATACCCCTATTGTCTCGAAAGGGGTGTTTTTGTTACACTCTGTAGAAGCATGACCAGTAAATATAGAATGTCATATGGTAACTTGGACATGCATGACCCACCAGAATATCGAAGCTTAGAAAAAAAAAACCATAGTTATTATTAGTTATTAATATAAGATCAAGTTTTGATATTCTGATGGTCACATGACCGAAGCTACCAGATCATATCCGCCAGATTCCACTTTCGTCAGATCATTTCTTTTTTCCACATTCGGCATAATTTTTTAACTGGTGACGAAACAGTAATCATTATGATTCCACATTCGACAGATACCGACAGACCGCGTTCGTCATAAATTATTAAGCATTATTCTGTTAATTTTGAATGTTTTTAGGGTGCCGTACCAAAGTGGTGAAAAAGGAACCCCTATGGTGAGACTTTACTAATTAGTAATTCCTAAGTAAAACCGCTGTCTCAAGTTTCAAGTTTCAAGTCGATAGCATACTATCGACATGTTTGGCACAGTTGTACAACTTGCTTGCCCCCATCTGTACCAGTTAAAAGATATTATTTTGATAGAAACCTAATTTTCCGAAATGGGGGGTCGAAATCTGACAGTGGGGTAAGTGGGGTATCATATGAAAGTGGTTTAATTGTACAGTACAAAACTTTATTTTATGTGCTAGTATTTGACTTATGGCCAGTCGTTTTCCATATTAGTCATTCATGACCAAAGTGAACCAAAATTTCTTATGACGAAAGTGGTATCTGGAGGAATATTTAATTTGTTTATGAGGAAAGGGGAATCTGGCGAATATGAATTCAGTCGTTTTCCATATTCGTCATTCATGACCAAAGTAAACCAAAATTTCAAAAAAATGACTTATGACGAAAGTGGAATCTGGCGGATATGATCTGAATCGCTACCACTGCCTATAATAATGTGACATACATACTAATCACGCGACACCGAGCATATGATGTATGTTCTATTTCGTCTGAATTTAGGACAATCAACATTATAAAATTATGCTGCTAAATATATGGCTTTACCTGACAGTCCTCTCAGCATCATCTCCTGAAAACGTGAAATGATTATATTATTGATAGAGCACCAGCACTTCTACTAATATTCGTATTCGTCGCGTCGCATAGGCGATGAGAACTGTTAAAATCGTTTGCAAGAAAATGTAACTAGCGAATGCCTAATATTCATTCTCCTACAAGTGTATATTGTTAGTTAGTTACTAGTTGTAAGTACCCACACTTTATTAAAATTGAATTTTATGCCACATAGTGTTAATAGTGTTAACTTCTTACCTACTGAGTCATCTTGTGATTGTTTCTCGACACCTTCATCCCAATAGATATCTGAGTTGTGTGCTGAATCTTTCTTTTCACCTTTGAAAAATTTAACAAATAAAAATTATTAGAAGATAAAGCACAAAGGTTGTTCTAGGTATATGGTTATTAAAGGAGCAAAGCATTTAGCAAAATGTCTTATAAATATTTAAGATTACAACACTTACAATTTAACGATTCGTAACCAGTTACTAAAATGGACGATTGTCGCCATTTTTAACCCCCAGCCGATCGAGTGAGGGCGTGTTATAAGTTTGACACGTTTGTCTGTCGGTCTGTTTGTCTGTGGCATCATACATAACTTGAGAATAGATGGTCCGATTTGGACCCGGTTTTTTAATTTAATAGAGAATTTTGTGTTCTTAGCAAGGTCTGATAAAATATGGATCAGTGGTTTCTAACATCTTGGAGTATATTTGATGTCAGATGGGATCTCTGGAACAGTAATAGCTAGATGGTTCGAATTTGAGCTCAAATATTCAGGTTCATGGTGCGTTTCCGATATCTGAAACTTTGAGGATCTGAAGATGACCAGGAAAAAGTAAGCGAACTTCAATTTTACAGTATGAAACTGGAGTTTGGAGATTATCAGTCCACCGAAACTGTAGTATGCTGGTGTAGGGGTCTAAATGATACCACGATGACGTGTTAACAAAGACTGATTTTATTGGGCATCCGAACTACCTACATGTAATCATAATCTAGATACCCACATATAACATCTCCTCCCTTTATGAAAACTTTAAGACTAACATAATTATAACGTGTAGCTAAGATAATACAAGCTAATATAAAATATGCCGTAACACAATAAGTAGCAGCACACAATCAGCATGTATTCGAGTTGTTACAACTTACTGTTCATGTGCTACCCTGAACGTAGATACATTATATACTTTCTTTTCCGTCCGATTCTTTTTGAGTCGACATCTTTTATAAATATTTATACGCAAATCACGGTTTTATGATGTTTTTTACGTTTAGGACCACACCTGACACCATGTAGTATGCTGGTGTAGGGGTCTAAATGATACCACGATGACGTGTTAACAAAGACTGGCTTTATTGGGCATCCGAACTACCTACATGTAATCATAATCTAGATACCCACATATAACAGAAACCATAATAGTTACATGGGGTCTTCTCAAACTAAACTTGTAGGGAATCATGACACAATGATTACGCGATGAAGAGAAAATAATATTTAAAGATGGCGGCCAATAAATAAATGTAAATGATGTGGAGCTAGGAATTTTAAGATAGCCATGGCGATGTAGAAGGCAGAGCTTCACGTATGCGGTAGCCCGGAGCGTCCCCCTGCCTTAAGGTGCTGCAGGTCTAACTTTTTAAACGTTCTTAGCCATTAAAATTGGATCATTGGTTCTAAGATCTTGGAGAATCTTGGCATGTTGGAGTATGATGGGATCTGTGGAACGGTAACAGTTAGGTGGTTCGAGTTTGAGCTCAAATCTTTATGTCTATGGTGACTTTCCCACATCTGGAACCTTGAGGATCTGATGATGACCAGGAAAAAGTAAAGTACAGTAACAGGTAAGTAAGCTCTACAATAGTACGTCGGGGGTTTCTTAAATTTTTAATTTAGATTTATCGAAACTGGTTACGAATCTGGATTACATAAATCCTTTTTGGGAACTTGGTTTACTTAAAAACGAAAATAGATATATTTTCGTAACTGGTTACTAATCTGGATCACTTAGATCCATTTTCGAAACCACAACATGTACAGTTTCGAAACTGGTTACGAAAAACAGTTACGAAAGTGGACTAAATGCAATTTATTCACACTAAATTGAATTCAGTCATCCTGAATGAGTTTCTTAGAGAGATTAAGTGAATTAAGGGCGAAATTAACAGACAGACAGACTCTAAAAAAAACCAGAATTCAGTGTAGTCTAATAGTAATAGGTATTCTATTATTAAATGTTTGCTGTCCCTTAAAAACAAGATTAAACTTACTTAAACTGTTGTCTTCTATTTCATCATTCAAGTCTGGTGGGGCGTCTACAACTACTGAATCTATTACACTGCTATTTTCAGCCTCACACAGTATTGCCATTATTTGAGCATTTAAAGGATTGAAATCAGTGTGTTGTGGATCCAATATGTTCTTTGAAATTTTTCTAATATCTTTCTTGAGATTTTCCCATTTTACTTTTAAACTGTCTGCAGTTCTTACGTGTTCAAAGCCACGACTGTTGAAAGTGCGTGCAATATTTGCCCAAGCAGCTTCTTTTGAGTTGCATGCAACCACACTTGAAGATTTGTTCATTATAGTGTGTTTATACTTGTCGATTAAATTCACTAACTCTTTGACTTCTTCTTTACTGAATGTGGGACTTCTATGTCGCCTGAAATATAAACAGAATCTAATGTTAAAAAAGATATCTGTGGACCTCGCTGGAATGTGGTTGGTGGCCTTCTGAGTATAGTTTTTATTTTTTTATTTACTTCTAAACCCGCATTTGACCTCGATCTCACCTGATGGTAAGCGACGATGAGGTCGACGATGGAGCATGCGGGTCCAGTAAATGCCTATTCACTCTGGCCGTATAGTTGCCGACTCAATTGCAAGTACACCATTCTTTTATTTATTAATGATTGATGTTTTGTTTTCTCCTTGTTGATTGATGTTACTTTAATTTTTTAACAATAATTTGAGAACTATCTAAATACAGTCACAAATGAGCAAATTACACATGGTATCACAAATCAGAGATCGCTCTGAGCGATAACGCCGCCTTTGTACACTTATTTATGTTTCCTTTCCTATGTAAATTTCTTGTGTGCAATAAAGTATGAATCTATCTATATATCTTTTTCATTCATTTTTGCTGTACTGCCTTAGTACCTATTTAAGAAATGGAGTCTGACAGTACAGACTCCATTTCTATGATGTCATTTGACAGGTCCACAGATATTTCCAATGGTAGTAGGTACTGTGCGAGGATGTGGAGCATAGCATGTATTAGTTCACTGCCTAGCAGGCCCGTAGCCAGGATCAGCGGTTGGGGGGTTCCAGGGAATTGATGTGTAAGCCTTGTAGTCTTATTAAATTGTACTACTGCCTTTGCTTTAACACTGGTTCCATGGGGACGGGTTTCAACACCCAAAACCACCGCCCTGCCTACAGGTCTGCTTCCTAGCAATAGAAAATTGCTAGTCAAAGATGGGTTAAGGAGACTCCAGGATTCTTACTACTGAGAATCTTCAACAAGACTTTCATAGTTATAGACTTAACTTGGTTGGGTTAAAGGCTGGGTGAATTTTCTTACCTCCTCCTATGAAAAATGCAGGTATGTCATGACTTCCATGAAGCAAAGGTCGCAAGGTTAGGGTGTTAAGAGGCTACTACAAAAAGAGTTAAATTCAGATTTGTAAAAAAAATTGTTGGAATGAACAGACTCGGATCGATTAGGTTATGTTAAATTGCAGACAAACACGCAGGCGGGGGCTCCTTCGATTTACCTTGTTGCCCCTTAATTTTACTTTGACCGGGCGCAATGAAGTTTTGCGAAAGGTAAATGAAGAAACCAGGGGAGAAACTTACGATGTCGGTTTGTTGTCCTGTGTTTGTACATCCATAATGATTATGACTTTCTCGTTTCTGTAAAATTAAAGACGTAGAAGTAGTTGAGATAGGTACTCAGAAATTTATAATACATTGGCATCAGCCGACTACAACATAAAAATTGTAAAAGAAAAAGAGCGATTTTATTTATTATTTATATCACTTTACTTTTTTTTTATTTGTTGCCTTACGTGACGTCACTTCATTCAATCGAATCAATCACAGTCATGTCAACACTCAACGATAGATTTTCCGATTGGTTCCAAGAGGCTCGCTAGATGGTGCTCTATGAGGGGCCCCATATGCGGCTGATTGCGGGTTATGCGGTGGCAACACTAAAAAAATATGGTTATCTGTGGTTGTGGGGAACTGACAAAAACCGAATTAATGAGGTTATGTTTTTATCGCAAATTTGAAATTTGAAGTAAGGACAAATAAAAAGTATGTACGGGAAAAACCTACTATATTTTAGAATGAAAATTAATTAGCGAATAATTTAATACATGCTTTAGAAAAACTAACAGTGGTCGTTTGTGTAGTGCAGTTTACTAAATGTGACTGTTGTCTACACAAAATGGCGCTGTCTTCTCAACACAACGCTCAAACACTGTGCAAACTTTCCATCCAACACGCTTGTTTTTGACTGATTACTTTTAAGTAGATATATTTATTGTTCTGGTAAAGTGACTGAATTAATTTCGTGTTCTTAATAATTAACATACATAAGCTTAGTGAATTAATATGAAGGAAGTGATTTTAGCTATTGTAACCTTCGTTTTTAGTGTATTTTTAGTCTTTATATTTGCCCTGTTTTGTAAGTAGACCAAATAGCTAGTAAATCATCTAAATTACCTACTAACCACAAACACACACCTACCTACATAAATTTGAGTTTTATAAGTACTTAGTACTGTTGAACTTTACCTATATTAATATTTATGATAAAATATGTCTTTGTTTGCTTTGTTACAGGTTGGTACATTGTGTGGAAGTGTTGTCTGTCCAAGTTCCGATTCGTAAGGGAGCTGCTGGGGGGTATGTCAGATACCCCTCCCGCTTCTGAGACAAGACAACCAAATAAGCCACGCAAAATTAGGAGAGAATAATTTAAAACGTAATTCTTAAAGCCAGTCCTTATTTATTCATCACCTCGACACTATTGGGTTCCCATTGGCAGAGATGGTCAATATCCAGGTCTCCTACTGTAATGTGTGGGAACTGGGATGATTGATGTTACAAGGGGACATGTAGAAAGTAGACAGATATCCAGTTGTATCTGGTTTATCTGGTAGTATTCAGGCTAATACAATGACAGTAATGTAGATTATTCAGAAAACATGTTAAAGATTAAATAACTTATCCACTTTTGCATACAACTAGTGTACTAAGAAAATTGCATACTGTTCCATAGTAGAGGTAAATAGTTGTACTAAAACGTTAATAAAAACATCTTGTTTCAGCATCATAATGAATATCAGGTGTGCACGTCCTAGTGACCTGATGAACATGCAGCACTGCAACCTGCTCTGTCTGCCAGAGAATTACCAGATGAAATATTACTTCTACCATGGGCTCTCATGGCCCCAACTCAGTTATGTAGCTGAGGATGAAAAGGGTCACATAGTTGGTAAGCCAAATTAGGAACACTCTTTCCTATGTAGCAAGCTAATTATGTTGTCTGTATCAACATAAACATTGTACAAATTAGTAACAGTAAATAAAGGTGGACTGTCGATCATCGTGGCCTATGTGGCTTACGTGACAATACTATATACTATTACTAAACACTGAAAATGTATGACGCCGCTACCGAGAGCACCGCGATAGACGTGCGCGTACGACGTCTGTTGTGACTGTCGTAAGCCGCGCGCGAACGTGTCTCGACCTGTCGCGTGCCGAGCGGAGAGATCAACACAGTGACATGTGACAGAGCAATGACGTATTCTTCTCAAGATGTTGACAGACATGTGCAACAGACATTGACATCGGCAGTCAACCTTTAGTGGTATTGAAGCTAAACTATCTGGTTTATCTATAATAGGTAATGGTGTGTACCTTTTGCACAATAAAATTTGTTTCTCTACAGGCTATGTGTTGGCAAAAATGGAAGAGGATGGAGAGGACAACCGTCATGGGCACATAACATCACTGGCAGTCAAACGTTCACACAGACGTCTTGGGCTAGCTCAGAAACTGATGAACCAAGCTTCACTAGCCATGGTGGAATGTTTTCAGGTTTGTTAATAAATAATTGTCATGAGACTAGTCAGTTGTGCCTTTCATCAATTTCTTATTGCTTCTTTCACATTTCTTTATTGAAGTGATAGTTTTTTTCAGTTTTTTAATAATTTCTCAAATTGCAATGTAACCAACTGCTCTAATGGTGAAAGAAAACATTATGAGGAATCCTGTGCACTGATAACCAGTGTGTGAAATGAGGTATTGCTGTTGGTCCTAATGACCTTTACAGCTTCACCGGGGTTTTTGGGGCGAGCGCTAAGTGCGCTCCAGCCTAGAGGAGGACTTGAAAACTACTATTAGAAGCAACTGCCTAAGGGCACCCAGGTGGGTACGGACCTCGGCTTAGGACATCGCTGGGGAGGGAGGGGAATACGCCGATAGCGCGTGTAAGCGCCAGAAGCGGGTCGCCGGCGGTATGTAGGGTATGTAGGTGCTGTGTGTGAACTACTATCGGGTGGTGGTTCTATGTTCTATTTCCATAGATAAACCATAACTCTCAACAATGAGGAATATCACTTAGATGATGATAAAATTGCATCTATTTACAGGCGAAATATGTCTCTCTACATGTGAGAAAGAGCAACAGAGCTGCCCTGAACCTTTACACCAACTCTCTGGGATTCAAGATCCTCGAAATTGAGCCAAAATACTATGCCGATGGTGAAGATGCCTATTCCATGATGAGAGACCTCAGCGCATTTGCAGCAGAGAGCAAAACTGATAGCCAACAACCTGATAATATGGAAATCAAGTCTGAATCTGCAGTTATATCACAGTGCTAAAAACTAGCTATGTAAATAAAACATTTTCTATAAATAAATAGCAATACATAATTATATGTAAAATATCCATTTGGTTTATTTTGATAGCTTTTCAAAGGTACTGTCGCAAAAACTGGAATTCCCTTTATATTCACCTAGATTAGGAACAATTAATTAATTAACAAAGGTGCTTGCACTTTCCAAGATCTTGGCTTGGAGTATCTTTTATGTCAGATAATATCTCTGGAATGGTAGTAGATTGATTAAATTGAGCTCAATTTAAGCTGAGTCTAGGGGGCCTTGATGGATAGAGACGCTAATTGAGGGTCTGATGATGACCAAGTAAAGTAAGAGAATTACAATTACAATTTCATAATATGAAACTGGAAGAATGATCTCCTTTTTTACTGTCAATGGTACTCCTGATATTGAAAAGAAAAGTACCATTGATGGATCTAGAAATACAAAGTTGTATCGCTAGTACCATCAATGGTACTACTGATCTTAAGCGGTATCTTTCCGATCAGTCGTCATGACATTCATCAAATTCTTCACTACAGAAATGGATGGCAGTAAATTAAGTCTATAATATTTTGGTAGGGGCACAGGGGTTCATACACCTATACATTATATTTAATACAGCTAAGGGAAAATCATAGTGACATAGTTTTTTTTAAAAATTCTATAGACTCCCACTGCTGGGCAAAGGCCTCCCCTCCTTTCCATTTTTCCCTATCCTCAGCGTCCTTATACCATCCTTTTTGTAAGTGGTCAATATCGTGCTTCCTACGCCTGGGTCTGCCTCGGCGCCGCTGTCCGTATTGTGGCACCCAGTGCATGGCGATCTTTGCCCACCTTTCCGGATGCATGCAGCATACGTGGCCTGCCCAGTCCCACTTCAATAGAGATGCTTTGGTGATTGCATCAGCAATGCGTCTTTTGGAGCGCAGGGTCGTGTTCCTGACGCGATCCGTCCTTTTTACGTTTAGTATACTAAGCTCCATAGCACGCTGGCAAATCTTGAGTTTGGACTTTTGATGTTTTGGTAGCGACCATGTCTGAGCACCGTAGGTTAGTATGGGCAAGATACACATGTCCACTAGTTTTCACTTCAGCGACAGTGGAAGGCTACCCTTCATTAGATCTTTCATTGACCAGTAGCTCTTCCAGGCATTGTCTATACATTTACCAATTTCCTTTTCTTGCCTATTATCGAAAGAGATTATCTGGCTAAGATAAGTGTAATTCGTCAACATAATGTATTTCTTGCCCACCCACCTCTGCCCTACGTTTCGCACTGTCTTAGACATGTTCATCTTCAGTCCAACCTCAAGGCTCGCCGCGCTCAGCTCTTGTAGCATTTCCTCAAGTTGATTTGGATTGTAGGAGAATAGGACGATATCGTCCGCAAACTGAAGGTTAGTTAACCTCTTATCGCCAATGATTATGCCCTTTGATTGCCATAAGTTGCCAAGTATTTTAAATATTAATAATTGAGGGTTGCTGTGAATGGGGACAGCAGATATCCCTGTTTTACTCCTCTGTCGACATTAAAGGATGGGCCTGAATTTTGTAGTCTAATACACTAATATTAGACAGCACAGCTAACTGTGCTGTTGAAGTAAATTGTACGAATTATGTCCAAGTAAGTATAACTTACTTTACTTTTATTTATTTTAGTTGTTAGTAAGTGTTGCACGTGTTTTTAAGTTGTAAATAAACATCAACTTGACTTTATTATTAGAACCTTAAAATATGTACAGTTATATTCTATTCTAAATTCCTAAAAGCTAATCATCATCATCATTATACAAATGATTCAACTTTAGTTCCACTTTTTTAATAGCATCAGGGTCCTCATTTGTTTCTTTCTTATTCTTGTTTTTCTTTTCCTTTTTCTTTGAAACTCCAACAACATACTCGGGCATAATAATCTTATTACTTTTAAAAACTGCCTTCTCATCTTGTACTGCTTCCTTCTTCACTGTTTTGGATACTTGGAACGTAGGTCTTTTAAAAACAGCCCCTGTTTCATCTGTATCGATTTCCATTATCGAGTTATTTGCTTCTCTGTCTTCCAATTCTTGCATAAATGCAAGTGCTGTAGCAGTGTTAGTAGATTCAGACATTTGTTCAGATGTGACATCTGACAAAGTGTAATAAGCCCATTTCTGGGGGTTCCTTATGTAGTCAGGGATAGTCTTGGCCCGTAAACACTCCCGAATGTTTGCTGCTTCTCTTTTGAATATACTTTCTCGACCCCTGAACTGTTTCATTTCATGTTTCAGTTTTTTGTATGTGCGTTTATCGACGCTGCCGTAATCTGGTGCGTCTGTGGCTTTGTTTGATTTGGAGAAACTGTATTGTTCCTCTGCATCTTTGAGGTGGTTGAAGAGACTTCTCTGTCTTTCATGAAAAGACGACATTTGGTCAAGTGAACTTATTATTGCCAAAGTTAAGGCGTTTAATTAGAATACGTTTAATTTTATCGTTAGAACCTTTCACTACATTAAAATTTCAATTCAAGTCTTTTGAATAGCCAATTTAGAGTAGGTAAGTAGGTATCTACCTACTAATTTTTATTTTGACGGCGATCAACAAACACAACATAACCTTCAATTCAAAGTTTTTTTTTAAATTTGTTGAGGGCATTGGATAAGTAGGTAGTCAATTCTATGAATGAAATAAACTACAGATTAGAATATATGTCCAAGAAATAAAAACTACTCTGAGTACGTTCCAAAACATGTTGAAGTTATTCGTATTGACACCTGTACACGTTCCATTGCTTGTGTCAAATATAAGTTTGATAAATTTTCAGCTGTTAACGCGGTAATGGAAGATGGCCAATTATCAACGTCAATTAATTCAACTGGTTATGGAACGCTATCTTGGAAATGAACTGGTTGACGGACGTCATATTTTATTGCTTTCTCATATGTTTAGTTAGTGTTAGAAAAGGATTATGCCAGATACTGACGTCATCGCTGAGTCTGTTGCTGTAGGTACAGTCGACCCCAAGCTATAGTTATGACGTAAAATTTTGACTTTTTAGGGTAGATTGACATGTGGTCGACTGTACGTCAAGTGTCACATTGACATTTTTTATTTATATAATGAGGGCAATGACATTTAATAAGTACACCATCAGCCGAAACCAAAATTATGGCATCGATTCCGTGTGACTGCCAAAGGTGATGATCGCTCAACGCAACATCCCGCTCACTCGTACATAATCTTGTATACACAGATGCCATTAAAAAAATATCTTGTATATGCGAGCGTGACAGTTTCATTTTAGAGTGCGTACAACATAACCTTCAATTCCAAAACCAGTGGAAATTATTCACGTTGACAGCTGTACACATTCCTTTGCTTATTTTGAATAATAGTTTGATAAATTTTACTTACTTAATAGTTTGGTAATGTTAACACGGTAATGGAATATGCACAGTTGTCAACGTGAATTATTTCAACTGGTTATGGAACGCTCTCTAATTAGATTTGACTGCCACCTCGGAATCGAAGTCTATAGTTACCTATATACAAAATTTATTTGTTCCAGAATTGCTGCCACAATTATTTATTATTTACATAAAATATTGCTACAGGTACAACAAAAATGAAAAAAAAAGAAGGTCGGGCATTGGCAAGGCCAAAGTTGGGCCCGGGAAACGGTGTGACCTTCTCTCTGGGCCCGGGTTCGAACCCGTAAGTTGCAGTCGTGTGTACTAGACCTCCGTCTAATAATCTGGCTTACCAGCCCAAATTCACATCCCAACACGTTTGGAATATGTTTATTATGTTATATGTAGATATGTTTATTTCATAACATCACCTTTATGAAAATATGAAATCGACAATAAATGCCATGCCCCCCTCCAAACTAGTAAGATCTCCCCCTTTATTTTCTGGTTCCGCCCCTGTTTCCACAGCAAGAAAATGAGCAATCCAACGATACCTCATTTTCACGTTTAGTCTATAATTAAGTGGCAAAATCAACCATCATAAACTACAGATGATGAACTTCTTGGGTTGCTAACTTCTGTATGCTTCTGTGCTGGCGACGGTACACTTTACGGCAGACGGTAATGGTCCATATACCGACTGCTCTAAACGTGAAGGAAAACATCGCGTAAGAAACCTACTAACGTGTGAAATTCTGTGACAAACCACTCTTTCTGCTTATTGTGGTTAATTCCATAGATCATCAACAAAGAGGAATACGAGTATACGACTAAGTAGATAAAATTAGACTTGGCATTACAGAACTCATTTTTGTATGTACTTACATAATTTCGTTAATTTACAAAACTATTTGTTTACATAAGTAGGTAGCTACCAACTACAGGTACTCGTATAGGTACCGAATAATAAATTAAAGATAGATTGTTTCCTGAATAGCAAACGTGATGCAATTATGATACTACTTTGTTTACTTACCATCTGTTACAATTTACAATACGTATTTGCTTTCCGGAACAGCCTTCTTAGATGGAGACTGAACGGAAAACCGGAAACATTTGGCGGCCGGTTGTTCCGCTATACCTTTCTGCGTTATAATAAAATAATATGTAGTACATAAATAAAGGAGCATTAATAAGTTTCGAGATTAAAACCTCGAAGCCGGCAACGTTACTATAGCGTTGGTTATTATGGTTAGTTACAAACTGCGCGTGAGTCAGTGATACGTTTTTAAGTTATATCAGGGACAGTAAACTTAATTTTCAGGTGGGTTCATATTCAGGTATACGGGCCCTTTTATATGCAAATTTTAAGTACTACTCTTGTATTCTAAATTTCTAACTGACCAATAAGGTCATGCATTTAGCTTTAACATCACAGTAGGTGATATTCAAGCGATCAATTTCGCTGTGTAACGAGTCAAGTTCTTTCTTTGCCTCCTTTATCTTGGTTTGTAGGTTGATTAGTTCCTTTTTAAAATCCGTGAGTGCATTTGATGATACATTCGGTATAAAATTGTCATTCATGTTTCGCGCTTTCGGTGTGGTGCTAAAGTCGTGAAAACTATGGTACCTACTTATCATAAGAATTTTTAATCGGTTTGATTAAGATAGCGAAAGGTGTCTTGACTGGTGATTGGGCGCACTTTAAGACTACGGTAGGTTAATGTGATGCTAACTTAAAAGTTATGAGTAAGTATTATATTTTCGCTTAAGATGACTCTTTCAGGAAGGAATAAAAAGAGACGGTCAGACAGATCTTGTAAATATCGGACAAAAGCTTTTCGTCAGATGGACCAAATTGAGATTGTGTCTCCAAAGCAGATATGCTCGAATGCGTTGGCATTATGCGAATAACTAAGACAATTTCAAAAGTTCGCAATATGCGAAAGTTGACATTTTGCGATCAAATTGTTAAAGAGTGGCCGTTAAGATGTCTTTCAGGAGGAGTTAAGGGATAAAGCACACAGCCAATTTGTTATCTTTATCCAACTCAATCGTTTAGTTGTTTATACGATTTAAACTCAGCACACGAGTCCAACTAGATTTTTCGTTGAAATCGATTGAGCCAATTTTGGCCAATGGGTATTAAGTTAGATAAGTATTAGTTAATTCTAAGTCGCTATAGTCTCGTGGCTCGTGGCCCCTAATTTTGTCACCACTGCTCTATGTAGATCACCACAGTAACTACTTGGCACGTGCTTATAGCAAACAGTAGCGACAATGATGGCCATTCGCCGCGTAAAATAATAACCGTTCCATTGGTGTCATTTTACACTTTAACTAATGGCTGTATTGGAGTCGTTTTACATTAGTAACAAATGAACTCTTTTGTTCATGTTACATAGAACCGTTTTTAATAATACCTAGTTTGAGCTGCGATTTATGTAGATAAAATACTTACAAATTCATTGTGGAAAATAGCTAAGCACTCGTATAACAATCCATTATACTCCTACCTATATAACTAGAAGTGCCTATACAAAATTATCATCTGAACATCGGTGCATTTTGCATAGGGATCAAACTTTTTTGCTAATATGGAAAAGTATCGATATAGCGTTTACCACTCCCCCTCCAGATCAATTTCCTTTAGGATCTGACATCACTTTTGTTACAAGTAGTAACTTGGGTACAACTGTAGTAGGTACCTAATGTAAAGAAAAATTGGGTGATGTAGAGATTGTTGTGTATCCTATACACTGTATCCTATACCTATCAAACAAAAAATATCCGCCTCTGATAATGAAAGATAAAAACGTAGCTATGAAGGAATTACTAATCAAGGCTAGATCTCTTTACTGAGTATAGGCAACCCCATTGTGTAAGGTTTCTTTGTAAGACAAGACAAATATCTTTTCAAACATAAGCACTGAAAACTTTAATCTTATCTATGTTCAATATTACCCACCGTAATGCTCCGCCAAATACCTAAGATGTAAGGGCTTTGTCAATAAGTCTTAGCTACTGTTGATATGGGCGACTGTTTGTTGTTGTGTGGCGGCGCATGCGCGCTGCGATGGTCACCAGGGACGGCAGGCTGACGGCGAGTGGCGACCACTCGCTGGCGAAGGCTCGTAGATCCCGGTGCGCGGCTGAAACGGTCTGCGAGAAAATCGCTGCTAATATTAGCTCGGAAAGCATAGGCGGCGGGCGCGTCTGAAGCGATCCACTTCGGGTTTTTCCGCACGAGGTCGGCAGGGCGGGCGGTAGGCGGCGCGCGCCGGTGTGCCCTGGGCTGCCACCTCAATATAATATTTACCATCACCACCACTGCACGTTTTTCAGGACTGAAAGATTACAAGATTGACTATTGTACAGAATGAAACTGTGAGGATCGTGCAAGTGCGAAGTCCATCAAAAGTGTAGGATTAGTGTAGGATTTCATTGTGTGAAAGTTCTTCAGCTCCTGAAATGTGAAACAGCTGGCGCTATCACAACAGGTAATAAAATATACGGTACATTTTATATTATGTTGAAATGAAAGTCTCGCTTGTCATTTCCAATAATAAGCTTAGCTGATAAGCTTTTTACCATCCATATGTTATTTGATAAAATCAAAAATGTTAGTTATAATTTTATGTACCTACTTATATATATCGAAATGTTGCCTATCCATCACCTATTTATACTGATGTTAAATCATCATTTTTCTTTTTAATCCACTTATATATTTTCCTTATTAGATCTAAGTGCAAACAAATACTCTAACTATAAGGCCTTCGAAACCATTAAAAGCTGATGTCTTTTAAGTAATAAGGACGATAAATATTTTATCATGTATGTAGATAAGTAAAGGTATTGGGGCGGCCTGAAAGATACCAAAGATACCAGATTTCAATATCATTCCCATTTCTTCATATCGCACGCAATATTGTCTACTTCCATAAAAACAATGTACTACGTAACCTACTAAATACGAGTACATTACAATGTACAATGGACTATGTAACTTACTACGTTTTTTGGTCTCTTGGAATTGCTTTTTAATTTCTGACGTTTACCAGATATTTAAAAAAACACAAGTAACGTTCGATTTTCAAAATAGAGTTATCTATGCCTAGTCACAACTTTAAACAGCGACCTTATAAAACTGACGTATGCATTTTCTGCCCGCTACTGTAAATGGTGATGCAATGAACTATTCGGAAAGAAACATCTTACCTATAGCGCATATTATGTGACCGTTGTTTATAAACTTGTTGATGTGTTACCGGTTCAGTATTGTGACATTCAGTACACAGTTTTTACTACCATGAATCAGAAATGAAATTCATGCGAAATGGTTAGGAAGTAACCAAAACAACAGAAGGTAGAATTAATAACAAAAATTACGGTACGATGTGCCTACACCTAAATCTAATTCAAAATCTTTGGTCTACAAGTCTGCATTGTAGCTTCTCGGTTAATATTCATTCAGTAAACAACGTTATCTAGGTAATTAGTGCAGTAATTATTACATTTTGCCAAACAGAGACTTCTAATTACTGATTGTAATTATTGTAAAAACGTTGTAGGAGAGTTTGGTATTAGCTACCTATGAGTTATAAGTATTTATTTACTTAACTCTTTTTTTAGTGTATAAGGAGAGCTGACGAGCAAATGGACCATCTGATGGTAAGTGGTCACCGTTTCCCATAGACATCTCACCTCACTATAATGTTAGGGTTCTCTTTGGACGCGCTGCGAATCTTGAGGACTTAGACGAGTGCCTCATGTCAAGGCTGGCTCTGCACAAAGCCAACTTTTAAATGTGTATACTGGGAACCGATTCAGTGAGGGCTTTTACTAGAAATTACCTACTTAAAAAGTAAATGTAACAAAATTTTCATAGAAAATTGTTGTAAAATTCAAGAATATCGTGTTCCAGCGTTTTCTCGTAAACTTAAAGTAGATAATAAAATCAACTGTTGAACCAGAGTTTTAGTGGGGTCGACAGTGCTTTGTTACACCCATTACCGATAATGGGTGTAGTTTTTCTGGGTTTTTGCCATACCTATACTTATTAAGTTAATACAAGTCTGAAGGGCTGTACTCTTTATCTCTTAACTTATCGGAACTGGAATTAATCGGACGATTCTAAAGAGTTCTGTAGGTAGGTAAAAACCTACATGGTTTGAGATTTTTTCAATACCCACTGGATCGATCTAAAAATTCTTTCATAAGCATTGTGACTATTAATTTTCTTCTAAGTATACAGTGACAAAATTTTAAGCATCGTTCTAGCAGTTTTTGAGAAAGTATGAAACATATTTTTGCACCTGTTTCCTTTAGCTACCTGTGGCTGAACCTACCTACATAGGTTAGCTACGCTTTTCCAACTGAAAGCTGATCGAACGTAGGTGAGAATCAGTGAGTTTATTCGATTACTCATATTTTAGAAACTGGCGCAATCTGGCGCTTCGCCAAGTTATTAGCAATATTTGAATCATAGAAGCCAGAGGCATTATGTCCATTCTACGAACTCAGAATGATATGTTTTCAAATAGATTTTGAATATTAGTAAGAATTCAAGGTGAAACAAATAATAGGTACTTATAAATATATTGCTGTGTCTGTGTTCAGGCATCATTTAGTTATGAACAGCATGCATATAAGAGAATATAAATTAGCGTTTTGGAAACAGGAACAAATAAAATATTCGAAGTTATTCTGGTAACTACTTAATTAAGTACATACTTAAAATATGGATAGTAATATTTTTTCATCACATCTCATAGTATTTTTTTGTATATGCTGATTAGATTATTTGGAAATTTTCTCCTAGAACACTAGTGACTGTAGTGCCTTTACTAGATTTACATAATTATAATTCAAGTGACTACAACTCCGAAAGAAATTACTAATGCGGCCCAAAGATGATTCAGATCTTTATTCATAATATTCAATTATACGTCATTTATCATTTATTACATTGCAAACCATTATTATTTAAATTGAATTTCTAATTAATCATTATAAACCATATAATATACAATAAACCATAATAAAATAAAATAAATTTCAATTTTAATTAAAAACTAGTGCTATTAATAATAATTCATGCAATGTGGGTTGGTTACCAGATCTTACTGACGTTGAAGAACTCTTCAGTCGTATAAAATGCGCTCCGCACCAGCATTTATTTTAATTAGGTACATATAGGTGATGTAAGTACAGGCAGACGTTTCTTTATGTTTTAAAAAAATGCTATTATATTTTCTTAATTAGTTACCTACGTTTTTAAGTTATTTAAGGTGTTTCTGATACCTTTTCCTCCGATTGATTTATTATTATTATTTATTATTCCCTAGGTCACTATTAGTTATTTAATTGTTGTTTATTAATAAAATAATACTTGGAATTATGTAGTTACTTTTGCACCCGCGAACGACGAAGCAATTATAAGATGCCCTATATACGAGTACTTGTATTAGATCAGATTCATTCAGGTCAACTCTTCGTATGAGGTGAGGATTTCGGAGGCTTTTCCACCCCCGAAACCCACAGTCTACGGCCATTCTAGGTACCTATCGAAATAAAAAGCGGATCTATCTTTTTAAACATAAAATAAAATAAATTTAAGTAGAGGAACTGTTACATGTAATTTCATTCTTTTGCTTACTTGTTTTCTTATAGGTATCTACGTAACGTAAGTCATTTAAAACTAGTTTAAAAGTCAAAAGTTGCTCAACAAGAACAGTTTTCTTCAAAGATTTTTAAATGACTGTTAGTACAGTCATTTAGTACAGTTAGTACACGGTTAGTACAGTCATTTAAAAATCTTTGAAGAAAACTGTTCTTGTTGAGCAACTTTTGACTTTTAAACAAGTTTTAAATGACTTACGTTACGTAGATACCTATAACAAAACAAGTAAGCAAAAGTTTGAAATTACATGAAATTACTAATCCGATTTCTGTGGTTTTCTTAAAACACAAAACGTTACTTAACTATTTTATTGGTTTATTCCTTATTCTCTTTATGCTATTGAAGTAGCGTAGCGTAGGTAAGTTTGTAAGTTATATGTGCGATAGCATATCTAAAGGTCATGCCCTTTCCAGCGCCTTAATTAAGAAACTTTTTAAGACAAAGGCTTCTTTGTCTACTTATTTTGTTTTTCAAGATTTATCAGGGGTCCTGAACTCCGAAATTTGCTAGAGTTAACATAAGTATGTTATTATGACGACATACGATATGATAACTAAAGTATTTATCGTATATCGTCATAATTATCCATAGTCAGAACGGAACGCAAGTCTGGTAATACTACAAGTAGGTATCAACTTATAGCTTGCGACCAGAAACAGAATTAATATTGCGGAAATAAAATTATTTTTTATTGCGATCTGCATAACACAGGTTATTTTCAGCAGATATAGGATTGTTAGAATACGAGTTGATAGCCATAGCAAGTTATGTCGAGGCTATTTCAACACCCATCACAAACGCCGTTAAAAATTAAATAATGATAATGTTAGCTCATTCGCCCATCCGCCCGCCTACATGCACATTGTAAGGTACCTATCTTAGGGCCGCTTGCGCGAAAGTGCGGGTTAAATTTTTATCCCGGATTAGATATCCTTGGGTTAACTCGCGAATTCTCAATGGTTTCATACAAAAATATTCAGGGTTGCATTGGTGCAAGACGTTTTTGTGTTTTAACCCGGGTTAGGCACAAACTCTCGGGTTATCTCTCAACTCGATATTCGCGCAACGCAAGGCTGCGTTGCGCGAATATTATATATGATATACGTGTAAATATAACTAGATAGTAATAGTATGTATATAAGGACCAGAACATAACATTGTGGTTTTCAAAGCTTTCATTAATAATTATAAATACTTGTATATATTATATGTAGGTAGATACAATAACGCAAGTAAAACTGTATGTAAATGGGTTAAAATAACTACATACACTTATTAGCTACTAATATATAAACTTGTATACTTAATGAGGTTATTTGGTTTATAAACAAATATAAATACCTACTTAGCTAATTTTATTTATTATGCATTTCTCATGCTAGGTACTTATATACTTATAAATTAGAAAAAGGGTCAAATAAATTGCGCGAACAGGATTTGATACTGCGACCTTGCCGTTCCATGGCAGTGCTCTAACCAACTGAGCTATCGCGGTTCATCTTTCTATTCGGCTCAAAATTTTTCACTCTTCTAATTTATTTAATATAAATAGCTAATTTTTATATCCCTTCCTCGTCTTGTTTTAAAGAAATTACAATGTAGATAATGAGTAGGTAGGTGCTTGTAGTAGGTATATGACTAAGTACCTACCTAGTTGTACCTACCTAGTGTGTACTTGTCTTGTCTACATGAACTGAAATATGTTATTTACGTTTATAATATTTGTGAATCTTTTTTGTTTCTGTGTATTTTTTTTGTTTATATGTATTTCTATCTATTTGTAAACTGTTTGTGTTCCTTATTAAATAAAATATAAAAATATAAATATACCTAAGGACATTCAACTCAATTTACGCTTTATTATTAACGTTAACAGCTATTCGAGGTGAACTTCGTCGTAGGTACGTACCAACCTCATGGGAAGGGTAGGTATTAATTATACAACCCTAAGTGAATTACCTTTGTTTCTGTACGTGTTTGTATTTATTTATTTACACTTTTATGCACAAAAAGAAGGTGTACATGAGGCGAGCTTAAATGGGTTTATGCAGAAATGTTTAGGTAGCCGCATATAAAATGGAAGTTATTATGTACATTTATTCAAAATAAAATAAAACTAATATAACAATAAAATAAATGCTTAAGCTAAAATTACAAAATACCTAACTATTTTACAAATAAAATACCTGACCTAGGTCGCTCCCTGCAGGGAGTGTCCCGAGGAGGCTGGCGGCGTTGCCCCGCTGTATAGCGAGGCTTATACGCTGAGCGAAGTAGAGGCCAGCCTTCTGGTCCCGGGATGTCTCTACGAGGCGCTTGGCTATTTCCCCGTAGAGGCAGTGGGCTCCAGGCCCCCACGGCCCTAAGGTCTCCACCCCGAACGGCGCAAATATGCAATCACCACCCAGGCCCGCATATTTACGCCGCTTGAGGTTCTCCGCAGATGCTGCTGCTGACCCGGCCTTCGCCGCCGTGGCTGGAAGGTGGGACGGGGCAAGGGTGTCGACGCAGGTAGCGTCCCACACCAGAGACCGTCCCAGCTTCCAGGGCACGAGTGTCATACCGTCGGGCCTTTTACCGTCATCGCGAGCCAGACCATTGGGCTCCAACACGGCTGGCGCACCCGCGGTGGCAAAGGCCCGGCGGATGATGTCGTTCAGGTCGGCGTGCCTCGGAATGCGCCCGGCACTTCGGGCGCACGATAAGCCATGGTGGCCATGCTGGTCAACAGGGCACCCGCACCGGCAGCGATGGGGGGCGTTGCAGGGAGCGCCTAAACGGATGGAAGCTGCAATCCGAAAGGTGGTACGGTCCAGGAGAGTTCCGATATTTCTTAATTATTATATCTTAATTATTTCCTATATATCATAGATATAAAGGAATTATCTTATAATTCCTTTATATCATACCTAGATCTATGCAATAGATAATAAAAAATACACCCAACATATTTGTAACATCACTAGAAACCCGCATTCCTAGGTTTTCGCCTACTATAGTATAGGTAAGTAGTCCTTCATCCAGTGCACACGTATTCCAAACTATTGTTTACTATCACCGCTACAGTTTAGTACCTACCTACGACGCGCACTGGCGCGTGTGTAAGTCGATATCGACGTACATCATTGCTGGTTATCGTGTTCATTAACTGATGTTTTAATAATAACCAGCAATGGATATTGACCAGCTGCAAAGCGGCACAAATTTTTCGGAATAAATCTAAAGATTAATCTTTGAACCTTTTGTTGAAGTAGTTTACGAAGCAATATTCTAAAATTATTTCCTATTTTAAAACTCCCGTCTTAAAAGTTTATTAGAATTTTCGTCGATCTTTTCGGCATTTTAAAAAACCGGACAAGCCGAGTTGGAGTGGCGCACCGTGTATTCCGTACTCAAGAACTTATGTGACGCGTAATGACTCATAAAACCATCCATCACAGAATATTGAAGTACTCTTGTTAGTCAGAGTCGTTGTTATCAGTAGGTAATACTAGGTGATTAGTACTAACTAGTTTAAGAGCGTCGGTGGCTCGTGGCTAGGACTTCCGACTCCCCGTCCGACTAACGAGTTCGAAACCATGCAATGTCATGTACCATGAGTTTATCGGTTTTTTTGAAGGAAGTTCGTACATGTATCGACTGCTCTGACGGTTTAGGAAAACATCGTGAGTAAACCTGCACACTGAGATAACCATTGTGTGAAATGGGGAAGGCAATGCAAAGGCAAACCAGTCACGAGAGTCGTTAGAAAAAGAAGAAAGTACTAACTATCAAACGGATGAACACCGAAGTCTCTCCATAAGGTTTCCTTTTTTACCGTTTAGCTACGGAACCCTAAAAACGATCTCAATCCAAGTCAATAGTCAGTGTGCTTATCTTTATGACTTGGAACTTGTAAATTAGGACGATCCCTGGCAATTCAGACATTATTAATAGAAATAGAATAACAGAATACAAGTTCTACGAATACGAGTTCAATACAATACAGTTCCAGTTCAAAACCCTGGTCTGAGAACATTTACGACAAGGTCCAAATCAATAAGGTATTATTGTGCTAGTTCACTGTTAAATACAATTCAATAGAGTTTACGTATTTATCTGTTTAGCTATCGAGTACCTATATATATTTATAATTATATATTTATTTGTACATCATAATATATTAGTATTTATATGTTTCTATATTATGTACAATATACTTAATATTATTATGCATTTTTTTAAGATTTATGTATATGTTTTTTAATATGTATTATGCATTTTTTTAAGATTTATGTATATGTTTTTTAATATGTATTATGAATAGCTATTAATATATAATATAATAATAATATGATATAAAGGAATTATAAGATAATTTGTGATGTGTTTGCAAGTCGATGGGCGAGTGTGCGTGATGACTGATGAGTGTCTGAGGTTCTGTGACAGTATGGATGTGCGTCCCTCTTCAGTTAGTATGTAATAGATATAGATCTATGCGATAGATAATAAAATATAATATTTATAAATATGAGAAGAACAGTCACAGTCAATATAGAATTACGAGTATAATAATATAATAATTATCGCGTTATCAGTGTCTATTCTACATCTACGCTGTGATTGTGGTTCACATGGTTCAATTTGCCGCTCGATTCTGTATAGAATAGAAAAAGTGCCAAAGTTGAGCTTCCATTCTAACGGGCATTTTATCGCATAGAAAGCGATATTAAATAGAACATAGAATAGAAGAAGTGAGAACGTTTTCTAAGTTTCTCGTACCTTGTAATTGTAATCTACCGATATCGAATATTCGATTCAATTCCCATCCCCGTGTAGGCCACTAAAAACTAGGCGTTTTTTTAGTCATGATCTGTCATCAAAATAAACAAAATCTGGATTGTGTTCATAACTTTTTCAGAACTGAACACTGTCACATAGTACCTAAATAAACTTTTGTTTACGAACCATGTAGGTATGTTTGATATCAAAACGAACGTCAAGATTCGTTTCTAGTCAGACACGACGGACAGCAACGGCGTAAGCGGTCCGCTTGACTTGCCCTTAATTTGCCTAGCAACTCCTTAACAACCGCATTTCGAGGTAAATATCATACATAACCTACCTTAATTATCGACGACAATATTGGAAATGATGTTTATTCTCTTGACATTAGAGTTCCATTTTATTGCAATATCCAGTATCTATTTAAATAACACGTTTTCCTTTTACAGCGTATTATGGAAAAACATACGTATGTCGCTTGTGACTCAACCTAAAGTGCTTTAAGTTATTATAAACGTCAGAAACAGATTATTCGTCACTGGATTAGAATACCTAAGCTATACTTAATGGAATTGTACTGACTGTAAATTGATGGAAAATATAAATCATGGAATGTGATAGGTTTCAGTGAGCAATAGAAAAGTTTCCCTTCGTTATTCAGTGACGTATTAAATGAACCCTATATTACTCCCCGGTATTAGAGGGAGTCTCGCAGTTTCATCCAGTTATATCTGCCGTAAAGTACACAGCACGGCTGTTGATCCACTGAAGTTGGTATGTAGCGTTAAGCTCTTTCATTTTAGCATACCTATGTCCCATACTTGTTGAAGGGTTGTATAATGTAGGTATTATATATACCTGTCATTATGAAATTATAGATATTATAACAGGCAACAACTATTATACTATTTGTCGTTATTTCGCAAGTCAAAAGTCACCTTTTTGTGTTGCATGTACCCTA
Organism: Hofmannophila pseudospretella; assembly: GCA_947369225.1. Classification (NCBI taxonomy): domain Eukaryota; kingdom Metazoa; phylum Arthropoda; class Insecta; order Lepidoptera; family Oecophoridae; genus Hofmannophila; species Hofmannophila pseudospretella. The sequence goes on along the minus strand of OX376323.1, from coordinate 5,313,695 downwards.
AAGTAAATTTTTACAACGTCATTTTTATAAACTACCATCTCTTCGTAAAGTAAGACTAGCCAAAGGCGATTTCTGCCCTGCAGTTGGCAGAAATGGGCTGAAAAAGAAGAAGAGTAGAAGATATACAGGGTGTAACATTAAGAACGGTCAGTATGGGAAAGTCTGAAACTATAAGACATACGAAGATCTGTTCTTAGGAACCATGTCATCAATTTTAGTAACAAGAAAAACTGTATTCATACATTTTTTTAAAAACCTGTACTCAGCCTGGGAATCGAACCCGGTTGTTTTGAAAAAAAATCCAACACTATTTCTATTTAGATATCGATTGTGTAGGTCTTAAGGAATAAATGTTAGTATGAAACGTGATGTGAAGCAGCCATAGAGACAATTTTAACGCAAATTCACCACCTGAAGATACAACATTCAATAGTAAGGTCGTTACCTAAACGAGTTGAATGTTGTATTTTACAAAATGGTAGTCATTTCGAACACCTACTAAAATAAATTAAAAGATATGGAAACAATGCGTTTTATTAATTTTAAACATCACGTTTCATACTAACATTTATTCCTTAAGACCTACACAATCGATATCTAAATATAAATAGTGTTGGATATATTTTTTTTAAAACAACCGGGTTCGATTCCCAGGCTGAGTACAGTTTTTTTAAAAAATGTATGTATACAGTTTTTCTTGTTACTAAAATTGATGACACGGTTCCTAAGAACAGATGTTCGTATGTCTTATAGTTTCAGACTTTCCCATACTGACCGTTCTTAATGTTACACCCTGTATATATACGAGTAAGAAGTATAGACCAGGTGTATTTCATTATTGCGTGATAAGTAATAAATAATAAATGGTTTTTAAAAACTTTTTTATGATAAATTGGAAAGAATGGTTGAAAAATTTCACGAGCAGGATTTGAACCTGCAACCTTGCCATTACGTGGCATTGCCCTATTCAACTTAGCTATTACGGCACATCATACACAGAAAGAAATGCTTATTTACTTCAAACAAGAATTTGTTTCAATACGAGCATATAAAGTCAGCTGGTTAACTTCAACCACGAAATTATCCACTTCAACCAAAATCTTAGTCGTATCTATCAAGTAATTTGTTTAAATGAATAAAAAATACTCTAAATCAAACAAGTTTTCTTTCAGTGTACTAGATTCAAATTAATCTATTAATTTCTGTATAACGTCTGGAAAAGCATAGGTACGAGTACATAGCGTCAATACGTACGACGTACATATCATGTAAAAAAGTTTTGATGGATTTCACGTGTATAACAATAAAATCAATTTCTCATTTGTATGTAAGACAGAAATCTTTGCTTTATAGATCTTAGTATACGTGTATAACATAGCTCTATACCTACCAAAATGATTCACTATTATACTTGTACTGTAATGTGTGAATCAATTCTCATACCTAAATGTGTATCAGTTCCTGACACATCGTCAAGGATTTTGACCTTCCAACTTTTATAGTCTTTTTAACGCGCAAGTTCGGGAGTTACGCCAAAAACTAGCCATAAACTGGATTTACGACTCATCAGTTTTCATGGCCCGAATTTTAAGCGGCCACTAAAGCAACGTATTTATTGATAAATAAAAAATATCTTTTTTTGCCATTGCTGCTGTTTGAAATGTTTATCTAGTCATTCTTATTTTTTTATTCAGTTAATATTAGGTAAGTAACTAGAGCTGAACCCTATCGAAGTCTACAAAGAAAGCCTGTTCTTCGAAACGAAAATAAATACTCTGCTAAGTTAATATAAGTTAGGAAAGATACACTTAAAACTTATATTGTCCAATTTAACTTTCTCGACGGAGTTGTAATATCTATATAGTAATTAGACCTCTAAAAAGACATTTTCGGAATATCATATTTAACTTGTTTTGCATTACTTGTTTGGTCATGTACTAACTCTGTGGATGGGTAGGTAAATAGCATACCGAAATATTGCTAAGTTGTTAAATAATAAAATACCTAGGTACCTAATTTTAGAATGGAATACTTAAATCTTATTAATTGCTTAGAAAGTCATTAGACATAACTTATAATAATGGAACATGAATTCAACTTTTTATTATTGTACAAGGACGAGCAAATGACCATCTGATGGTGAGTAGTTATTAAAAGGTTTTCGATGCGCTGCTAATCTTGAGAACTTAGGTGGAGTGCCTCATGTGCCGGCAATAACATAATTTAGATTAAAACAGTGGTTAAAACAAATGGTTAAAACAAATGGTTTACCACAGTACGTATAATTTTATTAGAAGACTAAAGTCTAATATTAAAATTCCGTAATAATTACCAACTGAAACAAGTAAAAATGTTATGCCAAGTCGCACCGGCAAAGAAGCGCATCGGATGTCAAATTTTCCGCTGACCATCGAATGTGTTCGACGCGTAATCTTGACCCAAATCCGTGGGCAATGTAGGGCGGGCGCGCGCCGCCCAGGCTTCATACGAAGCTGTACATTGCAGGGATAATTCGACTAGCTTTGAAAGAAATCGACGAATTCAATGTTTTTCGGTTTAGTTACAATTAATTTATAAATCTATTTGCTTTTATTAATGTGAATTTTAATTTTTTTATGTACTAACTACTTAATTAATTAATCGTATTACAATTTTAATTAGGTGCACTAGCGAAGTCTATGTCATGATTATATAATCGCTGTATAAATCACAAACAGTGGTTTATATACAGCTAAAGCTTGCAAAAAACTTTTTCAGCATTCGTGTCACATGTCCATAAAAGGAAACCAACGTGCCACTCAATGAAAACTTGACGCCAAAGAGTTCAAAGGCGCCTCTCTTGGCTCTATATTATTGCTTTTTGTGATCAGTGATCACGTTTTTAGTTCACGAAGAATTACATTGTAAGTTGGTAATTTAAAAAATAAAATAATATGGCATTGGTTAAAACAATGTTTTACATACTTTAATTACAATATATTATCGTTACACTATATTACAAATGAGCGTCGGTGGCACAGTGGCTAGGACGCCGGATTCCCATGCGGGAGGGTCCGGGTTCGAAACCATGCAATGTCATGTACCAATGAGTTTTTCGGTTTTTTCGAAAGACTTACGTACATTTACCGACTGCTCTGACGGTGAAGGAAAACATCGTGAGGAAACCTGCACACTGCGATGACCAGTGTGTGAAATAGGGAAGGCAATGGCAAACCACCCCATTAAATCTACCACGAGAGTTGTTCTATGTGATTAATTCCTTAGAATAATCACGACCCCCAGCAGTGAGGAACACGACTTAGAAGAGAGAGAAGAGAGATATTACAAAATGACGAAAAAATAAAGAATTATAATACTAAGTATATAATAATAATAAGAGAACATGTAAAATATCGTGTTACTTACCGATGACACTTCACTTATATTCAAAGTCAATAGACAAGCCAGTGAACTCATTGAGATAAATAGCACTCTTGCGCAAATACTGGAATGGTTCACTGTAAATAATCTAGTGCTGAATGCAAAGAAAACCAAATGCATCAAACCTAACGAAAACAGGTAATAAACACTGTAATACATACTAGATAACAATGCACTAGAATTGGTTAACAATACAGTTTTCCAGGATTAACACTACAATGGGGTCCTCACATAAGTAGGAACATTGGTCGGAAGATTGAGTTCCGCCGCTTATGCTGTTAGAAAGATAAGACAACTGCCCGATGTAGAAACCAGCGTAATGTCTTATGGCATTCTTCTGTGGGGCCGAGCGGATATTGAAACCATTGTCATTCTACAGAAGAGGGCAATTCGTGCAATATATAGTCTACATTACGGAATTGTTCAGGGAAATAAATGTACTGACTGTCTCGGGTCAATATATTTATGAAAATATTATGTATGTACGCAAAAACTTCGTTGATTCCGAAAAACTGAGATAATTATAATTTCAATACCAGAAACAAAAACAAACTTGCAGTCCCACGCTTTTGACTTAGTAAACTAAACACATCATTTATGGGTCACTGTGTACGATTGTATAATAAGTAATAAGATACCTGATACTGTAATAAATATGACAGCCAAATTTTTTTGACCCATATAAGACGGACTTTATGTAAAAAGGGTTATTATAAAATAAATGACAATTTAAATGATAAAGAGGCTTGGTCCTAAATTCAGCTCCAACTCTGCACATTGTGTACATATATGATTATATCCATAATTATTGTAAGTTATATTTATTTCAAAAGATGTGCGGCTGAAAGTTTCTTGCGCCGCTTCTTTCCTCTCAGCTATAGCACCTTACGAAGCGGTGGTAGAGTAAAAAAAATTACGTTATTAAAATGTACTATATATAAGTACTTACAATAAAAACATTTTGATTTGATTTGATTTAACGTCTTACATACCTTTAATTAATATTTCTCAAAGAATATTAATATTATTGTCTATAAATGACCCTTAAGTAGATTTTAAATTATCGCTTTTATTAGTTTCTACTAAGTGTTTTACCTATTCAGATTTACCATACTCATGAAAACACATTGAAAACATAATAAATTGCTTAACTAAATATCAACCTCTAGCATTGTGATTTTTATGTATTCTGCCCAAATCAGTTCAGTACACTTAGCTGGCTTTGAGGCCATACAATTGCTAAAGTGGTGTACAATGCTCTGTTAGTCAGTTTCATCTTCCTTCAATGTCGAACGATCTGTAAAAGGTCTTATTACGAAACTGTTTATGCAAATATTAGTCGAAAATCTGAAAAGAATCATGTTTGATTTCGTATTTAAAGTCACCGGGTAAATATTATTTTGAAAATTACATAAAATGACCTTAAATATGTAAAGCAAATAGACATAAGATAGATTTTTCGGTAAACAACTTAACTTTGTAATCTAAATCGCTGTGCAAGTGTTGCAAAATGTATTATTTTTGATGTTTTTGGAACGTTCAAAAACTCGATTCAATAAAATCCTCGTTGTAACACTGGCCAGTAGTAATGTGAAAAATATTTGTAATAACCTGACGCAAAAAAGAACGAATTAGGTTTTCTAATTTTATTGGCATTTTAAATAAATTTCTTGGGTAAAACGGACAGTATAATGTATGTATATACTTAACTTTACAATGGTAGAATATTTTTGCTTAAAATCTCCATAGTAATTAACTGTTATAATTTTTAATATAAAGTAACTGGCCACAGATCTCGAAAAATCATTTCAATTGCTGAAAAGTGTAAAAAGAATAAATCGTATTTAAAAAAAAAAAGTAATGGCATATTCAAAAGTTTTTATAAGAAAAAATGGACAGTACCTTTTTGTTGTTTGTTCCATTTTAGAGATTATAGCAAAGAGTTTTATTACCTGTCATAAATTCATAAGTATTTTTGGTATTTTTATTTCGGGTGCCGTGACGAATTTAAATCCAAATGAACCACGAATGAAGCACGAATACTCTTCTGGAACAGAAGTATTATCTATCATTATCAAAAGTCGGGATTTCAAATATTTTTAGATTTTTAAGCTGAATATTGAATTCGGCACGTTCTGCTAGCTAACTAGTGTCGTTTCTCATGTGTGTGTACATTCGTTTCCGCATGTCGCAGCCGGGTTCTATTTCCGATGGTGTTGCTCCAATCTGCGACGTTTTGCTCCACATCAAAGAGCTATTATGGCTGGTTTACTATTAAATCAAGTGTATAGTGAAGTGGTTAAGGACAGTGGCGAGTGCAAGTTGCAAGGACAGTGGCGAGAAGAATGGCGAGTGGCGAGTGCCTGGCCAGTGACTGTTTACACTACAGCCAGTCAAATTCAAATTAATTTTATTTGCTAAAAATACATGTCAATAAGGCCTTAATAATTAAATATAATGTTCAATGTATTTTGTATATGTAAAGACGTGCAAATTTGTTATATGAGTCAATTCCAGGTATATAATAATTTAGTCATTTGTCATTTTTAAAGTTATACGTCAAATATTATTGTATTGAGTAGAAACATTTGTCTGTGAGCCACGAATACAATACATATTTAAATTTGTTATTCGGAAGACTTTTAAGTTCTTCAGGCAGTTTATTAAATATTCTTACAGCCATAGCATAGCAATTTCTACTGCGGTAATCAGTATTCATTTTTGGGAGTACCAATCTTTCAGGATACCTAATGTTAAATTGGGTGACGTCTTTCTTTCTTTTAAATGAATTTGGGTGCAATTTCACGAAATTAGAAATTTCGTATATATACAGCGACGCGCGACGGTACTGTCAGTAAATTCATTTGTTTAAATAAAAGCTTGCTCGAAATCCATGGTAGCATATTATAAACTGCACGGACACATTGCTTTTGTGCAATGAAGGCCCTGTTTATCTCTACAGAGTTGCTCCATAATAAGGTTCCATATCTAAGATTGGTAGGCTTTTAAGGCAGTTTTTTTATTGGATAATCTCGCGAGTTTCCACAAAACATAAGCGAATCGGTTTATTTTATTTCAAACCCTATCCACGTGGAGTTTCCATGAGCACTTATCGTCAAGTTATATGCCAAGGAATAACGTTTCATTATTTTCAGTTAGTGTCTGATTGTTATACGTCATATTTAGGTTTTGTTTCTTACCTCTTTTGTTTATAAATTGTACATATTTTGTTTTATTTATGTTAACATGCAAGTTATAATTTTTTAGCCATTCCACTATATCTGTTACCGTTTTATTGATATTTTCATTGTGGTTTGTCTTTAATGTCTTTGGAATTACTACAGAAATGTCATCTGCGAATAGAGTACAGACATTTGTTACTTTTGGGAGATCATTTATATAAAGTAAAAACAAGAGGGACATTTTTTCTTCCATTTTTAAGTTAAGCCCTGAAATTTCTACAATTTGCTTTCTGTTCCTTAAATAGCTTTTTAACCAGTCTTGAACGCGTCCCCGTATACCATAAAGTTCATATTTATACAGTAGTAAGCTATGAGAAACGAAATCGAAAGCCTTTGACGTATCGAAAAATCTGCCGTCGTATGTATTTTATTATCTACCTGTTCCACTATTTTATTTATTAAGTTAAAAGCTGCCAAAGTTGTCGACTTTCCCTTTTGGAATCCGTTTTGGTGAGGACATAATACATCAAACTTTACGATAAAATCGGTAAGTCTTTTGTGCAGCTTTCTCTAATATTTTGGAGAAAACTGGTATTAATGCTATTGGTCTGTAGGTGTCAATTTGATCTTTATTACCTTTCTTGAATATGGGTTTGATGACCGATAACTTTAGTCTCTCTGGATAGATACCATTTAAGAACGATAAATTTACAAGATACTGATAGATTTACGATAGATTTTTTATTTTTTTATTTTGTACAGGTGCGATGATATCAGAGCAAGATTTTATAATTTTTGTTGGAATTTGACGGTGACGGAACATAACCTACTGACCATGTGTTATTTAGTGACTTGATTAGTTTTATCACTTCCTGATTGCCAGTAGGGCACAAAAACATTTTTTATTATTATTATTGGATTAGCAGGCAGACAGCTAATGCCTGTTTCTTCAAATTTCGTAAGTGGCTGTCTAATCTGTTCTTAAATTGGTTTATAGTTTCAGCATTCACAACTTGCTCAGGTAGGCCGTTCCACGGGATGACTACCCGGTTGAATAGTAGATGATGTTTTAGCCGTTTTCCGTACTAGTTGTGTGCAGTGTCTTCTTGAGTGCTCCTTCAAGTTCAATATAAAGAAATTCTTTAGTTCATCTGTGTTATAATAATTGTTTAGAATTTGGAAGTCTCTATAAGGTCGCCTTCATCTCGTCGCTGTTTCAGAGTCTTTCCAACCTCTCCGTATACTCTAGGTTCTTGAAACTCATTGGTAGCTTTGTGGCTCTTCTTTGGACTCTTTCTAGGATCCCAATATCTTTAACAAAGTATGAGTTCCATATCTGAAAACGAACTCCAAAATTGGTCTTACATAATCCTTATATATTGGTAGGAATAACTGGGGGGTCACGTAATGGAACGATTTCTGCACTATGAATAGAACAGAGTTCGCCATTTTAACTATGTTTATAATATGCTCTTCCCATTTTAGGTCATAATTAATAGTTATTCCAAGGTCCCTCTGCTTACTCACAGCTTGCAAACTTTGTAGAATTCAGGTAGTATGCCGTCTTTAGATTGTTTCTGCTAATATGAAGAACGGAGCATTTTTCAGCATTCAAAGTTAGAAGCCAGTCCTTAGTCCAATCTTATCTTTGTCATGTCTCGCTGGATAGCGTCAGATTTGATTTGATTTTATATTTATATTTCTGTGTCACGTCTTTATTAGTTGTCTGGTTATTAGTTATTCTTATAAAATAATCATTGAAAGCATTAGCAATACCGTAAGATCTGTATTTAGTTTTATTTTCATATTTTATTTTGTTTATAGATGTTTTAGTATTTTTTGGGGCTTGATTATTGTTTATTATATTCCATGATGCTTTTGAGATATTTTTTGGGAGGTAATAATGCAGTTTCTGAAAGTTTTATTGTAACGTAGATATCGTGCCCTATTTTTTTTTAATACCCATTCTTAATTGACTTTCATTTTAGATGCAATTCGTTATCCATGGAGTTTAGTGTTGATTTCAAATGTTTATTTTATTTATAGGGAAGCACATGTTAAAAAACTATGTGAATGTATCATGAAACATATTAAAAGCTAAATTGGCATCATGTTCTTGCTATACCTATAGCAAAGTTCGGTTAAAGCTTTTACAGGGTTCGAGTCGTTTTCTCCTACGCAAAGGACAATTTTATCTTCTATTCCGAATGGTGTGGTCTGGCAAGCCGACAGTATTTCCTGAGTAAAGGCATTGGGTTTAACGTTGGACATTACTCCGTAGTCTTCGTACTTTGTATTTACTCTTGCTTTCAACAATGCCGATGGCAATCCTGTACATTGTTGGGAACCATAAATCCATATTATATATTTCTGTCAGCTGAATCCAAGTCAATAGTTTCTTCTTTTGATGAGTTTATTGACTTTGAAGAGCTAGCATTTGCCAGTGGATCCAAATATTGTTTGTGAACGTACACAAAGTGAAGAACCAGAATCACTGCTCGTCAAATCCCAAGTAGAATCAGACCCGCACAATAAAATATTTCAAAATCTGGTAAATTTACCAGATTTGGATCCACTGGCAAGGCAGTTTGCAAGACATCTTGACTCGCCACTGTCCACCGGTTTACCACCACTGTCGTAACTCACTGTACTTTACTTGCCCACTTCGCTAAACACTTGACCAAGTGTAAACCAACCTTTAGGACCGTCTTGCACGAACCATGGTACAAGAAGATTGCTCATACTTCACCAGGAAAAACAGTTAACGATTTAAGTATGGTGCGTCACTCGGGTTGCCAATTTTTACCGAATTGCACATTTTTACATTCTTATTATTTACAAATAATATGTTGATAAGTTCGTAATAAAATAAAATAGGTATAGAGCGAAGGTAATCACTACGTTTTTCCTGATCATCATCATCTACATGTCAATTTTTTATGAAAAGCATAGACAATTCGCGAGTTAAGCCAGGGTTAAATTTGCCTAAGTTGCAGCAGTATGCCTGTGCAGTAATACTTGTTACAGGATAGCGGAAAATGATACTCAAAATAGGATGGCTACAGGCGCGTAGCCAAGAATCCTGTCTAGGAGTGAGCTTGTCATGGGAGTAGAGTAAGCAGATAATATTGTTCATTTTAATTGTGATTATTTGCTCTGTAACTTTCTTATTATACTTATTTCAGATAGTCTAGTACTTATTTTAGAGTTGTTGGTGGCGTAGTGGCTAGGACGCCGGGTTCCCATGCAGGAGGTCTGAAACCATCCAATGCCATTGTAGGTACCAATGTGTTTTTCGGATTTTGTGGCAGACTTACGTACATTTACTGATTGCTCTAACGGTGAAGGAAAACATGCCTTCATGTCTGAGGAAATCCACCAATCAGCACTGGGCCTACTCGGTGGATCGTGGCCCGTTTCCCTCCCTTTCCCTTTTAAAGGTAAGGCTCCTCCGTGCCCCGATAGTGGGGTACGTTACTAGGCTGACGAGATGAGACTTACTTCAGTATCTCAATAACTTCTCGTATTACAATAGAAATGAACTGGCAAAGGAAGATCTATGTACACAATGGAATAATTCCATAGAAAATACTTATTTCTTAGATTTCTAACGAATGGAAAAAGAGAGACATTATTATCTATAAAATACCTACATAACAGAAGCGCAAAAAGCAAAAAAAAATTTCACGTTTCGGTCTGACGGATTCAATATATACCCAAAAAAATATATGTAAAAACCTAACCCTTGATAAAAGTTACCTAGCTTTCCGAAAATAGCACATGAAAGGCAGCCCTTAGGCGCTAGGCCCGGGAAAAATGCTGAGCGCAAAAAAATTGAAACTCGTGAAACTCTTTTAACTAAGGAAAAACAAGTGTTTTATTCACTTTTAACATAGGTGTTGTACGTGGGGCGGTCCAAAAATTGTTAGTCATAGGCTTGTTATCAACAATACAATACAAACAATACAATACTCCTTACAATACTTATTACCAGGTTTAAAAAAAGTTTTATTATAATTTAATTCAAAGGCGAAAGTAAATTGAAGTAGATATGTAAAAGGAATACCTATCTGCCTATTAGTGTACATTAATATGTAAAGTATACAGTATATAAATTGGATTACGTTTAGGTATCTAAAATAATGACATTGTAAAGGGACTAAATAAATATCAAAGGTTCAGGGAACCATTAACTTTTGGTACTTACCTACCTATTAGAGTCACGAGAACTGAAACCACGGATTTATAGGCATATTCCTCAAAGGTATTATTTTCTGGTAAAACTTAAAACTTAAAAATACGTATAAGTAGGTATACCTAATTGATCTAGTTCAAGCAATGAGCTCAAGTGATAAGTGAGTTCAAATAAGGATACGTTTTTAAACTCATAGATTTATAATTCCATGTTTAAAGTCAAAATTAAAACCGCCTTGATTCCTTTGCAAGGTCGCTGGTAGGTACAGTAGAGGTAGCGTTATCGGCCGGTATTAGCGTGTTAGATCATAACCTGCGCTTGCGCAATTTGCGGATACGCGCTTCAGTACCTACCGAGATTTGAGGGCATTTGTAAACCGTATAGTACTTATATCTGTTGTTTTCATAGATATTGGCATCGATTCTGTGGTACCACTTGTTAAACTAAAACATCGCTAAATTAAAAGTCACCCTACACGATCTAACATGTGAGTGAGAGTGACAGTTTCATTTACTTTTAACTTTAACTTTAACGTCTGACTTCCCCGGAATCGATGCCACTGTCTGTTTCCTACAGTTAGTTTAGCAATGTATACCTATTTGAAACTACTGAAGAGAAAATATATACACTTTATATCTTCATAATAATATAGTAATCATCATACGCTACTGACATGATAATTACAGCCTATGCTTCCCTAATGGACCGCGAAGAGAAACGCATTGGTGCTTTCGTAATGCATGCACGGATTACTGTCTCTAGGCTAAATATAGGGCAATACCGCCCAGCGCCATAAAGCTATGCGAATGTATGTGGGTCAGCGGGGGCGCCAGAGATGGCTTCAGAAGGATGACTGGGGCGCAGGGATGGAAGACGGGGCGCTAAGATTAATGCAATGTAATGTTGTAAGGTTATGTGTTGTAACCCAATGTCGATAACAGAATAACTTTTGCTAAGAAATATTTAAGAATTCCCAAAAAAACGAAACTTAGAAAGTTATTAAAAATAATCACATTGCAAAATGTAAGCGATCAATTTACGTGTCAATGTCATAGCAAGTAAAAACGTCGGATGACGACTTAAGAATGGATATGGCATATCTAGTCCACTCAAATCTATACAGACTTCAAAAATCTACCTTCACCCACATCTGATAGTTCATAAATTGATATTGATGTTCCAAATAAATTCTATGTGCTTAGACATCATTTATGTATTTTCAAATTTCTAAAAGATTCTTGGCCAGTTATCAACAATGAGTTGCCCTACAGTTTTTTTCAGTACCTATCTACGCACACTTACAATTTATTACACCCTTTACAAGGGCCCCAGAAAGAGCAACTAACTGAGGCCCTGATACTCTCATCACAAATAACTAAGCCATTCAATCGTAAATGTCCCTGCAGTTACGACATACATTTCTTGGACCAGATAAAATTACACGGGAAACGGTTCCGCGGATTAGGATTGTGCAACTCGGACCGAAATGCAACCACCAAATGGATTAGTGACAGCTGAAAAAAATATTTTAATGGCTTTGATTTGTCTTAAATTTTCCTTAGAAATGCGGAAATGATTATTGTTGACTGTTTAGTTCAAGTTTTTTTTTACTACTATACCCGCATTTGACCTCGATCTCGCCTGATGGTAAGCGACGATGAGGTCGACGTTGGAGCATGCGGGTTCAGTAAATGCCTATTCACTCTGGCCTTGAACATCCCAAGGTTTCGGGAAATAAGATGTTTATAGGAATGAATCTAAAATGGTGTAATCATAATGAAAGTTTATCCTACAAAGTGAACATATAAAACGCTCAGTATAAGTATAAGTCGCTACCATACCAGAACCATTAATGCTACATTAATAAATTTCATACTAATGTAAACGAGAAAGTTTATTTTGCTATTTGTTTGCTCAAGCATCGGCAATGGAACGACTTTTGATGCGGTTTTCATTATTAGGCGCACATATGTAGGTAAAAGACTTGGATCCATAGAAATAAATAAACAGGTCAGCTCAGTGACTGATTTAGTTCTAAAATCTACATCTGCATCCTTTCGCCATTCCGTACAAAACAAACACTATCTGATACTTTATGTGAAGCATAAAGTATCAAACGTTGATCTTCACTTTGACTGATTTAAAGGCTGCTGGTGCGTATGCGCATGTTTCAGCGTGTATTTTTGTTTACATGCGGAATGCGTGCTGACGCACCGTTGACGCACATTTCGCACGAGCTGCGCCTTCCTGCCACTGTTTGCGGTTACCATTAAACGGCGGACAAGCGCTTTGATTTGTCTGAAGCAAGATCGGATGCCAATTAGGTCAGATCAAATAACCAAATTTCTGAAGGTCTCTGTTTGGTCAGTGCGATCGACTTTACCTCTCCATAAATAGTAGTTGAGAGATACTGAAAGTTAAAAATTTTGCAGTAGGTAAGTTTAGCATACCTAGTATGTTTAGACACGAGGCACCAAGAACTTCGGAATGTAAATGACCTGTATTGGTGCAGACAGGCAAGTAGGAAGATGCCTCACAAGTGCAGTAACCGGGTCATATCGTAGCAAGTTTGCACAGTTTACTGTAGGTATACAGAGCCAGTCTTAATTGGGAATTAGAAGAGGTCATAACTAGTGATCGAATTACCGGTTGCATTTGTACCCAAAGTGGTGGACATGCCCTCTTGAATAAATGAAGTGTGTGGAAGCTGCTCCAGGAATGAAGTCATTTGATGCTAAACACGATATTCCTAGCTGCTTTCGTTCCTGAGATCCATTAACTGTTCCTGGGCCTCAGACCCTTATGACTAGGCGATCACTCCTCCCCTGAAATGTATAATGAAATGTAGTTCAACCGATATGGAACCCTTTTTTGCGATCCTGGGATTTTAAGTGCAATCACGGGATTTTTTGTACGAAAATATTTAAATTTATTCAACAAGGCATGTCCACAAGGTCAAGTTTAGGTACAACCTATTATCCGATCACTAGTCATAACATAAGAATACTTATACTTAATAGCTTTTAGATTTTCTTCCTTTAAAGCATACGACGCATGCATATTGGTTGGTTTTCAGTATATTGTCAGTTATTGCGTAACTAGCTTGTTTATAACAATAAAAAATACCTGCTTACCCTTGCCCTTGGTCGCCTGTTTAACACCTAGAACTGTTCATAAGACGAGTAGAGGTAATAATGATTCTTTATATGGTGCTGATATACTCACACGCGTATAATAAGGACGCTAAAAAGGACTCGTTAGCGTCAAGTATAAAGTGGGAATTGAAGATAGAACACCGTACCCCGTTATATGTACTTAACGTAGGTACTATTTTACGGTTAGAGTTTGTTTGGATGGTCCAAATCAGTTGTTTATCGATCTGATTATGAACTTTGACATTTATCCAAAAGTTTAGTGCACTTTATTTATTTTCCGGCATGTGAGGCAAACCATCTTAGTCCTCAAGGTTAGCAGCGCATCAAAAACCCTCTAATATTAAAACAGTAAGGTGATATGTCTATGGGCGACGGTGACCACTTAACATCAGGTGGCTTTGCTCGTCTGCTCTCCTTATTTTATAAAAAAATAATTGATAATAGTTTTTTATCATTTCAGGCCCTCCAACAAGCAAAGGAGAATTAAGTGCTAGATCAGGATGACGGTGGTGACTAACCCCGCGCGCACGGGCTCAGACGACGAGGTCGAGTCGGGGCGCGCCAGTGAGGCCGGCGGCGACGGCTCCGGCCTCGAGCTCGACGACAACGCGCGTCTCTACGACGACGAGAAGCAAAGCGACATCGTGTTCGTGGCCGGCATCAACGGCGACACGTGGCGCTACCCCGGACACCGCCGCGTGCTCGCTGCCACGAGCCCCGTCTTCGCGGCTCTGCTCTCCGCCAAGACCGACGTCATCGTCGTCGACTACGTCGACCGTCGCGGCTTCGAACAGCTGCTACGCTACCACTACTGTGAACCCACGCAGCTCAACTCCGTCGCCACGGCGCGATGTGCGCTCGATGCCGCTTACAAGTTCCTCTGTCCTCCGCTAGCGGAGCGGTGCGCTCGACGATTGGATGATATGTTGGACGCCGGAGTAGCGCTTGAAATCTTGCGGGATCTTCGCTTTTTGTGTGCAAGGCTACCGGGGGCCGCCTCGGCGCCGCCGCTCCCTGCGCTGTCGGACGACGCGGCCGCGCGATCACTAGCACAATGCTCACGTTGGTGCGACTCCTTAGCCCACAACGCTCTACTAGTCCTCGATGACAACGCAGACGCAGCACTAACCGACGAAAGGCTGGAGGACCTCACGTACGAGGATTTGGCGCTGATAGTGAAACGTGATACACTACGCGTTTCAAGCGAGCTGGTGCTGGCGGAGGCCCTGTCTCGCTGGAGTACCGCTGCCTGTAAACGCACTAAACGAGAATTGACTTCTAGTAATAAACGTGCTGCACTAGGAGAGTTGGCGTACTGTCCACGTTATTTGTTGCTGAGCGGGGAGGACTTGGACCGGGCGCTGGGGTTGGAGCTGCTGGAGCCGATGGAGCGCGCGCTGGTGACCGCACGGGCGAAGAAGCTGTCGGCGCCGGTGCCGGTGGGCGCGGAGCAGGAGGCGCTGCTGCGGCGCTGGGCGAGGCCGCGGTCCGTCGCGCCGGCCGCGCTGCCCGTGCACCTGAGCCCGCGCTCCGAGCCCGCGCCCGACGAGCCGCAGCCAAGCAGGCTGTGCGCACGCCGCCCCAAGCGCCCCAAGCAGCCCTCTTTCGCCCCCGAGGACAAGAACAAGAAACGCGGATGTTGCGCCTGCTTCGGTGAGGGCCTGCTACGAGCTTTCATCTGCTTATTCGACTGAGAGCGGGCGCCGACCTCCTACGTATAAATGGTCAAAATAGAGTGAAATACTATAAGTGACTCGGTAACAAGTGTAGAGTTGGCCGATATAAATGTGCAGTAGGTACGTTTTTCAAATTATTGATGGTAAATGTTTCTTGAAAACTGTCCATCTTTCTTAGACGACAACGAGGTGTGATAGTATTAATCGACATCTCGATTAATAAATATCGATTTAAAAGTAAAGTACGAATAGCAAATTATACCTGTAGCTACTTATTGACTTATAATAATACTATGTATTATGATGAGACGTGAAAGGGTAAATTCAAAGAATGAATCGTTCTTTTGTATTTTTTTACGAAATGGAGAAATCTCATTCGTAGTAAAATACGTATCTATCGGTGTTATAGCGTAAGCTTCGACTATTTACCTGTCTAGACGGAGTGTCGCGGTACAAGCAGGTATATAATCAAAGAGTGCAAGGTAAACGAATACAATATTTGTTCTACTTACATGTATATCAAAGTCATCAATATTTGTTCTACTTACATGTATATCAAAGTCATCAATAGTTAATTTGCTTCGCTAGTTTAAGCAGGTCGACTCGGCAGCTGAGAAGAGAATTGTTTCTAGGATCGAAAAAGAAAATTATTATTATTATACTTAGACAACATCACAAGAATGTAGCAAATGAATTGAATGGCGTAGCTCAGCTGCATTAAAATAGTAGGTAGTTACCTAAATAATTTTAAAAAGTATAGCTCTTTTACGTATCTAAATGTTGTGATATCTTTACCAGTATACTATTAATTTGTTAGAGATTATTTCGTTTTGTAGATTAGTTGATTTACTTATATTAAGTATCAAATTGTTCGACAATTTGCGTTTTAAATCGATTTGCAAAGCATTGATGCACAAAGTTCATTATGTTATGGCATTTGATTTGTATAGTTTATTGTTAGAACAAATTTTATTGCATTTACGACAATCTAGATTAAGCTTGTTACGTCTATTTTTTTAGTCATAAATAAATTAGGTAAAACTTTAGTGGAATTCTTCCATAATTTTACTCAAATATTTTGCTCCCTCTTCTAGTCGTATTTTAAGTACATAAATGTCGAGGGTACTTAGTGATGTTTAGCTTAAAATGTATGTACCTAGGTGTTTTATGGACAGCCGTTCGCAGAACGACGTCTGCCTTCTTTAAAGATGAAACGTGTTCTTAAAAGTCAATAAAGTTTTTGATAATTATTATTATACTTACCTACGATGGTATTTATCCTATTAATATAGTTGCCATATTTTTAGTTAAAGTGTTAGTTCATAGAATTTTGTTTAAAACTTCTTACCTTCCTATATGAGATTATTCATTTTGTAAAATGATTCGTAATTTTGCTTCCCCATGTTGATACTTTATTTATATCTAGTTAGAACCTATGATTTTCATAGATTCTTTGTATTACGTTTTGATCAAGTTTTAAATGATATTTTTTTATAAAGTATGCGATACGCTAAATCAATGTTAAATAAAATAATAAACATAATTGTACGGCTCAGAGCTGTAAATATTGTACCGAACCCATCCTGAGACAAATATATGATGTTCTATGGCAACTGAATTTTAATTTTATTATAAGTACCTACGAATTTCTAAGTTAGTAGGTAGGCAGAGGTAAGCACCTATATTTGCTCACGATTGTTTCTTTCATCATAATTTTTTTTGTAAATGGAAGTTTGAAAAAACCTGCCAGCTCCCTTCTCTCTGCCGAAACATGGAACCTATTCTGCTCGTAGTTGTCCGATTGATGCGATTTTTGTCGCAAACGGTAGATGCGCTGTCGCTCTGCATTAGACATGGGTGTTTGTCGAATTCGGCTGCGCTTTCTATTTATATCACGGCATGTTATGCGAGGCATGAGGTCCTAACTGATGAAACTTGAAAATTATTTTCAACTGTTGAAACTAGATGCGAAGTGAGATCTGGTTTTAAGTAGGGTAGTTCAAGCTCATCACAACGCAGTTTCAAGGATTTCGATCTTTAATAGTTTCAATGTTATAGAGAATTTAATATAAGTCGGTAACATTTTTTGGCCAAAAAAGGGACCCACTTTGGTAAGCTGTAGCAAAGCGGAGATACAATGTTTCAGTTAGTGTTAGGTATCGTTAGAACGGCGCCGAATGACTCTATCCAATGGTATAACTTCAATTTTAATAGGCTAAATAGTCCAAGAGCTTCTTATCTTATCTTATGATAGGGGGCCGGGAATAACCCAACGGCACTTCGACCCTTGAGGATCTTTTGTGCCAACCCCATTTTACACACTGGTCATCTCAGTGTGCAGGTTTCCTCACGATGTTTTCCTTTATCGTTAGAGTAGTTGGTACAATGTACGTAAGTCTTCGAAAAATACGAAAAACTCATTGGCACTGCATGGTTTCGAACCCGGACCTCCCGCATGGGAGTCCGGTGTCCTAGCCACTGTGCCACCGATGCTCTTAGTTCAAGAGCTAGTGTAGTATGGTATGCTGAAAGTACACATTTTCGTGATATTGACTCGACACAATTTCACTCACATACAAAGCGAATGTGTAAGACGTGAAATATATTCCATGTCAAAACTAACTGATTCAAGCCTGGGAATCTAATGGCTTGGTATGTAACTCCGTAACGTCCGGTGAAAAGATCGGTAGGTACATATCTTTGTAACTGCTGTGCAATTTACATCTAACCCTTGGTATACGTAAAAATATGCTACAGAAGTTTAATGATACATAATGGTTAGCTGGAAATCAATTGCATGAAACACCCTTAAAGTTAAAGGCTCCATTATATCTCGTGACATTTACTAGAACTATACGACAAAGAAAGGGCTAGTCTATGCTTTAATAGAGATTTAACAAGGATTCTTCATGCAACTGATGGTCAATGAATTTATTACAGCCCAAAAAAGTTCAAAGATCACTTGTGTGTGTGTGTGTGTGACATAGACAAACAACTGAAGATGTTTCACACGTGGGTTACTATAGAATCGACCTCCTCTTCCTCTTCAGCAATAGGCCGCTGAATCTTGAAAGGACTCCTAATGGATCGCATGCTGTACAAATCGCTACCCGAGGTAGCCAAAGCTAAAGTATCAACCCTGTCCGTTAAGTTCGCGAGGGCGTACACAGCAATGCGAAGGTCTTTCCTCAGACCTATCACGACGTTCTGGAAATCTATTATGGAGTTGATTTTCGATTCTACTTTAGCAGATTTAGTTTGGATGCCGTCGCGTGACCTCTGGGCCGCTTTCACTTCCCTGTTGACCCGGGACATGATGGCTCGTCGAAGCTCCTTGAACTTTCTGTCGAAGATGCTGTCTTCCTGGCTGTCTCTTCGCTTTCTGTCACCAGTGTTTGTCGACAGAGTGCGGTACTTGTAGCCGGTGCTGCGAGACGTGTAGCAACTCTTGTGGAAAATATCAGACATTACGGAGAATTTGTTGCTAAATTATTTTATTACATTTTTATGTTTATTAATTTTACAATTCAATTCTTCCTTTCGTTACAGAAACTTTGACAATTTGTGACAGCATAAACAATTAATCAAGTGAGTCGTAACGTAATGAGTGGTTATATACTCTGTGAAGTGAACCATAAAGCAGGAAAGGAAACTTATTGCAAAGAACTTTTTTAATACCTATATGCACTTTCTGGCAAAGGAAATGAAGGAAGGAACGTCCGTCCCATAGAGGAAGGACTAAAGAAAACTAATGTTATATTCAATTAAACTTCTTTTGCCCGCCCCTTGGGTAGGGAGACTACTTTTTCTTTCATTCAAGGGCAAAACCATGGAATTACATACTTACCTAACGTAGTACTTACAATGAACTTAGTAAGTAAGTACTTAGTAATTCCATTTACTAACTTAATTGGCAAAACTTTATATACAACAAATAAAAATACAAAAATTATGCTGTTTGTTTGTTTGTTTTGCTGCCAGGAGACCCTTTGTAATTGGAATTCATTGGTGAGCGTGATCTGTATCCTGTATCATTGTATTTACAGCACATGTAAATTCAATGCCTGTATTTAGGTACACATCTCTTCATTACTTCAGGCACAAAATCTAGTAAACAGATCGAATAATTAGGACTCCTACCTACTTATTCGATCTGTTTACTAGATTCCGTAGGTACCTATCTATTAAACAGTAGGGCTACGTTCTAAAACCAGTTGAAATTATTCACGTTGACAGCTGTACATGATTCATTGCTTGTGTCAAATAGAAATTTAATACATTTTCTGCTGATAACGCGGTAATGGAACATTGACAGTTGCCAACGTGAATTACTTCAACTGGTTATGGAACGCTCTCTAAAACGCACATTTTCCAAAAGCGGCTTTTACTGCCACCTGGCGGTATTTTCCGAACACTCTAGTAAAATCACAATCATGTACTACTCCGCTGGTTTCACAACAGAATAGCTTCTTATGTATGGGCTCCAGCTAGTTTTGCATATAACCAGTAGAGGGCGTACACATACATCTCAAATGTAAGCCTCGGACTATACGCGTCCTATTCCAGCCCCGGTTCGATTCGCTCCATCCAATTACGAAGCGCTAACTTCAAGTGGTGGGAGGGCGGAACGCATGTGATTGGTTGCAGCGAACCAAACCGGGGCTGGGACCGGACGCGTGTAGCACAGAATCCACTATGCAGTTCGAGGCTTACATCCTGTTTGGGAAAATAGGTAAGTTTTAAAAAAAATATATATATAATATTATTTTTAAGGTGTATCGTATTCTCTGGTTACGACACGGATTTCATACATATATTACAAGTCATTTTGGTTTACACGCAGAATGACCTATACGCTTATATTTTACTGAAAAAAATATAATATCATCATGTCAATCGTGTTGTTGTAGCGTACCAGTCGTCAAATCAAAAAGTTATTAAAATGTTCATTTATGCACTTAAAGGTTAATGTAGGTACAAAATATACTTATTGATAGAGTTCTAGTTGAAAATTAATCATATTATGAGGTTCTAATATTTTTTTCTTTTATGTAGGTATGTAGGTAAAACAATCACAGATCAACATCATTTTAATACAGATAAGAACCCTAGTTTACTTCACGAATCCGCTATTTTTAATTTAAAAAAAAATCAGTAACGGTTATGTGATTTTATGACCGATTAAAATTTTAAAATAAAACTAGTCATAAAATGAAAACCGCGCAATAAAATCTGTCACAATTTGCGATTTAGGTATCACCTTAGATCTAAGACCCAAATAACCACTTTCATGCTGTGATACTTTTAGTCCGGTAGTCAATATTCCGAAAAAATCGCGAAAATGTACCAACTTTTAACAGTCATAAAATCAAACCCAAAAAAGGTAAAGGTTGTCTTTCAACCCATGCAAAAAATTACCTGGAAATATATGTGGCAACGAAGTAGGATGATGTTGAAAATCGAATTTTTTTGAAACTTTGCCTCCGCCCGGGTCTGCGCTGTATGACCAAGTTTTTCATAAAGCCTTCATCGAGCTCTTTCATTTGATACTAGAACGAAGATGGAAAAGAATAGTTTGGAATCAACGACATGGGATGATGGACTAATAAGTATGTTTGTCTCTCCTATTTCATTGGTTTTCATGTTTTTATACAATTTTAACTTTATTTTTAAATAATATCTATAGATCTGCTTGGCTGAAAAGTATCTGTATTTGGAAACATTTTGTTTTTAATTTAAAACAAATTGCGCAATGAAATGAACAAATTAATTTAAAATTATCATAAATCGACAAAATTTCCAAGTTGACTTTAATAGTACGGAGAAGGCCTGCGAGAGTACCGAGTTCGAGAAGTTCGTAGAGATTAGAACAATACTCGTATTTATAGACTTTGTTCCGTTCAATATAACTTTCTCATCCAAGGGCTTAGGATCAGTACAATTGCGTGTTTTATTTACCTACAATCCCACTTGATCGATCGATGTAATCACTTAGGTAGTGATGAGTTAAATAACTATATCAACGATACTTGTAAACAGATAAGGTTAGGGTAGTTTAGGTTAGATTTCAAAAATTTATAAGTAATTGGTCAAAATAAAGTACGGTCGTGACATCCGCCCCTAGACTGCCTAAGTCTGCCTAAGTCTGCTGGACATAGGCCTCTCCCAGGGCGCGCCATTGAGCCCGATCTTCGGCTCTTCTCATCCTGTCGCTGCCAGCCACCTTACGCAGATCGTCGCTCCATCTAGCAGGGGGGCGTCCCACACTACGTTTGCCCAAACGCGGTCTCCACTCCAGAACTCGTCTACCCCAGCGGTTGTCGGTTCTGCGACAGACGTGACCGGCCCACTGCCACTTCAGCTTGCTAATATTATGAGCTATGTCGATAACTTTTGTTCTATGCCGGATCTCCTCATTTCGGATTCGATCCAGCAGAGATACTCCGAGCATAGCTCTTTCCATAGCATAGTAGATATATAATAGAGTAGAATACACAGTGGACAGTGGCAAGGATAGTTCAAACAAAATCCTACTGTCCACTGTCCATTCTACTGTCCAACTATCCACTGTCCTTGCCACTTGAAAAGGTGTAAACCAGCACTGTACTACTGTCCACTGTCCTTGCCACTGTCCTACTGTCCACTTGAAAAGGTGTAAACCAGCACTGTCCTACTGTCCACTGTCGTTGCCACTGTCCTACTGTCCTAACCACTTGAAAATGTGTAAACCAGCCCTAAGATCTACCTAAATAACAATTGGTTATTTGCTTAATGCTAAATAATGATTAAAATGTTTATATGCAGTGAACTGAGAAGTTACCTACGTACTACGTCATGGCGACGGTAAAATGTCATGTCATGCATGACCCACCAGAATATCCGAACTTGACCTCAGTAAAAGAACTTTACTTATTTTTTATTTGGACTTGATAAAATCCCCTACCTTGTATTAGTTTTTTGGCTCTATTTTTGTGTAATTTCTATTTTTTTAATAAAATATAAATTACCAGTATTTCTTTTAACAGTTGCTCATTTAAAAAAATCTGACGTCAGATTTTCTTTTGGTCCGATTATTGTCTAGTACAACGGTTCAGTAGGTACCTACAGATGGTTCTATACAACATTTAGAATTTCATAACTTGTTGAATGTGCATGCAATGTGGTGTCCCAAAGAGAATGGTCATTTCAAAAGGATCTATTCACAATCCAAAATGTAACAGAAAAAGTTAAAAACAATAATTTTGTTCTGTATTGGTTCGGACAAAAGAAAAGCAAAAAAATATTGGACCGAAAAGTTTTTTGACTATTGTAGTAAGGATGACAAAGGTCCAGCAGGTTGGGTATTATTTCGAGATAAATTTATTTTTGATGAAGTGCAAAAGTCGGGGGTAGTCCTTTGACAGTTTTTGTGTACAATTTGTGATTTGGGCACAATGTGCGTACAGTCGACCGTGAAGGGTTTTGCACACATGGGCCCAATATGTCCCATTGTGCCTTGTGAGTGTCTAATGAATGTCTGAGAACGTTTTGCAAGTGGAATGGATGACTTTTTTTAATATTTCCTATTATAATATAAGGCTTGAGATTGAAATAATTTTGTAGTTTCTCACGATCCATACTGATACATAAGTTCCTAATTTACTTACAGGATTTGCAGAATTACTTATAATAATGTACACTACATATATAACAGAAAGATGACGCAGTCTGACTTCGACGTGATTGTAATAGTATAGTAATATTTAGAGCTCTTCTCCGTTCTTTTCTCTTCTTATTCTTTTTTCGTGACATATATTTAATTCGCTAGGTCATGAAAGAATGCGCCCACCTATAATTTTTTTCTTTATCCAAACGGTAGGTAGGTAAAAGTATCATGAACGAAACATTAGAATCATAATATCCTTAATTTATAACTAAAACTTTAATCTACGGATTAAGAAAAATATAAGGTGATTATTTTCCTATATGTATAGGTATAAGTTAGAACAAAAGCTTCATAGACTTTTTATGGCGAGAAAAATAGAGGTAGGAAAATACTTAGCGTAGGTATGGAATTACATTACACAGTTATCTATCGTTGGTTTGGAACTAAGCTCACCATAGTCTTGAAAAAGATCAGCAAGTTACTTTAAGTTAGCAGTTAGCACACTGCAGCGATTTTGAAACGGAATCGGACCGAACCCATATAAACCAAAAACCCATACCTAACTATACAATCAATAATAACTTATAATGACATTTAATTTAATTTATCCCGTTAGCATTTATTTCTATAATAATTTATTATAATCTCTTATTTTATATTGCGGTGCAATACTCAGGGTTTCATGTATGATCATATAATATATTTTTTTAAGACCAATTATTACACATGAAAAGCAATAAATGGTATGAGTATGAGTATATAAATCTATTTAGAAATCTATTTCTGTTTCAGTTTTCTAGATTTATATGGATTCTTTCCGCTCTTGTTTCAATATTTCTGCCAATCATGAAATATTTTTGTATTGTGGCATACGGCACACCCACTCAGCAAGCTAATGTCCCAAGCATTTAACGTACGTAGTACTGGGAACACCTCACAGGTACTAGCTATTAGAATACATTTTTTTCCATCCATATAATAGCGAAGCACTCGAGATCTATTCAAGTCCCTTTATTGCTTACTACTCGTATTGTATAGCACCTCGGCGCATCCTTTCAAAGTTTAGCGCCACCTTCTTGTAGGACTATTGACTTTTTTTTCCCGAAACGTAATTTCGTAGTAAGATTTTCGGAACAGGTCTGCCAGAGAGCCGTTCGAGTCACAGGTATGATGTTTTTTGCTCAAAACTATTTGTGATGGGGACTGGGGTTTTCCCCAAATACGAGTATTATTATTAAATAATTGAAATTGAAATAAACGTTTTTCAATTTCATTTTTGTATTATTTATTTAGCATACACATACATAAACTCACGTTTACAACACAAAATATATAGATATTTTGTGTCCGTAATCCCCGAAGGTGTTGACAGAGGAACCACCGACAGTTAGTTCCCACTTTTCGCCGTTAGATTTGGTGGACAAACGTGATAGATGGCGAGCCTATCGCAGTCCACTAGGTGTAGAATAGTATCCACAAAATCCCTTAGCGAATTTGTAATCCCGGGATACCGTTACATGTTGGGCATGTTCATTTTTCGTCATGGAATCCCGCAAAATTGCACTACATAATCCGATCACTGGTCATTACCGAGTAAATCTCGAAGGTATAGGTTCCGAAAAGTCTTCTACCTAAATATTATCTTCGTGCCTAATTAAAACATTGTTTACCTGCAACGTGAAAACAGTGACTACAAAACTTCTGGTAAGATGTAACCATAGCCACATTTACATGTCGTAATAATTAACTAATTTCAAATGAACTTTGGTACCTAATAACTTGACAAAGTGTTGTTATTTCTGAATTAACCGAAGTTTGGTTATCTATTTTTGTCGGTGAATGTGTGAACAAGTCTGTGCCCTAACCTAACTTGTCGAGAAACATACTGTCCCATTAAATTAATTAGCTGCACACATTTGAAAGGAATGTAAGCAATCTGTCAAGGAAATTCGACCCGCACTATCCCGCACGTTTCCCCAGAGCTGCCCAAACATTCCGAGATAGTAACTCGAAACCACAGTCGTAGAAATAAGAAAAAAATGTAAATAATGTGGTACGCTCCGGGAGTTAACTTTTTTGTGTTGATCAGTGCTATAGGTGACGGAACCCAGGGGCCACGCCACGTACACCCATAAAAACGGCCTTTTATTTTTTATCCATCCTAATACATTGTCCGACTAGGCTACGAGATTAAAAGCCGATGTGACTAATAAAAACAGACCCGAAATTAGAATGCTGGTGTTATTTTTTGAAATTATATTGTAAAAGGTCATTCTAATTCTTAACCAAAACATAGCTAAATAAAAATTGTTCACTTTTTTGAAATATGAAAGCAGAGGCGAGTAATATCCGTTTCAAAAACTCTACTAAAACTCAGAATGGGCAGTAATTGAACTGCATTGTATTGTTTTCAAAGAGTCCGTTTCCCTTTCAATGGAAAGGTTCGGGCATGTAAGTGCAACATGACTTTTCACTCTATTGGTTATCCGTTGGAAGTGTCTCCTACGGTCCACCGGGGCACAAACAATGGCGGTGAATCGCCTCACCGGCGCCAGCGCTATTACTCCATCACGGTGATCACGGAACGAGTCTCATTCGAGATAAACAAATACAAATTGTACATAATTTAGAGCTTTTTAAAAGAGCGCTGCCAAGATTGTCGAGGTATTCAGAGATAAAAATGAGTATTAGTTTTGGATGCAGGAAGGCCGGCTCTCAAGAAACGAATCTCGTCAGAGCCGACGAACATACGGCAGATAATGCGCGTTAATTCTCGCCGTAAACGCTGTAATTGGTCGTTTTTCGTCGAGGACCGGCGACTACGAGCAGGCGAAGCAGGACGACAGTCGAGCAAAAAGTGGAGCCGTCGCGGAATGCGCCCGGTTGAATAACCAGCCGTCTGCGCCCGCGCCGCCATCGCCCCGCCAACTATAAACAAAGAGCCTGTTGCGTAAAAATACGTTATAGCGAGCGTACCGCGCTGATTTATTTTTCGTGCCACCGTGCGCACTCAACTCAGTGGGCTTATTTACGTTTGCCATTCGTTTATTTTTTCTCAGATTATCGGAGCCGCGCCAAGAATGACGAAATCATTCAGGCCAGTAAGTGGGCAGAGGAATGCGCCATTCATATTGGCGATGCCGGCAGAATAACAAAGTGATTTTCGGGATTGCGATTCATTAGGGTTCAGTCCCGTAGTAATAAATATTAGAACCCCCTATAAGTAGATCTCGATGAGCTTAATTCCCCAAACCACTGATATGACAAAACCCACAGAAATCGAACCCCTCAATTTCAAAATCCTTAATGAAACCGTTTTGCGAAACGTTTGCCGTATTTATTTTGATATTAAAATATCTTATAACTCGTGAAGTATGGGAGACTGGGTGCGTGGTCGCACAAAGTGTTTCACACTGCCCGCTTTTCAAAAGCTAATAATATCGTCAATTAAAAAAATATGTGTTTTTTAATCTAAATTCATTGACTGTTTAAGCACCAAATTGACTCTAGAAAATCATAAATCTATTATAAAAAACATCAAACTAACCTTATCATAACAGTTACGGAACCTTTCCAAGAAAACTTATACACATATTTAGATAGATTTCTGTGACCTCGGAGACGTATTTTGATAACTGAAAATAAAGTTCCAATTAAGTAAGTAACTAAGTATAAATTCTATGAAAATCACTACAATATTCCTCAGTAGGTACATAAGGAAATCTTTACACACATTCCGAAGATGTAATAATTCTCTACAGAAGCAGAAATCTAAGTATACCCTGACCAGGAACATTAATACCCTCGCCATATTGCGGAATTAAATGGTACTACCATATAGGTATTTTTCAACGCGATGGCGGCCTCTTGACATGGTATGAATTGTTCCATAAAAAATCCCGATAACCTTTAGGTAATACGTATTTACCTAAGTATTAATTATGTTATAATAACGTTTTTTGCCCGTGAGTCAACTCGCACAAGCTTTTGTGCGAGTAACTTACGATAAGTGATAAATAATATATTATTATGGCGTGTCATGCTTGTGACAGAAATGTAACGTGTGCATATCATACAAGCTAACTAGTTAGTACTTATTTTGCATACTTTTAAGAAAAAGTATAGAACAATAGTTTTACAGTTACAGTATAGTGATTTTAGGAATCATTTCATCAATGGCGACAGGATTTTGAGGTCCCTTCAGTCCTAACTCACTGTTTGTGTTTGTTTATGATTGAATCCCAAATTTTTGATACTGGTCGAGTATCGGAAAATAATTGTGTGACGTGTAAGGAGATAAGCCAATACGACAGACAAACAGACAGAACGACATTGTTGCTCTCTATAGCTATAAGTTGGAAAGGGTCAAGTTGAAAACCAGTGTCGCTAGATATATAGGTATCTATACATCTGGCGACACTCAGCTGAACATGGCCCTTTTAATAGATCATATCATATGTTATTATTTGTTAGAATGGAAATTATTGTCATGTTAGAATCTTACTCATTTTGTGATATTTCTTACATAATTTTTGTCGTATGTACCTACCTATATGGTCTATTAATAAAGGATTTTCTATTCTATTCTTTGCCATATAAAACCCAAAAGTTGCGTCCTCTTGACAGGGTTTTTTAGACTCTGGTCAAGCTTTACTAAGTAAGTACCTACTATGCATGAAGTCACAGCTTTACACACGGCGTGTGCACTGCACAAATCTGTTGGCAGTGTGTAAATTCGCAGAAATTGACATAAAGAATAGAACGCGCAAATTTTGTAGTTTTGTAGTGTGCGTTTTAAGTGATCGTAAGTGGGTAGATAGATGCGTAGGATGATTACACAACACAACGCAACAAAGATGGATTGTTCTGGCAGTTGTGAACTCATTATCCCGTTTTTGACATAAATTACCTTGTTTGATTAAACGAGGCTGCTGACACTTAACTAGACACACGGGAGTGTGTCCGCCAAGTTCTAAAGAAAAAGGGCGACGTCGACGCACTGAGTGTGGAACAATTTCGAACAATTTTTGACCCCCCTATAACTCAAAATCTATTAGACACACATACCTGAAATTTTGTATGTGTATTAAGACTCACCCAATTACTCAGAATCCTAAATTTCATAAAAATAGTTCAAATAGTTCCTGAGATATTGACCTCTGAAAATGGCCATTTTTAATACTGACACACTCATCAAAAACATACCACTTCCAGTAGACTTAGAAACTAGAAATTTGGCATGGAGTTAGGTAATTGGATATACATAAGGGAAAAAATCAGAAAACAGCCAAGTGTGAGTATAGAAAATAGAAAACAAAGTTAATATGTCCCGAAAGTTTATGTTCATAAAAATGAAGTACGGTACCGGCACGTACCTGGTGCAAAAATAACTTTGCAACGACCAGGCTAGTTGTGTTACCCCTCAATCATTCAAGAAAAGTTAAGAGTCCATGAGTTTTGTGGGAAAACTTGGAAAGTTACTGATTTAGTTTTGAGCAAGCGATAATTTTTATGTTTAAACAATGTTACCTATATATTTCTGTAGGTAAGTTTGAAGGAACGTTAATAATTGAACTTGGCATCCAGTTAGATCTCCATTCTTTTAACGGCGAAGCCGACAGGCCTACTGGTTCCTTGCACCGAGCAACTTGCACTTGACACCTTTTTCACATTTATGTTTTTGGTAGGATTATAATTACAACTTATAACTTTTAAAATATTTGATGGATGTAAGTATTACGTTAATTCTTTGGGATTAAACCAATAATTCTAAATTAATAATTTAAGTAACACCCGATCTCCTTATTTTTTCTTGGTCATCGTCAGGTCCTCTCTAACCATTTGAGCTCAAACTCGACCCACCGAAACTGTTACCATTCAGATAATCAACTCAAATCAAACATAATCCAAGATCTTGGAAACACCTGATTTTTATAAGACATGGCTAAGATCACTTTCCTTGATAAAAGCTGGTATTATAATTATTGTAAATATATCTAGATTACAGGTACACGGTACGGCAGGTGCATGCAGCCTTCTCCTATAAAAACTACCTAAAAGCACAGAAAACTCAAACTTTGGTTTGTAGTATTTTGTACTGTAGCAGTGAGACAAAGTAATGAAATTACGAGAAACGACCTGTCGGTGCTTAATATGTATTTGTGAGTATTCAGTAAGTACATACTTTAATAAATCTTCGCTCCTACCCGGGTTATAATTATAAGAATTTTTATTTTCATAACCAAAACAAACCGAAAGCACACAGACTGAACTGAACCGTAACTGAACCAGCTTTCGAGTAAGCAAAGCACAGAGCATACAGTATGTGCTAACCAAATAATGACGGTTTATCTCCATATAGGTAGGTAGGTAGGTACCTATAATATACTGACTCGTACAACAATAAGTAGGTGTGTACAGTTGACTCGAGTAGTACGCATCGGCAACTCTCGCAACAATCAACAGTGCCCCGCGCCCGCGTGTGCGCACCGCACAGACTACAGGGCAGAGACGCAATTAGAAATTTTAGCGCCCCGGCAATACTGATGTTAGCGCTCTACAAAATCTGAAACGCCATTAGGAAAATTCAAAATTGTTTGTTTTCATTTAAAAGCTGTCAGAGGCCTCTGACAGCCTGAACAACTCTGACAATTATTAATGGTGGTCACTAACCACATACGACGAGAAGAATAATACAACATTTAAGTAGACAATGATACAATGCTTAGAAGAAAGAGTTTCAAGTGTCATAAAAGTGTAAGTATTTTATAACTCTATACACTATTAAATTATTATTATTATTATTGGATTAGCAGGCAGTATAATGCTGGTTAGCCTGTTTCTTCAAATTTCGTAAGTGGCTGTCTAATCTGTTCTTAAATTGGTTTATAGTTTCAGCATTCACAACTTGCTCAGGTAGGCCGTTCCACGGGTTGACTACCAGGTTGAATAGGAGATTAGCAGTAGGTAAGTGAGTGACTCGCTTCATATGAATACACACCATGGAAGTAAAGTACTTGCTGTATATACAGCAAGTACTTTACTTCCATGCACTTCATTGCACCCATATGGGTGCTAGTTTGAGCTTATAGGTAAACTGCTAGTAGCTTCCTGGCAGCGCCTGTCTACGGCTATACGGCCTACGATGTGTAACCGAATAGTTGGCCAGATAGTAAGAACTTTTGCTATAGTTCCGTGCACGATTGATTTCGGAAATAATGCCATTGAGTATAAGACAAACTAATGAGTCAGGTGACTAGTAACTTGCGCCCTAACCGGACCGGTGCTCTTACCTCGTGGCCCTGTACCACTGCCCTAGCATCGATACTGGTACAGGTCATTATCCTGAGCTTCTCCTGCGCTGAGAGCCCATACTACATGTAATAGTGGAGTGGCTGCGCCTGCGTCTGAGCAGTGGGTGTGTTCGTATTCCACGAAATTCTGTAACATGGAATATTTCATGATACAGTACATAGGTAAGAAAATATTCAGCTATAGTAATGGTAAAAGCAACATACGTACAAAGAGTAGAGTTATGGTATAGTACAATTTTATACTATTTTAACGATAGTCTCGTGTTGGTATATTCATCAAGTTGTAAAAGTTATGTAGTACATAATTTCAGGCGTAAAGACGCGGATAGAACGGAGCGCCACGAATGTCTGTCGTGCTCTACTCTACAGACAAAGAGAACATTCTGAAAATAAACTGATTGACGATCGCCAATACCATATTATTGATTCATAGATCAAACCACTTACCCGTGGCCATTATGTGATACATGTAGGCATGTAGATTATACGAAAATATGTGTGTTGATAGTTGCCTTTTATATCTCTGATAGTTTCCCGAAATATAAAGGGAAAGTTTTAGAAGTGTTCACCAACTCGCATACCATCCTAATTGATGTTTAGTTTAGAATAGGACGTTTTTTAGGGTAAAGGAGTGACTTGTTGAATTTAGACAACTTTTTATATACCTACGAAGAGTTCAATAGAGCAACCGACAGAAACCCTTAGCATTTAGTACAAACGTGAGGCAATTCCATCCATAGCCTTTTGAACGCTGTCAATTTCTATGGATGGTTCTGGTGGACCGAAACCAAACGCTAACAAGAAAAAAACTTACAGCTTCGATTTATCGAAGTGTTATTGTGGCGTACCCAACGATAAAAGGGTCGATGACTTTCCTTCCGAGGAATTAAATGCATTTATCAAAAATAGGCATGCTATTTCATAATTTAAGATAATATAAACGAAATTTAAACAAATGACTGTAATTTACAATACAACTATCGGCCGAAAAAGCGTCAAAAAAGTTATACCACATTTTAATTCCTACTTACACACATTGGCCCCTAAGTTTGGAGACCAGTTTGAAATTGAAATTAAAATCGAAATAGCTGGATAATGCAAATTTAAGATAGCTGATGGTTATCCAACTCCGAGGTCACGAAACCTTTAGGTGTCCAACCAGCTCTATCCGGTTTAAATTTAAATTAACCCATAATATCGGTAAAAACTAGTAAAGTCATTCAATGTTTATAGATTTGGTTTGAGGTATAAAATAAAATTTAATGTTGTTAGGTAGGAGCCGAAAATATTGTCAGAATTAATTGTCGGACTCAAGGCTGAGGAGGTCGACGTACTTGCTGCTTGCGCGTACGCAGAGGCAGTAAGTAACTCGAGAATTCGAGTCCACGGACTACAGTGACGTGAAGATTGGGTATCGATGTTTCTTTTCTGAGAGAAATGATTGCATATTTTTATGTAATTTCCATGTAAATTTATTTAAATAAAAAAATGATATAATTTACTACAATTTTAAGAATATTTTACTAACATACAAATCATTTGTGCAGTAATGATTTTTTAATTTAGCAAATTTTCTTACAATTGTAGCGTTTATTTCATATTAGAAGAATAAAAAGATGTCCTGGAAATTGTGCAACCTTACACAATCCTTGGATGAAGGTGAAGAATACTCTCCTATTCTAAATCTCATTGTTCTTGTTCCTTATAAGAAAGAGGCTTTCTTTTGTTAGTTTAGGGGCAGAGTGTCAGATTCTCACATATCAGTTTCGTATACCTATATATAGAAGAGAAGGTCAGACGTTTATACCACTCCGGTGGCCCGTTTGCTGGTCTCATCTCCTCTCTCTCAATATAAAAAATAAGATCATTGATACACACTTTACAAACGTTATATAGGCACTTTTTCGTACTTGGTGATTCCAATTTTTGCAATTCGTATTTCATAACTTTTTGGTGAAAATTGAAAACCGCAATGGGCACGGTGAAAGTGGTTCCTAGTAGTTAGTGTACTAATTAGAATTCTGAATTTGGTGTAGGTTGGTAGTGTTATTAAATGTTTAAAAGTTGGTTTTACAAGTTTTAAGTGCTTAATAATGGTAGAATAGTATCAAAATAATATAAAGAAAAATGGACACATGCCTACATTTATATTAGAAGTGTACTCGTATGTATCTCCAAACCATATATTCTGGCTATAGGTTCTATGCTGCAACTGAATGTTGTTTTGTCTAAATAAAGTTTTTGTATTTTTTGGATCGAATTAAGTTACGTAAGTAAGTGTAGCTTTCGTAAATCTATCGATATTATTGTAATTTATGTCACAGCCTTAGTTACAGCTATCGACTACCGCGCTACGCTGCTTGCGCCTGAGTTTATGTTATATGTTATGTGTAGATACTATGTACGATAATAATTGTCAGCAATCGTTTGTTTATTAGCGCATACTCATACGCTGCCTCGTTTCGCACTCGTTAATGATGATATTTAAAGAGCACAGTCTGTTCGCCCTAGTTGTAAAACTATTTTTAGCGTGTATCGAATTAACGCTTAATTAGATTTAGTCACTAGCTCAATATTATGTGCGTAATCAAACACAATCATATATTATAAATACGAATGTCTATACATATTTAGGCTTGGTTTAGGTTTACTTTTGAAACTGAATTTTCAGTATTCATTTTATAAAGTAAATTAGATACTCGTAGATAATGTAGATACCGTCCGTTCCTTGCAAGGCCGTTTGGAAGGGTTTAGTAAAACTCAATTTTTTTGGCTCCATAATAATGTTTTTGTTTCTTATGTTAAATAATGAAACAAAGTGTTACTTTACTTAGTTTGTTTTATTTGTCTACTATTTGGTTGTTATGGTGGCCTTCCATGGCTCACCCACCTTACTCGTATCTGGCTGGCGGTTAGGTATAAAATACCTACTATAATTTCAGATTTTACTGAAATAGAAAACGTTAAAAGGCATATTACGTAAAGATGTTGCTCTGATGCAACGAGCTATCAACTTTGTTTACCTAGGCTATTAGGCATGCTAAAATCCATTCGATCCGACACCGGTCGATCGCCCAGACAACCGGAATTAGACACTACTTTAGAAATCGCTGAAAACATTTTCCTCAATATCGAAAAAAGCGTAAGCTTGGCTTAATATTATTTAACTAGATTCATGGAACTAAACGAATGTGATCGGTTTTATTAGTTTTAATTTTAAATATTTAGTTTAATTTTATTTTCCCTTTTTTCCGTTTATAGTTTTAAGTTTAGTTTTAGTGTATTTTAAATATTACTTTCTAAGTTCGCTCTCATAGTGAGGGCTGACTCTAATAATACTTGAGCTTCCCTTTCCCTTTTCTTAGTGAACCTAACGAGGCTGACATGGTCTCCTTGTCGTGTACCAAAGCCTCTAAACTGAGATTTAAAAAAATAATAAAAAAATATTACTTTCCTGTTAGGGAAATAAAAATATTAATAAGAGTCTAAAAATACGGTTTGGTTTACTTCTACAATAATTTATTATATAAGTAATCGTTTGTTTAACAAATAAATTCTATGAAATAAAATACTTTATGGTGCCTATCCAACTGAATAAGTTGGAATAGAGCAGGCTCCGGAAAGCCTATTCGCGGGTTGGAATCCCACTCGCGGCAAAAATTTCACACTTTTTTAGATATAAATTTCCGTTTCGCAGGGCGTACCTATATGCTAAATATTATATTTCTTGAATAAAGTTACTTGGTAGTCTCAGGAATTTTTTTCATTGTAATGTACAGTTTTGAAGATTCCCACGCAGATTACTTCCCCCACACAATCTCGCGTGTTGGTGCCTGATCAGACGAAGTGTGGCTTCACCTCCCTTCTCCTTTCCATCCCATGAGAACTGCGATGCACTTTATACAGACATTCCATCAAAATTATCTACCTACTGCATTCCGTGAGGCAGAGATAAGCGGAGGGTAATCAATTTATGATTATCTATGTCAACGTATGATCACCACATAAAATATATTTCACTGAACTTAATTAAAAGGTAGGTGTATATAATTTTTTAATTTGTTAGTCTCAAGGGGTCTCAAACAAAAGGATCTTTGTATCGTCAAAACTATCAAAGTTCCGATAATTGAAAAGAGAATGATAGAGTATAGATTACCTGTATCGAACTTAGGTAATAAATTATTAATAATAAAACAAAGGTATAAATAAACTTGTTCCTATAATTTAAATATTGGTTAAAATTTATTAACTACTTACAATACGAATAAATTGGCTTCATAACTTCATTTAAAAAAATACAAACAATGTCCACGTTTCTAAAAGCTACAAATAAAGTTACGTACGTACGTACGTACATACCTCCTATTATTTCCATTTCAAAAGTAAGTTTTACTGTAGGTACATACATAATAATATACATGTTAGTATAAATAAATAATCTGTAAGGCACACACCACACCAAAAATAGAAGTTATTTCTCGGCAGCCGGCACATAATAAAACGCAGAGGATTTGCAGACGACAAAAAGGAAAGCGAGTAAGTACTGGCATGTGCTCAAATGCTTTTATTATGGCCGAGGGTTTTCTTTTTCATTACAATGAAAAATCATATAGGAACGCAACTACGCACCGGGTTTAAAAACTGGAATTCCATCGCGTTATTATGAGAAGTGCGTTCCCAGAAAATGAGCGCCAGGAATGCAGCTGCACAAACCGCGGCTTTAGGGATCCTTAGGCATTGGAAGGAACCACGGTGAAACTTAATTCTAACTAAGATGGTATACCTAAGTATTATACATAATATGAAGGGATAATTTTCGTGTTTCTCTGAATCTGAATTATAGCACTGTAGTGTCTCCACGCTGGGGATTCCAAGTGCCTATCCAAGGAGACCATCCTCCTTTTTTAGGTCACATAACAATAGATTTAAAGTAGTTGGACTTGTGAAGTTGACAAATAATTTTGTATGGGGACTGTGAACGTGTTAAAAGTGACGAAAACACTCGAGATCCTGCTTCAAATATTACTAGGGCTTTCGCCACTTTTTAAACTGTACCTACAAACTACATACTTATACCAATATCATTTTCTTAATATCAAGTGAAGGAAATGTCATTCAATAACCATTTAGTGATTTTTCACAAAATCTACGATTCATTAAAATGAACCGTAAAATAAAAACTAAAATAAAATTATGTATGGTTATTTTAATTAAAATGAGCCGTAGATAAATCGCTGTGCGTAATTATAATTAATTACTGAAAGGTTTCCGAATGACGTGCTACACTGATGCCCCGGAATGCGTCTCGTGACCGGTCAGCAAGTCTCGCTTCTCACGAATCCGCTCCCTTATTATTTTTATCTTTTATTTTACCTCTACTCACTACACTATCGAAATAACATCTCACGGTGGGATCAGAGGTTGAATGAGTCGGAACCTTGTCGGTTACTATGACAATTCAGCCCGTTCTACCACATTATGAGCAAGCCCACACACAGCATAAGTTATGTAACGATATAGAATCAATTACGACAAATACGGAAGATAGAATACGCGACTAAAAACTAATTCATGCGAATAATTCATTAGTGTAAATAGTGTACGCAGCTTTACATTGAATGCTTTTGGATCGCAAACAATCGAGTGTAGAACGCATCGGATACCTTTTCAAATATTTCTTTTTCTCATTTCACCGTATCCTTTCCTGGCTCAGTGCCACATGTTTTATTGATGGCCAGTTCATTGATATGGCTGGCTCGTTCAGCTCGCGGGTGAGTGGCCACTTATGTGGCCCATAAAAGGCTTAGCCTTGGCCATATGGGGAAGCCGCCATGCCGCGAATGCATTCATGCGTGCGCGCATATCAGATCGACGAATAACAAAACGAAGTGACTGCGGAATATGTTATTCGAGATTAACAATACAGAAAAACATTGTATATCTTTTATATAAGTACTAAATTGTAAATAAATTGCGCAACGATTACATTTCTGGGAAATGTGGACCAGAATATAGCCGCAGTGGAAGTTCTTTTTGTTTTGTATCGGTAATTATACTAGTAGCTTACATCTTCACTAAAAATACACCACTTAAATTCAATTAGAATTAGAACTTCAATTAGAATTAAAACTTCAGTCTTTTAGTATTTCGTATTTTGAGAGTGTACTCGTAGTCGATGATGGCGTTTCAATACATTTTCTATTATGAGAATATCTAGAATATCTCTATCTAGATTCTACATAAATAAATAAAGATCATGGTCACATAATATAGCCACAGCGCTATGTCGTACAAAACGTTGGTAAAAATGCTAGGAATACCTATAGAAGTTGTTAAGTGACACGCTCTACGAATGTTTAATATTGTGACTATTTTAAGTACATACATATATATGTCGAAGCCGCAGACGAGACAGGGCGTCAACACCAGAAATAGCGTGAATAGATCGTGCAGTTGTAAGGAAGGCCATTGAAAACCGTGGATGTGGACCCGGGTTACGAATAACAGCAAACTTTATCAGGAAAACCTGAACGTGTACCTCTCAACCCTTAAAAACATCAGCTGTTTCATACATTTCGGTCATGTAGGTATTGAGCTTTTGTATGGAACAGCTAATTTTTTTCGAGAAGTTTATTCTTTCTAAGTTTTGCACGAATTTTAATTGGTGTCAGTGCCTAGGCCCCTATTGTTTTTAAAGATCACCTCCCTAAAGAAAATCTTTGAAGAAAAACTATACTGCGTGTAACAAAATCAAAATAGCTGTTCCATACAAAAGATCGATACGAGTATATGAAACAGCTGTTTTTTTTAACGATTTCAACCTCATTGTTCAGTTATGGATACTGAACCCCTATCGGCTCTAAAGGGTTTTTGTTACACCAAAAAAATATTTTTTAATTTTTTAACTTACCTAAATGGACTTGTATCGGAGTAGCGATTTTAAAATGACTTGCAATCGTACCTATGTAGCGATAGAGGGTAAGGGCCAGGAATTGCTGCAGGAATTCGACTCTACCACTTTTCACATAGAAACATTAACATATTTAGTGTAATTATTTGTCCAAGTGTCTTTTTAACACGAGTGTTTGCTTGAGGTATAGTCGTCCTCACCGTTAAAGCCACAGACTACATACCACTTATTAGAGTTGTTAGAGTACATAGACAGACACTGTTTACTATAGTCTTTTTCACATAGGAAGGCACGTCGAACTTTTATAAAAACCAAAATAAAATACGGATTCTCAGTGATGATAGGCTTTTATAAAAGTTCGACGTGAAACGCCTTCCTATGTGAAATAGACTAAGAGATATAAGATATCGTCAAAGAAGAGATCTGTCCTCCGAGATACAGGAACTTCCTAGTTCGGTATAGGCGCTTATAGTAAGATAACTGGTTGCTCACTAATTTCATTAAGTTTAATGTAACGTATGCTTAAGTTCCTACTCCATTGTAATCTTACCGCACAAATAAACTATTTTTATTCTTATATGGGAGTCAAAACCATGAGAGAAGTCAGTTTTTTTACTACTTGGAATGTTGACTGGACCAAGATAAATATGTAGAGAAACATGAATGAGAAGAGAGAGTTAGAGTTCTCTTGTATTAAAAACAATTCGTAGACAATATTCGGGACCTTAAAATCCTGAATGCTCAGGACATTCAGAGGACCGTTGCGGGTACGTCAATAAACACAAAGCTGATAACCATCTATAATAAAGATGATGAATGAGAACACAGAGCTAGAGTTCTCTTGTATTAACTAGAAATAATCTATACGTAGAAATATTTGTTTTAATTTGTGCACTGTCTAATGCCCTACTTTAGGTCAATTTGCTGACAAGTGTCGCTGTACGTTTATACCTGGCGGCATCGTTTGGTGACCTCTGTTTTATATAGCATTTTTAAAGATTTATAATAAAATGTACTCTTCGAAAGTTCATGGCTTTCTGTTCTTTTTGATATAGGCGCCCCCTGCGCAACCATAGTGGTCCTTCGAGCCGGATGTATGACATACGTATATACGAGTAACTGGTATCCAGACCAGGCACAAGTAATTAAGTAAGCATGTTTTTATTTGGTCTGATGTAGGTAAACAGAATATACCTATTTAAAAAACTATGAACTATAAGTAATAATATACAGAGCAGACGACACAAACGGCGAGCATGCGTGAAACGACGAATGACTGAAGAGAAGCTTGCCAAGACAGCGATTCGTGGCGCTCCGTTCTCTCTGCCTATCCCGCAAGGGACATAGCGTGTAGGTATGTATGTATGAACTATAAGTGGGAGATCTAGTAAAGTGGACAAAAAGAAGCAAATGATCGTTGACCTCCGCTAGACAACATTTGGATACTTAAATTCCTGAATGTTATGTAATGTTTATGGGTAGAAGGGGACAGCTACGCTCATGGACCCAAAGCTGATAATCAAACGAATAAGGCATGTATGTGTGGTAGACTGTACATGCTCAAACCAAACACAAGGATGGAGCATGGAGTAATGGCTGGCTGACCCGTAGTGCCTCGCCTACACTAGACATTACAGTATATGTCGTGCACGTGTCGCTCAGCTGATAGAGCGAGACGCAAGAGAGGGGGAAGACTACCCTCCACTCTCCATTCCACCCGGCGGCGGGTAGTGAAGTCCTCAGTATTGCACGGATGCAATGTCGATGATATCTATGGAAATGCTATAGTAACCGGCGACCTGACCAGGAATATAAAAACTCTCGCGGTGTGGAATTAAGTATTTTTTTTCCATAACGAAATCCATAACAGTGATTATAAAACCACCAATGGCGTCCTATTGAAAGGGTTTTTATATTCGAATTGTTGTTTAGGTCAGGGAATAAGATTTATTTCGAATTGCCATGGCAAATGGACTTAATTTTTTTCGGAAATACCCAATTCGAATCCTACATAGACTGTCATAGCCATATTAACCTTACAGCGAAGCAACGGGTTTGCCAAGGGGTGGGTTATGTATTTGATTGACGAAATTTATAAAGGATTATTTTAGGTTACTTCTCGTTAAAATCGTAATCTGACTCGGTAATTAATTTCCCTGGCTCGAATTTCCACTCACATAATGCACAAGTAAATAAGTTGTATTGCAGAAGTCGAAGATCTCATTTCAAATCAATATTATATCTATATACGTATAAAAAACCTAAGTAAGCATCATTTATGCAGACTTGCATGTTTCGCTCACGATCTTGCTTCGTGAATGACTTCTTCCAATTGCAGCGCAACGTCAGATAATTGTCAGTACAAACTGTACCTCCTTACCTACCTACTTTTTAAAACAACATGCAAAAGTAATACCTTCATTCACATACCTAAAGACAAAACATGGGTTGGTCCATTCAAGAGACAAAAACATCACCAAAACACTGAACCGTGACTTCGCCAAAGCTGACAAAAAGTGTCAACCTTTTGTCGAGCTCCGTATTAGCATGTAACAATGTTATCGATATGTCGAGTCACCGTAGGGCGAGGGCACCGCCCTAGTGACGCACGTGTCTCGCGGCCAAGGCTGCGTCGTGAAAGCTCTGTATACGTACCGCCCACGATCGACTGTACACACACATACAAATCCAACAAGTCACACAACGATGAAGAAGCCTGAAGGTAAGCTTGTGTGCACAGCCTCTGCCCTGTTGCCAGGCTTTGAACCGCAATAAACACGCGCCGTGCGTCTGTGTGGCAGAATACGTACAATAAATACAGATTTTAAACGCTATGTGTTGGTTCCTCGGGCTCCATAACTTGTTTGGTGAACAAATTCTTAGAATCTCGCTAATGTCAGAGTGGTGTATTAGTTAGCTAGAATCCTATTGAGGATTCTTCCTTAAGTCAACGGGAGAATTGAGATGTTGTCCTGGAGCCACGAACTTTGTACACCTACGACTAGCTAAACCAATTAGCAGTCGTTCAGCATTGCATTCAATTCAAAGCAATTAACGGCCCCTCAATTTGGTATAGCTTCATCGCTATCGGATCGATTTGGATTGCGTTGCATTGCAACAGCAGTACACCCGGATATTATTAATAACCCTATCTATACAAACATGGAAACGGTATCATGTAGCTTATTGGACGACTCTTTTACGAAAATTATACTACTAGCTTACTCAGGTATTTTGAAGGAAACATCGTAAGGAAATGTGGCATGTGCAATATGTGCATGTCACCTCAGAGTGCCAGATTTGTACCAGAGTGCCAGACTTTGTGCCAGAGTGTCAGATTTGTGCCAGAGTGCCAGATTTGGGCCAGTGTTGTCTTCACAATGGTCCTGAATATCGTTATAAGTATGTTATGTAGTATAATAAGGATGCGAATATAAGAGAAGATGTACTACTTTAATAATACTTACCGACATAAAAACCACCTCAGTGCTTACGTATTTTTAATAATAATGAATTTTAAAAGTACATAAGACAATAAAACAGAAAGACATTATAACATTTTTTTCCCTGGCGGGATGTACTCTGGCTGCACTGTAAAATAAAATAAAGCTTTTTTAATTAGTGCTTATAAGCGAGCGAGGTTCCGCCAAAACAATGCGACTTTTACGTACACTAATTAAACAATCGCGTATATCATTTTGGATAATTAGTAATTAAGGCAAGTCTGAAAAAGTTTTTATGTATTTTTAGAGCTTCACAGCGATTCATTTTGAATGTTGCCTTACATGATACATCAGACGAAAACTTAATCATGTAACTTTACTTTATTAACCTCCGACTGATTGAGGTGTTTGTTTGTGTGTTTGTCTGTGGCATCATAACTTAAGAACGGGTGGTCCGATTTAGACCCGGTTTTTTTAATATAATAGAGAATTTTATCGAGAGTGTTCTTAGCTAGTCTGATAAAAATTAGACCAGTGGTTTCCAAGATCTTGGAGTATCTTTGATGAAAGATGGGATCTCTGGAACGGTAATAGCTGGATGGTTCGATTTTGAGCTCAAATAATCAGGTTCATGGTACGTTTCCGACATCTGAAACCTTGAGGATCTGATGATGACCAGGAAAAATTAAGTGAACTTCAATTTCGCAATATGAAACTTGAAGAATTGGAAGATTATCAGCCCGCCGAAACTATAATAGTTAGATGGGGTCTTCTCGAACTAAAGTGGTACATCCTGAGGCATTACAAGAAAAAAAATATTCGTTGTACCCAAACATGTAGGTAGATGTTTTAATACAAAAAGACACAGTAACTTTGTATGTATAATGGTTCTAAGAATAGAAAATGACTTCCAAGTTATGTACAGAATCAATGGTTTATATTCTTTAGGTATACATATTATGTATAGATTGTGTATAGTGTTGTCCCCGTATCGTCTCCATTTCGTCCCCGTTTCGTCCTGGGACGACGCCTGTGTCGCCAGTGACATTGGATATATTTTACACATTGTGATTGGACGTTTTGCGATCTTGACATTTTTCTAAAACAGCAATTTTGCGACTTCGACATTTTACGTCTTAGACATTTCGCGACTTGGACGTAATTTGGAGTCTTGACATTTCACGACTTTGACAATTCGCGATGTATCGGATGATTTTAAGTATAGTTTTATGTATGAATTCCTCGTAAATTACTATTATCCTTAGGTACTTATCTACTATTCTTTGCAATCATTTCCTTATTTCTTTTTATTTTATTTATTTATTTACACTTTATTGTATAACAATAGACTTAAAAAAACAATTAAAATGAGACATTGTACAAAGGGCGAACTTATTTCTAAAAGAGATTTCTTCCAGCAAAGTGAAAGATGCGTTATAATTTAAAGGTAGACAGACATAGTGTGTACGTCAAATAAAAATAAATACAATATATAAAGACAACTATAATAAATATGCATATATACACATATATACATTTATAAGTACAGATATGCAATAACTATAAAATAAATAATAAATATCTCTAAAAAATAAAATAAATAATATACATACATATTATACATATACATATATAGGTATAAATAAATATTAACAAACTAAGATGGATGACATAACAGGAATCAAAATTGAGAAAGGTAGTGTTCTTTTACTTGTTTTTTGAAAATGAGAATTGTTTCTTAACTAGCCACTACAAAACTTCAGATGGTAACAGCGAAATAGATATTCGTGTGTTACATCAACGTGCATTCCATTCCAACAACAAGAGCTTTTGAATCGCCTTCCACTAAAGCTTAAAACGCTGTTTTCAAGCTCGGAGCTTTAGCTATCATTAGAAAATGCAGTGTGTTGTGGCATCGGTAGGCTTCGTCTACTTTTACTTGAGCTACTGCGCCTCTTGCGACAGGCAATCTAGTGAGATAAAAAGGGGCTTTGGTCAAGAACTGGGGGGTCGTGAAAATTTTGTCGGTAGTGTGAGTAGGTACGGGTTACAGGCACGGTTTTAGATTTTAGATGTTTTTTTTGTTGTTAATTACTAAGACAAACAGCAGACTAATTGATGGTAATGACCATCTCTAATATAAATACAAGCAACTATTAAAGATAATATTGTTAACCTTTTTAAATTAACAGTGACTTCGCTTTGTAAAAAGTTTTATTCTATTGGTAGAATTCTTGATTCATCAATACGTTAAAAACCCAATTATAATTCAATTCAATTCTATTTTAACAAGACAGACGAACACGAAACAAGGGACGAAAACCTATGAAAAATAAAAGAAACCGTGATTTGTTTCTTTCTTTACTATACTTATTTACCTATACACAATTTTGGTTAAGAGAATAAGAATTTAGTTTACAATATTGATTATAACTCAGTAGTAATTCTGAGTCCAGAACTCCAAATCTAACTTTATGTGAATTGCTGTATGATCACATATTTCGGTTTTGAACAAGGGTGGCACTTTCCACGACTTTTCCTCCGAATCCAAGCCTGTGTGAGTGTAGGGTAGTGATAGGCCGTGCCCTTGTGGAGCAGATCTGGGTTACCAGGGCGACGGTGCATCCAGCCCTGCTGCCGCTCGGAGGAGCGCGGCCTGACCTATATTCCGACGAGGCATGCAAATAGGCTTGTTTATTTTCCTATAAAACTCGCTCTCTGTTTTGTTATGATCATCGCAGCAGTTAGTTTTACTGCACAGATTTTCCGGAGCATTTCCCTGAAACAAAGTGTAATAAGAACGAGCTGTTTCGCGTATTGGAGAAATATTTTAGATATTTTCTGAAATTA
The DNA here is from genome assembly GCA_947369225.1 of Hofmannophila pseudospretella. NCBI lineage: Eukaryota > Metazoa > Arthropoda > Insecta > Lepidoptera > Oecophoridae > Hofmannophila > Hofmannophila pseudospretella. The sequence continues at coordinate 5,269,906 of OX376323.1, read as the reverse complement.
ATGTGGAAAATAACTAGGCACTTATATCTCAATGGAATGTTGAATGAATGAATGTTATTTTGTATCAGAACCTAGGTCACCAAGTTGATCGGTGGGTGAGATGAGGGGGTTAGGAAATATCTTGACAGCATAGGGGCGGGCGTTCGTTCCTTCATGTTTATTTCAGTTGAAATAATCTAGATTTTAGCTACAACGAATCGGTCAATTCAAAAACAACCAACTAGTTACGGTCTCAAAAAATTATACAGAAATCGATAAACACATATATACGAAAATGTCCCTTCCTGCTATAAACATTATTCTTCCAAAATTGGTACATTTTGGAAGAATAATGTTTATAGCAGAAACATTATTCTTCCAAAATGTACCAACTATCAGCAAACATATACGTACTACTAACAAAAACGTATTACTTACTTACTTACTTACGAGTACTTGTTTATAAGTTGCCTAGCGTGTCAGTAGAAACTTACTCTGCCTAAATAATAATGACCTGGAGCCGCTCTCTTAGAAACCTCAATATTGAAATTGAAAACGTTTATTTAGCGCTGTAAACACCAGAATATAGAACACAATACAGAAGTATACAAAGTTTAATACATGCAGCACAGAACATCTGGTGTGGTACAGTGCCAAAAAGGTTACACCAGCTCAGCATAATGCTGAGGCAAGCCACAGCGCTGATTTTCAGCTGGCCCCTCAGTGACTAAATCAAAAGGGTATTAGAAATTCTATGAATTTCATAATAATTATGCATTTTTTTTGCAGTTTATTGTCAACATCGTTCATGTTTTTGCCTATTTCTGCCGCAAAGCAGCAATGCCTGCATTTCTGTGTTTAAGAGCGTACGGTCTGAGGGTAAGAGCGCCATCGTAATTACATGCACATTGAGGCACGGCATCTATGTCCTCAAGGTTAGTATAGAAAACCCTAATAGCATAACAATGAGGTGAGGTGACATCTAAGGGCGACGGTGACCATTTACCATCAAGTGGTCGTCTGCTCTTCAAAAAAATATTATCGTTCTAATAACCGAATTTTGCTCTATGTATTATGATGTCCCAGTACGAACATGCAGGAGGCTCTACTCCACCCCTCCCCCGAAAAGGGTGGACATTTTGTGGCCCGGGAGATGTCTACTTATGTGGAATGGAATATTATGTGTATGAAGACTTATCGATCATGTTATTAACATATATTTTTTTTATTATGTCATCATAATTTAGATACATCTAAAGAGACTGGCCCCCACAACACAGGGTATCCTAGTGTGAGAGCCCGGGAAATCTGAGAAAATGTCATGAATAATGAAATATATGGGAGATATTCTTTACTCGCAGCAAATATTTCAAACCAAACGAACTGAAAAGAAGAACTAGAGAAAGACATTTCTGTGAAAAAATGTCCACATTTTTCCACAATTAAATATTTTTATATTTCTCAGACAATTTTTACAGTGTGCTGTCGCAAAACAACCGCTCCAAAAACGCTTTTTGTTTGGGAATGTTGAAACGAAAGAGGCGTGCCAGCTAAGATAGAGTTTATTCTCTCTGTCTATACCGCAATTCGCAAGAAACGATAATAATAATGTATTTTTACCTTTAAATGAATTAGGATTTTTTGTTGATCCACCTACTCCCACTAACAATGTGGCGATGGCGTTCAAATGATGAGACTTATACTCATATGTATATCTATACAATATTATTCAAGTTATGAAAGACTTACCGGAGACATAAGACCTTTCGAAACGTATGACTTGCAAAATATTTAAAAAGTTCATAAGTAGCTAAATATCATTTCGACATTATAATAATATTTATAACTTTAATGTAGGATTTGACGATATTCATATTTTAGTTATCCACGTTGTACGGTGGAAGACACTGTGGAACCCTGTCGCAAAAAGTTTTTGTTATGATTCTTTAACATTCGTTTAAATGTGTCAAAAAAAATAATGCGACAAAGTACTAAAAGGATGATGTGTTGGCCACTGTATTTATATGGCTCGACACAGTTGTCCTTTGTTTTGTTTAGGTATAAGATTTTACAAATTCTTTCTCGCACTGAATAAATATCTAGATCTTAAAAGATTGACTGACATTAAGCCTAGTAATATGGAGCGAACAACAAAACATCGGATACGCTAATCCTTTGGCGACCGTCGCCGCGTCGCACGCGCACATTCGTCAACGCCAAAAGGATTACCAGCGTGGCGGTCTGTTCAGCTCCATGTCTGTAATATCAAAGTACCTACATAGTAGGTAGGTACTTTAGTAGGTAGTACATAAAAATGTGGTTTGAAAATGATTTACAAAATAATGAATCAAATTTACTACATGCTAGGAGATATTTTTTTAATACTTACAGAGGCAAGGCTGATCCCTGAGGAGTATAATACAAAAAGAAAACCTGCCAAATATCTGCTAGTTTTTTTTAATTTATTTCTTTGTGGGGCTGAACGCGCCCACGAATTAAAAGACAGCTCTTGGATATGGAGAGCAAGATTGTATTTGTCTGGACACCACACACCACCTATTTATAACATGTACTTAGTCGTAACTTCTTACTATTACGAGACTATCGTACATAATTTATTAGACAGGTGGAAGTTAGCGGTGATAAATTCTATAGGTCAAGTAGTCTTCACATGGATCATTTCATCTTAAAATGCAAGAATAGCTGGCTTGGCACTCACGTTGTCTAGACCGAGGCGACCAACTGAGTGCGGCAGCCGGTGCAACAATAGTGCAATTAATTGAAGTCACTCGGGTCTAGAGTATATGATCCGTGCACGGGTTGTGCGGGTAACCTACGCAACTAACGTGACATTTCCGCGGGTAAGGCTACTCACACACTAGTCACACTAGCACTTACATAAAATGACAAAATGTACAGTAGACCATGGCCCAAGAAGACTGATCATTCTTCACAGGCATATCGACTACGGTTTGCATGACGTTTCCCGCACAAGGGTACGTCATCAACCACCTGAGTGGTACCATGAAAGGATACCAGACAATAGGACATAAAACGTAAAGCTTTGCGTAGATGGAGCCACTAGCACACTCCGTAAACAGAAAAGCAAAACGAAACGTAATTTTTGAAGATATCACAATTTTCTCGTTATTAGGGTTAATTTAATTTCACAAAACTATAGTAAAATTGTGATGCTATCACGACATCATGTAGCCATTTTTAAAATAGCAGACCTAAAAAATCTGTTAAGACAGCATGGCGCGAGTCTGAAAGGTAAAAAAAAATTTGGTGGAAAAAACGAATCTACATGTTGATTGGCTACGTACCATTGTACTAGTGGCGCCTCTAGTGGTAAAACATTGCAGGAGTATCTCCTATTACACAAAGTTTACCATAAGAATATATTACATGATTAAAAATTATGTTCATGCATTTGCACATTGATATATTGTATTAATTTTTTTTTATTGCAAGCTAAGTAAAAATATAATTTGTAACAGTGAATGTGCAATTTGGTAAAAATGGCAACCCCAGTGACGTATCCTTCTGCGGGAAACGTCATGCAATTCGTAGTCGATATGGCTTTCTTCTTGTGCCATGCAGTAGAGAACACATTAAGCCTAGGACAATGTGCCCTTTAGCAACCCCAGTGACGTATCCTTCTGCGGGAAACGTCATGCAATTCGTAGTCGATATGACTTTCTTCTTGTGCCATGCAGTAGAGAACACATTAAGCCTAGGACAATATGCCCTTTAGCAACCCCAGTGACGTATCCTTCTGCGGGAAACGTCATGCAATTCGTAGTCGATATGACTTTCTTCTTGTGCCATGCAGTAGAGAACACATTAAGCCTAGGACAATATGCCCTTTAGCAATCCCAGTGACGTATCCTTCTGCGGGAAACGTCATGCAATCCGTAGTCGATATGACTTTCTTCTTGTGCCATGCAGTAGAGAACACATTAGGCCTAGGACAATATGCCCTTTAGTACTTTGTCGCTTTAACGTAATTGACACATTCATACGAATATCAAGGAATCGTAACAAAAACTTATAGCGACTTATAGCTTGTTGTATCTTCCACTGTACTCCTACTCATATAAACCCACGAGGTTTTCGAGGATGGATCTTGTTTTCGTTATTCGTACTGAAATCATTTTATCCAATATAGAATGGAAGAAAAAAAGGATTTTTACCGTCTGGCCTCACATTGAGAGAAAATTACCAAAGTACCTACTCTATTTTTTACTTATTGTTCGAGACAATACAATTTTACCTTTACATAGGTCTGTAACAAATCATACCTAGGATACCTATAGGTACTTACGGATAGGTAACAAGATTGGATCTACCCGTATGTGTTTGTCTTAGACTTAGATTACTTTGTCTGATCTTATGTGCGGTCTAGAGGTAATTTATATATGTCTACTGAAGGATGATTACAATTGTGATCTTCTTCTTTTTAGTCGTATTCCTCATTGAACAGGGTCGTGAGCTTTCTATGGAAATAACCACATAGTACATCTTTCTTGGCAGGTTTAATGTGGTTTGCCATTCCATTCCCCATTTCACACACTAGTTATCCTAGTGTGCAGGTTTCCTCACGATGTTTTCCTTTACCTTTCGAGCAGTCGGTATATGTATATTTTCGCATGCATGGTTTCGAACCCGGATCTGCCGCACGGGACCAACAACAAAATAAAACCTGCCCACTATGCTATACTAGACTTTAGTTTATTAGGTACTACTGGTATACTGTTTGCCGTAACATGCTAAGGAAGATTACCAATCTTCCTTAGCATGTTACGGCAAACAGTATAGTAGTTCAATTTTATGCTGTTGATCTTTACGTAGGTAAATTGCAGAACATAGTATAATGCTGCAGTTGTGAAATGGAAAAGCTTCTGTTAGTTATGTGATAAACCTATGTTTAGCGATTTTACTGCGTTGGTAAAGGTAAAGTTGAACAATGATTACACTATATTATTTAAAGCCTCATAAAATGTTTACAGTTGTATCTAAATTTTTCGAAATAAACTTGTGAAAAGGTCTTTTTATTAGGAAATTGAACGTGTTAATAGTACATTATAAGGAAATAGGAAATCTGCCAGTTCTTATTGGAGATTTTTGAAAGGTCGAGTCAAAGGAGACCCTTGTCTAAGTACTACACATATCGGCCTACAATCGAGATTTCGGTATATTCTCCTTCTATCAACAATAGCTATCATAACTAATTTAGGAATTATTCCAGCAGCTCCTGTACTGAAGAACTAGAAATGCCCTTCTATAAATACAGACAGAGCAATAAACACTCTGTTTTATTTTAGCAGAAGATTATTAAATGCGTATTCGTTTTAGTCGCACTGTGAATTCTCGGGCGTCTGATGTTCGCAATTAAAATAACTAGTAATGAGGGGCGCAGGCGCATTGCTGGCCGTGGTCGCCACGCTGTGTCATGTTGATGTACGATCTAGTAGTCGAAACCAGGAACGAATATACAGGATTTTACCCAAGAATTTCGACAACATGACGTTTGAGTATTTTACCGCAAATCATATTAATCTTGGATTAAAGAAAAAATTAGTCTACCTATCATCATCCATCATTCATCATCCTTATTTCATTTTCATTTTCGTAATCATACCTAATATGACATTTAGTATTTTCTTTGTTTTAAAGAAACAATTGATGATGGGTTTTGATCAGGTCTGATCAAAATTGGCCCAGTGGTTAGTTCTTCGATATTTTTTCCATATTCGATGTTTTTTTCTATAAACGCAACGACATGTTAAGTCAAAAATGTATCATTGAATGACTACGGTGTGCTACGGTACGGTGTAGGCACCCAGATCTATATCAAGCATCATGTAGGTAATCGCAATGCGCACGCGAACAAAGTAAGTTTGTTCCTAATGAGCTGGCATCGCTTTGAACACGCTTTGAACTCAATCCTATTCCAACGCGAACAATGTTGCTTTGTTGTTCTGGGAAAAATAAATCTTCGCACGGTGCCGCGACGCCGTGTTTACTATGAAAACCGGCGGCTCGTATTTCTTTCGCTACAACTGCGCCAGTCAGTACCAGAGCTCTTGCTTTCATTATAGGGGCATATAGGTGGTACACATAAATTTAAAAAAAATTTAAAAAAATTGAGAGGGACTGTAGTAAAAAAAAAGCTTGAAGCTCTTTGTCGTGTGGTCAGTGGCTAACATTATTGTTAGAATTGTACTGTTCAGGCCTCATACCCAGAGGCATCTGAATTCTAACATGGCCTATTTAAAAAAAAAAACCAAAAAGTAGAGTATCAATAATCAGAGCACGCCGTTACCCAAATACTACATTCTACCTTAATTGCATAAGTTTTACGTACAGTTTTGTATGTGCTGCAAAATCAGATTCAAGCAACCGCTTTTGGTCCTTGCTCAGAACAATAACTATGAGTATATCTACTTTAAAAGTAAAATAAAATATGACATAACCCCCCTTTACGAAACCTGAATTAGGCCCTGGATACAACTGGCGCAGGTTCTGCAGTATTATTATTACAGTTATCACATAGCGTGTTGCAGTTACAGGTTCAACAAGATTCAAATGTCAAATGAGAATGTTATCAAATAAAAATCCAGTTGTTTTCGCGTGGATTACAACGTGGATGAAAACTTAGGCATGAACAGCCCAATATTTTGAGATAACATCGTTTGATGAACGATTGGACGAAACTATACTCGTACGATGCAATATTATAGAGAGAGTATTAAACTACAAATAAAAATATGTACATACATCCTACTTATTAACGCATTGTATGTGATATATTTAGGTACCACAGTATATAAAACAAAGTTCTCCGGCGCGTCCGTCTGTTTGTTTGTGAAGGCTAAGCTCAGGAAAGGGCTGAACGGACTTTGGTTCGGTTTTCACTGACGTGTATAGATTGATTCCCGGGGATAATTCTGACCATGCGAAGCTGGAATGGTTGCTAGTAAGTAACAGAAAAATGCAATAAAACGTCGAAGGTGGTTCTTTCTTGATGGATATTTCCGTGACGGTTTGTAGGGGGACTAAGGATCTTTATAATATAAATATAAAATATAAAAATCCTTTTATTGTCCTTATCTAAAAATTAAAATAAAGTCATGTAAAGTAATGTCACATTTTTAAACATTCAATCAATAATATCTATAAATACAATTATATACATTTAAGAACATAAGGACCCCGTCTGGGTGAAGGTCTCCTCCAGTTTACGCCAATCGTCTGTTTTGTGCTGTTTTTATCCAGTCATGTCCTGCTATTTCTACGATGTCATCTGTCCATCTCTTTCTTAGTCTGCCTACTTTTCGTTTACTTTTTTGAGGACCTTGCCATTTAGTGACAGGGACAAGGATCTTTAAGTTTGACGAATTGTTTAAGATAATTAAGGTAGGATTGCGCCCGTCCCATAAGGAGGGGACAACCTACCTTATAGACAATGCTAACTATAACACCACTGTGTGTACAACGTACAAATAATATAATAATAACGATTCAAAGACTACAGCCACGAGCCAGACAATAATAATGATAGCAATTTATTCCGTGAATAAAATAGACACTAGACGGCGATGCGTAGGCTTTGGCTGAAATAGCTCGCCCAGACTGAGCTGAGCTGAAAAACTGCGACGGAAGCGTATTTATTATCAACTATTTTTATCTTTAAAAAAATGTGTGCGTTGTGTGTTGTGATGAGTATATAGTATATCAGTCGTACTCTGTGGTTGTGGTAAGTATGTTCTAAAAATAAAGTAACGAATAAATATTTCGGCACAATTTTGATAGTAACTTTTTCGATCAGTACTCTTCAGTTGTATTCATGACGTAAAATCGTAAAATAAAATTTTCTGGCCTTGTTTCTTCTCGTATTATGTACCTTTTCATTATTTTTATAGCTAAACTTTAAACTAAGTTTTAAATATAAAACACTGTAAATTCTGCAACATAGCAATAAACATGATTTCAATAGGGCATTCCATACCATTTCATGATGACATAATAAATCGTTACTTTAAGATTTTAGTTCAGACAATCAATGAAATGGATTTATATTTGACCTGCAAAATAAAACTCACATTACGTCTGTTTAGCTAGCAACGGATAGAAATAGTACAAATGGCACAAGTGCCACAAAACTAGATTTAGACTAGGCATACTAGTATTTGGCCTGTTGCATCGTGTTATTTTGTTGCAAAATACAAATTATTCTAACTAGACCGGTTGCGGGGTTTTATGGCGGTCGATTCACAATAATATACCTATAACTCTAATTAAGAAACCACTGACTTACTTTTGTGGATATCCACTTACTTTTCCTGATCATCATCAATCATTCAAAGTTCTGGCACATGATTGCACCATGAACCTAAACATTTGAGCTCAAACTCGAACCACCTACATACCATTCCAAAGATCCTATCTGACATCAAAGACACTGCAAGATCTTGGAAACTCCTAGTCCGATTCTCGACGAAATCCTCTGTTAAATAAAAATAATCCGCGTCCAATTGGATCAAAGGTTTATGAGATATGATGGCACAGACAAACTGAAACGAGTCAACGTTTACTTATTTTCGGTTCGTGGACAATAAAATGACCCTCAATAAAAGTAGTTCATATCTGTTTAAAAAGCAGCCTAGGAGTGTATAATTTTAGAGCATACAGTATAAATAAATATATACTAATAAAATAGACTAATAAATTAAATGACTGCATAAGGAGTTGCGAGCACGGTCCGAAAGTGATCGTGCAGGTTAAGCGACTTTGGAGCGGTCGGTACCTGGATGGGTATTTCATCTACCCTATGCTAGTGGCATATTTCATCTAAGCTCCTCCGTGCCTCAGAGAGCATGTTAAGCAGTATTCGGTCCCGGTTGTTGTCGTTCGACAGCAGTCGTTAAGCCATGTAAGATGCCTACAGGCGGCCTGAACAACTCTGATAAATAGGTTGGCCACTAACCATACGATAAGCAAGCAAGCAACTGCATAAGGTGATGCGTGGGTAGGCAGACGTTTGTTGAGGACTAGGTATTAGTCGCCGAGTCAACAAACTGCACTGAATGCAAAGCAATCAGTGTCTTGTCTATACATCGTCACCTATTTATTGAACTCTTATATATACCTACCGTTGAATAAAATTATAATAACGAACTATTTTATAAAATACTTATTTATTATTTTATTGTATAAGGGGAACAGACGAGTAGACGGGCCCCCTGATAGTAAGTGGTTACCGTCGCCCATAGACAACTCACCTGGCCTATGAATTTATTAGAGGTTTTTCTATGCGCTGCTAACCCTGAAGACTTGGATGGAGTGCCTCATGTGCCGGTGATGTGATAACGCTGGTTCTCTTACCATATTGGTGAAAAGGTGGTAACTCCGCTCCTTTCCTCTGTACCTACAGAATCATACAACCTTCAAAATAAAAAGCTTACATACAAACAAATCCAACAAAATTATATAGAGCTGTCCGTAAGTAATAAATCGTGTTAGACTAAACAATTTTGGCCAGTGCCCTGCCCGTAGGTATAGCCGAGCTGGCCGGTGGACCGGGGACGTGCGCGGGCGCACCTGCGAGTTACGGTCCGCCGCGCTGCCGCTGCGACGCCGACACCACTCGTCGCGCCTCATGTCACGGTTACATTACGTCACTGCTAACTATTCATATCATAATTTTCGAATAGAGTGATGGCGAACTACATGTATTATTATTGTATGTATGTATTATTTTCCAGCATTTGAAAAAGGTCAAAATTATTTTAACGCCAAATAAGTACTTACTTAAACTAAGAAATGAAATCCGATTTCAAAAATATAAACAAAAGGGTTACCACAACAATAAAATAAATTATCAATACCTAGTAGTTTGTTGACAACCATTTTTTTTTCGTATCTATTAAATAAGTAAAACAAAGCCGAACAACAATTGAATTGAACTTTACGTAAGAAATTTACGTAAAGTTCAATTCAATATTTAAAAAATAATTATGAAATAAAAATGGTACTAAAATATTGAGGCAGAAGTTCGTAAAATTTGAATCTTTTATACAAGACATTTGTTATTGGGATAAAAGTTTGTATATGTCTAATCACTTGAAGATGGTTTACAAGAGGTGACACCACAGTGGTGGAATGAATGTGTTAAACATATAATAAAGGAAGAAGACAAAATGTGTACACTGGACCACCTAATTGATACAGTAACAGATTAATTTATAATAAATGTTACTGATTCTGACTCATCAATAAGTTCATGTGAATCATCTAATAGTGAATAAATTACAAATACAATATATTTCGTTTATTTAGAATAGAATAGAAAACGTTTATTTGCTGTCTATTTTTGTACTGTCCCATATTTTTCTGTTGAAATAAAGTCAATGCTAAAACAAGAGACATTGATTAGGTATTAATATTTATTAAGCCTTTCTATAATAATACAAATACCATACTTGCTACCATTGGACCTCAATTTACTAATAAAATTATATCGAATAATTTTAAGAAAATGTTTTACACCCCTGAAATGTCACTTTGACAATGACATTTGTTTGTTTACATTTTTGATCTCAGATTTCATTTCTAAGTTTAGAGGACATTTTTAAAACGTCATAGGTACCACCGCTTTGTAAGAATCGACAGCGACAGAATAGTATGAAAAATAAAAGTAGGTAGGTACAGCCAGATTTTGAGGAGCAGAATTTAAACAATGGAACTTTCCATATATCGATGTCAAATTACAAGACTTTTCTATACGATTTCAGTAAAGATTGCCATTATTTAAATTCTACTCTACAAAATGAAATTGTATCTCTTCCGAATTATTTTTCTATTGTATTTTTATTTTTTTATTTCATTTATTTAGGTATGCCAACAGCACATATATTATACATTTCAAATAATCTTAATAAAATGGTACTTTTACTGATTTAGGTGCCAATTAAAGGCGTACACAACATTCACTAAAACATCGGGTAATTACTTATAACGTTACAGCATAGGTCTAGTTACCTTACCTTACCTTATGTTATAACAATGACAACTAACAACAACTAAAACAATTACTTTTAAAAACATAAAAAAGAATACTGAAAAAAGATAACGGTAACAACTACGTATTATTTATAATTTTATATTTTTTTATAATGTAAGTAATGAAGTAAGTAATGAAACAATGACTTATTTATTACATGTATTATGAATAAATTATGATACAACTGTAGTTTGATATTTACTATGACCGTTGACTATGACGCTGGTTCAAATTCAAAGTAAGAAAAAATATATAAATCTATCCTATCACATAAATCGACCTCGTTGATGTCTTTTGCATGCGGCTGAGCGCAGCGAATCGATCGATGGCCCTTACCAAAGAGTTCAACGCGTCGATTTCGCGGAAAATTACTGCGTTGTAAAAAAACTTTTTTTAACGAAGTAAAGAAGAATTACAAGAAAACTCAGTTTTTAGGGCATCAAATGGGTAAATTAAATCTAAAAATCTTCTCGTAAAGTTGGAAGAGAAACTGCAATTTCATTTGAGGTAGTTACCTATTTAGGTAAGCGTGAAAACAATTAAATGACATAATCCTGAATCAGGGTTCTTGTAGTTGAGGGGGGAGAGGGAGGAGGGGTTATTCTTGCTGAACTTCCTAGTTGGGTTCCATCCTAACTAATCAATATTTAGTGTCAATTAACCCAAATCAGTAAAATGAAACACTATGACGGGGTATTAAGTAGTTTTCCCCGAAAATAGTTACGCACTTACTCACGCACAATTGGCGCCGAAGTAGTTAATAATCATAGAAGTAAAACCATTGTATGAACAAAGATGTAGGCAATTGTCGGGGTATTTGTCCTCAAGGACCGATCCATTTCTAAAGAGGGCTTATCCCGAACACCGTTTCTTGGACACAATGGTGGGCCGGATCACACCGGGAGTTGGACCTGTGTTTTCTGTTTATGATAGTTCCAGATAAATTGGTGATACGAGTATGTTGATGGGTATGATTCTAAAGAGCACTGAGTATACTCATACTAATACCATTTATTGCTTTTCATGTGTAACAAATTGGTCTTAAAAATATATATTATATGTTCATACCCTGAGTAGGGAACCGCAATATAAAATAAGAAATTATAATAAATTATCTTAAGATAAATACAAATTCTAATATAATTGGAAGACTTTTCGAATTTCATTGGAAACAAATACAAAAAGTTTTTATTTTTCAAAAAGGTAAGGGAGAATGGGAAGGCTATGGCAAACCACCCAATTAAATGTGCCAAGAGAGTCGTTCTGTGATTAATTCCATAGAATTCGCGACCCTCAGCAATGAGGAATACGACTTAGAAGACATACCCAATGACAAAGGGTTATTTCCACACTAGAAATATCATAGAGTAACTTTCTTTTTTAATAATGTTGAACAAGTAAAGTCTGAACAATATTTGCACTTGTAAGCAACAATGATTAAGTTGTCTCAGCTGTAAGCACCGTGATGTCTCTCTAAAATTCAACATCGATTTGCTTGTACAAAATTTCGGAATGTGTCCTATTCCTGTGGAAACCATTGGTTGTATATTTATTTCCAGCGACCATACTCATAAGAGAATATTAATTGCTTTTTGTGGTCGTTTGTGACTAAGAAACCACAGTTCGGCCGACTCTTTAACTATGACTCATTTTATGCTATACTGGACAATATCCATCTCTACGTTTCTCATCTCAAAGAGTCTCCTATAATTTTAAAGACTATTCGTAAATAACTCTGGAATGAATCGAATGCATAATTTATTGGTTTCACTCGTAGAGTTACCTTCTAATCTTACCCCCTAACTTTAATGATGGATACAACATGTAAGTACAGGATCTGATATAATTTAAAAGAATTGTGTGGATTTATTGCCCTTGAAACTGCGAAATATTTATTTTATTGTGTATTTTTTAGATATGATAGAGTCGACAAAAAGAGTGAGTTCTAAGAATAGAGGAGTATATTTGAGATAAAAAAGTATGAATTTGGTAAAAGACTGGTGCTGTTGATGAATAAACATTAAGAACGTTGAAACACACTCAATAAGTTTCATGTATTTGTGCAGACAGACAGGGCTATTCATACATAAGTTATGAAAGTAGTAAACATGAAGCGAAGTAACTGTGATGTCAATGATACTCGTACACACGCGGAACCGGTTCTAGAACCTTTCCATAGGAGAGAACATGCATGATTGGGAAATCCCAGATACTCTTACTCTACTCATAGCATATTCAGAAAGCAGAAATCCCACTCTACAAATAAAAATGTCAATTGAATGAGTACTACGTAATGTAAAGTAAAACATAATCACGAAAGTGGGCTTTCTTTTCGTATTGTCCGAAATCGATGTAGAGACGCATCTCTACATAACATAATCCTTTAAATTACTGACAACTTTCATTCGGAATTGTCATTGCATCATCAGAATCGACAGCGGCGCCTGGCTGCCGGACGAGCTGCGCCCAAGATTCGGTGGCAACGATCACACAGGAATTCACATCGCCTCGAGAAGTGTCCGGTTTCAGTCTGGCACGACGAGCTCATATTGCGTTTAGTATTTATTTATGTATCGGTCGTCGGGCGCAGGTTCTATCGGCGCCGCGGGTGCCGCGGAGGGGGAGGGGCAGGCCCAGGGGGGCATACTTACTACGTGATTAATCCGCCCCCCGCGCCCCGGCCGGGCCGGGCGCCGTACTCGCGCCGGGTTTCCTCGTCCCCGCGCCTCACGGCCCTCGGCCACTCACTACGCACGCACGGCCCCGTCCGTCGTAGTGCCGCCGCCGCCAGTCGCGCTGCGACCCGCGCCGACGTCGCACTTCGTTCGTGTCCGTCGATCTCGACGATCCATGATATCATTCATGCTAATCTCCGCCCGTCGACTCTCCCGAGTGACCCGCACCCGACCGCAGTGAAAACGGCGCCGTTCCGCGAGTGCCGAATGTTCGTGATCGTCACGCCCGTGTACTTTTCCATCGGAGCTTTCGAAACCAGTTCGGAGTGACCGACGGCAGCGCACCTCGGATGAGATCTCCGACCGGCGAGAGCTGTGGTGACCTGCGGCCTGCGATGCTGCGCCCGTGACCGTCTCTCTGCAGTGCCACGAAACGTAAGGATCTGTTCGTTTCGTTCATTGGGGCTCGCGTGCACGGGCCTTCCTATTTGCATGGCGCATACGAGTGGATTTTATTTTCGTCTGGGCGGCGGTGTGTGCGTGCGGCGCTGCTGTGTGTGCCCGCGCGCGCTAGTGTGTGCGGCGCGGATGTGTGCGTGCGTTCCGCGTCCGCCGAGACTCGAGCCGGCTACTCCCTTCTGCTCGCTTTATTTAGGTTGTTTCTGAGCGTGCTCCATCCACCGCTCCGCTCCTCCACTTCGCTTGCTCCGCCTGCCAGAGGCGCGGCGCCGCCGGCACTCGGTCGCTACCTGTGTTGTTGTGTCGCTCTACCTACACAAACAGACCTGTCAAATGCTCTAAGACCTTCAGCGTTTCAAAGCCACTTATGGGGGGGAGTTTACTATTCAAACTTATAACAATATTGAGTGCCTACACACAACAGGTACAATATGGTACCTGATATAATCGACCTTGAGATACAGAGAGTCTTTTATTTATCAATTTAAAATAAAAGGTAGTTTCGATGTTTGATATCTTACGCAACGTACGAGTTGTTTTACGAGATGTATAGCGCGTAAAAATACGCCTCGTAAACCACGTTGAAAGAGGCGGGTGGATCCATAGGAAGATGATGCCATTGATGGTAGTCAACTAATTTATTTGATGGTAGACTTTTGTTGTAGATATTTCGTCTATTTATAAAGCTTGCTACTAATAATTACAGATGTAAAGCTAATGATCTGATAAATCCCAGTATTAGATGTAAACAAGAGCATTAAACTAATGTAGGTTCATCGGTAGGTGTGTAGCTACAATATAATCATATTAACGTTATCTACCCTAACTTCGACGCTACATTACACCATAGGTCACAAAAGGTGAAACCGAAATAAGACTAAAGGAGAACCTAATCGTCATAGAGTTATAAATGTTATAATAATGAGATCGATGTCTGTCTTTTTAAACTCAACAGAAATTCTTATTATGTACAGAATCCTTAGGGTCAAATAAACGCGAAGTTAGTATTTCAGCCAGAACGGAAAAAGAAATATAGACCCGTGACTATACAAAACTGTGACGTACGCTATAGTACAAAATGTAGAGTTTCATAATAATTCAGCAGAACCATTTTGTACAAGGAGAGCAGACGAACTAGCGGGCCACTGATGGTAAGTGGTACCGTCACCCATAGACACCTCACAATATTGTTTTCGATGCGCTGATAACCTTGATGAGAACTTACATGGAGTGCTTCATGTGCCGGTAATTATGCCGGCTCTTTTACCCTTCCAAACCGTAACACAGCAATGCAAGAATTGCTGCTTTGCGACAGAAGGGTTGTATCACCCCAGGCTGACTCTGCACAGAGTCATACCACCTTCCTTTTCCTCGAAATTCAGAAACGCAACTTACTGTACTTTTATTACGGAAAACAAACTGTATTATAAACTGGCCCTTATCGCTATTACAATGCTCTTTATTCAATTGTTACTGAGAGCTATAATTAGCCTGAAAATAAGTAGGAAAAGTACGCAACGTAGTAGACGCAGGCGCAGGTCGCACTGATAAACTGTGACCCGTTGTCTGCTGTACTAGAGTTGCTACAACCACTTATCACAATCTAAGAAAGTAGGTCTTGCTTATATTTATAGTGGAATGACGCTAAATAAAAGCTTGTAAAAAGAACGAGCATGCGTGAAAAGACAATAAGATAGACGTCAAAGAGGAAGTGGAAGATGCGGTTCAACCGTTCTATGCAGAGATTAGTGGTGCTACTGTACCTTTGCCTACCGCGCTAAGATATGTATCATAAGAGGGACCCACGGCAAAGTATTATCCTCTGGAGATCCCGGAACCCTCCGACATGCATGAGGTCGGCCATCGATGGGGTTTTAGTGGGTAAAAATCCAAAATAACCCGGCGTCTCCCCTAGGAGACCGGGTCTCTTATAAAGATTTCCCCGCGTTAGCATAAAAAGCTAGCTGGACAACACGGTCGACGTACTTGCTATTAGAAAGAAAACCAATAAAATAGTCAGAACATTACATGGGATTTCCAAAAACAATTTACATAAGAAATCTACTATCATAAAATCTGATTTTGACCTTTGAAATCCTCCAACATCAACCAATTGTTTAAAAAGCAAGAAGAAAGAATCTTTGTTGTGTATGCTGTAGCTGTTTACGATATTCTTTATGACTTTCAATAGGTTAAGTCGGGTTAAACCATAAAACATTCTGTTGCCTTTTTATATAAAGCCGTGGTTTTAACAGGAATTTAATGTAACCTACTATTATAAAACGCATCCATTTTTAACATGTCCTGTTATTAAATTTTCGCTTGCTTCAGATAAGTATTTATATTTTCCGGTGTACCTACTGGTTAACTTATAGTACATACATCCAACACATTCAGGTTCATACTTATGTACTCGTATGTCAATGTATAATATTAACTGCATTTTGTATAAAACAGAATGGTACATATCTGACGAGGAAACACGACAAATTGCGGTTATGATAAACATATTATTGGGTGGATTTAGTGCTCATTTAGCCTTTAACATCCAATGCAATTTCAATTAATAAAAGATGGAAAGAACATTCATTAATCTTCATGATTTGTTAAATTTGTTTTATATTAAAATTACAAATACTATTATAGTAACATCAATAAAAAAACATTAATCAAAAGTTCCCTAATAAACCTGCCCTTTCAGATATTGAGCGTACTACAGTATAGAAAAAATATTTCATCATACTTCTCGTATGTAGTCTTCTATTCTAAACATAATACTAAAATAATATCGTCACTATCAATTAACAAAACATAAACACAGGAATTTTTAGAATTTAATTATCAAATTAAAATTTTAATTTTAATTGAAATTCTTAAAATTCTCGTCATTATAAATTTTAATTAATTTGTTAACCCTACTGACTTTATTTTAGTATCAACCTAAGAATAGAAGATTTCATAATATAAAGTATAACGAAATATTTGTCATATTAGTAGATAAATATATCTTTATGAAGCACTATCATTTACTATATATAGGCAAAACACCATCCAATTACTTATAGTCCCAAGTTAGGCGTTATTATACCTAGGCACGTGGGTAGACGATGCCTAGATTCGTCTAGATTAGGCATTTGTGTATTGATCGCTGTCGGCTAAGTATAGCCAGCTATGGCTCTACACCGGTCGACCGTGATAGGGAGAGAAATCTAATTCTCGTGAAAAGATTTAATAAGCAATGAATTAATAATACATACAATCGTGCTAAGTTATATCTGAATTAAGAAAAATCTACCACTACGAAGCAAACCGTAATTCTTATATCGAAATGAATTCTTCACATTTTGCACCAATAAGGCCGTTACTAAAGTAAGTTACTCTATTATACCATGAAGAAAAATTACTACTAACATATTTAAAAAAAAACTATCTAAATCAAAGTCACAGTAGATACGTAGTAGGTACCTAATTCAATTTCCTTGCAGTAGAGATATACCAAAAACAATTGATTATAATAACAAAGAACTTTTAGATTATCTATAGGATACTAAAAAAGACTAAAAACAATCAACGTACGAGTATCCTACGTTGCTACGCCAATACTTGTAGATTATTAAATGACCATCTAAAAGACAACTGGTGTAGATGCAAAGTATAAACGTTACTAAATTAAATAAACGATGGTCAGTTGTCAGATAACAAGCGGCAGTTGCAAAGAAAACAAAGAGATATCACCACTTGTGTCACGTTAGTGTTAACACAGGCACACAAGTGTCTCCGTGTGTACTTTGTGTGTGTACGTCGTTATCAAGCGAGCTACCGCCTACGTACCGTGAATTATCACTATCAGCTGTATTAACCATGATAATACTCGCATACCTGTAATACTTGACTTTAAAATGCATGTACAATTAACATACATGAATGAACGCCATTTGTTTCTTCAAGTTAATCCATTGTTTGTGTTACGCTAATAGCAGGTTGGTGTAATTTATTTGTGTTAATCTAGAACTCTAGAAACTCGTTATAATGAATAATTGTGTTGAATAGAAGGAAGGAAATATGTTTAGGCATTTAATATCCGCCTACATACACACTTTTTTCCTCTTATATGTATCAATGTCAAAGAGGTAGTAGAAAATTAAATATTTTATCATAATAAACATCTGTCATTAATTTTGCTAAACCTGCCACAGGTTATGTTTTGTAAAATCGGAACGTTTACGCCGCCATTTTGTCGAACATTTACAAGATTTTACAACGTTATTTTCAAAACAAAATTGACACGTTAAGAACGGTAAGATTTGCAATAGGGATGATGCCTGCTTTTTTTTAAATAAACTTTTCCATAATAGTCACACAACCTTAAAACATTGTAATATCTGTAGTAGTTTCCGAGATTTAAAGATTCAAAATTGCTGATTAGACAGAGATAGCCTAACAACACCTGACGTCACTTGTTGCTATAATAGTGCCATACATTCTCCATAGAAACTATTTAACCAATTCTATATATTTTTTTATAAATATTTTTCCTAATTCAATGATTGAATATCAACCATTCAATATGAGTCAACATCCCTATTCTGCGGAAGATGATCTCCCATGAAAGCGGGTTATTCTCACGGTTACAGGCTGCAATACTCGACTTATATCAACATTCGAACTCGTCACTTGCACAGGTTCACATTATACATTATATAACAGCCAGTTGCTGATCAATAATTATGATATTCGGCTAAAAGGTACCGAAAGAGGTCCTATTATTTAGCTTATTTTCTTGATCTTGATCGTAGAATTAAAAATATCTACATAGTTACGTACCTACGTCTATGTTACTCAATGAGTTATCACAGATACTGCACACAACCTGAAATGACCTACTATACTGTTTCGATCGGTAAATAGAGGTGGGCAATGTTTAACCGATAATCGCGTTAGGAAGTGAGTACAACGGAAGGCTGCAACATTGTTCATAACAGAGCAAACAAAGATATGTATTTGTTACTGGGATGATATAAATCGGTAAAATTATAAAAGAGGAAAAAACCTTTTCCCCTAATAAACGAAGTACAAGTTATTTTCAGAAGTCCTTACTTTGAAGTTTGATGGTTTTCCTCATAAACTTGTGTCGGTTTTATGTTTATTCATCTCAAACAGAAATGATTTTTTAGACATGCTTACTTAGTGTTGGTTTAAAAATAAAATAATCCTGTAATGTAATCTTGGTTACATAAAGTAAGGTTCAGACAACCTTTATAGATATCTACAAGACTAATACAATCACCATATCTAATGGTGTGGGAATTTAATCATTTTGAAGGTCTGTTTATTTATCAACAGTTGGCATAAAAACTATTTCGGTTTTTAGCGACTCTTTCCCTGTACTCTTCAAATATAGCACATGTAGGTAGGTAGAGTTCAAAGTCATAGGCCCTGGCTGGACAGCAAATCAAATAGCCAATCCAACATTGTACTGAAACAATAGTACCTAAAATGGCAACAACTTGCATTTATTATAATCACAAACACATTGTTGATGTAAACAATGAATGTTAAGGGCGATGTGTTTACTAATATGGCCCTAGATCGGTTGCTTGCCTCGTCACCTCGCCTTGGGTTAATTGCAGACAAAATAAACAAACTCAATTGCACAGGCTATATTGTGATATGGAAATGTTTGTCAATCTTGTTAAAAACATGCTTAAAATATCCATAATTTTAATGATTTATGAGATAGAATGCAGACTAAAATCACAGATGAAATGACCTAAATTTGAACTAATTATTCAGATCACGGCTACCACAATACACATAATTTGTTTAGAGCAGATTATTGTTTAATTGATTATGTTGTATTGACAGGAACTGAAAATCAACATTAAATAGTTAAATGGACGGAGATGGATAGATGAATAGATGCGAGTATGAATATCGTATACGTTACTCCATATTATTTATTTATTCCGTGACTATAGAGTTACTTATTTACCGATTTTGAAACGCGTAACTATTCTTTGTCGCTAGACATATTTTTTCCTCATGATAGATATAATTGATCATCATTTCAGCAGATACTGAAAGTTTATAAATCTCATTTTTCAGCATTTCACGGAGTGGTGGTATTATACCAGCTCCCAGATTTCTGGAAAGATTTAATGGGGTGGCTTGCCGAATTTTGATCAAAGTCATTATGGGTTGGACAACTAAGTATCTTTCAGAAGGGCGAATTTCGCCCTTCTGAAATCTGAATCGTGGTGCAACTCCTCACTACTTGGTCCGCGACTTTCATTTAGGGGTCATAGTCGAACCTTCACCCCTATGCGAGGGTCGCGGAGTTAGACTGAGGAGTTGGACCACGACCTCTAAAAAAAATGGGTAACATAACTTACACGAGTAAGATTCAACCTTCAAATATCGCCTTCGATTAAGTCACACTCGAATAAGGACACCAGTAATTTAAATTCAATATGAACTAGTCAACTATCGTCTACTTTTCTCTACGTTTCTACATGTTTGTTATAATTACCAAATAGAACACATATGGTATGACCTTGCATATTTACAATATTGTTTCAAATTAATCCTATATAAATAAAACTTAATATTAATAAAAATAATAAACCTAATATTAATAAAAGTCAGAAGTAGGAAAAAAAAACAGAAAAAAAACCTTTTGTTAATTGAAACTTAGCTATGAATGGTTGCCCATCAAAATGTATAATTTCATAATCGCTTAATTCAATTTGTAGAAATATCACTACTGGTGGGGTGGATAAGACCACCCGAATTTATTCTATAACTACATATAAAGTATTTTAAACATGCCTAACATTTTTAACCCCGTCAAGACTAAAATTAAGGAAGGGTTATACTTTTTACGTGTACGTTTGTTAATTTGTATGTTTGTACGAAAGAGTGCCTCAAAAACTTTAACAAGCGGTGCGAGCGAGAGAGAGATAGCAACGGTGAGAGCAGAAAGAGGAGAAGAGAGTAGAGTCGGGAGAATGAAAACTCTTTGGAGCAAAGTGTGATGTGAGCACTGGCAACTTTGTGCGATGCCAGGAGAAGCCATTAAAATATAGATGAACATTGATTAGATTTTTATCTTATATATCTATTTTATGTTAACATAATAAGGTTATGCTAAAAGTACTAAAAAAGGCAAATTCTCTATTATAATTGATCTCTCCATTTTTAACCAAAGTAGATCTTAATCGTGAGGTAGTTCTTAATCTTAGCCATGTCAGATAAAAAATGGATCACTGGTGTCCAACATCTTGGAGAATGTTTGAACTCAAGATCGCAGGAACCGTAATATTTAAATTAGGACTACGGTGCCATTTCCATGGAACCATAGTATCTGATAATGACCAGGAAAATGTATGTGAAACTGAATTAATGACAGTAGTTTAGTATTTTTTAATTTAGAGTTATTAGGTACTTAATCTACGTATGTAAACACATATGTTGTTATGTATAGGTGCTTTAATCTAATGTAATAAAGTAAGTAATAAACATCTACAAATTGGAAATTATACGAAACTTTTGCGTCGTCCAAAAGTCGAACAAAGTAACCTTAATACTTTTTTCTTGAATACATATTTAACAACGAGCCGGTCCCTCGAATATTTCCGACGACAAATGGCTAAGTTATCATTCTAAGTTATTCCTATAAATTATTCAGCACTTTTTATTTTTTACAAGTACCTGGTCTTGAGGTCCAATTCGCCTAAATTACAACGTTTGTTGTTCTATTTCTATCCAATTTCAATTTAGTTTTCGTTCCAATTCTATTTGTACACCAAATAGCATTCTGCTGACGCATAACTCTACCACTGCCACCTTTCGATTTACTATCGATCGGGTAAAAGTACCTTGGGAGCAACTTATGTTCGATCGTTATATTTGACAGTTGAAGTATTTTGTTAACGTTTAGTTTATACTGCGTTTCAGTATAAACTAAACGTTTTAGTAGAATGCAGAAAAACGTTACTGTTCGATCGATCGTTGGACTCGATCGGAATTTAACTGAAATTGGATCGTTAGTGGATAGTAGCATACGAAACGCGTCGTAACGATGCCGTTTAGATTATATTTAGTTACGTTGTATTTAGTGGAATCGATCTCCAGGTACTTATGTAAGTATAAAAAGAATCGGTTTTCATGGACACAACACAAGTCAAGTCAAACCGCTATACCTATTATTGAATGTCCAATTTTTATATTCAAGTTTCAACTTGTTTAGGTTACGTTTAGGTATATACGTCACAAAGCCAAAGATAAGAGTATGATAGGTTCTTAACCGTTTATATTATTTTTTGTTGGTTGATAATTATTACGTTACCTATTGTAATTCATCAGAAGAATGCAGGAATGAATGAATGAATACACTTGGAATAATGGAAATGAATAACTTAATAATAATAATTTAAAAAATAACGGCCAAGTGCTAGTCGGACTCGCACAAATCGCACACCGAGGGTTCCGTTCTCAAAAGAAATAAGTAGTTTTACTTTTGTCAAAAATAACGTTTTAATTTTTTTTCCTCGAAAATTATAAATATTTAGACTTTATTTTATTTTTCCCGGAATACATATAATAACTTCTATCGGTACTAATTATTTTAGATTATTTGTTGATAATTTTTTTTATATGCCTAATTTCAAGTCTATAGGTTCAGTGGACATATAGACGGACGTAGACAGACGGACGGACACCGAAATCTCACCAAAGGGTTCGTTTTTAATAATTTCATTACGGAACCCTAAAAATAAAAACCGACTCGTTTAAAAAGGCTGAAACAAGAACTATGAGTTCTTCCATAAATTACTACAAAACATGGCTGTGGCATATGATCAGGAGTCATAAACGCATGACTTAACACAAACCTTAAAAATGTTACGTAATGATTTCCAATTTCACTGTTCAAGGTAGAGGGCACAGATTTTTTCTAGTCGTAATTTAGAAGCACATAACCTACCACCATTAAGTAACCAGTTACATTCACAGCTCTAATCAATGGGCTGCTTGGCCTGCGCCTGCGATAGTTACATCACTGCTTTCGCGGCTGCACTGCAGCGCTTGCGAAATAACGCTTATGCAAGACCACGATACGCAAATACGGATCCAAAAATGTTGCATGCCGCGTTAATTTACGACTCACTGAGAAAAAAATATAACCAAAGCACTTCGGTTATTTCAAAATAACAAAACTTTGTTAACACGTGATAAAGTTCTTTTGTAATTAGCAAAAGCGGATTACTGCATGTGAATATGGTTTTACCAATAGTTTTGTAGTTACTGTTTTCACGTTAGCTTTAGTTACAAAGATTTGCTTTGGTTTGGTTAGCTGAGTTGTCCCTACCTGCACATACAGTAGGCTTTGAGAAGTAGGATTGCTTGTACAGTCTGTCACTGTACAGCCGACCACAGGTAAACCTACCCAAAACGTCAAAATTTGAGAATCTGAAATGTACCATATTACGCAGTCGCAAGGTTGAATTTTAATAGAAGGTTTTTGACAGATACAGTATACAGTATACTTTAGTTAATGGCCGACTATACTACCTGACCTTCCTTTACTTTGACCAGTGTTTACTCAAAAACTACTAGTAAAAATTCTAAGTTTATGTATGAATATCGAGTTTATCTCGTCCTCATATATACGAATTAGCCAGCCAAGACTCTTATTAGCTTCTAGCTTTTATCTAATATTTACGTAATCAAATAATGGATTCATATAACGGGTTTGCTTCATGTATGTTGTTGTCATCATATTGAATATTACAACAAAGATATAGCTTATCAACCACTGCTTATCTCATAGATAAAACCACACACAATTTATAATATACTTTATCATTATCTACACATTACCACGCTTATTTTGTATCATTCAGGTGCCCATATCCTATTCATTGTAAGTTTTAATTCACTATTAAAAGCCGATTCAGGTAAGGAGTTTCCACATACCTAAAGGTATTTGGAATTTTCTATCGTGCGTAGATTAGATTTCAATAAGTACTGCATTGTGCGCAACTACTTAGAAACGATTAAGAAATCGTTTTCATAATTATTTATCAAATGTTATCATTATCAATTTATTTATTAAACATAAGTCTGCTAGGCATCGTCTAAATATTTTTATGTAGAGCTAGATACTAGCTAGCTATTAGCTCTACATAAAAAAATACATTGCATAGGTATACTACTTGGATACCTATGCAATGTACAATTTTATGTAACATATATAATAGTCATCAAATTAAGCAGTATATTTAAAAAAAAGTGACATACATAGTAATACACAAAGTTAATGACGAACAAAAATAAAGAATCTTTAAAATCCCAAGCCGTAATTTGCTATTACGAGTAAGTAAAGTATTACTGAAAGGTCAGCCCTTCAGGGCAACATCATGCTACAATAACTCCCTTGTTTTCTACACAGGTTGTTTGAGAAATATTCTTTCTATATTTATGTCATGGCTCTGAAATAGAAATAGAAATTGTTTATTTGCTTAGAATACTATATAACAAAAGATCTTATAATTTAATATACTCGTATACGAGTACTTAGTAGTAGTATTCAGCCACAGCCACACAGTAGTTTCGGACAAAATAAATCGTTTCAAGCAATCTTAAAATCTAAATATTTGACGTTAATATTATGACATATTTATTCCCATCAACATTAAAACTTTATACTATGACTTTTACACTATGAATTCAATTATTTTTTATGGTTAATAACTCGTTTACAGAATAAAAATAACGTGTCATAAGCCATTTAATTTTGTTTAAAATTCTGTTCCTTCTAACAATTTTATATCGTCTGAAAGGTTGTTAAATAATAATATACACATGTTATATACATTTCTTATATATATCAGTATCTGACGTCCATTTACATCATCTGACTTTCTTTCGTTTTTAGAGCAGAATATCTATTTTCTAAAAGTGGATTCTTTCATACAGAGCTGCACCGATTGTAGATACGGTCGTAATTTACGATACTACATTTTTGGGTAGTTTCATTAGGACTTGTGAAATAAAAATTTACAAGATTGCCACATTTTTTAAAATTTAATTTTTCGCGCATGAATTTAGCATTTTATAGATAAAATAACTCGAAATTGAAAATTTAAAAAAAAAACCATCTTACCATTGTGGTAATACCCTTACTTTTTCCTGGTCATCGTCAGGTCCTCAAGGTTCCAGTTGGGGAAGGGATCCACGGTCCTAATTAAACATTTGAGTTCAAACTCGAACCATCTAGCTATTACCGTTCCAGAGATCTCATCTGCCATCAAAGATACTCTATTACCTTGGAAACTACTGATCCAATTTCAGACATGGCTAAGAAACAACACTCTCGACAATATTCTCTATTATATAAAAAAAACCGGGTCCAAATCGGACCACCCAGTTGTCAAATTATGAGGCTACAGACAAACACACAAACAGACAAACGTGTCAAACTTATAACACGTCCTCTCTCGATCGGTCGGGGTTTAAAAAACTAAGTAAATAACTTGAGAACCATTGTACTTTCGTTACCTAACCATATTTGTGGTTCAGTGAATGAGAAATGACCTGGCTCGTCTAAACTTTAGTTAGACCATCACTTACCGGACAACCTGTATAAGTATTTAGGCAAAAAACAGACAGAAATCGTTGCGTTTTGTGAATATAATATAATGCATGTTACACAATGATTTGACACTACGTTGCGTTGAGCTGCAGGAAATAGTTTTGTGAATGTTGTACATTAGATAAAACATGCAATGGTGGCATTATGCAAGGTGCGGTCTCCCATCGCTAAGTATAGGCGTATGTTACAACACAGTGGTAACGGTTTGTACACTTCGACCTTAGAAAGGTTTTGCATAATTATATGTAAGTAACAATGATTTATTAATTAATTTTTAACCCCCGACCGATCGAAAGAGGGCGTGTTATAAGTTTGACATGTTTGTCTGTCTGTTTGTGTGTTTGTTTGTGGCATCATAACTTAACAACTGAAGATCCTTGGATTGGATGGATTATTTAATAGAGAATTTTGGCGAAAGTGTTCTTAGCTAGGTCTGATAAAAATTGGACAAGTGGTTTCCAAGATCTTGGAGTATCTTTGATGTAAGATGGGATCTCTGGAACCGTAATAGCTAAATTGTTCGAATTTGAGCTCAAATGTTCAGGTTCATGATGCGTATTTCTCTAATTTCTTTTACAATAGTTCTGGTCTTATGAATTATTCATTTGTTTTACAAAATTAAAACTAACAAGGAAAGGTCCCCGAAGTGTCCGGATCCAAAACGATTCGTTTTTAGATATATTGCAGAGCATAGAAAAATAACGGATCCGCATTTTTTTATCAACCCAAATTCATATTTAGTGGAAATCGCCATTCGAAATAGCACAGCTGGGTCATACTCATAACCATGAACTGAAATCCTGTAACAAACATGCATGGATATTACTTATTTTAGGTGAATGTATCCTTTTAGACTTTACATAAAGAAATAGTGGTTTAAAGAGTTACATAAGAGACTCTACATAAAGAGAGTTAACGCTATACGTGATGAGTGTGTGAGAGGACGATAAAATTACCAATGTAACCTAGATCCAACAAAGGATTTAAACCCTAAAGAATTTCTTTTACATTCAGATGCACCAAGCGACACACCAACACGTACTAGTTTGCAAAATACCAACACGTACTAGGCACCGCACAAGTAATAGGTACAATACACAATACAAACGTAATTTATATCGAAAGTTTGTGTCGCGTGGAAGTAGACGATAGTTTTAATAGTTTAGTTTACATTCGATAGTAAGATTTGTCCTTCAAAAAGCTTCCATCACTTTTCGCAGGGAACCTTATCGGCGAGGCCTAAATAAATATTGGCTCGTCATCGTGAAGGGTTCCTTTCTGGACCGATCAGAAATATGACGGGGGCGAAGCCTTCGGGGATTAGACAAGTATTCGAAGTATAAACGGTTACTTCAGGCCTTACGACCTTTGGAACTCGAGACAATTAGTAAATAAGACATAATATCGACTTTTGGACTACCTACTAAGTAAATAAAAAAATCAATAAAGTGATAATACCCCTAGATAAGATAATGTCATTAATGCATACAAACGAAATCATTTGAAAAGTAAGATGGCGACGTTCTATACATTTGAGGCCCAGTATTTTTGACGGTTTATTGGCAGCCAGGATTATTTCTCTCTGTCTGCGGTCGTACTGAATCAATTGCGTTTTGTTAATGTATTTATTCCAAACACATATCAACTTCTAAAAATGTACGACTTTTATTAATTAACTTAGCATACAATTATATTTAAAATTACAACTACATCATTTACGAAGAGGTCTTCGTTTATTTTATAATAACTGGGCCGTGTGTCGCCATCCTTCTTTAACAATAATGTAAGTGTGACGAACAACTAGCAACACATGCAAAATATTATTACCTAACTATTTTACAAAAATATATCTTTCCTTATATCTAAATAAATCAGTGGATGATTGCCATGGTAATTCCTAAGGTAAGGCTTCGTTCACGGTTAGTTAGCGGGCTGATGTGGCTGGCGGTTGGTGCGATAGGCGGTGTAGGCTGTGGCCTTGCTACGGGCGCACGGTGCCCAGCGCACGTGTACTGCCTGTATAGTGACGTCATACGAGAGCGGTGCGTGCGCGTTCAAGTTCAATGTTGCCGTGGTCCGTGCCTTTATGCCTTACCACCAACGAGCACTAACGCTGCTCAAACCTCAATAAAAACGTCCATGTTTACTTATCCGTATATCTGCCGGACGCCAATAGTTTCAAGAGTCTGTCTGTAGTAGGCACTTATATCTGGCGGAAGAGATGGAATTCATTAGATAGGCACGCTACTACAGATGACAAAATACGCGACGGAATGCAAGAGTATGAAAACACTATAAAAATAAAGTTTACAACACTGTTTATTTCTGGATTTTTAGCACAATCCAACAACGGCAAATGTTTGAAATTTTAAACTTATGAACTCATTCAAGCTACCTTGAGCACAATGAGTCATTCATGATGTTTTTCTTCAAAATCTCTGTCTAAATAAATGCGAAATAACTATGTGTAGGATGATAAACTAAATAAACAGAGATGAAGTAAGACATTCATTCTGCCAACTATGAAACAAAGCCTAACGGTATTTCTCCTTGAATTTAGTCTTCGCCACGTTTTTACCGGTATTGTTATTCATACCAAATTATCAGATTTCGCACGCTCATTAGACTCATTACCTTGACTTCTGAGATTTCAAAGAAAATTATATTTCCTTCTTGAAACGTGATTTCACATTTGGAATTCTATAACATGATGATTTGTGACGTCATGGCTTTACAGAAAACGCATCAATTACTTGATGCGTTTTCTTGACAATGGCGTTCAGTTGAGGCGTTTTCTCTGAAAGGTTTTGAAAACAGCTGCTCGCGGCTTCCTCCGCCCATTGACGAAAGCGCCTTCCTTGAAGAACGCGTGCGCAACTGTCAACACATCACACGCACATACCCAAACATCCTAGAGTGTAAAGGTAGAGTCGTTAAACAAACAACATACGTTATTTGAAAGGTGTTGAGAGAACGTTAATTATGACGTGAATAAGTCTAGTGGTTTCTCCAGCATTAGGTGAATATACAGAATTATTGATGTAACGTTTGCATGATGAAAAATACGACTGGATTTTTTTTGCTATCATTCTAACCGGCATTTCGGTAGTTTTTGTTCTCCCAAAATAAAAAAATAAAAAATCACGTAAAAAAATCATTCGACTGTGGGAGACAGTATCACAATAAACAAATAATATTATTTCTGGTTTCCACAGACATACTTATAAATGCGTTATACGTCCATTTTAGAAACGATAATACCCTGTCGTCTAAACGTGGGGATTTGATTATAATCCGTTTGAAATGTTTTTTAATAATTTCTTCCAAATGGTATCAAACATATCTTTATAACCTTTCCCTACCATTACCACATAATATCTTAATTAATTAAAATGCTATCAAAGTGGGTAAAGGTACTATGATTGCACATAGACCTACTCATAATTAGATAGCAAATAGGTACCTACGATCGGTTTTAAACTACCCATTGTCTAGTATTTATAGTGGACGTGATGATACCAAACAGGTCGAATATTAACCGTAGTAGGTACCTACGTGGTTTATGTACTTCGGCCACTTCCATGGCGTCGACACGGTAGCAACATATATTGTCGACTTGTCGACTATAACCTTTGCCCAACCTTTACCTTACCTCATAGTCGAACACAAGTGCGTGTTTTGTGTGCTGGACTGTACCTATTGTGACTTATGACGTCATGCAGCACATCCGCGATCGCTCTCACTCCCAAATATTTATTATTTACGCTGCCCATTGATATACAACTCGCTTCCATGTTGATTTTCGGGCACCCGCTGTTTTGTCTATCTGCCTATTGGTTTTAAAAACGTTTTTGTTTCTAATAAAAACTTGCAAAAGTAAGCAAGTTCTTGCTTAGTATTTCGTCATCCGTGCCGGTAGCCAATGCTATTTAAATAAATCTAATAAAAGACAAAAAATTAGTCGGAATGTGTTCATTCATTTACATCTATGTAAAGAATATGGCATTATGTGTTGCTATCTTTGGTGGAAAATATTACATTGTTTACTACATTCCGTTTATATTCATATGGGAATAAGTAACGACTTATTTTAAAAAAAGGACCAAGTTCAGCCTAATATCAGTAGAAGGGCTTTACCAACGCTGTTGCCAACGCTACCATATTATGTTTGGTACATGACGAATAGCATCATTAATTATTTTCTTCACGATCTTCTGTGTAAGGAATTTTATGTAGGTAGTTAGGTACCCAAAACTGCAGATTCTGGGTACATCTGTACCTACGTGTTGTTTTTCGTTTCGATCCATACAACGTATTATCAATGACCCTCGTTTATATACTATAAGTAATGTCATTGATTGTGATAGTCCGTACAACTTGTAGTAGGGTCATAGTGGCCTTTTGTCTTTGTCTCTTAGCCCTGTCTTTTTATCAGCGACTTTAGTACTTTTCCTTTAAATGAAGGCAGGTAAATGTATGTCTCTATCAGTGAATAATAAATATTGTTGACCTTTGGTATATCGGTTGACCAAAACATCGCATAAGTACCGGTTTAACAACAAAATTTAATTACATTTTTAAATTGTACACGTATTAATTTAATTGGTTTTAAAATTGAAGCTATAGAGGGTGTTGCTTTAAAATTGACTCGAAAGAAGAAAAACTATGCATATAATAATAACAATGTAAATGAATACAGAAGCTATTCATTTTGAATTAGAGAAAAATCCGCGAAAAGAAATTGATAAAGAAAGAGTTAAGTAATTAAAATAATAAAAAGAAATATAATATAAAAGATTTGATTATCTAATTCATAAACAATCATAAATCACAATTAAAAATGCTAAATTTCGTCAATAAAAAAAGACTTCCAAAATGAAAGGCCTAGTCAAAAATTCCGCCCCGTGTCGACCCTGGCGCAAAGGTCACCATGACGCTCGCGGCCTATCTAATTTAGATTATTAGAAAATTAGAAACCAGTATGGAAATTCGAACAACAAACTCAGACATAAACATAGTAGTACATGACATGACATGACACATGCATGCTATGATTACTCGGGTCACTTGATACGATAGTACTCGTACCTAGTTACAGTAGCTGTTTACCACGAATTATCTTATCCATGCTACACGATACACGATACGTGCAACAACACTCGTGACACAAATATAACCTATTATTAGGTTACCAACCGCCAAATAATACTGGGAAGTGTAGAATATATTGTAAAGCTGGATCCACAAATAGTCGCAATTTTCAAGTTTACCGCGTTTATGAGTTCATGAGTGCAGACAAATGTAAGATTTAATCCATGTAACGTTAAAACGAACGTGTGAATCCAACTTAATTCCGAAAAGAGCGCTTGCATGGAAAACTACATGTGCCTCCACCATTTATTTTTTATTTAACTAAATATTACAATCTAGCCTAAAGGCTAATAAGTAATTTAAATTTAACATAAACTTCTAAAGAGAATTAACTAAGAATTTGTCAACTGACATTAATTTCTTATTATCTCTATTAAGGGTGAGCACTTTGTTCTTGTGTTCATTTATATGAATAAAGTTCATTATAAATAAATCACATTTCACCAGCGGTGACAACTGGGAATGACATTTACTGGACATTAATTAATCATTATCCTTCCTTACTCTACTATTTATTTTTACCAATAGCTACTTATTTTGTTTAGGTATGTACTACCTACGTTGGTACCTAAATTACTCGTATAATTGGAATGTGCAAAATCAAGCTCACAACATCCCGTGCAAACAATATCCCGTGGATATCCTTAAAATAGGTACCTATGTGCGAATGTTTTCCTTAGGAAATTAATTAAGTTTAGTAGCGTCTGTGAGTTTCGGTTGTTAGCTGACTTTTGAAGTCTTCTCCCAACATAAAGTTTATATTATGCACATATAGAACAGATATAAAATATAGATTAAAAAAATAAGCTGTCTAGTTTTTGGTTTAGATTACCATACACGTGCCTCAGTCGAGAGCCGAGGTCATTAAATTAACGAACTTTAAACACTGATAACTGTGTTTGTTTTTGCTAAAGTTATGTTCACGTGCAAAAAGTGCGAAAACAAAATGCCATATGATGTGTGACATAGTAATATAATCGTATCCGCTTATTTTTAGACAAAGTTTTCAGTTTGTTTCTTCGCAAACGTAAACTTATCTTAAAAACATTGAGAACCTTTCCAAAACGGATGTTTGTTGAACACACTTTTATGTTTGTTATGTGTATAGTGACTGACACGCTAATTAACTATAAAATCATTAACTATACCTATCGCTTTACACGTGTAAAATAATTCTTATTTATTTGGAAATATATATTTACTAGTAAACAAAAGGTTGTAAAAACGAAACGAAATTCTAACTTCACAAAAATTTTATAGACCTTAGGAGTTTTTCACTTCACTAACAACTAAGGTTTAAGTATAACCTATATACCTAATACGTGTCACGACAAAGAGTCTCGTATACGAGTATAAGTGGGTTTTCAATCCACTCGAGTCTAATAATATGATATCAATGGTCGGAGGCTAGTGCCGTACGTACGACCAAGTTATTAGCATACAATCGCTGGTAATTCCTGCAAGCAGGTTAGTCACGCGGCCACTAAGATCTGGCAGTTTATTATGCTGGGGAGGGCTGGCCTACGCTTGTAGCCGTCTCAATTGGAATCTAAATCGAGTGACAATAACTGTTCACACGAGGTCAACTCTGTTGTTTGCAAATACTACTAAATAGAACGAGTAAATGACAAAATGTCTACCTAGTGAACACTCATAGTTCCACATTCGATGGTGAACAGAAAAAGGCAACACAACACAAGTTGTTGTTTTATTAATTAGTGATCTACGACCTTATTAAGTTATCTGATACACACTTAGAGTAGCCACTCTAAGGTTACACAAGTTGTGTTGCCTTTACCTTTTCATGGAGGAACAATTGAATGTCGATAAACTTATACCAGGTTTTCAGTAGAGATTTAAGGTCATCTTTGGCCAACTAATTCGAGGTCAATTTTGTATGAAAAATGTGGACACTAAACAGTTCGCGAGTCCACTAAAGATTCTGAGTTAGATGTGAGGCTATATTTTATAGCAACGTCTCCATTGAGAAGGAGACAGATAATGTTGGAAATTCTAACATGGACTTTTTCACTTTTCTATGGGAATTGCATTAAAAGTACCTACCTAAGCAATTCAAAGCTTTTAAACCACTTTATTAAGCTAATTAGCACTATATCTCATTGATGATACATCTTATCCTGAAAAGGAACTATGAGCAGACCGGTTGGTCAACAAACCAAGCCTATCGCTCGTCATTCAAAGATTTTCCAGTTATGTAATTAGATAAAACAAAATATTTATTTGCTTGATTTGTTTCCAACAAATCCTTTAGGTAGCTTCGGGTCTATGATATTCTAATGTTGGGGTGTAATTACACCGCAAAAGTGGCAGCCACAAATCAATCAAATTACCGACTCAGGTGGTACAAGGATGGTACTGGTGTGGTGACGCATGCGCCGCTTTCTCGTCCCTTGTCGGCCAGACTTCGGTTAAGAAATCCACTTTATACGTTGCCTACACCAATCCGTTCCATTGACGTGAGGAATGCGACTTCTACTTCAACGCTCGTTAAATTGCGGGTACATTGATAGCCAGCCATTCAGTTCTGGGAAATTATATTATTACTGTAATAGTTTTGACTGTGACGTTGTTTCATTTACCTAAAGACGTTCTCTTTGGCTTCCATTTGAAAGTAACTTGGATAAATCAGTTATTTAGGCGCACTACGTCATATGGTATTTAGTCAGTTTCGCACTATGTACTTAGGTCAGATTTAAAGTTGGGCTTTCGTATCTTCTTCTTGTCGTGTGAGAGGCTTAATTATTGACTAACAATAAGTTCAGGCCGCCCGTAGTCTGCTATCGAACGCTACAGCATCCGGGCCTGACAGTAGGCTTTTTTAAAATGTGTCTCTCTGTCATTATTGAGTCTTTTATTTTTTAATGTCTCTCACTGGTGTGTATGAATATTAGGTTATATCTTAAAATAACGTGGCAGATAATGTGGTCTAACTTTTAAAACATAAGAACCTTATCGGAATCTCAAAAGAAAATTCCTAGATCTTAGCCAGCCAGTCCATTGCCTGAAAAAATGTACATATATAATTCCACAAATTTTAGACGACGCAGAAAGGAAACTTGTGTCAAGATGAATGGATAAGGCTGAGAATATCTTCGGATTACTGTTGTGAGACATAAAAGGATGCTCGATAAAGGGTTCACAGACACAGTTCGAGGCCTTTTCAAAGCTCCTTGTGAAGTAGAATATCTTTACAGCGATACCTACTTATCTGTTTATTAACTGGAAAGTCTAATACTACTATCCATAACGTACATGAGTTCTATGTATGCCATCTACATGCCCTCGATTATTAAAGTACCGTGATAGGCTATACATTAATCCGTTCAAGTATTTAATTATTTTAGCGAATCTAAGCTATTGCCCATTCAGAAGTACCTACAGACAAATACTAAGTGAGAGGCAGTTTTTATGTACGAGGAGCAAGTGATTTTTTTTCGCGGCAATAACTTTCAGCGGCCAATCATAGTCTTGTCTTCAATTTATAAATTGAAAAGACTTCTATCCTATCTAAGAATAGTGATCGATCGATCAATTGGTCGCGTCAATAAGCACGAGCCTGCCAAGTGTTTTGCTATGGCTTGCCAGCCATGCGGCGTCGCATCGTCATTCTTTTATTCATGCTGCCATTTAAATGTTTGCGATAGCTGTTCGTACCACATCACTACGACTCATTTAATTGTATATTAGTGTGGTTTAAGTATTTAGTGGCTGTTCACATCTGTCGCAGCACCCACAAGCTTTGCGGGTAGATGATAGTTCTGAAGGGGAAACCGTGATCAGGCAAGCGTTGTGTCGGACGCCTGATATATGATAATGATCTGCCTAAAGTGGCTGGCAGCAATTGGATGAGAAGAGTGCCTATGTCTATGTCTTTGTCTATGTTTTGGAGAGGCACATATGCAAAGAAATAAAGAAAGAATTTATTTCCAATACACACATACAAACAATTAGGTACAGAAGAAAAAATAATATTAAACAAATATATTATAAAAATAAATAAGCAAAAGTAATTAAGTTTGATGAAGGTGGTGTGCAGCACTGGGAAAAGGGGACTGCCTCAGCCTGTTGCTGTAGCGCTTTATGCCTACTGCAGCGTACTCTATAAATAAAGTCCATTGCTGGGCATATCCAGCAATGGACTATATTTATAGAGTATGCTGCTAATGAAACTCTGATTTCTTAACCAATTCATAGTTCTATTAGTAATTCTATGCAACTAGTGGTTATATTTAGTAGTTAATCAATAAGTACATTGTAGCCGCTATTAGCTGGAAGGAACTCCGGATACCTCAGTCCGCAGCCGGTGAAGCGAGCAAGTTTCACGGTTCAGCCGTTTCACGTACCCGTCAGTTAATTTTAAAGCACCTTTAAAATTAAATTTCCATTGAACCTAATAATAGGTTCAATGGAAATTAAAATTAATTTTGAAGGTGCTTTCTCCGAGGTTCACATCATACGCTCGGACGCCCTATCCATTTTACTAAATAATTAGCTATAAAATTGCTGAATTATGAAATTCGATAGGCAAGAGAGACCAGAAACTGGTGAAAATTAGTCAAATTAATCGATTTTACATGTCGATAAATGTATAAACTCGCTTTTTGTAGTAAAAAATATACCTTTGTCTTGTACCAAAATAATATTAGACCTAATAACTAGGTTTCCCAGACATGGGTAACTATCCCTCTATAAAGTTCAATTATCAAGTCGATTTAATATAAAATTCATTCTTTAACTTTTGCGAAGCAACCCGCTCAACTCTGAAAATACTCAAAGCTTAATGTATTTGTAATAATTTATGTTTAAAAGCTTCTCCGAAATGTCGCAATAATGTAGAGTTGACAAACTTTGTCCGCATTCTGAAAATATAGGCGTGGATGCAGTTCACTTGGCCCTATTATTAAAAAAGTTCCGATATAAACGGCATAGAAATGGGAAAGAGGAATTTTAAATTTGAAATGCCCGACCCGGTTTCGGGGAGGTTATTCCGTGAATGTGGCCGGTTTACTAGGGTTGCCACAAAGATTTTGAAATTCATCCTATGTTGATTTTTCGCTTGGGAAGGTTTATTATGAAAAGTCTTCCTGAGCAATGGGGTGGTTTCCCAATGCCTTCCCCATTCCACACGCTGGTTATTTCAGTATGTAGGTTTCCTCGCGATGTTTTCCTTTACCGTTACAGCAGGACAATGTACGTAAAATCTTAGAAAATTGGCATTGAATGGTTTCGAACCCTGATCATCAGAACGAATTGAGAATTTGTACAAACAGCAATTGCACTATCTGTTCATAATTCGACATCCCATTCCGCAAGGGAGTTAGGCTTCATTGTCACATGCTACCGACGCTCTTCATAACTAGAATGATTTAACTCGGGGAAACCATTTTAAATGGCATCATGAACAACCCTATCCTGAAATAACGTCCATTTAGCAGCCGCGCGCGTGGGTGGACGCTGACACCGCCTCACATCCACACGGTCCACCTAAATACTTCGGTTTGTTTACTTTTAAATTCCATTAACGTTAAGTTAATTATTATTTAGAACAACCGTGATATTATGTATGGGTAGAGTCACATAGTGAATATTATACTTACAACATCTAGACATAAGTGTGCCAAATTAGGGATTTACTTTTATGCAAATAATATTTTTTATACTTAATAATTGCTTAATTTTTTAATTAAGCACTTAATATATTTCTATAATTGAACTTGGCACCCTCTTAGGTTTCAATTCTTTAACGGCAAAGCCGGCAAAGTGGAAATGTATCCACGTTAGTTCGGACTCGAGGTGGAAAAACGGACATTGTTTCCGCGTTTCCACCCTAGAGTGGATTTTTTCAGCATAGAAATATGTTCAGCAGTTTGGGATATTAGCTTTCACACACAGACAGACCAACGACTGTACTTTTACTTTATTTTAGTGTACTATGTAGTGTATCACTAGTTAGTGATACACGTGTAATTAAGTACTTAATCGTAATTGATCCAATGGAGAAAATGCTGACAGATTGGTCAGGGGGTACATATATTATAGTTATTAATTACATAATTATTTGAGATAAATTAGCTAACCGACTAAGGGTCGATGATCTCTTTAATTAATGTTAAAATAACAGTAGTTCGGTCCGGTTTTGGACAGTTATTTGAATTATAAATGAACCGTAAAATTTTACCACAAACGACTTATTTTAAATGCAAAATTGCAAACTTATTAGTCGTAGCGATAGCCATTAATATTTGCAAGGACACGGTAGATACCTTAGAACTTGTATTTGAGTATATATTCTGCAACTTATGTTTTCAAGTTCTGAAAATTAAATAATAATCGATTTCCTTTACAAAATTATATTGTATTTAGGTAGGTATGTAGGTATTAGTCATTGCCCTAAATAAAATATTTTTTATAATGTAGGTAATCATCGTATAAAGCGATACATTCTCTGAAACTTTAAAACTTCGCCGCTGGCTTATTCGATAAAATCTATTCTGCGGATGTTTTAAGAATAGGTAAGTATCTGCTTATCATTTACCTAGATATAGGTATGTACCTATGAAAGGTTTTAGTGATCTAATGGCGTACGTACGTAGATAATCAACACTTGATCATCTAATCTAGATAGGAATTTCCGGATCAGTTGCAACTTGCGACATAAGCGGCGCCTAGGACAGGTTGAGTAGTTTCACACATTAAAACAATGTGTTTGTAGATGCGTGGGCGCCGGCTATCCGCAACATCTCACTTATATTCAGTATTCACAGAAACTACAGTACAAAAATAATAACAGCATGGAACCACAGAATTACAGTATTTCAAGCGTAAGTCGCACGAGGTACTCACTCACACAGTTGTATGTATGTCATATGATGCCGGCAGCCGCGCCGCTGTACACAGGAGGGTCCAACTTATATTAGTTGCATAGAAGCGCCTTGTGGGCGGCATATAGTCTAAATTTTAACCCTATATCTATGCCTGTGGGTTCCAATCAAACGTTAGATACACTGTCCTCTTCTACAATGGCGGTTATGTAGTTTCGCAGTAATGTTTTTCGGCTAAACGTATACTTTCGTTGTTTCGTGGTTCGATTAAACAATCTTTCAACCTAACGTTTTTCGCTCAAACGTACTTTCGCCTAAACATGCATCGGCATCCAGTCCATATAGTTATAGTAGAGATCGTCGGGAAATACCCTGAGTATGGCGTGCGACAGGAAAGATTGAGATTCTATACTGTTTTATTTTTTTACTATCCATAAACACAGAAGTTTGCGCGTGTCCGTGTGTTCGCCTCAGAACATGTAGGCGGGGTTGTTTGCCTCGGCTCCTATTGCGTGATACACTCAATAAAACTGTTGTTGACTCCAAATTGGTCTTTAAATGAACATACCGGCTCCTTGTACGTCCGTTTTGCTTCTCAAACCAGTTTAAGTTAAGCAATTATCCGTAATTAAAAGTATTATATCACCAGATCGATAGCTCTTAAACGTCGAAGGACATTTAGTTAGATATTTATCGACAATCAGTTTATTTGGATTATTATTGTAGGATTTAACATATTGATATCCTCTATATAAAGTAAGAAAAAGATCGCTTACCTATTTGATGTAGGTAGGTATCTTACGACTGCAAGTCTGAGAATACCAATTAATAATAGTTATGGAAAGACAATGGAAACCCTTCAAAGAGAATAGTTCTTTTTAACATTATAGTCATGTTTAATTGCATTTCTTGTCATTCTTCCTTTAAGTTTTTCGCTAAGATATACACATTCATTCATTTAGACATAACAGCTGTGGTGTGCCGTGTTATGCTCTAATAAAGTTCCAATTACCTACCAAATTGTTTATACGGTACTAGACCTGAATCGAGCACTCAATCCAGCACAAATAATAGGCAAGTTACTTTGTTAATTGGGAGCATTAATGCTGTCCTTATAACACCGGAGCCGGTTTTCTGATAGCAATCAAAAGTGCAACTTTAATATTATAATTAGCGATACTGCAACGTAATTAAAACGTCAGGTCTACAGCAAACAAGTACCTAAAGCAAATGTTGTGGAAACTCCTTACGTAATGGTCGCGTGACTTGCTGACTTGATAGCCGTTCATTCAGCCTGACGTGACGATCGAAGCTCAGAATCACGCCTTTATATATACGAGTATATATAGGGTGTTCCGTACTGAAAAAATAACTTGTTTGATTTAGAGCACATAAAGTAACTTTATTCAGTTGAACACATTAGGTACTTGATAGATACGAAGTGAGCAATTTCTTGGTTGAAGCTGAAGTGAACAAGCCGACTTTATATGCTCATATTGAAACAAATGCTTGTTTGAAGTAAACAATCTTTTCTTACTGTGCGTAAATAGAACTCGACGAAGTTAAATTGTAGTTAATTTGGAACAAATTGTATGAAATCGACTACAAAACATTTTTTTAATGATATAACGGCCATGGAATGGAACCCTATCGTATGCGTGCCCGATATTCATTGATTTTTAAATTAAAACACTGTCACAATATTTTATAACCCATTAACACGTTCATAGTCCCGAAACAAAATTGTTTGACAACTTCACAAGTCCAACTAATTTAATTCTATTTAGTTATGTATTTAGTATAATTTAGTTATGTGACCAAACAATGGTGGCACGGACTCCTTGGCTAGCACTTGGATGCCCCCAGCTTGGTTGCACTGGACTGTGAATGTGTTAAGTTTGTCTAGTTAAATAGTACTTCATGAAGGTGAAGGAAGGTCTAGGACTTTTTGTATCGGAATTACGACTTCCATTAGGTTTTGAATATTCGAATCCTGCAATTTCGATACTAAATTCAAAATTTCGAATATCGGAGTATTGGAAGGATTCTAATCCGAAGCATCGAATCCCATAGTCCCATAGTGGATTCGAATAGCTTCATTTATTATACTTGGTCAATGCACCTGTTACTAAAAAATAAATTTTTGCGAAACATCCTGTGTTTCTTACTAGGTATATGATATACATGGTGTAAATAAAGTGGTTTTAGATCTTAAAGAATGAGATGAATAATACGAGTTGATACCTGGATCAACTTTTGTTCTATGATTTGGAAATTCGTATAAAAAATTACTTTTCTAACGAGTCAGTTTCGTATCAACTCTGTTTGTAATAAACAATTATTATTATTCCTTAACCAATCATAGACGCCACTTCCTTGTTTCTGAACAGATTTTCCTTTCATGAAAGAGCGTGTATCTACATATACTTGTAACGATGTCGACTTCATCGTCCATATCAACCTCCTTGCCATCAATTTCAACCTCATTGTTAGCGTTTATCTCACCTCATTTCGTGTTGGCATTTTCATTTCTTCATCTATATTTTCAAAATTCAAATCATATTCTCATTCCATTTCTAAATTCCATTAATTTCATTGTTTTTAATCTTTCTCTGTATTTTGTCCTGGACGGACGTATGTCTGTTTTATACAATAGTCTCCTACTACTACCTGTTTTCTACTATTGTGTTGTTCGATTCCTGATAAATATAATATCTACTATTACCAAGTTTTCTTCTATTACTTCATCTGCACACTGTCCTAGAACCCTGCTAGCCGGCACCTAGAAGGCAGATTGTAGCATATTTACCTACATATAGTGGATAGTTCATGAGCGAGACCTGGAGTATATAAATAGATCATTGATTGATGCTTTTACCGTGTTATGAATTGACCGCTATTATCCTACTCTTTATTTCTTTTTTATCAGGTAGCATGAGTGAGTATCCATTACCTATAATAACCACACACACACATGTAATAATACTGCACTTGTACAGCTAATGATCGAACTAGTTAGGTCAGATAGCGACGAAAATGAGCAACATCAATGAAACTTCAAATGAATAAAACATTAAAATTGGATTCACCGACGTAACAATGGAAAAGTTTGAACGAATAACAGAAACCTCTACTTTTGTAGAATATTTGAATTGATAAGTTACTACTGTTGGATGGGTTCGATGATTTCGACATTACTATATGTATTGGGGCTTCAATTAATATACTTAATCCTAGCTTGACTGTTATCAATTTGAGGAGCAATCGGAGAAAATTAGGTACAAATTCATTTTTTTATAAATTATAAAAGTAATCGATTTTTGTTACACCATGTATGTGAACTATCAATTCACTAAATATTCACAGTCATGTCCTTATATCAATTTAAATTAAAGTGTAAACATTAGTGACGTCAACCACTGATTAATGTTTGACTACCCTATTAGAAGCTATTATCCAAAAACCATTTGCCAAATATTTGCTCGCGTAATAATTTGCATGTCTATACTCATATTTGCCTCTATAAAGAAATTAGTTTACGTATCTCCTTATAAGGAAAACGTTACAATCGGTTTAAGGTTGGAGGAAAAACCATTGTAATAATATTATTAATGAAATATTATAGTTCGTATAGAGCAATATCATTTTACATTAGCCATTGGAATCAGCTGGAGCACACAACTGTTTAAACATAACACAATAAAATCTTTAAAATACTACATACGACACGATCGCAAGTGGAAATTTCCCGTAATTATCTACAAATTTTTTTGTACTTGTATTGTTTGTAGTAAGCTCATAATAGTAGAGTTTGACAACAGTAACCTGATTCAATATAAGGAGCAAGACACTAGAGACGTGGCGCAGACGCAGGCGTGGCCGACGTTTGAATTTTGAATAGTTTTGAACTGTATGCAAACGCCTATAACGATCACTATTGATTGGAGAAAAACATTTAGATGTGGGAGGAATCTACAGAAATGCGAAAAACCCTGCTGCTCCACTTATCCGTGGGGTAGAAAAGTGGATTTTTTCCAGAGCAATCTTCCCTAACAGGGGGAGACTCATCTATTATCAGGTTCCACTCTTCCGTACTAAGAAAAGTTGCACTTGAACATATATTTACGTCAATTACTCCAAATGAAAAATAAACAATAAGTACGTAAATAAAAATGGAAATAACTATATATAGTTACTACTCCTCTGGTCAAATAAAAATAAAGGTAAAGCATTTTAAAGCTGCGAATTTGATGTGGCCGAAAAATTGATGATAACGCAATGACCCAACCAAAAGTTGTCAATATTCGAATTGCTTTATTTTATTACCATCTATATAGAAGTACGGCTACGGCTGTTCCGCTCAGATAGTGTTGCCAACTGTACGTGTAAGTAGTTGTAACGTTTGTGACAGCTGGACGAGACAGGTGCGGGCGAATACTGGTATAACACATAACTACTGTGTAGTGTCTCTGTTTATTAATTTCACTAACGACTAAAGCATATTAATGTTGGCAGCATTGAGTGTGGTAGGAGCGAGGTTATAGGTAGTTTTGCTGGTAATTTGAAGTTATATTCGTAAGGTTTAGGATTCACTATACGTAACATACGCATGACTGCAGTAGCCATAAAATATGAAGAATCTATCCAATGTAAATACCTAACATTGTCCAACTAATTATTCGAAAAACTTTGCTACGCGGGTACAGCTACGCGTAGAGGATGTCTACATCGAAACAGATTTCTACGAATTTTGTAGCTGATAGACTACCATCTATTTGCATTTCGTATACGGATCATTCTGATTAGATCCTGATTAAATGTAAGTACCTACGATACCACGAGATATCACACATACAGTACAACACAGAATTCCATTCCAGCAATCTGTTTACTAGAGCGTCGTCGTTTACTTTAAAACTTACTCGTATAAGCAATACACTTGAACAAAACAATCAAGCGTAAATAAAGCGAGCATTTGTAAGTTAGTCCGGCATGACGAGGGGATCGCTGGGGGGATTTGAGGGGGTGGAGGGGGTAGTGGGGGGGGGTAAGACGCGGCGTGAATGGCGGAGGCAAGGTCATGGGCGCCGGAAGTGGGTTACGGGCGGCGTCCTATCGACCGCCCGCCGCCTAGCCTGCGTTCGCCGCCGCCACGCCGCCTAAACATACAGCCACTAGGTGAATTGTCATATTAGAGTCAGTGAAGGAAGGAATTGAATGGAGCCTTTTTGATTAATAAAGGCGATGGCAAGCCAAATAGTCTAGGGATTTTGGGAAATGGCGACTTACAGTGGGGACTAATGTTTGGCTACAGTAAATCAAAATAAATCTAAATGATAAAGGTAGGGTTTCGTTGATTCTTTTCATCGATTACTATGAATATAACTTTCAAAACGACCGTAATTTTCTGCTCAGGTACTACTTAAGTAGTCTATCTACTACTACGTAGATACGTTAGCTACTCGTAGATTCAGTAAATTAATTATCCATTACGTTACTTATCTTACAAATCTTATCGAAACAACATAGTTTTTAAAAGATGTTTGATTAGTAAGAAAATGCGCATGCATAAAACACCTAGGTAAACTAAATATCCTAATTAGTAAACACATAGCTCCTATACATGTTATGGTTCAATGATACGCGAGCGCCGCGGCCGCCATATTGCGATTGTGCGCGAGCGCCGCGTGATGTAAGCATTTCCGCGCAGATTCGCTGCGAATTTGGCTCACCATTCATAGTGAGGTTTTTTACTGCGCGGCCGGCGAACCCGCGGCCTTGCTTGCGCCTACGTCGACTACCGACACTACGGTCTCCAACAGACAGCGAACATGCCAAACTTTCAAAATTAGAACGTTCTAATTTTAAACACGTTTTCAGTCATTCGTACACTGTAATATGGAAGCTCTTTCAAGATGAAACACGCAATCTCTCAAAGCGGGATATCCCCAAGTGGGATAGAAAGCAAAAATATTCTTAAATGAGTGAAAGAATTAATCGTTCGTATTGATCGTCCGAAATTCAGGATAAAGTATTATAACCAAGTTATTTTCTAGATTTACCTAGCTTTCCTCCTAATGGATGAACCGGGATAACATTATTTATAACAAAGTTAACCGCATATTTTAGTGAGATAAGTGGCGTAATATTAGACGTTCGTTTGTTAGTTAGTATTCAGGTTTCCGTGAAAAATAAAAGCAGAAATAGTCTGCCGGCGC
The DNA here is from genome assembly GCA_947369225.1 of Hofmannophila pseudospretella. Classification (NCBI taxonomy): domain Eukaryota; kingdom Metazoa; phylum Arthropoda; class Insecta; order Lepidoptera; family Oecophoridae; genus Hofmannophila; species Hofmannophila pseudospretella. The sequence goes on along the minus strand of OX376323.1, from coordinate 5,225,861 downwards.
GGTTGGGGCGAGCGCGGTTGAGAACTAGCTAATTGGCTTGAATTTTTAAAGGCTTAGTCACGACTATCTCGCTTGTTTGTGACTCACAACGGCTTACAATGTATTCCTATGTATTCTATTATGTTTATGTACCTATTCGTAGGTAGGTTTGTTTTCCCGTTCCTGGAAACTTTACTATCTACAAAAGTAATACATCTATCTTCACGTTAAGCGCTTATTAATTATGTACTTGACTGAATTCAGTCGACTAATTAGTCGACGATTTAGTATACCTACTATAAATTAATAGGCAGGCTTCTGTTTATAGGCTCTAAAACTCAGACTAGCAGTATTGAATGCACTAGAACACGAACACTTGCCTGAATTCAGTTTAAAAAATAATGGAATACTAAATTTTCCGATTTTACATAGGTACAAATCGATCGTTCAAGGTCACCTATTAATGTTTTTCAGGCTATATTAGCCTGAAAAACATTATTCGCCATGTTAAAAACTTTTTAGACAAATTGTTCATATGATCATGACTAGAACTCCTGGTAAAAGTCCGGGGAATATTTTTAACACCATGGATTCAATGCCTAGGTGTTTATAATATTGCATCAAGCATGTAAATTCCAAAACCGATGATGACGCTTGGAATAATAGCTTACTGGCTTACGGGTAATGTAATGCAATATGCACTGTGTAAAATCAATTTAAATCTCTTGCTGCAGAACACAATAAAAATACAACAATAATAAATATATTTAATATTGTTATACATGTTCCTCACATTGTTTTGAGCGGCTGGTAATATCGCTTGTAAGGAAACAGAAAGTTTTGATTTCTAGCACTTTATTGAAGCAAAAGATGCTGAACACCACACACGTTTAAATAACCTTATAGAGGCGATAAAAGTAATTATTTTAGAATTAAATATAGAGAAACGTGTACCACTATAGGTGGTTAAGTTCGAACAGGAAGTTGCTGTTTTTTACCTTTTTAAAGTCGCATATTGAAGTTTGGATACAATCACTAAACTTATGTTGTTATGTTGCAAACATCACATGCGTACTTTAAAAGTAAGTTAAGTGCCTAGTATCATTTATACACATAGGTACCTAAGTACAATACAAATACAATACAAATATACTTTATTGCACACCCGGGACAAAAACAAAACATACAACATAAAAGAGGTACAATATAATTTTTTTTTTTTTTTTTTTTTTTTTTTTAAATAAGGAGAGTAGACGAGCAAACGGGCCACGCGATGGTAAGTGGTCACCGTCGCCCATAGACATCTCACCTCACTGTACTAATATTAGAGGGTTTTTGATGCGCTGCTAACCTTGAGGACTAAGATGGAATGCCTCATGTGCCGGAAATTACGCTGGCTCTCTTACCCTTCAAACCGAAACACAGAAATGCATTTCCCAAACCCTTGACTCGTTGTCAGTGCTCACATCATCATTCTAGAGAAGGTGATAGCTGTGATAGAAACTAACTTCACTTAGCGGTTATTATTATGATGCCAGATCTCATAGGTCGGTTTGAAATAGTTTTTGCCACTAAACCCACGTTTCAGCTCACGGTTTTTGATTTTCTTATCGCAACACTATCCAAGGTTCACAATTTACACACATTTTACTGCAGAGAGAAGCAGCTGGCGTTCACTAAAAATCGACCAAGAGCGTGTCGTACGCACATGATAGGGTTCTTCATAATACAATACAATACAATATTTTTCAGGTAACTTGATCCATTGTGTTAGTGTACTTAAAAAACTATGTTAGTAAATATATTCAGCAAAAATTACGAGTTTTTACACTTCGATCAGATGCTGATCAAAGATAACATCATTCGATCAGCACCCGAACGAAGTAATGCCTAATGCATAATGCCTTTCTATCACAAAAAATATTTAGTGGTCGATTTCAAACAATTTCTCCAAACACTGTAAGTTTGTTAAGTTCTATTTCACAACGTAACTTTGGTACTTACTGAATGTGTTAGTATTTCATTGAAATACTTAATTAATAATAATGGTACCATTCGGATTTTTGTAGGTATGTACTTATTTAACTGTATTTCAAAAATTAAAGAGGGACACGTTCAAAAGTTAATATGTGACATACAGACAAAACGACAAAAATATGACATATATACAAGACATGACGCTAAAATATTTTTTTTATTGTAAAGTTACCTTAAAGTTATAATACATTTTTACAGTCATTTTTTTAAACGACCACCGTTACTTATGCTATTTTATATTACCTAAGAAACTGTAAAGGTTCTTAGTTGACTACGGAATCCTAATAAAAGTAATAAAAATATAGCTGAACCATGAGGTTCTATTCAAGTAAATAGCTATAAAGAGTTTCACTCGGGTACAAGGCCATGAAAGGATCGTGACAAAGTCTAGAAAGCCTATTCTTTCGTAATATTAGTTACGAAGCCTAGAGTTTCGCTAAACATTAACCTTTACTATAAAAGTGGAAATTATACGACCTGAGCCTAGGAGCCTAATTCCACTGTTTTACAACATACGATTATGATACGCTAACACATAAAAATATAAGCGAACCGATCGATCACTGACTTGATCGAAACGTTCGATCGTTTCCTGGGCATACGAAAAATGTCAAGTCGCTGCAATTTCGTTTATATTAAGATTATCATGTATTAGTTTTTCCAGCGAGGTCCACAGATATTTCCGACGTTCAAACCTGTACATGCATAATGAAAATGCGGTCTTAAAGCACATACGGCACCATCGTTCATGTATAGGAGACGTTCGCTAACTCGACAAGAGGCGATTGTTTGCGCAGGTGCGTCGGCGCAGCTTTGTTCTCCAAAAATCGCCTGCGGTCCGAACGCGCACAGGAATGCGGAGGATCTCTTTCCTCTGAACTACCCGACCACATGCGTATTTACACCTACATATTCCATTACTAACTTTTATGTTAAACGCATGTAAATAAACGGGTGCTCGGTTGTACAACCGGCTTCCGCCACGCTATAGGTTCTGTTAGTATGTAGGTATAGTAGGCAAATAGAAGGCGTAGGGTGTGGTGTGGGTGTGGATGGATTAGTAAATTCGTGTTTGAAATCTAAATTGTAGGTACATTTTGATACGTTTATGTATTTTTTTTGAAATGCACAATTTTAATCCTTCCTTCAGTTTCATCTTCATTGCTTGCTTTATTTATTTTTATTTTCTCTATTTTATACAATAATACTACATACATACCTTCCTGTATTCTAATGTATAATTTAAAAATGAAGTACCTTCCTTCGTTTCCTAATTTTTTACATCTGTTTATTAATATTTCCGTTATTTATATGTTCCGGTAGTGTATCATTAGGGAGTGATCCCTGGCACACAGGTGATGTCTGAAAATCATCGCCGCAGTGCTAAATCCGCTGCGGCAACAGGCTGAGGCAGTCCCCTTTTCCCGGTGTTGCACACCACCTTCATCAAACTTAATTACTTTTGTTTATTTATTTTTATCTATTTTTATCTTCTGTACCTAATTGTTTGTATGTGTGCGCTATTGGAAATACATTCTTTCTTTCTTTCTTTAAGGTAATTAACTAAGTGGGTATAAGGAGAGCAGACGAGTAAACGGGTCATCTGATGGTAAGTGGTCACCATCGCCCATAGACATCTCCCCTCACTATAATGTTATTAAATGATTTTCGATGCACTTCGAAGTCGTTATGGTCAGCAGCGCATCGAAAACCCTGTAAACATTATAGTGAGGTGAGACTTCTATGGGCGACGGTGACCACTTACTTATCATCAGATGGTCTGTTTTCAATTTATTTTATTTACACGTACACAAGTACAGGTAAGAGATAGGTATATGAAGATGCAACCTGACTCAGGGCTCAAAATATGCACTCACTCACCCTTAATTAATGTCTGGCTATCTGACTCCCAACTAGGTTTCCCTGTGTGTGGGATATCAGGAATCCATCCATAGAGGAACGTGTCTCGCTCGATACATTTTTATTCCCACTCAAACACTGCACTTGTATATTTACTTTTACTTTTAAGTTACTTATAAGTTGCACCACCACCGGAAAAAGATAATTAGAATGTAGGTATAACATAGTAATATTCACACTTTGGTATTATTGTATGCATAAATTATGTTATTATTTTATAAACAGATACTAAGTTTAAAGTGAAATAAATATTGCCTAGTTTAAATAAATAAAAGATATTTAGTAAACGAATAAATATTCTCCATAGCACTAATCAACACAATATACCCTCATTTTTATTGTTAGTCAGACATTAAATGAGCATATTAATTGGTCGTCCACTCTTCTTATACAATTACAATATATTGATACCTTTTGATATAAAAAATTAACTTTATGATCGTATACCTATAATACTTATTATGTAAAATGTAGCTTGTTTGTTGCTTTTTCGATTATGGAGCTATGGAACCCCAGGCCCGAACAATGAGATGTTTACACCACATCACGTCATGTGGCGTGCATACTGAATTACTAATTTTTATGTGGTGAATAAAATCTATTTATAAAGTTGACGCCGGCCGCTCTACATTCCTTATCTCTTCGCGTACTACCAAGGATCCAACATATGTTGCTGAGTTTACTACACTCGAGAACAGGGGTTAGCTCATTAAATACATACAACTGTGGCCAGTCATACTGCTATTTAAGGCCATGAGTTGCGAAGTAATTATCAGATATGTGTTCTTGACCACAACCTACCAAGGTAGAGAAGGGGGATAAAGACGGCAGAGACATTAGGTCCCGAATTTGATAAAAAATATTCGTTTGGCAACTACTATCTTCTTTCAATTGATGAAGTGATCAATATGAAATTAACCAACTTAACCAGATAGAACTACTTTCTTAGCAGGTTTGATATTGCCGTCCCCATTTCACACATTGGGGTTACCCAGTGTGCAGAATTCTTCACGATGATGTGCAAATGTAAATGCATTGCTGAAATCGAATTGCAAGAGGTCCTGTAAATGTGTACGCCATTGCCGATACGCTCTACAACTTATAACTGACGAGTAACGAGATATTTTCTTTATCCACAGCACATCCGATGATCTCGGCGACCCACCCCGGCGAGGCGCTGGCCCAGCTGGGGCAACTGGGGCAACTGGGACAGCTGAGCCACCTCTACCCGCCGCCGTCGTCCGCCATGACGTCCGAGTTCCTCGCGCCGCCGCCGCCGCCGCGGCCGTACGCGCGGTACGTAGTTGTAAACCGGTTTAAAACCGTTTTAAACCAAGATTGCTGGTTTAAAATTGTTGAAAACTGTTTTTTTTTTAAATAAAAGTCCAGTAGTCTCTACATCATCAATGAGGGGATTATGGACGTGAGAGTTGAGATGAGAGATGTATCAAATGATAACCCAAGGGGCAGCATATTGTGTCACATACGAGATTGACTAAAATTACGATTTTAGTATATCACTTTTAATTTTATGTGATTGATAAAAGTACCTTCCACAATTTACCGTGTAATAAAGTTAAGCGATCAAAGTATCTGATCAAAATTAGTTACACATTAATTATTCAGCCGTTTTAAAAGGTTTGTTATAGTTTTAAACCGTACGTTTTCGATTTAAGTAGTTTAAAACGGTTGTTTTACAACTACAGATACGCGCCGCGTCGGCGGGAGGCGATGCCGGCCCCACCTGCGCCGCACGCGCCGCACACGCCGCACGCGCAGATCCCCTCGGCGACGCCGGTGTTCCCGCCTGTACCCGGGGCGTACAACCCGCCGTACCTGCCCCACCCGGCGACGTTTTCCTCGTACCTGTACCGCACGAGGCCGCCGCAGCCGCCAGCCAACTACCCGGTGCGGCCGCGACCTACTTCGGGTTTCGTTCCGCCGTCGCTGACGCCCCATTCACCCCCCGTTTCCGCGCCGGCGCCTGCGCCTCCGCCTAGAGAGGTTAGTATCTACTTGCCTTTCTTTTTACTTTAAACTAAGCTAGTAAAAGTTTGTGATATGATATGGGTGGATTTAATCCAGCGACGCGTGCCCTAGCCTTTTCATAACCTTATAGTTCTATCAAACTAGTAAAACAGTATAGACACTGATTGAGGAAGGCACGAAAGAGAGGAGACTTATAGGTATCCTGCAATGGCTGATACATTGATTGTTGATTACACACATTGTTGACGCTAAGTAAAAAATAGCACTAACTCATTTCTTCCCGTGGGTGTTGTACGAGGCGACTAAGGATCATAATGGGTACTATTTTACATGTAGTAGACGGCGGTAGGCACGCCAGTCTCGCCACCTATCATTCTGGTCCACCAAAAAAGTGAGAAGGAACTACCAGTGATTGAAGGTGGTTCCTCTGTCTGCCGTCTCGAGGATTATGGACGTGAGAGTTCATGTATGTAATACACACATTATAAAAGTCTTGTATCACATTCCAGGAGCCTCCCATGTCCCCAGAGCGAGGAGCGCCCGCGCCCTACTTCTGCCGGGGCGCACTCATCCGGTTAGAAGACGGTTCGTTTCGACGCGTCGAAGAGATGCGTACCGAGGACTTCGTCATGAGCGCGGACCGAAGTGGGGACCTCGCGCTCACGCAGTGCACGTTGCTGAGGCTCGACGAGCGAGGTGACCGGATAGCGCTCACGCTCACGTACGATAGGAACCGATCACAGGTGTGTACAACCAGTACAACTTTGTTTTATATTTAAGAGAATCGAGATGCTGCCTTAGTGTTGGACATGAATTATTCGCACGGAACCGTATTACGAGAGTAACTCTATCCGTTTTCGTTGCTTTGAAAACATCGTTCGCTAGAGCGAGAAGATTGCTTCCAAGCGCCCGCACTCTACGGCATCGATAGGCCGATTCCGTGGAAGCAATCTTTCGCGCTCTAGTGAACGATGTATCTGAGGGCTGGTTTACACCTTCGCAAGTGGCAAGGACAGTGGGCATAGTGTAAACGGGTTGGACAGTGGCGAGTTAACCTGCCTTGCCAGTGGATCCAAATTTTGTTTGACTGTCTTTGCCACTTGCAAAGGTGTAAAACAGCCCTGAGTGACTGACAACCAACTAACCAACCCATAATTTCCATCCAATTTTGGTAGTCCAACCCATAATTATTAGAGAGACAATTCCTTACACCATTTACAAGAAAAACCGAAATCTAGAAAGATGAGTGGAATGGAAATCTTGATATTTCTTGAAGTTGGCGAAACCAAAATCAACGTGGCATTTATAGCAAAATAAATGAAATGAAATGAAACGTATATAACTTCGTGTGCAGGACAACAAATAATATTATTGTATATACATATATTTCAAACTCTCACGCATATCAATTCCAGGTGGAGCTAGAATCGACAGTGGAACACCCGTTCTTCGTGTATGGCCGGGGATGGGCGTCGTGCAAGCCGGAGCGCACCATGGTGCGGTACGGACTGCGAGTGCAAAGGCTGCAAGTCGGCGACGTATGCGTGTCACTAGTCGCAAAGAAACACGCCACTGCGGCAATCGCGGTCACAAGTACGACGACTTCGACGACACATACCGCCCCCGTGCTACCAAATTCCGCCCCCCCTCAAACGCACCCAGAAAACCTCAGCGTAAAGGAGGACGCCCGCAAACGACGGTGGTCAGCATCAGACGTCTGCGAGGACGCTCCTCCTCTAAAGAAACACTGAAAGGTGTCGGTACACCGTCGCTAGCTCAGGACTATGAATGTGTTGTGATCGTTGTACTAGTTTCGATCTTCCCCGAACGTTTCGGATTTGTGACGAGCCAGATTTTATTTTAAAAGCAAATTGACTAATTTCCACTAAAATCAATAGATAAGAGACAAACCCAGTGATTTAGTGACACTGTGTCATTTCCGTAAAAATAATATTTTACAGCAAAGCAGTCCACAATCGTACGCTTAAGATATTCTATTCGGGAACTCTAGGTGCTTTTTACTGTCGGGTGCTTCTATACGCGTTGAGTTCGTGTACTATATTGTAAATATGTATGTAACTTAGGTCAAAATGAATGTTACACTCCATGGGTATTTTTTATTGTTACGAAATGGAGATACGGTCGTCGCATACTATAGCGAGTATTGTCTGAAATATTGGAGAATTTGCTAGACATTGTGCAGGTATATACTAAAATTATCGGGGCGTTCAAACAAAGGGCCCCCTTGTATGTTCAATGAGGCGTTTCCTCACTACTCGGGAGAATACGACGATTGTACGATGAAGAGAGAAATAATTAAGGACATTTAAACTGGGGTCCCGTTTCTACTATACAACGTAATCACGATATAAACTAAATCGTCGCGACTTAACGTTATTCCCCTAGTGCAAGGGGAGGCCTATGCCCAACAGTGGAGATATTAATTAGGGATGTTACGGAGGTGGTTTTACCGGAACCGAAGGTTTTAAATTTGATTAATCGGAGTCGCAACCGGCGTCGGAGGCGGAGATGTTCAGAAGAAGTTCAAATTTTAAACCGTTTTTTAATTTTTATAGCAGAACTAAAATATTGGCCAATATTTTTTATGACGACGTTTGCGGCAATAAAACATATTCCTTTATGTAGTCCTATACTATTTAATTAAATATTGATATTTGAATATGTTTGCTCACAAATCGTCGGAGTCGGAGGTGTTGATTTTACACCTCCGACTTCGACTTCGGCTCGTCCTTCGGACCTTTCGGAGTCGGAGTCGAAGCTCCGTAACATCCCTAATATTAATAGGCTGATGATGATTATGATGACGTTTTTCGTACACTACTAGTCACGATTCACGAACCGTTCGATTAACGTTACGTTCCGGTCGATCCAACGATCGATCTATCCGCTCCGTGGTGTTAGTTGCATACGTAAACGAAAAGAAAAACAAACGTTGTAAAACAGTGGAATTGGGCTCCAGAAACAGTTAAACGTGACAAATTTTAACTTAGTTTAAAATTTTAACTCATGGAGTAAACAATTCCCAAATCAGCACAAAAATAACAATGATTAAGTTTGTACCAGATCTTATAGTAGTAGATATTGTGATAAGTTGAAAACCAATGAGATTTTAAATCGCCAGCCTTCTCCCCTTGGCAGAGCATATTTTAGACAAAAGGTACAATGAATGTTAGATAGTAGTAGTAGAAATGGGCTGACGTGTGCTTAAGTCTAGACTGATTCTTGTTCTTCGCGGGTTTTCCAAATACTTCACATTGTTCGAAGCAGTCATGTCAGAGTTCCATTTCCCAAGGTTGTGACTGCAGACATATCCCTTGACAATTCGATTGTCGTTTAATCAAATTATCCTTGCAATACAACACAGACATTCATGTAACAGGAAAACTTTCCTCAACGATACTTTGTTGAATAGTGGCAAAAATCCTCCTGACAAATAATTCGATCGTTTTAATATTAATGTTGACAAATTATATAAGTATAATAATCATAATTATATATTGTAAAAATGAAATATGTATAATGATCATGGTTATTAGATGTCATCTCTATTGATTTTTGACGTCCATGTGTGATACACGTAATTTTTCTATGAGAAGATGTATACATAATAAACACACAGTCTGTGATATTTTGTAGTTATTGGTCAAAGTAGGTATGGAGTATTGCTTGAATAAAGGAAAAATATATGTTTTAGAATAATAAGTGTGTTACGATAAGGAAATTGTATAAGTATTTGTTGTATACACAAACGGATACACTGATGGAATAAACAAAAACAAAATATAACAAGTAGCGTCTGTGATTAATATACATATATCGTTATGCCAAATAACGACAAATGCATGGCCATATCAAAGTAAAATTGATTTTATATATTGTTAAGTGGACATAATTATTAGCTTCCAATCGTTCTTTATTTCGAAATTCTTGTATAAATTATTTCGCATTAAGAACTACTTCATTCGAACAACATTCTGAAGAATATAGTATATATAGTTATCATTTATCAGTTTATCATACTCTGTGACGGAAGATGGCGTACCTTTGACCTTGTGATTACTCTAATTTTTTTACTTCTATTCAATGTATTAGTACAAATATTCACATTACGCATCTATTCAGAACCGATAAGACTAAAATACGGAAGTTACTTCACGAATCCTTGATTACCATCATTGATTTGATTGCCTTACTTATGCCATCTTCCTATCTTTCGCTACAGTTATGTAGATATTAAGTAATTTGCCATAATCCGCTGGAAGTTGTTAAGGTTAGTAACCATGTGGAAATATCCCGGCCGACACGAAACACGGAAAGGAATGTTAGATGGTTCTGCGAGAGTTTGTTTCATTGTACCGTCATTGTTACGTTACGTGCTTGTTACTTGTATGTTAGATATTAACGACCATGGCACACGAAGACAGGCAAAATGACTAGGGATTGCACGATGTTCACGTCACCGCACAAGAGTACGTTATCAAACGAGTGTTACGTTTGATTACGTACCCTTGTGCGGAGACGTGAACATCGTGCAATCCCTAGTCGTTTTGCCTGGTGAAGATTGAAGAAAGAGCCGTCTTCTTGTGCCATGTTAACGACCATTTAGTACGGACACCTGACTGAGGACGGACGGTGTTGTACAAAAGTTAATAATTTGTTGTATAATGTATGTAATTCTAGTTTTATCGTCTTTATAATTATTAATTTTGTAATTGTAATGAAAGATCTCATTTTATTAATCGGTATTTTCTAACAAGGCGCTTTCATTAGGTCATGACTAAGCCTACCTCACAAACTTTAAGACTAGTGCCTCGCCGCAACGGTGCCGATAGCAGAGTATGCTACATTTTAGGCCGCCCGCCTGCGAATCGATGTCGATGTACATTGCTTGTTATCGTGTTCTTTCGCTGACGCTTTAACTTTATAACGAGCAATGGACATTCACCCGCCGCGGACGGCCGTACGCGTCGCCGATGCCAAGCGCGAGCCAGTCTCAAACAAGTCTAAACAAGATCTCAATTTGATGAAAATAAACTTTTAAAAAGACTGGGACGCTTTACTGAATGTTGTGGGATAGTAGTTTCTCGAGGATATTACTTAAATTATGAGATAGGAGCATTTATTTTGTAAAAGGGCGCGCGCTCGTTCTGTAGCATATCCTACAAGCTCCGCTTCCAAAGTGTTGGACGATCGATTAGTATAAAATTTCATTTAAATTTTTCCCCGATATCAAAATTCAGAAAGTATTAATTTCAATGAAAGGTGCTATGTATATACCTATACAGGATGTTAAAATAAATTCGCCGGTAAATTTCCGGCGAATATCCGGAGTTCCATTGAACTGAACAACTTTGTACAAAAAGTTTTGAAATTGGAATTCAATTTTTTTCCGACTTTCCATAGAAATCGGTGGCTGATGTAACCTATTTTTTACGGAAAGTTTGAAAAATGCATGGAACTACTATCTACTGATGTACGTAGTTCTTACTAACTTCATAGGAAAATGTTATTCGCCATTTTCAAAGCTGTTTAGACAAAGTTGTTCACATGCATGAGTGGTAAAAGTCCGGAGAATGTTTTAATGACATTCTTGTATTGTGCTCGTGTTTCAGACACAACGTGATAGAAATAACGAATCATGTTAAGGATAAACAAAAGTTAAAGAAGATAACAATGTATTTTCAATGTATTAGCTAGTTATTGGCACAATCTATTCTTCCGCGCCTCAGAATACATTTTAGTGAGTCAATTAATAGTATATATATATTTTGATACTAGTGCGGAAAGTAAGCCATTACGAACGAGGGAACGAAGCCTCTACGTCGGAGTTTACAATTGTCTTTACGCACTTGTTCACTACACACAACGTTTTTCATCACACCTGACGACTAAACACTAATTATTATAAAAAGTAACTAATTAAGAAAGTTAAAAAATGCAATGTTTTAAAACATAAACAAACATCTTTGCTTTCGACCGCCCGGATTTTAGTGGCGTTAAATTAACTGAGTCGTAGTTACTTAAATTATGTAAAACGAGTAAAGGCACTAGTGTTCTATGATACATTTTTGATCTGCTATACTTGCACGAAAAGATGTTCTTTGTGAATAGGTGTGATGAAAATATATTCGTCTGATTTTGTGTCCATTCGTCATTCATGGTCTTGAACGCGTACGCCATTAAAACGCTGTTAAACATCCTTTTAAACCGATTCAACTCTTTGGATCAAGTTAAATAGCTAAGTACAGTGTTTAATGTTGCTAATTGACATCAGCTGTGTGATGAGAGTGAATGGATTGCGTTAGTTACAAAATATAGTGACAATAGATGATTATTGTGCGAGATTCATGATTTGTGGTAAATCGTTCTGCTGTTGCCAATGTTAGGGTCAGTAAAAGTTTCCATAGATTTAGTTTAACGATAAACACCCAACACTAACAATAAGCTAGCTATTTGACACCGACTGTGCCATCCTATGCAGATTTCCCGACATCTCTCATTTTAGATAATACTTTAAAACATATACCAATATTATTAGACTCAATTCAAATGTTTTTACCAAAAAGGTAATGAAATGGTATCAAATTGCTAATAGTCCAAATAATCTGTAAATGTTATTGAAATACTGTTTATGTAACACCTGCTCGATAATTAGCTTTTTACTTGTCTGTGAACTGGATATTAATTTTGAGAAACATGAAAGTGAATTTATTTCCTGATTTTTATTTTATTTAGTCTTACAGGTGTTACATACAAAAGTATCATGTGTATCACGTGTTTAAGGGGCAAATTGTCTCACCGAATGCTAGGTCGCAACCCGAGCCCACAGGCTAGGGTAGTGAAACACGAATTGAGACAATTAGGCCCTTACAACACTAGTTACACAACGTACTATTTATAAATTACATTCAGTTTCATTCACAAAATCTGTAACCATTGTTTCCAGTGTGTTATTGCTAAAAGTAGAGAACAGGAAATGTTGTGTTATTTAAATAGATAAATAACTATAAAACTGTTATATAATTATATGACAAAATATGGCGGAAATATATATGCGAGTATGTATATTTTATTGTATAGCGGAATGAGTACTATTTCAGATTAATGTAAAAACGAAGAAAATGTTATATAGAACGAGATATGTCAAAAATAAGTTAACTGTTTGTAAAAAGGAGAGAAAATATGTAATATTGAATATTTGCTATGTGGTTGTTTTAATTTCAAGACCCCAATATCTACCTATAAATGTATGTATGTAAATGTAGGTATATATATTTTTAACTTATCAATACTACCTATCTTCAATTAAATTTATTTGTGTCGTATCTTTGTCCTCTTGGACAGGTTTTGGCCAGCCATCGGTCACGGTCCAACAGAATACCAGCGCTGGAGGCATTCTTGTCTGCAGCAATAAGCTGAGTTGAGGCCCTTTTCACAACAACAGCAGACCATCATACATGATTTAGATATGTTTACCTTTGACTACATAATTATTTTATTATAATTATAACTGTTTCGGTCATTGCTGTGTGTGAAATAAACGTATTACTTACTTACTTACTTTTTACTATAAACATCAGAGATTTTGCTTACCTGTTGCCGATCTTGGTAACATAACTCGTTATTCAGATGGACTCAGAGACAAAGAAATATTATAATACAAGTTAGAGTTCATTTGAGAACCATACGAGGTTCTAGGATTCAAGACATTGGCACTAGTGTTCATGCTTTATTTTTTTATTTTATAAAGAGAGCAAACAGGCCGACTGACGGAAAGTGGTCACCGTCGCCCAAAGACATCTCACATCACTATACTATTATTAGAGCCAAAGAAGACGAGGGAATGTCAGAGTTCTGTACTGTCTATTTTACGCCGAACTACTACGCCGTCGACTAAATAGTACGCCGCGGACAGTTGTCTGCGTTGGCTCTTAGTCTTAGGTGGAGTGCCAGTAATTACACGGGATCTTTTACCCTTCAAACCGGAACACAGCACTGTAACCATTGCTGCTTTGCGGCAAACTGGGTACAAGAGTGGTACCTCAAATCTAGATGGTGGCACTATACATATTGTAACATCCACGACAAGAGGGTAGGTCCCAAGAGTTACATACTTTGAGCAAATTCGTCACCACAAACAATAATAAAACAACGAAGTAAAAAGTTCGAGTTCAAGTTCGTGCCGATTGCCGTCGAAACTGCGGGCACCTGGGGCTCAGAGGCGGGAGGATTCATTGGGGAACTGGGGAGGCGGTTGAGGGAGAGGGGGTGTGACCCCCCGATCGGGATACTTCCTGGCCCAGCACCTTTCTCTCGCTGTTCAGCGAGGAAATGCAGCATGCATAATGGGAACATTTGGGCGGGGTGCGCTAAAAGGCGGCCTTTTTGACTAAGCTTCTCACGTAGTGAAAAAGTTTTAGTAAAAAGAAAATTAAACATGTAAATACTTACAAAAATTTAATTAGCAGTTAAAGATCACAACATGGATACTAAGAGTAGGTTCACTGGTCACAGTTCAGCTGGTGATTTGTTCATATATCGCTGTTAAGGTCCAGTTTCACCTTCTCCCCGGGCTTGAATGCTGGCATACCGAGGTATGGGCACGTCGCACACCGGAATGCGTCGCCCAGGTAGCACTGAAATTAGACACCATTTCTGATTACTACTCCACGAACGTAATTGGAAAATGAGAAACGTGAAGTCAACTGTTGAACTTCGAAACCAAAATTGTAAAAAAGCAAAAAAAAAAATGCCTCTAAGGCATGATCTCTTAGAGGCAATGGACAAACAAATATCAGAAACAAGCGATACAAAGAAAACACCACCGGTGGGACTTGTACCCACACCTCCGACTTAACCGTAGCCGGCGCGTTTTTCGATTGAGGGAAAACCGAGAGCTTCCAATCAACCCAACAGATGGCGCTGATTGTATACTGGAGTGTCAAAATGTCCCAAAATAAGGGTAACTAGCACATGCTAGGTACCCTTATTTTGGGACATTTTGACACTCCAGTATCCTAGGTACATCCTAGGCCATAAAATTTAAATTAAAAAAGAAAACTTTCTACCTGTTCTATTATTCGATCGTCGATATTAATTCTTTGTTATTTGCTCATAGTTCTTATTTTATCATTATCAAATGATGAATTTCTATATTTTTACAAAAAGCTACCGACCATGCAATGAATAAACATTATGTCAAAACAACTCATCTGTCACTTTGACATTCCTGTTAGATACAGCGCCATCTATCTCGAATGGCAGAACCGCAACTGGAAAATCCCTCATTACGCCACAGTGGTGGTTAGTCAACCGGTGATATTTCAGCATTGCTTGTTTCCTTATAGGTTCTTAATTCTATTCTATTCTTAATATTCTATAACTATGTATAGATTACATGGCAGCTTTAATCGACTGCTATAGCATACATCTTGTAATATCTTCTTTCGAATTTGAATAGTAATTCAAAGTTATAAAAATTTGCCTTTTGTTACGAAACAAGTAGGTCAATAGGCTAACAATGGATAGGCTAATAACTAAATCGCTGCAACCTACAATCATATAAAATATTAAAAACATGAGTGTTTTGTGTATTGGAAGAGTGTGCGGTGTTTAGCGCAAGCAAAACATAAACCTCGTTACTCGAAACAAACCTAGTTTGTAAACAATGTTTACAAAGTAGGTTTGTTTCGAGTAGCGACTGTAAGTCA
Organism: Hofmannophila pseudospretella; assembly: GCA_947369225.1. Classification (NCBI taxonomy): domain Eukaryota; kingdom Metazoa; phylum Arthropoda; class Insecta; order Lepidoptera; family Oecophoridae; genus Hofmannophila; species Hofmannophila pseudospretella. The sequence goes on along the minus strand of OX376323.1, from coordinate 5,210,205 downwards.
TTAATTACATAACACACTCAACGCTAATTTGCCATTACCCATATTTGGATTAAGTTATTTTATGCAATACGGGCTTCAGAAACAACTGAAGTAATTACACTAAATATCTGGCTCGTAGCCTAGTTGCGAGCACGTTCCGAAAGTGATCGTACAGTTTAAGCAACGTTGGGCGCGGTCGGTACCTGGATGGGTGACCGCTAGTGGCATATTTCATCTGAGCTCCTCCGTGCTTCGGAGAGCACGTTAAGCAGTCGGTCCCGGTTGTTGTCATTCGAGAGCAGTCGTTAAGCCATGTCAGATGCCTAAGGGCGGCCAGAACAACTCTGACAAATAGGTTGGCCACTAACCAAACGACAAGCAAGCAAGCAACACAAAATTGCTGAATGATGATGAATTAATGAGGAAAACTATGATTAGAAAAAGTTCCATTACTCTTACATTTAAATGTGGTATGACCATGGTTTACCTAAGTCAGTATGACTATTACAGAATAACTATTAGTACTAGTAGTATGACTCTATGTAGAGTAAGCCTGGGGTGGTCCACCCTTTTACCTATTTCTGCTGCAAAGCAGCAATGCTTGCTTGCTTGCTCGTGTTTCAGTTTGATGGGTAAGAGAGCCAGCGTAATTACCAGCATATGAGGCACTTCAAGTCCTCAAGGTTAACAGTTAGGTTAGTCTATGGGCGATGGTGATCACTTAATATCAGGTAGTCCGACCTACCGATAAAGGAAGACGTCAATTTACAGTTCCACAGTTCATTCCGCGTCATGGTTAAATTATGAATGACGTCTGTAATCAAATAGCTTCGCTTCGGTGTTGATTTGTTCCAGCAATGTTTTTAGAAGAACCAATGCTTTCTAAGTCTGCCTTCATCACTTTTGGTCTCATCATCAATTACTGTCAGATGATACTGAATCCAAATGCGGTTTAGTAGTAAACAAAAAAGAAACACAAAAAATCTCCATGGGTTGTACTGTCGATGGGGTCATCCTCATAAATTAAATAAAAAGAAAATGATACTATAATATATTGACCTCCATGGTGAGGGAGGGATGATGGATGACGGGATAGCCATAGAAGCGCGCGCCCAAGCACCACGCAACAATCCTCTCAAATAAACGGTATACCAATATAAGCAAAATAAAATACATACACTTCCACAGGAGGACTTGGGCGTCTGTTTGGTTTCCCCACGCAACTCTTCAGCAAGGCCACACGAGCAGTCTGCGCACGCCTTCCGCTTGCCGGTCGTAGCGCACACTGAAATTATTCAAGTTTTAATTGTAAAATATCATATAAATAAACTTCAAGGTTTAACTAGAGGTAAAACAATTCAAGATCAATATCTGACAATGGCTCAAAGGCGAGGGCATAAGACTGCGGCAGCAGCGTCGCGAGATCGAATCCACTTTAAAAAAAAAACTTTCTGTGGACTACTCCTAGCACAGGTATTTTAGCCTAGTTGAAGCGGTTATTGTTAATGTTTTTATTTAAAAACAATGCCAATGTTTAAAAAAAATTAAAGAGGGCAGCTAAGGGGTCCTGATCCTGATCTCTAATTTCATAAAAATCTCCTTCTTTCTAAGTTTATAAAAAACCTCATAATGTCAAGTAATGTAAAAAAGAAATAGATTTAAAAGAAACCTAGTCATACTATTCCATCCCATCATCATAATCATCAGCCTATCCTAGTCCACTACTTGCCACATTTAGAAATGTGGATGGTAATAAAAGTAAAAAAGAAAAAAATGAAATGAATGCAACTATGTACCCGAATTGGAACACAAAACCTAAAAAACTGCTTATTATTATCTGTGAATGATGATTCACTATCTTATTTTGTAATGACGACAACAACACACAACGCCACATTTACCGCACGCACCACTGGCTCGGAACACGAAACCTCAACATACAAGTGCTTTATCATGTGGCTATCTTATCTGATAAGTGTGCTACAGTTACAGTTATGATGGTAATTTGATTTTTATTAGTTTAACATAAATGACTGGCAAGAAACTTTTAAACAAAATTATTGTAAAAGTATTAAGTATAGGAAATGCAAAGAAAACGGACCAATAATAAGTTATGTATTCTGCATCTTACATCAGATACCTGTACCCTATACAACCTGGTGGGTGATGGTACATTGGTGTGTTGAATTTTTATAATAATTGACCAAAAAGAAACATTAATATTCATCCAAAGTAAAACTGGAATAGGCATTACCTTTAACAGCCATAATAAAGCTAGACTAGTAAAAATAGCTAATAAAATTACCTCTAAGTGACTCTTTGTCTGGTTTTTTCAAGTCATCCTCATCAAGCAGCTGGTTTTCATCGATGGTCTCATCTTCATTCACTCCTGTCCACGCAGCCTCAATGGTGTCATCTAGTTTCCAGACTGCTTTGTTGCCTAACTTCAGTGATGCTTTTGATCCAATCTGGGTGGAAATTGTTTAAATGTATAGAGCTTTACTGGTTACTTTTATATATAAATAACTATGTCAAACTATGATAAAATCTGTCAATTTTTTAAGTATTAAATTATACAAGAATTACCTCAAATTTAGGTTTATCTGCCATGTAAATATTCTCTACATCTCTAGTAACATTTATGAATCCATTTAGTTTCAATGCACTAATTAGATCTCTTCCGTCTTTCAATAGCAGTTTACCGCTGGGTTTGAGCAGCTTTACTATGATTGCAAGCAAACTGTCATTGTGTTCAATTGAGTGTGGGGCCAGCCAGTTTGATAGTATTATGTCGAATGATGAATTGGGACGAGAAGCTGAAATATAATGCAAGTACTTAATGTAATAATCATTTTTCAGTGATTAAAGCACATGAAAGTGGCTTAACATGGTTTAGTGTATTGTTAGATTTAAATAATATGCTGTTTCATTGTATTTTATTAATTATGACTGGTTTCGTTTACACATCAACACCTGAAGATGTGTAAACGAAACTAGTCATAATTAATAAAATACAATTAAAATCCGTGAAACAGTATATTATTTCGACCGGTTTCGTTTACACATCTTCAGGTGTTGATGTGTAGACGAAACCAGTCGGAATTAATAAAATACAATTAAAATCCGCGAATCAGTATATTATTTAAGTCTAATCAATATACTTTATCAATATACTAATTACAAACGGTTTTGTTTACACAGCTTCAGGTGTTGATGTGTAAACGACACCGGTCGTAATTAATAAAATACAATAAAAATACAGTGAAACAATATATTATTTAAGTCTAATAATTTACTACAAGTTTCACCAAATACCAACAAACGCAAGTATTAACCATTTAGTATATTGAGTTTGAGTTTAATAACTCAAATACATATTAGATTCTGGCTTCCTTTTGGCTGAGGAAAAATTAAACAGATGTCAGCCAGACCATTACAATTGAGCCTTCTTCTTCTTATCAGTCGTGTGGTTAGTGGCCAACCTAATTCAGGCCATTGGTAGGCCTAAAAATCCTTATTATTTTAATACTGGCACTAATTGAACACATACATACAGTATCGAATCGACTTTCTTACTGTTGTCACGTAGGTACGCATTTTCCACGTTTGTTTTTACACAAATAGCTTTCAAATAAAGTTGCGTCAAAGAGTTCACATATTAACCTGAATTAACTTACATTCAGTAATCATTTCCGAGTTTTCGAGAACAACAGATCCATTTGTTACACTTTGAATTTCCTTTACAAAATTGCCGATGTCATTCTGTTCACTGTTCTTCCAGATAATGAGAACACTGTCGCTGCTTTTTATGCGATTCATTTCGAGTCCTTAGCAAGTAGATATTTCTTCTATTCACAATTAAAATAATTATTATAAATAATTTATTTATTCTATTTTTCGAAAAAACGACTACCGTCTCCAAAATCAATTCAGCAAAGTAAAGAGATGACAGACAATGTTGCCAGATATGATTTAAAAAATATATCCCTAAATACTAAATTTGCCTATATAAAAAAATATTTAAGGAGTCAAGAAGCAACACTTGTAAAGAAAAACGCAAATAGATAGATATATTTTTTATTTTATTTTTTTATATAAATGTTCGTTGGCAAAACGGCGAATTCTGCAAAAAAACAACTGCTTTCAATAATGGCGTGAGTCGCCGCGTGCGGCGTCGCAGCGGCGGACAGCGCGGCGCGCGCGGGTCGGATTTCCTTTTCAAGAATCATCCAGCTTTACCCGATATCGGGTAAAGTACTACATTTTGGCAACACTGTACACAGCTGGTTTATTTTTTTGGTTTGGCTGTCAATGACTGGGGTACGTTCTTAAACACATCGATCGCTGACTGTCAGTGCAGCGACCAAGCAGAGCGAGCGACCCGTAGTAGGGCTGGTTTACACGTTTTCAAGTGGCAAAGACAGTGGATAGTAGGACAGTAGAATGGACAGTGGACAGTAGAAAAGTGGCAAGGACAGTTCAAACAAAATCCTACCGTCCACTGTCCATTCTACTGTCCTCTGTCCTTGCCACTTGAAAAGGTGTAAACCAGCCCTTATACTGCATGCATAGCATACCTATAACTTTCCCGAAACACAGCGTTCGAGATACACGTACGAAACACTATTTTTTAATTAGCGCCTGCCTGCTTTATACAACAACGCACGAACAGATTTGAGTTTGGGCTGCTCGAACACGGGTTTCCTTTATTTTATAAACGAAGCTCCGGCCGGTGTTCGTTCGTATACAAGTCTCCAGTAATTTTTTTGTTGGCGAATTTTCTACTAAGTGCCATAAAGGAGCCCCAAAAACGTGCGCTTTATACATACATGTTCTTTGGCAAAACGGCGAATTCTGCAGAAAGAAGCTATAAAAATTATTGGCGTGCGGCGGCGGGTGGAAAAATTGTTTCACGGTGACACTAACGCCTGGTTCCAAAACATATTTGGACAGCGTTCCATAACCAGTTGAAATAATTCACGTTGACAACGGTCAATGTTCCATTACTGCGTTATCAGCTGAAAATTTATCAAACTTCTATATGACACAAGCAATGGATCATGTATAGCTGTCAACGTGAATAAATTCAACTGGTTTTGGAACGTAGCATTTATACTCGACAATAATTACCCGACAAAGCGAAAGTGGTTTTTGAACGTAACTCTAGATGGCAACACTGGACAAGTGACTGACAGAAAAGCGAGCGAGTGACTTGGAGTGACAGTTAATTGACAGATAAGTGAGATAAGTGACAGACAACACAAACACGCACAGTGGTTAAATTTTTATTTTTGTTTAGGATATAACCTAAACAAAAATAAAAAAGTGCATTTTATCTCCAAAGATGTATTACGAAGCTTTTTTAGCGGGTGCTTGGGCTTCCATTGGCAGTACTTTGGGGAAATTATCAGGCACAGCTACCATTGTAGTAAGTTCAACTTGTACTTTTCTTTATTAATCGGTAGAAAGAATAGCAGTAACGAAACCGATGTAGATAAAAAAAATGACTGTAAAAATGTATCTACTCACACTATAAAAACATTTGTTTAGATTGAAGTACCTACCTTAATACAGGTATAAGAACACAATCTTGTGTAGGTATATCAGAAGCTAGAGAGCGCGTCAATCTTTATGGCGTATCTGAATATAGACACGTCGCATTTCAGTACATTATTTTAGGTGTTAGCAGGGTGTAGAAGAGAGGGATGAGTATTGCCGAGCGGTATGGCGGAGGACATGCCCCGCTCTCTCGCTCTTCTACCATTTACTGGAATGCGACTAGTGCCACACTCGTGCCTACATTCAGATATCTACGCCATAAAATTTAATGCGCTCTCTACCTAGGTAGGTAGAGAGCGCGTACTTTAGGTAGGTACATAAAGTAGGTAAAGGCTAAGGTAAGTATGTAAACCTAAAGTAGTATTTTTTATTGGACGGACGTACTAATCTGATTTTTCCTGTGTTGCTAGTTTTTGATGAAATAAAAATAGTGTTGTGACCAAACATCGAATTCAATCACTGACCAATAGTTCACCAATCAAAGTACTATCCAAGTTACAGTAATCGACACATGGAACTTGATTTTGATAATTTGTGATGATGATTAGGGAACTTCTGTACATATTTGAGAATTTACTTTGATGTTCGTTTGGTTGGTTCGAAATTAATACAATTGGCTAAACTGCGTAGTATTACTTGCTTTGCGAGTAAAGTTTTCTAGTATTTCATGCACTAATTCATTATTTCCAGAAACCTAAACTTTTAACAAAATACGATACGACACGATTGTCGATCAAGGTCAAGCGAAAGTCACATCTGAGATTTTATTAATAAAAAAATTATTTTGGGTTTCAGAAAATAATAAAGATATCAGTATTATAAATACTTTATTTTCTTTAGTAAAATCGTGTTTTTTTAAAAATTAAAAATAGCCTCATTTTGTATGCGATATATAATTTAACGTTGTCTTTTTGGCTCACTGTTTGGGTAAACTAAGGGAACTGATTCACAAGTGAACTGAACGCATCACTATTACATTAAACATGGTAACATTATTTTACAAAGTAACTTTAAAAATTCTACTTTACTTAAAATTCTTGTTAATTTCTCCTACTCAGCGAGTCTGTCAAAAAAGAGTTGAAATTAAATAATGGCAACATTTTACTGAAGTTGTATGGAAATTACATTAAGATTTAACATTGGTCTAAAGTAGGTTGCCATTATTTAATTTTAACTCTTTTTGACAGACTATACCTGCAACTTTTTGTTTTATGCAGGGCCACAGCTACGTAATATGGGGCGGACTCTTAATTACGATGGTTCTGGTCAATACGTGGGGCTGTCGCTACTACTTGCGCTCGCTCGATGCTGCCACCAACTCCGTCGCACCAACAGTCATATCTGCCGCTTGTAGCTACGTGCTGTCTGTGAGTTACACTAACTCTAACGACGTTTCAGTAAAATTCGTAAATCTGCTGACTATAAGTACTACTGGTGCTGATTCTGCCACCAACTCTCTATGTATAGCTACTTAGCATACTTTCTGTAAGTAACATGTAATGTAACGTAACTACCTAGGTAGGTAGTGATCATCAGGTGATGGCGTTAGTTCCACCTGCTCTCGTTCGCTCGATGCTGCCACCAACCAACCCCGTCGCACATACCTACATACAATTAATATCTATCACACATACCTACAGTGCTCTCTGTGAGTAACACTACAATATGTTCTTACCAAGAAATAGGACTACCAGCTCCCTCTCCCCTAGAACAATGACGTGAGCATTGACAGCGAGCCACGGAATTGACCCATAGGTCATATGTTTTCATACATTTGACATTTCAGTGCCCGACTAATGTATGGAAACAATGCTCAAATCGCACGCGCGTACTGGCAGACGCGGTTTCCTTACAAAACGTCTCTAGCGAGCAATCTACATACGGGTGAATTTCAAAATCTTTGGTTCTAACGATTGTTCAGTCAAAAATGTGTGGCCTTCGAATCTATTTGTTCTCGCTCGATGCTGCCATCAACTCCATCGCATTAACGTCATATCTGCCGCTTCTAGTTACGTGGTATCTGTGAGTAACACTACTGTGTTGTAAAGATTGTTGAGTCCAACGGGCGATGCTGCCGACTATACCTGCGCTAACTGCATACTGCCACCTCCACATAATATTCGCCTCTTTTAGCTACGGGTCTCGGTGAGTATAACTATAATATTGGGTGTACTTCATTTCAGCCAACATACATAATGTAGGTAAGTATTAACTATGATAATTTTGTCCAGTCTTTTACCGCTGTACTCGCTCGATGCTGCCACTTCGTCGCATCTACGGTCATAATAATAATAGCTAACTATACAAAAGGCCCATAGATATATACCTTACATTAATATTTACCTTAATTTTCGCTGCCTTTACCTTAGCGTTATTTGTGAATAGGTAGTATCATTCTCAGCTACGTAATTCAGTCTACTGTGGATTCCAACAAAATTTCCGTAAAAGACCGTACCAAGCCTCACGCCACTGTGTGCGAATTGAAAATAATGCAACACATTTCTCACACAATAAAACTTACGACGATGTCACAAAGGCGAATATCCGTCTACGTAACTCTTCCATAGGATCGTTTGACGCAGATCGATTTCAAAATTCGAAGTAAAACGCAAGGCGCGACTGACTCGTCGCTCGCACTCCGTTTTAAACCCCGTTCACCTGAGTTTTGTGGCTGTACACATTTTGTGGCGCCACTCACGGCGTCTATTACATTTCTAGGGTATTATATTTCAATGAGTCCAACCAATTCAATTTCCCTCTTATTTAGGGAGCACCTAAAGGGTATAATGTAAGTGTTAAATTAACTCGTATTGCATTCACAGGGAGTGATTGGCATAGCAGTGTTCGACGAAGGTTCTTCGGTGCGGTGGTGGGCGGGCGCTATGCTCATCATAATGGGACTGGCCCTAGTTGCACGCCCCAGGAAGAAAAATAAACATACTGAGTAAATGTAGTACTAATAGGGTTACCTGCACAGTATTTATTGGGACACAGCTCCATTTTTTGTTATTGTTAGCTTGTCGTAGTTGGTAAGTTGGTTTTTAATTTTATACCTATTTTGTTTCTAACTTTTGTGATACCTACCTAATAAAATTTTGTTATAAGTAACAAAACTATATGTAAATTTTATTTTATATATCTACTTACACTCTACTACTACGTTTAATATTTAGAACTTACAAGATAGCTCATAGTTCTCGTTGCCTAAGTGTGTCACAAATAGTAGCCCATAGTTTAACTATTACAACCTATTTATATTTACTAGAACGCTAGAACAAACAACTGGCTTCATAATTCACCTACATAACTAATCGCGCTATTCGTTATACTAATCGTGTATTGATTCACTTGTAGGGTGACTCAATATTAGTACCCTGAACTTACGTCATGGTTTTCTAGTAATTCTCAAAACAAAAGTTTTGAACGGTCATCCAAAAGTGCCATAGCGAAGACTGTCTGTCTCAGAGGTCAAAACAGAATATTTTTTACACCTGTAATTATTCTCAAAATAGTTGAGAAATCATTAGCTGGCCTGCGTAGATCTATCCCTAACATATCCCTAATCTAAAAGTATAACATGATCTACAGGGACTTGTAGTTGCTCACTGGGGTATTCTTAACGAATCCCTCTGCACCGTCGCTTTCTGCTGGCCAGCCACTTAATGGTGTTGTGCAGATTAACTTATCGATATCGCCAAAGTGTTCACAATTAGCTCTCGGGAATATACTGGATCGATTTATTGTGCGGATGTGCTGCGTGAAGGAAGAAACCTCTTTCAATAACAAGATAGGTTTCATTAATCCTAAAAACATGGGTAAAAACGCGACGGTCCTTCGAGCCGGATGTAGTCATCATTAGATGATGTCCACAATGCGTGCTACTGTTTCCTCGCATTCTAAATAGCAAAAGAATTTTTTATAGTTGACGGTCTGTGGACTTGATTAACAAAAAAATAAATACTATTAGTTCACTAGGATAAATTGTCATATATAGACATCGATTCTGGCGTGTCCGCTAAACCTAACAGTAAAAACTGAATGAAATCCCGCTCGCTCATATGCAAGATTGTGTAAAAGTACGGGTGACGTATCATTTAGCGATGTTTTAAATTGCTGACTGACACGCGACGGAATCGACTGTGGAATCGGTACACTGGTCGACAGATTTCTATCGACAAAAAGCGTCCCTTCGGGGTTTTATAGACGCAATGACGCCGGCAGTGGCGCGTCGTGGGCCGAGCGATCAACACGTCCTATCCTCACTCAGTCGCGGCCACCTCACGACACGCATTCCCACTATTATACGTTATAACACACGATCGATAATACAAAAACCGCGGCTAAAAACGTCCATGTAAATAAACCACTAATTTAAAAATCCACGTTACCACGTGCGTTTCTATTAACATGTTCAGTCTTTTTATGTAACTGTGCCACCGATATTGATGGAATCGCGTGGAAGCCGGCGTCAACAATGTAGTCATAGTGACGCGATCTGTTGATAATTTGACAGTTTAAATGTGACCGTTTACAATGTTAATTTTCATAGACATTTGTATTGAATAAATGTTGAGTGTTGGTTGTTTTAATGTTGTTATGAAGTCGACAATAATTTTGTTGGTTAAATAAAGATTTGTTGGAGGATTGAAGATGGGGAATGGAATGAATAAGGTAAGAGTTTTTTAAAAATATATTATGCCATGAACTGTTTTAGAATTAGTTTAGGAAGAACAAGGAGCATTTTAGTTACGTAACGTTAACGTAGCAGCCCGTCTACGGGACGCGCTCGTAGCTCGTAGCCCGTAGCCATCCGTAGCTTGTAGAGCGCGCGTAGTTTGGGTGCAGTCGTAACGTCACTTCTTATTTTGCTTCCAGTATAATGTTTAAATAAATAAAGAATTAATATAAAATAATAACAAGAGCTTTTTTGTGGTTTTTGACAAATTGTTTGTTTTATAAGAAAGCTTTCCATAACCAGTTGAGTTAATTCACGTTGACAACTGTCCATGTTCCATTACCGCATTAACAGCTGAAAATTTATAATGGCACGTGTATAGCTGTCAACGTGAATATTTTAAACTGCTTTTGAACCCACTCTAAAAAAGCACTTTTGAATTGTGATGATGATAATGTAGGTATTTTGGCAAAAAATAATTGTGTAGTAGAAAACCAGTGACTGATAGTCGCATTGCCATTATTTTTTGTTCTGAGTAATACCCAGCTACCTAGCGTTAACTCTTATTTTGTGTCGTCATGAAAGCACTTCGCTAAATTAAACCTGATCGCCATTTAGGTATGGCATTGAAATTGCATATACGAGTAAGTAGGTGCCGAAATCATATTTTTTTGTGACACATTTTATTTCTACGCGTGGATTAAACAAAGACTATGGTAGTAGTATTTAATTAATAAAATATAAAATTCTACATAATGTCGATATTCGGATCAATGGAATATTGAAGTCTGTATTTTATTCCGTTTAAGGGCTAAACTCGCGTGACAGACAGACGAAGTAGCGACAGCAATAGGGTTCCGTTTTTCCCTTCTGGGTACGGATTCCTAAAAAGGTTAACCTACGACAGTGAGGTATAGTAATATAATACATTGGTACCTTATACGGCAACACAATGTAGGTTGACGTCATTCATTTTCATGGCAGCAATAAACATGCGTTCTTTCATGATAATTTCATGATGGGTAGGTACGCAATTCATGAGTCATAAAAATTGGTAGTTATCTCAAACTACCTATCATAAAGGCACAGTTAGGATGACAAATTATTTATCGATATGTAGACAAGTCCAGTATAACTAAACTAACAAATCAATTATTTTTTTATTGTAAGTACATTAATACTCCGCTTTACGCGAGGGATACGTTCCAGAGAAAATCGCGTTATGCGAAATTCGCGTATATCGGGGTCTGCTCAAAAACAATACTTAAACATACTAAATCAATTTCATTTATTGCAAAATACTAGGTGATACATTTTGAGCGTTGGTTTTACGAAAATACACGTCCAAAATCTTTTCCAATCATCGTCACCTAGATAGGTGACAGACATCTATCACCAGGAGAGCCAACATAAAGATGGCAAGTCGCAAAGGAAAACATTTTCTATAATTATCTATTCATTTTCTATTTGGGATTCCCTAAACAGAGCTTATATAGAGAAGGAAAGTCGCACCAGAAATTAATTTGTGGGGAATACCCCAGTTAGTGTTTGCAGGAAATCGCGTCAAGCGCGAATTTGAAATTCGCGTTGTAACGAATCCGCGCAATACGGGGTCGCGTAAAGCGGGGTATTACTGTACCTTAAAATACATTTTTACAACGTCATTTTTTACTCTACCACCGCTTCGTAAGGCGCTGTAGCTGAAAGGAAAGAAGCGGCGCAAGAAACATAACTACCTAAAATGTTTTTAACATTTATTATACAGACAAGAAAAACCATATTTTGATTGACCGCTTATTAGGTATTAGAGATTGTAAGGTGCAGGGAGTGCTCTGATGGCAGTCATTCCAATGCCCACTCAGATTCTGAAAGATAAACAATAATAAGTAGGTATCTACCTATACATGAGATTTATGAAGATTTATACATGAGATTTATGAAATCACGTAGCAAGAACTTACTACGTGAGAGGCATAACTATCGTCGAGCAATAGTTATTTACCAAATCAACAAACGCCCTGAATCAATGGAGAACCCGAACTTCTCTCAAAGTTTTATAACTCTTGTTGCCTACTGATAAAGACTAAAACCAAGCTAGCTTACTTCCCTTTGCGTAAAAGTTTACAAGGCCAGTCTAGACCCTTTGGCAGTAAAAGCAACGTTTTTCCTAGCCTTTCCTTCGACAAACAAGAGAAGGGAATAAGATCAGAATGGTGTCGTAAAAGTAGGGACAAAATTGATGTTTACAGAACTGGAGGCCAGCTGTGGCTCTGGTATTTGTTCCAGCTCCAATCCGTTTGCCTGTATGTCTAACTTGGTAGAAAATAACAGTTTTTACTGCTCTAAGATATATTATGTTTTCGACGTGTCTCTAATCAGAGAAATCTCGTAGGGTATAAATTTTCAGGCTCTAAAACGCTTTATATTATAAATACTTAAATTGAAAGTCATAGTAAGCTATGGTGAGGCCATTTCAACTTCCATCCACAGCTGTTGTTATTCATATTACGAATAAAAAATTTGAATTTTGAATTTGAATTTGTTAAATATTTTTTTTAAACTCGCCCATGTCGCCTGTCCCCCACATTCCAGAAACACACTTGTGCTTAATTATAGAAATTAGTCAATCAAAATAACCATGCTTTGTTGAAACGAACATACTAATTGGTTACCTACGTGTTTGTGAAGGTCGGCTGCGGTCCTGTTGGTGATTGTTTGAACTCACCGCCGACCTCACTACATAGGTTATTTCATAGTAGGTACCTAATTAGATGTATGTAAGATGTTCCCAAACTTATGCAACTACTGATTTGTTTGTTGGTGATAGATAAAGAAAAAAATTGGTGATCAATAGGAACTAGCGGACTAAACCTTCTACCAACTCATGGTCCTGCCAACCATTCGGTTCATCATCATCAGCAGCCTACTCCAGTCCACTGCTGGACATAGGCCTCTCCCAGGGCGCGCCATTGAGCCCGATCTTCGGCTCTTCTCATCCAGTCGCTGCCAGCCACCTTGCGCAGATCTAGCAGGGGGACGTCCCACACTACGTTTGCCCAAACGCGGTCTCCACTCCAGAACTCGTCTACCCCAGCGGTTGTCGGTTCTGCGACAGATGTGACCGGCCCACTGCCACTTCAGCTTGCTAATCTTATGAGCTATGTCGATAACTTTTGTTCTATGCCGGATCTCCTCATTTCGGATTCGATCCAGCAGAGATACTCCGAGCATAGCACTTTCCATAGCACGCTGAGCGACTTTCAATTTGTGGACCAGTCGCACAGCACCATTCAGTCGCACCATTCGGTTATAAGGACCGAATCATAGGATATGCGCACGGTATTCTCCCGCGCGTACTTTTCTAAGCTCCTTCTAAATTCCAAAAATAGTCCTGTCTGCGTCTACTCTCCCCATGAAGGTACGTACACCCGCCCCAAGACTAGGGAGACTATTTTTTCTTTCATCCAAGACTCTCCGCCTTCTGGGTAACTAGCCAACCAATTAACCACTGCTCTGTTCTGAATTAATGATCGGTTGTTTGCGTTTCTACCTCTGGCGCAGTTTTTTTTGTTATGAAATTCTTTCTTCGCCATCTTGGTCTTGTTTGTTTCTTTGTATTATTTTTATTGTACATATTGTTAATCAAATTCATATCTTCGTCAAATCCAATTCGTCGTGAAATGTCCAAATCAATGTCCTTTAAATTGATACTTACTATCCTATTATTCCCGTGGACTGGTCACACGCGCGGGACGAGATAGTGAAACTAGAAATAACCGATAATTTATTTTCGTCAACTGGTCCCGTAATTTAAGTATGTTTCGAAACGTGTAGAAACATTCTAGAACATAGTTTATAAATAAAAGGGTAAGTAACCTACACCAGACCTTCTGTGCTTCGGTTGCTCAGACTCCGGTGACCTTTATCCGAAATTGCTTTAATGTTTGTTTTATACCTAGATCTTTGTTATTATGTTTACAAGCATCGAAGTTTTACAAGAAGTATACGTATATTAAGGGTCGGTACGAATTTTACACACATAAGGGTATTCTGAAAAATCAGGGATTTACGTTATTCTTCTGATTATAAGTTATTTCTAAGATATATTGGTATAGCTTTATTAAAGTCGTATTCGTGTATAGACTTAATAAACTGCCCGCGTTTTTACGTCTAGGCAACTAGAATTAGGTACTTATAGGAAAAGTACTTTGATTAAAGGCTCTGAAAAATCACATTTTATTTGTAGAACAAAGTAAATACCTATTTTTTTCGAAATTAACCTGTATTTATGAGAAATGTTTTTTTTCTATCAGAGTGGTGCTGGTTATTTTCTGTTAATTTTAGAACGCAGTCTTCATTAATATGCTAACAGGACTTTACCGTGGAAATTGCTGTGTATCGGGAATTGTTATTAAAATTTATTTAACCAAAGTTGGGAAGGGGAAGGTTATTATTATCTCATTATTTCCTCACGATGTTTTCCTTCACCGTCAGAACAGATACGTAAGTGTTTCGAAAAACCTAAAACTCATTGGTACTGGTACATTATATTGCATGGTTTCGAACTCGGACCTCCCGCATGAGAGTCCGACGTCCTAGCCACGACGACGCCACCGACGCTCTAGAAATCTAGAAAACCAAAAAATAGATTTCTATGGGTTCAGTCCAATTCAGTTTCATAATCTCTGTAGTGTGCTGTATGAAGTCGTAGATAAGTCTCCAACCCGTCCGCTGTCAACCTGTCACCCGTCGTTACATGAAAAGGAAAAGAGAGAGTAGGTAAGTGAGTGGCCTTATTGCCCAGATTTCACGTTGAACCACGCTTGAAGGTGACAGGCGAGGATTAATATCGAGTCTCGCCAGTTCATTTGCCTCTGTCTGCCTCTCTCTCTACACTTCACCTGTCTACGCTACGGCTTAGTTGGGGCTAGACTAAAAAAAAATTTTTATTAAATTGCAGAACGAGTCTACCACATAATACTGAAATCTAGTAGTATCACACCTCCATCACCTGAAAAACACTATCAGGAAGGTCCTGCTTCGTCGTAAAATACAAAGTTGTAAAAATTCTGCTTTGCGAAGCGGTCGGTGGGCCCTTTGACAGGATCACAAACTCCCGTACCTGCATTGAAAAATTTCGAACTTTTGTAAGGCAAGAGATGGGGGCCCCAGATTTCTCCGAAATCTTCCATCTTGGTAGGCGTGTTTGGTATCCAACTGTACTTAGACTTTTGGTAGAATTACTTCTAATACCTCCACTGACTGCGATTTTTATTGGTGTAGATTTCTTTTGGATAAGATCTAGTTTTATAGGAGGGTGGATCTTTTTACATTCTGATCATAATGCTGTGGAATTAATTGTGAGGAGTATTAAATATAGATGGAACAGAGTTAACAACGAAACCAAATAATTTCCATATAAATGATTTAACAAGTACTTACAAATAACATTTAATACTCGTGGAAAATATGTATATTCATGTTAATTCTACATTATTAGTCTTAAAGTTAACCGCGTTCTGTAGATATACAAGTCATATATAAACGAGGAAATCTGTAATTGGCCTTCTTTAAGTTTAATACATATGTAATTTTATAATTGTTAATAGATGTAGATTTCCCTTATAAATAAAATAAAAATAAATAAATGACATCAACGAGACTAAAATTATTACTACCTACAACTACGGCGAAGTGAAAAGGAGGGTAATGTTTCACGCGTATAGGTGTGTATGTATAGTTAAATGATATCACATAGCTATAGCATAAACGGCTTAACCGATTTGGACAAATATACACAGTCATACGTACATAATTTCTTAGATTTGAAGTACCTATGCTATCGCGCACTGACTGATCACTGTGATCATTCAGTAAAGCGTAATTTGACTTTGATCTCAATCGCAGCTTTAATAATTTCTTCAGAACATTTGCCACCAAATTGCAGACCATTAAACTGAGAGGCTTTGGTCTCATAAAATTTAATGGGTTCAATGTTCAGTCATTTAAAAAATATATAGGGTGCTTACCTGTCATCAGGTTAGGGCCATTCGAAGCGTGAATGACTGAATCAGGCTCAGATTTAATCTTGTTTAGGCAGACGTCAAAACAATTCCTATCAATCAATCACACAGACATTACTATACTAATATTCGGCGTCAATTGAGAGGGAAGTGCACCATGTTCCTAAAAATTTGACCTCAAGCTCGAGCTATCTAACCGATACCGTTTCAGAGATCCTACTTGTTCTGACATCAAACATACTCCAAGGTCTTAGAATCTTCTAATCCATTTTTTATATACAAGAAAATCGGATAATCGGTTCTTGAGCTATGATGCCACAGACAAACAGATATACGCGTCAAACTTATACACCACTCCTTTTTAGTCGACAGTTAAAAATAAAGGTAGATAATTTTAGGTATCAATTCTGATGGCAACTATATCAAGTAGGTTATCTTTTCGTTACCTACTTATTAAATGTATATGTTGGTATTGTATTTGTGTAACAAAGGGGCAATTCAGTACTTTAGGTTGTTAGTTTATTTGTTTTGCTACGCCTGTAACACGCTGTTGTCCTCGGCTCCTCTTTTTGGTCCTAGGTTATCATCATCTTATCATTTAAATTGTCTCTTAGGATAAAGAGAAACGAATCCAATTTATATCTATTTTGGAAGCTATTTAGTTATCATCTATCTAGTACAGGGGTTCCAAAACTTATTTTGTCTACCGCCCACTTTGAGAATAAATTATTTTTTAGCGCCCCCATTTTTTCCCCTACTTAAAAACGACTATAACTTCAAATTAAATTAATTAATTATTGTGAGCTATTAAAATGCGAAAGTATGTCTGTTACCTTTTTATTTGTTTATTTGTGTCTACTTTCATTTCGAAACGAAGCGACCGATTGACATGATTTTTATTTCATATATTCAATAAAACAGGACAGATATATGAACTACGCGGAGAGAAATAGCGAACCGAGTTTGAGCAATCTCTTAACTAATATTAGTTGATGTTCACAAGTTGTAGTTGAGAGTCGAGAGCTCATGCAGTCGGTGTCTAAGAGGCCTCTTAGCTAAATGAAATTACAAATCACCCCCCAAGCCTCTACACAACGCCCCCATTTTTTTTCTGGGTCTCTTACCGCCCCCCTTTAGGCCTGCAGCGCCCACAAGGGGGCGTTATCGCCCACTTTGGGAAAGGCTGATCTAGTAGTATATTTTGTGTTAGAGTATAAGAAAGATGTTGTTAACTTGAGTTGATGTTGACAACTTGTGTGTGTACAACGAATTTGAAAGGGAAAACATTTTTGATATCTTCACTTCTTTGCTTCAAGTTACTGTTAGTATAGAATCTATTACAGAACCCACTTTACTTTAAAATACAGCAAATGACAAATTCCTGTCCGCTAATTCTATTCTTATCTAAATTCTCGAATTTGACAAGTTCCTTTGCTGAAAGCCCTCGAGAAACAATTTTCCCGGCCGAATTACAATAATGTCCCGTACCGTTAACTTGACAAATTGGTTCTCAGGTGCTACCCGGGCTGTACGTGGGCAACTACCGGGACTCCAAGGATCCTGTACAGTTGGACAAGTTTAAAATAACCCACATCCTGTCTATACACGACGCGGCCAGGCGGTTACACTCGGTAAGTTACATTTCTTAAACAAAAACTTGTGTGCATCTTTATCATATGCATGCATGACTCCTTACCTAGCAATAAATAAGGTTAAACTAGGGTCTTATGTAACCTTGCTCTCATCAAGTGGTAAGTGACGATGAGGTCGTTGATGAATTACAGGAGTTTAGAAAGAACTGATTCTTCCAAGCACTACAGAAACATATCAATGCCAAAGCGAAAATATTTGACTACAGACTTTTTATAGAAGAGTCATCGAGTAGACGCCAGCCCAGAGAACCATAAAGGAATGTAGGTTACTCTAGTTAAAGTAGTACCTAGGGGAAATGTCTGATATAAAAGGGGGGCTAGTTTATTCTGTATGACATCCATGCATCTTCCTAATTATGTTTATGCTGCTTTACTCATAACTCAAAGTTAAAAATTTAAGAAACCTCCGACGTACCATTGTGAAGATCCCCATACTTTTTCCTGGACACTATTAGATCCTCTAGGTTTCAGATGTCAAAAACGCACCATGAACTTGAACATTTGAGCTCAAATTCAAACCATCTAACTATTACCGTTCCAGAGATCCCATCTGACATCAAAGATACTCCAAGATCTACGAACACTCTCGACATAATTTTCTTTTAAATTAAAAAAACCGGGTCCAAATGGGATTATCCGTTGTCAAGTTATGATGCCACAGACAAACACACAAACAGACAAACGTGTTAAACTTATAACACGCTCCTCCTCCCTCGATCGATCGGGGGTCAAAAATATTTTACCGTTTCATCTCGTAAGTTACAAACTCAACTTTACAAAGGGTCTGTCTCTTATCTCTGACTCAATTTGACGGATAAATTCAAGTCGCGACATAAGTAGAATTAATGATGCTGCAAAAGGAACGAGGAAGAGTGAGTGCTTACTTTCTACTAAGTTTACATCATTATAAGAGGTTTCAGTTAAAAAAGTAACTTGAAACATTTCTAAGAAATTTAGTTAGTAAAGTAAGCACTCTATGAATAATTTTACATTCTTAGTTATACCTTAATTCAACACTGTCGGTACCAGGCGCAGATTACGAAGCATAGGCCGAACATTATTAATGTACATAATTGTACATTAATAAATTATCCTGACGTGTATGTAGGTGCCTTATAATACGAGTAGCATTATAACTTGAAATCCACTTTAGGCTACCATATAAGCCTGTATGTTTTATCCTCTTAGTTGAACAAGTAGTTACATCATCGCTTTTTCTGGCATGACATTCCAAATAAGTTCAGTTATTTACTATCTAATCTGTAAGAGATCTTCTCAGAATAATAATGAGTGACTTTTTGGTTTTCATACTTCAGTTATCAATGAAAAGGGTTATTGTACAGTGCAAGACACATCAAGCTATACTCTGTGGAACCCTGTCGTTTCCTTGTCATACTAAATGGCTGATGTATTGTCCACTGTAGTATAAACATCCTTGGCAAGTATATATAGGTATTTTAAAAGTGTATACTTCTCATTTTCGAATTATAAACCTATGAATTATGAATAGATACTTTTTTATGTAGCAGATTGATCACGTAAAGTCTACGACCTCTACGAACCGTAGCACACTTTGCAAATTCAATTTAATGTATGATTCATCTTTGCTACTGATGAAATTCTAAAACAACTTTTAATAGGATACTTTCCAAGTAACAACTAATAAATGCATATCTTAAAAATTAAGAAATATACATAAATTGACGGTCAAATGTGAAAACAGAATTTATAAAAGCGGTGCAATAAGAGTCACTTAACGAGCAAGTGTGTTGAAAAATATATTTGTCAGTATTTCACAATAATAAGTGTAGAAGGTAGATTTATTTCAAAGGTGAATGAAGTTTATGTGGAACGACTTTGAAGGTGAACTCAATACTACTTTCTTTTTACTTACTTAGTTTTTTCTATTATAAGTGTTAAATAGAAATCTGTGTCACTAATTTTCATAATCCTACTAATTTACGGGCAATGACCGATAAAATTACCAACCTACTTTTATATCTGGACTTTTTCATTAGCATAATTGAATATTAAAACTTTTGATTAATAATTAGGTAGAAAAATATTACTAAAATATTTCACTGTTTAATTTTCAGACATTTAGACCTGTATTATGAAATGTAATCCGAATACTGATGAATCAGTATTATTTCTTGAAAGAAACGACTATAAAATTTAATAACAGCTAATACAAATAAAAAAAAAAAAAAAAAAAATATATATTTTATTAGCTGTTTATTGTCCAAATTTTATTTATTGCGTACCAAATTTCTTAAAATCCTACCTATCTAGGTTTGTAGCTATTAGAAATTACGCGAATGTATTGTAAGTAGGTACTAATTTCTTTAAATGTAGTTTATTCAGTATTATAAGTACAATATCAACACTTTCCTCTGGCTGACGTCCGTTCACCACTCCATATTTTAAAAGTTTAGAATAGTGGTCGTTATGAGACCTAGCCTAAAATAATGTTAGTAACTGATATAAGTAGCTCTACTTATATCAGATACATTACTTTAGACTGGGGTCCATAATGACCACATTTCTAATTTTTTTAAATATAGAGTGGTGAACTGAGTGTCTGTAGCGTCGTGGCTAGGTCGTCGGACTCCCACGCGGGAGGTCCGAGTTCGAAACCATGCAATGTCATGTACCATGAGTTTTCGGTTTAATTCGAAAGACTTATGTACATTTTACCAACTACTCTGACGGTGAAGGAAAACATCGTGAGGAAACCTGCACACTGAGATAACCAGTGTGTGAAATGGGCAATGCAATGGCAAACCACCCCATTAAATCTGCCACGAGAGTCGTTCTATGTGGTAATCTTAGAATGATCACGACCCTCAGCAATGAGGAATACTACTTAGAAGAAGAAGAGTGGTGAACGGAAGCCAGACAACGGAAAGTGTAGGCATTATACTAAAAATACTATGCTACCATAATAGTAAACTATATATAATATATAGCTAATTTCGAAGCTAATGTGGGAGATGCCGGTTCAAACAGATGTAACAGTGACACACAATAGGCCAGATATAATATACATCAATAAAAGCACAAACAACACATACTTAATAGACGTCACAGTACCATCAGATTACAACATTGGACCAAAATATATTAATAAAGGTTTTTCTATTCTATTCTAAAAGAAATAGAAAAGTTAAGTACCACCTCTTGAAAACAGAAATAACCCGGCTTTGGAAGACCCCCACTACTGTAATACCAATAGTGATAGGAGCAACAGGAGTAGTAGCTAAAAGTATAAACAGGTACTGTGACAAACTGGACGCGCACATAAATATACACATAGGACAGAAACAGGCAGCTATCCACACGGCAACAATAGTCAGCAAAGTATTGGGAGACACAGTTTTTGTTAATAGGGACTCCGGCCCTCCTCTTCCCTGAAGGTTTCGGGGCGGGAGGTCGGATAACTACCGATTACTTTTAATCGAGGCTCTTAGAGTACTAACATAAATATAGCTAATTTAAGTAAAAGCAAAAGAATAACCATTTTTACTTACCTGCGGAAAATAATAATTCCCATTTAGTTATTCTGTTTCAACTATCCAATTTTCCCCCCAAGACGTTATTACCTATGTTAGCCGAATCAAACAGGCCATATTTCACGTTTATTGTGAACACCTGAATGTGGAAAACATTTCACCCAACTGTTCGTAGAAGAGTCACGTAGAAACATTCCTCTTTTCGTGCCACTATTATACAACTTATATACGATGAAAGGAATTCGATGTACCTATTAGGAGTTACTTAGGTATAACTCTACTTTTGAAACTATTTTCTGTGGCGATTGGCGAGAAATACACTCGTATATCGCCTTTTTTGCTATCGGGTAATTAACAGTAAAGTGAACTCGACACTACAGATTAAATATAATGGTTTTCAGTACCTACTTAAGAACAATGTCTGAACGTTTCTAACACTACTTTTATAAATGGGTTAGATAGAACATTAGGTCTCTTTTAGCATAATATTACAAACCTTTTTGGCCGTAAAAGAACTTATTTTCTTTATTTCAAGTTATTTTCCTTTAATAACAGTTTCCCTGTTGTTTTTCTCCCTATTACAGCCGTTTCATCTCGATCTCCGAAACGGTATTATATAAGTAGGTACTTATTATAAAAATAAACACGTTTGCATTCGTAACTTCTGGCCACCTCATTTACCTACCATCTTATATGTAAATACTTATTATACACCGCTCCATACTTGTAACATATTAATCTGTACAGCATAAGTCTGAAACTCCATCACCGTCCATGAATCAGTTATCAACTGCCTGCCTGTTACGTCATCATAATACCTATCTATCCTACTGAGACACATGCAGCCTAAGTAAACTAAGAAAGTGCTCATACAATAAACACAGGTCTCAAACGACAACAACATAAATTGCTTCGAAACTTTGGAATTACATTTAAGTATTCAGTAGAGACTAACAGAGTTATAGTAGTCTTCGTGCTCTAGGTCCGTTGTTGATAACAATACATACTTGTTTATACCATTAAACATTAAACTTAATAAAAAATAAGAGCAATAATAAGGGGTGGTGTGTGCGTGCGTGTTTGTGTGTGTGTTTGTGTGTGTGTTTGTGTTTGTGTGTGTGTGTGTGTGTGTGTGTGTGTGTGTGTGTGTGTGTGTGGGTGGGTGTGTTCAATACAAGCTTCAATTCAATAAAGTTTTCGTATCATCTCTGAAACCATTTTAAACATACTCACGTCCTTAATCCCCGGGGGTAGACCGAGGAACCATTTTAGTTTTGTATAATCAATATAGGTAATAGGTATGGTTCACATACTTAATATTACACTAAGAAAAATATATAAATTGGATACCATGATCGTCATATTCATGAATCGACCAATAAACGAACTCTGATATAGCTTAGCCACAAGCTGGCTACTTATCACACGACAAAAAAAAGAACCAATAGGAGTTTTCAGGAGCAGAGAAGGAAAATTAACCCTTTCATTAATTATAATCTTTAGGTAATTATAGTTAAATTCCATAAAATAATTCTATTCCTGACGAAAAGAAAAAGGATCCTTTATAAAAGGTAAAAAAATTACAGTACATCTTATTCTTAGATACTTACCACATTTTTGCTCGTTCCTTTCCCCAACCAAAAATACATCTTATTTGTTGATGCGTATCCGATACGCTCGCATGGATCAACCGCGAAACCCGTTTCTCATTATATTAGAAAACTTTCTAGGAAAGTTGTAAATATTCAAGAGAGAACCTCAATAATAGTTGGTTATTTTCATCGTTGATATGAATATTAAAATACGGAGTTTAATATATCACTGACAATATCAGGAGAAAAAACAGGAAATTGAAGAATCAGTCGTACAGAAAATATTTTAGCAAGGGTTGTGTCGCAGAGACGTAAAAATAAGTTTTACGATCGTGATACGCGTAGCAGCTGTGTACCGAAGTCCCGCATAAGTCCCACATAAGTCCCGCAGTCCCGCATGTCCCGCATGTCCCGCACGTCCCGCCGCATATATTTTCGTCGGGTCAGTTCGCGACTGCGGCGCAGTGACCGCATGACCTATCATCATAACTGATCACTTATTCAAGCACATTCCAAATGGTTGCTCGGGTAATTTTAGTGGAGGTTTCTGGCTGTTTGAATTACTTATAGCTTTGACTGACGAATTACAAAAAAAGAAAGTGGTGGTAAAGTGTAACAGACTTCGCACCTACACATCGGTTGAATTATTAAAAAGAACATTTGCATTTCATTTTCTGAAACAAATATCCGATCTTGGCGGATACACTCCCATGTGTCAAGATACAGTCTGCAACCGCCAATGAGGATGGCAGAAGCAGATTGATGTATACTTAGATTATTTCATATAATTTTTCACCATTAAATATTTTCCCTTTTGAGCAACATCATGACGTAGCAATATGCTACGGCGTAGTACTGCAGCGTAGCGCTGCTGCGCAGCACTATTAAATCTTCTTGTCTTGTAATAAGCATACTTTTATGTCCCAGTTCTCTATTTCTAACCTCCGACCCAAAGGAAGATGTGTTATAAGTTTAACGCGTATGTCTGTTTGTCTGTGGCATCATAATTCAACAACCAATGGTCCAATTTGGATACGGTTTTTTATTTAACAGCGAATTGTGTCTACTTAGACATGTTATTATTGTTATTTATGTTGTTGTTAAAATAATAAATAACAATAATAACATGTCTAAGTACACATGTCTGATAAAAATTTGACCAATGTCTTCCAGGATCTCAAAGTAACTTTGATGTCTGTTGCGATCTCTGGAACTAGAATAGTAAGATGGTTCGAGTTTGAGCTCAAATGTTTAGGACCATGCTCCCATTACCACATCAGGAACCTTGAAGACCAGATCATGATCAGGAACACGTAAGGAGAGCTCCACAACAGTAAGTTGGAGGATTCTTACATTTCTACTTATACAAGCATACCTGTAATATTCTACATACAAAAAAGCTAGCAAAAAAGCAAAAAAAAAAAAAAGTAATCATATCAACCATTTTCCCTCAGTTAGCACCTCAGGGAAATAAAAATCATTGAATTGGACATCGCCTGCAATCATGTTAGCAGTTACGTGTGGGAACGACCGCCGCGAATAATGTATGGTACCATTGTGCGACCACGTCGACCACTGAAAGATTGATGATATATGATTAGGTATATAACGTCGGAAATATGGCACATGGGGTAGCGATTATGACCACTCGTTCACTCACATAGACACGGATAATTATGTTAGCGTAACAACACATTCCGTAGCCGCTCGACTTTGCATGTCGAACGTGCCAGCAGGTTCAGGTCCACAGATATTTCCGATTAGATTATACCTAGTGATAATAACTCAATTACTGCTGCCCTGTCAGAAAATGTTGCGAGGGTTAGCTGTTGAGTGCAGAATTTATTGATTTCATTGCGGAATGCTCACTTTCGCATTTAGCAGACTTTTTTAACTGTCGTCGTTATAATTGGCCAGTGGTGGATCATTGGGGGGTTAGGGGGCCACTATATCCGATTACATTTTCCACTTTTCTCATCTAGACGATCTGGCTGGACATAACTCTTTAATTTTTCATGCTGTACAAGTTTTTGTTTGAGACGTTAATTACAAACTCTGTCAATACCAAAGACATGACCCATAATTAAAGCTAGTCCTTAAATTTCCATCTAGACGTGATTCCATGGCGAGCTTTAGAGCTTTAACTGTCGTCGCGTCGTAAAGAAGCTTACGACTTCGGGTAAACAGCGTTATTCCTCGGCCTTGGTCCCAAACACTCCCACGGGCCTACTTTTCTTAGCATACTCACTTTAGCATTCCTACACTTATTTTAGTTTATTCCAAGCACAGATTACCCATAAAAAACCGGTCAAGAGCATGTCGGGCACGACATCACGCACATATAGGGTTCCGTAGCAGTTCTATCACAAAAATATTTTACTTTTGATATCAATACTATAACTTTGTCGAGTACTATTTCACAACATAATTTTGGTAATGAAACCGATATAAGTTTCATTGAAAGTAAATACTTAGGTATCAGCAAAGGTACTTACTAAAGGCGACGATACGCCTTGTGTGACAGACAGACAAACATGACGAAACATAATGACTCTTATTTGGCTACGGTAACCTACTAAAAATGTTATGCTCTTGGTTTAAGGAGGCTTGCGTGATAGCTTACGCATATTATTACGTGTATGGTGCAGAATGATCGATACTCACGCTCTGCCAAACAAGAAACTACATATTTTTATGTCTAAAATGGAATAGCCTTATTTGTCAGAACAAATTTTTGTAAAGGGAAATAAAATTCGACAATAAGCAACTTTTAAAAGACGACATTTCTACACGATTTTAAGATCCTGTCTGTTGTTGTTGTAGTTGTTCTAATTAGTCATTAGGTATATAGAAAAACTGAAAAAATGATAAACTAGTTTTGGTAACAATTTGAAAATTCTTTGTCACTGTAAACTTTTACGTGAAAGCATCAAATAGCCAAGAGAGCTTTTTACTTTATTACAGTTTCCACTTTTACTACCGTTGTATGTACACAACGGGGTAGATAGGTACAACGATAATAACGGAGTGGTTCCGTTGTGCACAATGAATGACTTTATTTGCTTCATGTTTCTGCACTACACCGAGAGGATACCTCACTTTCAACGTGCCTTTTTTATTGTATCACGAGAGTAGACGAGCAAACGGGTTACCTGGTGCTATGTGGCCACCATCGCCCATAGACATCTCACCCCAGAAGTTATTAGAGGGTTTTCGATGCGCTGCTAACCTTAAGGACTATGGATATGCAAGCATTGCTGTTTTATTAGAGAAAAGGGTGGTACCACCCCAGGCTGTCTAACTGTGCAGTCATACTACCTTCGAAAGATGTGATGAAAATGTTTTTGGGTATCGCGTCTCGAGTAGGATTGGGGATTACAGGATATTTTATTCGGATTTTTTTTGCGCATTGACGTCATACCTATTCTGTTCTGAAATTTATTTCTGATAAACAAGCTCGTAAACCTGTCAGGTCCAGCGGAAGTTTCATTGGAGCTATTTCTATTGGCTATCTCTTTCTATCGCCAATCCTTTTTCTAGGTGCTTCGGGAAAAGAAGTTTGCCGGCTACCACAAGCGGGAAGTTCTTTCCTCCAAACTAGGGCTACATCTGATTCGTATTTAAATCAGGAGGGCGACGGCCCCTCCCTTCCAACTAAAATATCAGAAGTTCATACAAAAATTTCCACATGGTAATGACTTTATCTTTTTCCGGGGGCCATCCCCCTTTTTTTGGAACGATGTTACTCTGTATGGAAAAATAGATAGATATATAGGTAACTAGAAACACTTTATCGTACACAATTATAGGAAAAGTACAAATTACAGCAATAATACCATTTAGTACTTTGCCGCTTTAACTTATTTGCCATATACATACGAATGTTAAATAATAATAATAAGAACAAAAACTTATTGCATAGGGTTTCACAGAGTAAAAGTAGCTTGATGTGTCTTTCACTGTACAAAGGCGGCCTTATCTTATATAGATCTCTTCAAGGCAACCTCTAAAATGAAAGAAGTGTCTTTATGAACTTAAACATTGACCACAGAAATCGGACTACTAGAGCCCTAGTGTGAATTTCAAAACCCTTGATATTGACAAATAAATATTTGTTCACAGGACAAACACTACCTTTGCATCATGGCTTCTGATTCACCGGAACAAAACTTGACGCAATACTTCAGCCTGTGCAACGATTTCATTCATGCAGCACGATTGAGGGACGGCAATGTGCTCATTCATTGGTAAGTTTGTGCGTACTATGGGATATGGCTTCGATTCCAGGTTGGCCGTCAAATCTAAATGAAATTTCGTTTAGCGATCATCAAAAAATTTGGCGGCTACCCCGGTATCGACGCCTATATCTTCTACTCTTGACAGGAAACTTTGTCTTCTTATTCAGAACGGGCGGTACCGAAACGGCGGGAGTCGAAACAATTGCAATCGGCTAACTGTAAATACATACGGAATTCCCTGCCCAAAAGTGTAGGGATGATCGTGCTTTGGGGTTGTTTTTGCTATCTATTTCTGTTATTGGCTTCGATCCAAGGGTGGCCGCTGAATCTAAAGTGTAACATAAATGAAACTATCACTCTCACTCTTATACTAGATTGTGTACGAGTAAGCAAGACATTTCCCTCAGCGATTATCGCTTAATTTGGCGTCCAAACCGAAATCGATGCCAATGTATAGTAAAAGGCTATCTATCTAAGTACGAGTATAATTCGTTACTCGATGTACTTAATTCGTTGCTTACGATTTTTTGTATGTAAAGTTTACTTAATGAGTTCGAGTGTTATTTTTAGATGCGATCTCGTATAACCAGCACCTCCTTAAAATATTTGTATGTAACAAAATACCATCCTATATAAAATTTAAATCCACTCTAACGCTAACAGATTGAATAACGTAACACGTAATAAAACCTTAACAATCACTTAAAGCGATTAACGCTATTACTTATTGACCACGGGCCAGTTTCGCCGTCACCATAGCCTCCACAACCTCTTGTTACGTAATTACCGTTCCCGGAGTGAATGGCGAAATATTTCAATGGAGACTTTCCTTCGAGACGCTGAATTAATAAAATGATGAGCCATTTTGGTCGCTGTGCCAACACCCATTTATTATGCCGGCATTCTTTCGAGAATTGCTAGGCGATTCAACGGCTTCCTTTCAGTCTTTACTTCGATAGAATCACGCAAGCGGAAACTGGAAGATAAAGCGAAAGATATGTTGATTGTTTCTTGCTGAAATTCAAGTTACGTAATAAATTTTCGGTAACTTGAATTTATTCCATCTGATATCTTAGTATTAACATACGGTTTGACTGACTTAATTTACTTACGAAAGTATAATTACCTACTATCTTTATCTCTTCGGTAGAAGTTTTATTATATAAGTATGTTTAAAAGTATCATGTATGAGGGGTTTGCGATTTTTTTAACGAATATGTATTCGCATGTTAATTAAGAGATCTTACGAGTACATAACACCGATTACCACTTATATTACCACTTACCATCATCGGATATCATCTCTGATAAAGCGAAACTTTTACCTGAAAAAATCCTACTTATATTATTTATATAACATATGGAAGCGGCGACCTTTTTATAATTTTCAATTTCATTGTTTGCTATGGCATTTTATTTGTATTTCTCTATACCCTCGCCTTAATCCTGTGTTAACCCGAGCTCCGATCAAAATCGCGGGTAGCTACGTGTGAATGAATTTTATATAAACTGAAAATGCTATACTGAACTAGGTATCTAGACTGGTAGTGTTTTAAAATTTTACTGTCAAAGGGACATAGGACAAAGCTTTGTGAACATAATTTATGGATTTCAGGTACTTAGGTAATTGTCAGACAAGTTTCTGATTAGAGACCTCCATTGTAAATTTACTGAGGGACGTCGGTCTGCTACATGGAGCGACGTTCTGCGCGTGATCGGCAGAGATTGGACATTGGAGCCGGTTGGGTTTAATATATGGCCCGCCTTTGTCCAGCGGTGGACTATGATACGTAGATGATGATGATATGCACGGGATGGTGTCATTACCGGATAGGAGATTGTTGGCTGATTTGAGTTTGTTACATTCGCTGCTCAACGGCAAGCTTGATTGTCCGGAGTTAATTTCGCGAGTCAGCCTGCGTGCGAACTCTGTGCGCACTCGGCGTGTCCATACACTGCACCGCCCAATGGTACACACTAACTTTGCAGCGAATTCGGTACTCCACCGCTGCATGGACACTCACGAAAACCTCATTCCAGACTCCGACGAATTTTTTATGACTCAAGGGCAATATATTCAGAGAGCTCGAAGGGCTCTTTCCGAGCGTTTAGGCAAGGGTTGAAATACACACAGCACAAACAAACACACCACCTTACACACCTTCACATACACAAACACCCGCCTTTAACTACATATTGTAATTCTATTTCTATTTCTTCTATACATTTAGTGCTATTAAATTAAAATTAATTTTGAGTTATTGTGTAATTGGCGTTGTAACTTTTTAAGACAAGTACTGTTATAATTGTTTTGCTGTACATTAACCTGTAATAAAATAAAATAAGCTACCAAAAATCGAGAATTATCTTGTTGTACTATTTAGAGTGCCTAGATAAGAGAATTTAACTGGACTGTATGTACATTATCGGAAGACTTTGTCACAATAAAACGTAGACGGTAATCAAGAGATCTAATACTAGCGTTAATCTAGTATTGATCTAGTTGTTCAATCTGTAAAGTGGATCCTTAATTAAGGTTTGCCACTGTACAGTGGCAGACACATCAAGCTATACTTCGTGGAACCCTATCGCATTAAGTTTTTATTTTGTTTCTTTCGATTCGTATGAATGCCTGATGTCTTGTCCGCTGTACATACATAAGACAATGTGGTCGTTTTGCTACGAATAAGTCATTTCGTGTTAAGAACCTATTTGTGGACTAAGACTTTTACAATACAGGCGTTTCGTGTTTTGTCGTCTGTTTCGATAGTGACAAGCATAGGAGATAATCCTGCAAAGTTTTACCACAAGAGGTGCCACTAGCACAATGGTACGTAGCCAATCAACATGTAGATACGTTCCTTTCCACCAAATCTTTTTGTTTACCCTTCAGACACGCGCCACAGTCTTAACAAAAATTTTAGGTCTGATATTTTAAAACGGCCATATGATACCATGATATCATCACAATTTTACTAAAGTTTTGAGAAATTAAATTAAATTAACCCAAATAACGAGAAATTTGTGATATCTTCAAAAATGACATGACGTTTCGTTTTGATTTTCTGTTTACGGAGTGTGCGTTTTATGTCCTATTACAAAATAATTTGTTTTCTCAGTTTGGCGGGCATGTCACGCAGCGTAACAGTGGCCGTGGCGTACATAATGTCCGTGACGGCACTCAACTGGCGGGAGGCGCTCAAGGTGGTTCGGGCGGGCAGAGCGGTGGCCAACCCCAACCTTGGTTTCCAGAGGCAGCTGCAGGACTTCGAGACTTATAAACTTGTTGAGGTATTCTTGTTGTTTACGAGACTTATCGTGATTTGTTAAAACGGTGTTAATTCTCGACGGTATTAAATTTTTGGTTTACCAAAAATAGTATAGTTTACTATACAGTAGTTACGAGTACCTTTGTTCTACGTTTAACTACAGTATAGTTTATCAAAAATTAAATACCAACACGATTAAGCCTCGTTTTCATTGTTAAAAATGAATTCAAATCGTGTAAGTTTAAAATCTCTTATCGTGATTTGCAAGGAACGATGCTTTATTATCGTGTTTTTTCGCTGACGTTATAACGTCATACCTGCAGTGGATCCTATCGCAAGCCTCGCACAGCGTTGGCAATAAATAATTAGTAAATAGGTATGAATAGCGACTATTTATACTACAAATTATATGTTATTAAAAAAAGAAACCGCTTACCTACTATCCTATTTATGATCCATTCTATACGAACATAAACTTGGCTTTTGGCAGTCATCTCCTCGAGGACTTCATTAGCCAAAAGATGACACTTGTTGCTGTATATTAAATAGGCTTACAAAGTGAAGACGGTCCACCTAAAATATAGAGAAGCAACAGTTCGAATTAAGTAGGTATTCAACTACCCACATTCTTCACGACTCGGTCGAGTGACATCATTTGACCCTATTCCTACTTTAAAATTTTAAAGTAGGAATGTTCCAATGAGGCAATAAATTCTTTGAAAGGGGACGAAAGGTCCGCTCCGAAGTGACTTACAAGTAGTGTCCGACCGAAGGTCGATTTCTGGCCGAAGCCGAAGCCGATTATTCGGCTATCGGCACAACCTTCGGCCGAAGCCGAAGGTTTAAAAGCTCTAAGAATGTTGTTCAAGATTTGGATACAAGCTAATTTAAATGATTTGATTTTAAAACTTTAAAATTGAAGGTTTTATATCGACTGTATAATATAGAAAGGTAATTTTAATCTTCTCTAGAAGTTGATCTAGTGGTAATCAAAATAACCTTGCGATTTGTGAAAAATAATAACATTTCGAAATAATGTTAATTTTAATTATAACATTTGCGACGGCCGGCACTAAACGAAATGTGATGTGTGTGACTCTCCCCTCCCTCCCGCCACTTCTCTGTTCGTCGCGCTCTCCGCTCATTCGTAAAAGTTCGTTCGAATTCGTCGTTTGTTAGGAACCTTCGGCTTCGGCCAAAACTTCGGCCCATTTTAGCCGAAGCCGAAGGTTTGGCCGACGGTGGCCAAATCGGACACTACTTACAAGTACTTACTACTTTACTAGAGTATTAGAAATAAAATTAGACCTTCCATTGCACGTACGGAACTTTAGGTATAGATAGGTACCTAAAGTTCCGTACGTGCAATGGAACCTAGAATAATAAACTTCGAGGACTGAATGTGAATTGCTAGGACAGTAACAAATGACATCATAACAATATTCAATAAAACAAACATGTTTTTTCGCTTAGTATGGAAAAATATTAGGCCATAGGCCATAAATAATAAGCACCCACTATGATCACATACTCTAATAAGGTGAGTTTGAGATCAAACTTAATCATTAGTGATATTCATAATAGGTCATCTTATCTATTTCTGCCGTGAAGCAGAAATGCTTGCATTTCTGTGTTTCGGTTTGAAGGGTAAGAAAGCCAGCGTAATTTCCGGCACATGAGGCATTCCATCTTAGTCCTCAAGGTTAGCAGCGCATCAAAAACCCTCTAATATTAGTACAGTGAGGTGAGATGTCTATGGGCGACGGTGACCACTTACCATCACGTGGCCCGTTTGCTCTCCTTATTTAATAAAAAAAAAAATAGTCTCATAGATAATGTCCTATATTTTACACGATAAATAAAACGAAGTTTCAAAAATTTATAAGTTTTAAGAAATTAAAATAAATTGAAATAATATGTACTGATAGAAGGTGTTATATTATAGGTTTTCTGGGAAAAATAAAACCAAGTTTAAATATTTATGATTTTTAAATAAAAAACTAAAATGATATTAAACATATTTTATTTATTTATTCTTTTACACTTTTGTGTACAGGTGAGCTTAATGCTTAATTTTTTCAAAACGAAAAATATTTTTTTTAAGAACGGAACTTTACCCTCGGTGCGGTGGATTTTTCTTACTAAACGGGGGTTAAGGTAAGGAATAAATTACTTGTAACCACAGAAATGGGACTAGTAGCAGCCTAAGATGAATTTCAAAATCTTTGCTTGTAACATTTGGTCTCTACATCAATAGGGAGTGATGTCTGAATTTTAATCAACCGGTCGAAACCTTAGTACCTATAGATATACTTTAATATCTTGCTGTAAGATTTAGGTAGGTATTTATATCGTTATAGGAGTAAAATATTTCCTACAACAGGAAAGAAGACGACTGAAAGAGCGCTACCCGTCTCTGGCACTAGCTGATAGCGACATGGCCGAATGCCGCGTAATGCTTGACTCGTACCAGACTATGCTCAATCAACGCGCCATCTGCGAGGGCAAGTGCTCCATGGGCCGCACATGTCCTACTGGTAACTATTTACTTCTTTTTAAGACAAGGAAGCACCTAAATAAATGCTACTAATTTCTGGCGCTTAACATAGCCGAGCACCGCGTGATGATCGACTCTTATCAGACCATGCTCACTCAATGCGACATCTACGAGGGCAAGTGCTCCATGGGCCGCACGTGTCCTACTGGTAACTTTGACTTCTTACTAAGACAACGAAGCACCTAAAATGCTACTAATTTCTGGCGCTCAACATAGCCGAGCACCGCGTGATGATTGACTCTTACCAGACCATGCTCAGTCAATGCGATGCGACATCTGCGAAAGCAAGTTTTTCATGGACTGCACATGTCTTACCGGTAACTATTAACTTGTTTATAAGAAAAAGAAATCCTAACAGACCATTCTCAGTCAGCGCATCATTTGCGAGGGCAAGTGCTTCATGGCCCCAAGTGTCCTACTGGTAACTTTTCGCTCTCAATGAAAGGTAGATGGCATTAGAAGCTGACTAGGAAGTAACTTTCTAACACTACTAGACAATTTACATCAAATAAGTAGGTAAGTAAGCAAGCAATTTTCGTAGATTTAAAGAATGCTTAGCCAGCGACACCTGAAGGACCTCAGAGCAAGTCAGGTAGGTTTTGAATCCTTGACATGTACAATAGAAATAATTGCAAATTCAAATTACACGCAAAAAGCACACAATTTACCCGAACAGTCCCAAAGACATATGATGACATGATATGTCAACCTAACAGATGGCGAAAATTTCCGCTCTACCCACACAATTTACCTACCACGATTTGAGTACCTACTACGTACCTAATAGGAATAATTATCAATACAAAAGAAAACCACCAATTTTTCAACTTTTCCCTGAGTAGTCGTATCTGACTGGCATAAAATATCGAGGCTCCCAACTTTATTTAATTTTCAGCCTCAATATTTTATGTAAGGGAGGGACGTTATAAATAACGTCTCATTCTAGTCATTCTTAACAAAATTCTCTTTCCTCTGATACAGAGAGTGCCTCATCATGACTTTACATAATAACGCGTAGAAATATCGGTAAGTACAAAAAAATATTTACTTATTCATTTCGCACCACAGCACAGCACTGACTTAACAAAAAATCGACAATCGATACATCAACCGATCTCACAAGCAATAATATTTACTATAATTATCGTTAACTTATCCGCCATCTAATTGAGCAGACCCTGAAAACATTCACTTTCACACATTTTAATAAAGTTCTACCAGGATTAAATCTAGTGCACCATATTACGGAATTTTATGTGAACAATTTTTCTTCACAATTCTATTATAGTATATTCTTGGTCGGTGTTTAGATTAGACTACCTAAGAATAGTATTTCAAATTTCAATCGATAGGTATTTTAGTGATCTTTGCTATCTACACGTTTGTGATGTTAGGGTCACCATTCTATCTATATAGGTACGTAAACTATAAGTCTTGGACAAGGTATTTAACTATCGAAGGACACCCAAAATTCTGGCAACGCATATCATATTCAATTCACCTTACTATAGCAAGAGTTCCCTTTACCATCCTGAATCCTTTTCTCTCTTCCGCTAGGTGTATGCAGAACGGGATTGAAGAGACAGCCAAGTGCTCGACGACCATCCATCACCTCGGGGAGTGGGGACCCTCCAGCGATGGGGTTGAAACGATCACCTTCAACCCTCTCCACTGCGTCTACCACATCTGCATACAGGCCTAGGTCCTCGCCTGCTGGGCTCTATAGCTACACTGGTGGTTGGTGTTGCACTGCTCTAATTTCTACTCAGTTTATCGCGCTAAAGCTTCTAAATTAAGGCATTTATTAAAAAAAGTGGACAGTAGAGTTGTTACACGAATGAAGAATTTTTTAATGGTTTAGTATCCTCATAGTGAAACAATAAGTAGTAGAAAGCAAATTGTTAAAGTGACCACTTTATTTTTATTTTATTTTATTTGGGTAGCTTTTGACTCATTATTCTACTTTGTAAGTTCTTCTAGTAAATATTTTTTCGGGAGTGGTGCTATGTTTCGCTCGAGTTGAGCCCTAATGGCAAGGTAGGAGGAGGCATAAAGGAGGTTGCTTTTGGAAATTTCGCTTCGTTGCGAAATTTAATAAACTTTTTTTAAATAATTAATTCGACGTGTTCGAAACAAATAACACCATGCTTAATTTTTATATATGGGTACAATTAATTAATTGTTAAGTTAATTGTCAAATCACTATCACATACAAAAATTAATTTGTCATTATCGTAAATCTGAAGACCTACTTACTTATTTCAATCTTTAGTCATTACATTACCATCCATATTTTACAGTACCATCTGTTATTCGAGTTCAAGGTCTTTTTTAGTAATAGTACCTACTTTGGGTACTTCATGTTTGGGTTTGTTTCAGCTACATCGCGACCATCCCGGTCAGCGTCAGGATTCTGCGTGACTCGAGTCACTGATTTAGCAGGCGGTACGGCGATAGCTGTGGGAGGCACAGAGTACTCCAGACGTCGAGCTGCGTCTGCGCCTGCGACGCCTGCGCTTTCACCTGCGTCTTCTCCACCCGGGTCGCCTCATAGAGCTCCTCAAAGGTGAGACTTCTGCGTTATCACCGTGACAATAATAGAGCTCCAGACAAGTGAGACTTCACGTCAGGACTCAATGTAAAAATCATAGAGCTCCACATAGGTGAGACTTCTGCGTCAGGACTCAGGACTCACCGTGACAATAATAGAGCTCCTGACAAGTGACACTTCACGTCAGGACTCAATGTAAAAGTCATAGAGCTCCACATAGGTGAGACTTCAGTGTCGGGACTCACAGTGACAATCTAGGTGAGACTTGAGTCAGGACTCAACGTGAGTGGACGGTACTGCAATAGCTCAGGAGGCACAGTCGTCAGTCAACCTACACCGGCACTTCCAACATAGTTACTTGTATTTATTCTCGTGGATTTACTAGCCTGTAAAATCTGTCTGCATGTCATAAAATCGAAATTGTCTGCACTATAAATAATCCTGATGGCATGGCATTGCACTCACGCCAAACCAAAGAGGTAAAAAACAATATAGATATGGCCCTGAAAAATCTAGGGTAGATATTATATTCAGCCAAATTTTAGGCTCACTGCCAAAGCTTTGATTTATTACGAAAGCATTTTATCATTCATCATTTTTGTTTTCATTCCTCATAAATTATATCTACCTACTCAGGCAGAGCTGCCTTAAGGCTGGTTTACACTTGGTTAAGTGTTTAGCGAAGTATTTGAAAAAAGCTGCAATACGCCTACGTTGTATTATTTTGCGTTTCAAGATCGCAGAATCGCATCTTAGATTAAGACAAGTAAACTGGAAGTATCTTAATAAGGAACTTCTACCGTTAATTCCACAGAAATAGAACTTATAGTGTGTCAAAATCTTTGTTTATTTCTCATTTTCCCGCTCACTTTTTGTTTCATTGCCCTCACTAGGGGAGGCTGTGCGTGGGTGATCCCTACAGTGACCTGGGACCCAGGGTCCATGTAGTTGCGTCATACGTCACAGCACAACTCGAGCCCTTATTCGTTGGCACCCGTCTCATCCGCAAGGTTACTTTTGTTTCCATTGTTTCTTTGTTCTGTTTACGCTAAGCTCACAATTTACTGCTTCTCTTACTCCTACACTGTAGAGAAAGCGAAGCGGACCGAAACCAAAGATCTAGAAAATCGAAAAATAGATTTCTTTATCAGTCCGCTTCCGTTTCGCTTTCGTGCATTGTGCTAAACGCATATCTTAGGTATAAATCTGTGGATATACATAACTAACCAAACTTAGTAGCAACGATGTAAAACGATGGTTGGTAGGTACCTACCTACTAAATAAGTAGGATATGCAAAGCAAAAGCTTTTTATTGGTAAGCAATGTGTTTTAATTACATAACATTACAAAATTATCTAACCGAATGTAAGACTTGTTGGCTAGTCTTACATAGTTACTGTATAGATGTCGTGACGTCAACATAAAATGTTGAAGTGGAACTTAATAAAATCTACTTCGGATTTTTTCTTTTTAACTTTAAATGATAGAGCAGAGTTGCAGATATCATTTGCACAGACCTTTAGCCCTTTGTTTCAGTTATATCATGCTTCCTCATTTAGCGAGCTTTCCATTCAATTCAATTCTGCAGAGATAAGACCGGAACGCATTTTAGCCCCCGCAATGCTCTGAATTCATTTCTCACAATAACAACCTGGCTATCTCGAGGATCTACCTACAGTCAGCAACTCGCTGAAGTACCTATCTACTACGGTAACTTTACGGGTAGATAATTTTTACAAATGGGGGTTTTCTAGCAATCAAGTGTAAATGTGGTGTCTCTCAAACCATGGAGCACCTGCTCTGCTGTCCCGCGTTTCCGATCACCTGCACGCGGGAGGACCTTTTCGAGGCCAACCAGACGGTTATCGATGTGGCTGCCTGGTCGGGAAAAATTTAGATCGGATTATCAACTCGAAAAAAGAAGAAGACTATGTATTTAGAAGGAATAATTACAGAAAGAATAGCTACCATGCATGTGCAGCATTTAACCAGATAAGCAACAACCCTACTATAGATCTTTTCAATAGTAGTCCTGATTCTGTAAAATCCTTACTTACTAACGAGTTTACCTCTGCCTATCTGTATTACCTACATTGTATCTAGATTAAGAGTTGTTTTGTTATTAATTTTACATTAACTGTGGAAGCTTATAAATGGCTTTTGGTTTTATATATGCATATGTAACTTGTAAATAAGGTTGTAAGCTACCCAAATGAAATAAAATCCGCCTTCAGTACATTGCATTGATTTTTACCATTAATATCAATGTTTTGCTACCCCGTGTTTTATTTTTACTGACTGTAAAATGACCTCGCAATTCGCACTATTAGTAGGTACAGTGGCCAACACATCAGGGTTATATGCTTTGATACTTTGTCGCTCTTACGTATTTGACACATTCATACTAATGTCAAGAAAGCATATGTAACAAAAACTTATTGCGATAAGTTTCCACAGAGTAAAGTTTGACGATTTCAGTAACCGATGGCTCTCCCCTGAATATTTTTCTAGATCCACTGTGCAGTTGTGTACAGTAAACATCGTTTCATGGTCTGTTTCAGATCGCGTGCGGCGCAACGGTGCTCGTAGCACGTGCCCGTCCGACGTTTATCTTCCGCCCAATATCCGCACAACGCAGTGGATCGCATGCAATGACAGCCGTGCCACACCAGCTGTTTTATAAGTCTATCAGCCAGGGGCAGAAGCACAACAGGGGCAGGGGCTCAATCTTGATGTAGAGTAGTTAAAAGTTTGCTGGTAATTCCGTCAATCGCTTTAGTTAGTTGAGAGCGAGCGTAAAGCAGAGAGATTGATTTAAAAGTCTAAGATCTCTTTTCGTATTCGTGACATTGTTTGAGATAAAGGATCGTTAATAATTATGCGAAAAATACTTATAGATATAATATTCTCAGATACCATTGAAGGATCTGAGGTAGAAATTTTTGACGATGAATGGACATACAAGGGAAACAGATGAGAAGTGTATCTTATTTACATTTTACAAAAATTTACAAAAGTGTAAAAACACACACGGTGTATGTTAATAAAAGTTAGAATTCAAGTTTACAGCAACGCTACAAAGAGATTTATAACAGTAAGTAAGTAGTTGAATGACAAGGGTTTATGAAAAATAATTAGTATATTCTAAATAAGTAAATGTTATAATTATAATGGAAATTGTACGAAATTACCACTTAATTTTTGAACGTGGTTTGTTAACTTTTGACAGGTTTTGGGAGAGTAAAAGTACCTTTAGTTTTCATACCGACATGTAGATATCATTAGATTTGTAATTAATGATAATAGTCTCGACGAGTTGTACTCAGAATACAAGAATTGATATCGATTGTTCGTTGTCAGGTATATTGATAATCTCTATTTCATAATTCAGATTCTCATGAATCTGGTAATTCTGCTTGAGAAGCCTGTGGGGCTTGAGATCGAGATATTTAATATAACTTGACGAGTGTCATGATGCCTTTAATAATTGCGAGAGTTTGCCTTTGTCTCGTCAATGTTGATGCCATGTGATTAGAATATATGTTAAGCCATCATCGAAACTATGCTAGTTGTAACCATACCCTTCACGTTTTAGGGCAGTTCATAGGCGAAATCGCATAACTGGCGTATCACCTTTAAACATATAGCTGCGCGGATCGAGGAAGAGTAACATATGAATAGAATAGAATAGAATAGAAATATATATAAAAATATATATGGCATAACACCCATAGAAATGGGTTCCCATCTCTCTCTTCCATCTTCTCCCATCTCTTCTTCCATCGCCAAAGGCGATACGCTAGTTACGCGGTTTACCTGTAGGTAAGTATCGTGTTTTTGCACGAAATTGTGAAACAATAAAGAGGCACTAGCACACTACAGCGATTTTGGAACGGAAGCGGTCCAAAACCATAGAAATCTAGAAAACAGAAAATATTTCTATGGGTTCAATCTGATTCTGTTTTGAAATCGCTAGTGTACTAAAGGCGTAAGAACTGCCTTAAATCGCTTGTCATTTGTTGCTAATAATCTTTGCCATTTCTTCTCTATATTAAAAGCTAGACAAAATAGGTAATTATAATGTGGAAGATGATGTATGGCGTTAGAAGGAATTGTTACCCTAAAGGGCGTTTCCATTATGCAATATCTTGGGCTACAGTCGGCTAAACAACCTACCCAAAACGTCAAAATTTGTGAATACTTTGTGATTTGATCGAAGAAATTTGACAGATGGTATACTTTAGCTAGTGGTCAACTGTACAATACTTAGGTAATTACGTAGGTTCTAACCTGCACATACATGCATAATGGAAAAACGACCTAATGACTTGAGAAGATCTAGGTAGGTACTGAAATGGATAAAAAAAACGTTTTCTAAACGGAGCCCATCAATTAGAAGTACCTACACATAAAGCAATAGTACAACCTGAATAAAATATGTAGGTTTAGTAATAGTATTTATTTTTACAAACATTAACATTAAATCTATGATATATGATACTTACTAACTTACTTGATGATTCCAAGGATCGATATAATGCGGTATGTACGAGTAGTTATTTAGTAGGTAAATTAATGAGTAAGGAAAGGTCTGGCTGGTACAGACAGTCGTAAAATATCTACTTTCAAAATGTCTGGTTCTTCGATATTAGGTACTACTATTTTAATTGTAGCTATAGTATACTTAAGGTACCTAGGATACCTAATAATTTTTGTGAACTTTAAAATTGGCGATAGATTTCTCCCTCTGTCTGGAACAAACTTAACCTTACCCTTTTTAATCTACTCATCACGTTAAAGTGACTCGATTTCCATACAAATTACTTTGCACATTCACGTCGTCTTTGTCCAATATTTTACAGAAATATTGTTATTATTAGGCCAATCATGCTGTTTTACGTTCGCGTATTCAAAAAAATATTACCTTTTTTTCTTATAAATAAATATTGCAAAGTTTAGTGTATTTATTACGCAATGCACTTGAAGGTTTGTTTGATACCTACATAAATATAAAGTTGAGAATAAATAATTGAAGTGAACCTTTATTTTTATACCATTGTAAAAATATTTCGGTAAAATATTTCACAAATACCAACATGAACGTGCAAAATTTCTTTTTTTTTGTTATTAATTTGTGTGGAAATTGAATCGTTATTTTGCACCTTAATATAGCTTAAGTATGATTTCAAAATTTTAACGCACGCTGTGCTCTACGAACCACGTTTTTGCTCAAATTGTAAATCAAATCCGTTCCTATAGTAGCACAAGTTGTCTTATTGGCTTTACATTTTCACGCGCCCTTCGTCTATGCACGCTGCTAGATTTTTCCAAATTATAACTAGCTTCTCATTCCCACATTGATCAACTTTTTATTATTAAAAGTATCGGGAATTGATGGTTGAGTCTAAAGGAAAATAGTCCCTGGTCGCCATATTTTAAAAAGACGGTGCACGATGGCATCTACCTACAATCTATACATACCTAATAGTACCTTACAGGATGTAAATTTGAGATGGGGCAGTAAACTGAGGTTAGAGTGCTAGAAAAGTCAAAAATTACAAAAAACGTTTCACATACCTACCTAAATTTTTTCACTACAGTTTTTTTTTTACATTTCTAGTACCCTATCCTCAGTTGGTCCCATAGAAAGTTTTCATCTTTATAAGAAACAGGATTGATTGAGACCATAAAAAGAAAACGTGAGAACTACCGTTTTTGCCCTACAAATGTATAGGAAAAGTTTTTTGTGATTTCTGACTTTTCTAGTACTTACTCTAACCTCAGTTGGTCCCACGATATCTTTTCATCCGTATAAGAAACAGGATCGTGACACCTGAAAAAGAAAATGTGAGAATTGTCTATTTTCTTGCAGACTGTACAATTTTTTTCAAAATATGAGAATGCAGTTGTAAATAACTCCAAAAGTTAAGGTAGGTCTCTTAAGAACGTTTTCCTGTACCTACATGAGTTCAGGTAGCTGCCTTTACTGCCCCATCTTAAATTTCCATCCTGTATAGATTGAAACACATTTAAGTGACCAAAAATGTTATATGTTCTAATTTGAATTAAAGATCGCTTAAGTGTCATATACCGATCTTTATTTCAAATTGTTTAGGATGGAAACGTGACACTTTAGAATATTATACGAGATCATAGGTAGGACTACTTACTTGTTTATAACATTTCCCATATCGATATGCTATCATCGAGCTCCGCCAATTTAAAATACGGACGGACGGACGGACTACCAAAGTCACACCATAAGGATTACTTTTTACCACTTTGGTACGGAACCCTAATATGGCGGCTTGGAACTATGTCACTAGATAAGTTCGAACCAATTTTAGTACCTATTCCCACTTTTTACAAATAACAGGGACAGGCTGTATTCTCTTTAAAATAATAAGTACCGCAATAATTATTTTAAGCCACATAATTTTTTACTACTTAGATAAGTTACCTGATCCTACCAGGTAGTAATTTAATGGATCACCCGTGAGTTTGGCTGTGTTGCGTGCGGAGCAGTATTTACTTCATTAAATCATGTCATGTTTGACTCTTAAGTCTAGGGTAAAACTAAGTTGTGACTTTTTGCATATCTCTTTGTCTTATTCTTTCGCTAGGGCTTAGCCAGGTTAAGAAATTGTGATTTACTTAGATGCCTTTAGGAGCCGTTCTTTGATTACGTAAGGGTCCCGAGGGGGAGGGGTTTTTAAAAACCTCTGCATGACCTTACCTCGGGGGGAGGAGGGTAAATACCATTCTTACGTAGTTTAAAAAAAAGTTAACATGGCATTGGCAACACAGGTCATCAGCCTAACATTAAGCGACTTAAAACAGTTTTTAGTTTTTCAGCATCAAAATGTTGTACACACATTTTAACACTCCTAGGAGTTATGACGGAAATT
This sequence comes from Hofmannophila pseudospretella, assembly GCA_947369225.1. Lineage (NCBI taxonomy): Eukaryota > Metazoa > Arthropoda > Insecta > Lepidoptera > Oecophoridae > Hofmannophila > Hofmannophila pseudospretella. The sequence goes on along the minus strand of OX376323.1, from coordinate 5,167,690 downwards.
TCAACCTGTCTAGTCTCTGGCGAATTCTCATGGCCCGCCGCAGAATCACAGAGTGAAACTACACAACGAACCACTAACGAGAAGTTTATTTTAAGAGTTCAACACATTGTCACTGTTACTGAAGTTTGCTAGACAAAACTACACCGATTTTAGCTATCAAAATCACCAGAAAACAATTTTTAGCAATAAAATAAACACAGTAGACCCTTCTCCAGTGATTTTCCCGCCAAAACTCCCGTAATATTTTATAAATATTGCAGCTCGAGAAAAATAATTATTTAAAAAAAACTTTGATTTATGTCAAATAATACCTAGGTGTTTTAGTGTAACTGAACCTTTTCTAACACCATTTAATTATTTGACGGTTTTTATGGGAAACTCTAGTAAAATCTTACGGGGGAGAGGGGTCGGAAAAATCATATGTGTCCTTACATGGGGGTCAAAAATGGCTAAAATCATCCTTACGTAATTAATGAACGGCCCCTTAGCACGGTGGCATACAATATGTAGTCGATTAGATCTCAATATAGATTACTTATCTATACTATAAAGTGCTGCCACTGATCTGTAGCTTTGTTATTATAAGTCTGTATAATACTAGATATTTATTAAGAAATACAAAATTATCTTTGCCACTCACGGTTCAAAGTTGAAATGTAAGAGTTAATTTGAGTTGAGACACAAATATTTTGTAAAAGTAGGTATAAAATATGCGACAACCTCGGAATACCGTTGCTAAGGAATTGCTAGGCAAATTAGGGGCACGGCAAACGGACCGCTCACGGCGTTGCCGTCCGTCGTGTCTGACTAGAAGCGAACCTTGACGTTCGCTTTGATATTGAACATGCATGGTTCGTAAACAAAGGTTTATTTGGGTAGGTACTATGCGACAGTGTTCAGTTCCGAAAAAGCTATGAACATCAATTAGATATGGTTTATTTTGATGACAGATCATGACTAAAAACGCCTAGTTTGTAGTGGCCCTTAGCACGGGGATGGGAATTGCATCGAATATTCGAGATCGGTAAATTACAATTACAAGGCACGAGGATCTTAGGAACGTTCTCACTTCTTCTATTCTATGTTCTATTTGATAGAATCTATGAAGTAGATCAATGTTAATAGGCTTTCTATGCGATAAAATGCCCGTTCGAATGGAAGCTCAACTTTGGCACTATTTCTATATCTATTCGTATACAGAAACGAGCGGCAAACAGAACCCTGTGAACGACAGTTACAGCGTAGATATAGAATAGACATTGACAACGCGATAATTCATTTATATCATAGATATATGATCATAGGATATTTATTGATGATATACCAAACTTATTTGTCACATCACTAGAAACCGGCATTCCGGGGATGTCGCGTACTATACCTAATGTATGTTTGTTTTTTTATGAAACAAGGCTTGTAGAATGTTTATCAAAACCGTCTTAGCTGATACAAGTCCCTCCTGTCTCGTCTCTTTTCCACCTTGTTCATAGAAAAGTTAAGTTCAAAGACAAGTCAACAGAACAACAATTATTTTGTTGTCTGTTATTTATTATAATATCATAATAGGAGATAATCCTGTAATGTTTTACCACTAGAGGCGCCACTAGCACAATGGTACGTAGCCAATCAACATGTAGATACGTTCCTTTCCACCAAATCTTATTTACCCTTCATACACGCGCCACGCTGCCTTGACAAAAATTTTAGGTCTGTTATTTTGGAATGACCATATGATGCCATGATATCATCACAATTTTACTATAGCTTTGAGAAATTAAATTAAACTAACCCAAATAACGAGAAATTTGTGATATCTTCAAAAATGACGTTACGTTTTGCTTTTCTGTTTACGGAGTGTGCTAGTTAGTGGCTCCATCTGCGCAACGCTTTGCGTTTTATGTCTTATTCATAAGGGTAATTAATCATATAGTACTCTGTGGTATTACATTCAATAGACAACAAAAATAACTGCTGTTCTATTCACTGTGACTATAATTGTATCTTCTTTCCTATACAAAAATTAGGACCTAATAAAAATGGAATTCTATAAACAAAGAATTCACGTTAGTGTGTGCAGTGTATGTCCCCATACCATAGGTACCATCGCACTATAAAATGACGGGTCACTTTTGACCTTAAATATAACTCAAAGTTATTATTTTGGCGATGGTATCAATTACGGTAAAATATTACCTACCATTGACAATATTTTACGAAAAATTTTAGAGCACTATTTTCAACAGATTTTGTTATTCCTTGGAACAACTTACAATTGTATAGGTAGGTAAATCATGCAATAAGAAAATATTTTATTATTCTTATAGCATAAATTGTTACAATTTAATAACAGATCAAAATATATCACATTAAATGAATTAAAATATATTTTTACATGTTATGCACTTAAATCATGGTCAGATTTTGTTATTGTTTGAAATACTTGTAACGAGTAGGCAATTCTAAAAATTGAAGCAATACCATATACTGTGTGGTCGCAACACGACAAAATAGTACCTAGTTATAATTATTGTATATATTTTTAATATAAAATTAAGCAAATTAATTAGAGTTGTATTATTTAACACACCTGTATTATTCACAAAAAGAAACGCTTACGTAGTGATTCTAGGACATAATTTAAAATAAAAATATACTTAAGTAATTAATTATCACTTTTAATTATCATAATAAGATCGTACATAACATCTTTCTTATGCTATAAAAAATTATAGGCTATATATAACCAATGAGACAGCAGGGAAATACATTCAAATCTCATCTTTAGCCTAATGGCAAGAAAAAAATTGTTTCTGTCAATTCCACAATATGGCGGATGTCGCATTCTTCTTTTAATAACGAATAATGAAACAAAATAATTATTATATCAATGTATTTATTAATTTATTTATATACTTAAACTTGGAGCTAAAACATTTTTATAATATCTAACGGTAGTTACGCTATATTTCTCTTCAACAATGGTTCAAATGCACTGTACTATTTCTGGCTCTTTTACTATTACAATTACAAAAATAATTTTATTTATAATTTTGAAAAGAAAACTTATACCTACTAATCTAGGTGGTTTTGGCTTATTTATAGCAGTGACTACACAAAGAGGGTCTATTAACAAAGGTGAGGTATAATTGACCGTATAATAAATGTAAAAAAATAGACAATTACGGATTCTATTTCAATAATAACAATCGAAACGAAAACGATGACCGGTTTTTAACAAATCTATAGTTATTTACAGATTAGCAATATCACTGTTAAAACGTAGGTACTTATAATAACAATAAATATACACAATACGTACGATGTAATGTAGTTAGTACACTTATAAAATATTACAGATTTATCGTACCTGTCAACAAAATATAAATTATATCTATAGGTGTAAGTAAGTAATAATAAAACGTTTATAGACACATTTAAAAGTTTAGCCTAAGATCCATCTCACGAGAGCTTTCAAAATGGTAACTAAGTAATTATGGCAAGTTATCATGCAGGCAAGATACACTCAAATACTATGAAAAACTGTCACATACAAAATACATCATGTATACTAAACATCGCTGCAAACGATCCTGATACCACTTTCCACTAACTGTAAGCTCATCGACATCGAAACAATTAAAATTTTCTGTGCTTATTTATTTCAAGGCAAAGTTTAAAAACTATCCATTTAAAAAGACCCATCAAGCTATATCCTTGTGGAACCCTGTCTCAATAAGTTAAAGCGACAAGTACTAAAAAGCTATAGCCTGATGTGTTACCAAAATGAGCTTTATTTTCGCCTTGTTTAAAATCTAGTAAATCCTAGAAAATATACAAACATTTGATTGGTTACTCTTTAGATAGGACTATGTGGTGATTGGACGGCGAAAGCTTTTACAGTAGTCTTTTTGAAACAAGCTTGCGTGAAAGGAATTTACTTATTATGCACACTGCAGTAGTTATTAATATTTTAATAGAAATTGCCATCAAAATCTATTAATCTCTACTAGGTATGCGAAAAACTTTGAAGCAATCTGTGGAGATTGATTGATTGATTCGTGTGTGGACACGCAACCATTTATAGTGTAAATGCTTTTAGGCAGTGAATATATAGGGATTTCTGTGTGTGAGTGAACGATATTAAAGTTTAAGTCATACATATAAACTTTCATACACATTTCCTGCCTAAATCATCAAAATATATAACGCATAAGCGCTTATTACACTTGACTACATTCAGTCGACGGTTAAGGCTAAGACTTCACGGTTCTTGTTCCAGCCACTGATCGGTTCACTGCAACCAATCACATGTTCTCCACTCTCCCCCCACTTGAAATCAACGCTTTGTGATTGGATTTTCACAACAGTTCGAGGCTAACTAGACGGTTTCTTTTTATAGGCTGTAAATCGTAGACTAACCGTACTGAATGCATTTATACTTGACTGAATTCAGCCAAGTGGAATAACGCTTTGTATTCGTACACAAAAGCGAACCTTTCTCTCTGTAATAGCTTAACTTTAAGTTTGTTGATTTATTTCTATCTATTCATTGTAACGTTTTACTGTCGCGAAATAGTAAATTTGCGAAATTGCACTTCAGGTTTTTGCACAAAATTCCAAAATCTGATATCGCGCTCATTGGCGACCTCTTTTGACTAAAGACATTCCGATAACTATGACATTTCACCTTAATTTATAATTTTCTTTAGTTTTAATATGACTAGTTCATGTTTATTTATTTTCTAGTCACAAACATGGAAAGCATTTCTTAATTCCGTCAATTTCATTTACAAAAATTCATAAAATGATTAGAAATGTTGTGTGTGTTATTTTATTTGTAATATTATACAATAATTGAAAAAAAAAATAGACAATGGTATGGAATTATGGTACTAGATATCATGAATTACAAAACCTAAGTAATTCCTAAAAATCCTTCTTCTTCTGTACATTTTCGTAACGTATGCCTTATTTTTTAATATCTAATTTACATACCTATATACTATACATTCCTTGGTATATAGCCGTAGTCGTCGTAAATAAATATCCCTAAAATAATATAGGTAGGATAGTATAGCAGACTAACCTACCCAAACCCAAATATGAAATATCGCAGGCAGGTTAAGATTTAATCGAAGGTTTTTGACCCATGATATACCTACTTTAGCTATAGGTACATTAGCATAAAAGAGTTGATGAACTGACTGAACAGTATGATTTATGATGTCCTTAAGCACTACTAATTTTAAAACGAGTGTGTTGTTTTACTTTGCGTCAGTCAATGAATGTCGAATGGCTTAACTGATTTTAATGAATTGCATATTATTTTCTTTAAGACCTGAAAAAACTACTTCTTACCCCAGGTGAATACACGGCTCCCACAGGAAACTCAACCGGATCATAGTAAATATTCAGATATCTAGGTACTGAGATGACATTTAGATACATCACAAATTAAATAAATACAGAAGGAAGGGAAAGCGAACGAACCGAACCGATAAAAAGACACCGACGACAACGGCGCGCAGCCATTGTAAGTGCCAAGTGGAGACAACACTGCAAGGCATACGCACGCGGAGGGTTGAATATCCCTTACTATAGGTAAACCGCTTAAGGGTGCCTTCGACCAGAGCTGTGTGCAAGGTAGCGAGGCGGTGAACGAGGAAAAATTCACCAATAGGATCGCGCCATTATAACGTCATATCACGTGACGATTAAAATGGAGTGATCCTATTGGTGGATTTTTTCCTCGCTCACCGCTTCGCTACCTCCCGCCCATCGTAAGCTCACCCTCTAACGTCCCGCCCCGCCCCCTCTTGCCGCGCAGGCGACAACATAGTTAAGCGGTTTACCTAGAGTTACGTTATGTACCTATCAGTTTATGACCTTTACGACGTAACCAACGTACAGCATTGGCCCCGAGTGCCTCCCTCGATCGCTGACACCCAGTTTCCCTTCTGTAACTACTTGTTTATTTCGTGAAAATAAGCCAACGAAGTTGCAATACTACTATGTAGTAAACTGGAAAAGCATCTTCATGGAAAGAAAGTGGCCCCGTCGAAACGTTATTTTTAAAAAAAGAAGACAGCTTGATATACGGAGTAGGGTATCCTATCTCTTTATAGTACAGTGACCATAGTAAAAAAATACTAAATTTCATGATTCAATTGCAGAATTATTAATGCTGGTAACACAGGTTACGATGAAAAGAGACGGGATGCCCTACTCTCACTGACCTGTAATATCTAGTGTCTATAGTATAGATATTACAGGTCATTGCCTACTCCAGTATGTCTCGCTTATTCTCTCTTTTTTAAACAGGGTTTCGAACGGGGCCACTTTGTTTCTATTATCCCATTCCAGTTACTTACTTTAGTAAGTATGCAACTTTCTTGCAATAAGCAGACATCGCAAGAGACTTGTGCAAAACACAAATTATCTTATTTACTACTGTGGTCCAACCACACTATATTCCATTAAAACCAATTCGCACTATCCAAATTCATCAATTTTCAGACCAATCCATGTAATCCAATTCTATACGCTTTTGACGAGATCAATGTAACTAAAAATTAATCGGTACATAGTTACCTACCTACATAATGCAGCCATCTGACACAATCTACCTTTCACCAAGGCACATGGTTGGTCGGCGTAAAGAACTGGAAAACGGGTAAGAATAATCGGAAGATCAAACCATTCATTTGCGGTTTCCATATACTTAAACATTTATCTATTATCTTAAGAAACGTTTTCAAAGCAGGGATTCTGAGAAGCTTGGTAGCTATTACCGTTCTCGAAACGATGAAATAATATCATGAAAAGTGTTAAACAGAGACAGTGTTATCGCGTTGGTATAGCGCTGTCTTTATTTAGCACGCCATCGCATGGTACCATTTCATCTGCTGAACGGTAATAGAGCTCTTAGAAGGGGATTCGGGTATCGGGTAAAATCGGTTTCTGCCTTACGACATTCGCGTATCGCTATCAATAACCGAAGTCTCAACACCTGGATCCCTTTTCTAAAAACTCACGCATTGTACAGTGAACAACACATCAGGGGTGCGTTCGTGCAACCCATCACATACAATTTCTCCGACGAAATTTTATACTGGGCTCCCACGAATGGCCATCGGATAATAAATGTCAAACTCATATGACAGGAGTTTGACATTCGTTTGGTCGAATACCTTTAAATGGTACAAAACGATAGAAATTTACAAATTTGTTAATGGACGTTATGAGACGTAAGAAATCAAATTTAATTATTTTCGCTTTTTATTTATTTAGAAAACATGACAGGCTGTATGGACCAAGTCCCTTGTCTTTCTCTTTTGCTATGATTTTAGAAACAAATCCGGCATCAACCAATCACAGCTCGGCGGATATTTTTTCTCGGAACTCGAGAATATTTTGTCAGTTTAAAATTTATACTAACCGGCTTCCACGAACACACAAGATAATTTTTCTCCGGAGAATGTTTATACTGACAGGCATGCACGAACGGCATATTTTGACGTCAGTATACAATTTATACGGAGAAATTTTATCTACGTTGCACGAACGCACCCCAGGGTACCCTTTAGTACTTTGTCGCTTTATCTTACTTGACACATCCACACGAATGTCAAAGAATCATAACAAAGACTTATTGCGACAGGGTTCTACAGAGTATAGCTTGATGTGTCTTTCACTGTACCCTGGGTTTGCACCACATAGCTCAATAACCGTTGTTGCTCGTTCACTGAAATTCATCATCAGAGCTGAGTAGCGTAGTCTTCTCGTGGTAGTTGGTGGCGTGGCTGATCGTAGCCACTCGCTGCGGCGGCGGTCGGGGCGCTAGGGCTGCGCCCTCGTCCCGCTTGCCTGCGCCGGCGCCTCCGCGCATCACTATGTCAAAGTGTTTTGTTATTGGTTGCACTACTTGGCGACTGGTGTACGCTTGAGAGTTCCGTGCCATCGTTAGCAATGTGCTAGAGATGTGAGCTAGTCGATAAGTTAATAATTATAAATCAAGTTTATATAGGGCTGCATCTCTTCATATTTTTAATTCATTGCCTACAAGTCCTACAACCTACAATATGACAATTTCATACTGCACTGATAAAACAAGCGTGCGTTAGGACTAGAAATAAATATTCTAGGTCTAGACTAGTCTAGAGATGACCTACATCTCTATGATAGGGCTAGGGAGCGGGTTGATGCTGAGCTCTGAACTTTGGGTCCCGATTGCACGGAAACGCGAGCGTACAACAACCATGTGGTCGAAATCGTATTTTAGTGACAAATAGAGTGTGTTTAATATTCTACTAAGTGCGTAGGGTTTATTAAGTTTAAGGGCCTTATTACACTAGCGAATTGCGTGCGTATTTACAGCGGAGAGATCTGTTAACGAACGCGCAACGTATTCGCCGCGTACGCGCAACGTATTCGCCGCGTACGCGCAACGTATTCGCCGCGTACGCGCAACGTATACGCCGCGTAGGTGCGACGCGAAAGCAGCGGTTTCTCAATATTATACAGTACAAAAACGCGGATCACAAGTGGCGATCTCGTCGCGCATCGCGTCGAAGACGTCGCATACACGCGGTAAATACATTACGCGACGTTGACAGATCGCTTCGCTAGAAATACGGCCGCAATTCACTTGTGTAATAAATAAGGTCCTAAGTATGTAGAGTTTTACCAGCCTAACACCCAGATTGATTACGAAAGCATGTAGTAACACAGTATAGTTTTTTTGCAGTAAAAAAATCACATATAAAATGTGAAAGTAAGTAGGTAAGTACCCAAAACCATCAACTATAAACGAAAACACAGCTCTAAAAGTTCTAGAGCAAAGATATTAAAAAACCCAGCTTGGTTGTTAAAATATTATAACATTGTTAGCTATTATTATAATATTATTTTGCAATGAGCAGTTAGAACATACAATGCAGAATTAATGCCACGAAGAACTTATTTTAAGAGATACAAATTACAAAATACATGCATGCGAGCAAATTAGTAAAAGAAGCCAAACATTAAACATTTCAAAATGCTTACCTTTTTCTGAAGAGACACGTGAAAGGAATGAAAGTATAAAATATAGATAAAATCATTTATTTATTAGTGAGAGGCAAAGTGTACAATGTGTTCGTATTTAAAATCTGTTAAATCTGTCAAAACTGAATTATCTTAAACCTAAGCAGCATTAAAATGATTAAACCGAAAGAAATACTACCTTTTAACTAATTTTTAGAGATTTTTTTTTTAATTTTCCTAAAATTATATTATAAAAATTACATTTTATAAATTGGGTTCACAGGTTGTTATTGAAATGTTAGAGATAACAAGCGCGTGTAAATTACAAAGCGTTTCACATTATTGTATCATATGGAGCAAAATGCAGAGATGTAAATATAAAATGCCTTTCTTTGGTCTGGCGATAATACAATAACAGTTTAATAAATACATAATACGAGTGAAAATATTTCCACGAAATATTCAAGCGATATATAAACTAAGTGATATAAAAGGACAACCTGACAAACGCTCAATTTTAATATAAAAAAAAAACCTTTCGTAGGTATTTCGTTTTTACCCATTTCGTATGAAAGAAGCCTAGCATTCAACTAAAGGATTTTATCCTCTAAACTAAAAGATGTAACAAAAACGATACAAATCAAAAAGAAATAATAGAATCACAGTAAATTAAACATTTACATACTACAACATCGATACTTTATCTACACGTAAGTACAGAGTAAATTCTAACTAATGGCAATGAATAGTCCGAACTTCATTAGCTTACAATTCAAAATGACGCCGATTCCGGGGTGGCCGCTAAATCTAAAGTTAAAAGTAAATGAAACAAAGTTATAATTTTAATTTATTTATACTTCGAATTTACTTTAAATTGAAAAATGATACAAACACCAGAATTAAGACCACCAGAAAGACCACCGGTGGGACTTGAACCCACACCTCATGCTTAACCAAAGTTAAGCAATTAAGTTATCCAAAGTTAAACAATTAAGTTAACCAATTTTGCCACAGTTTCACAATTTCGCGCCAATCATGACCACTCATATGCTAGATTGTGTTAGAGTGAGGACTCCAATCCGGTTGTCGGAGGGTTCGGTGTGTAGAGCGCTTAAGGGTGACGTTTCGATGTTTAATTGAGCGAAAGCCATCCCAGAATCGGTGTCACTGTGCAATCAATTTGAAAAGATAAATTCTGATCAGAGGCATAAGTCGCAGAAGCTTTTACATGGGTTCATTTAAAAAATTAAGCAAACAAGAACAAATTATTATAATTCAAGTCAAAGGGGATGAATAATTTTGTGAGGATATCGATATATGTATCTATCTTTATGTATCTGATATAATACCGTGAAAGTTTATTTTTTATGTAAGTTATCTTGGGTTCTTCTGTGGTTCTTTCGAAATATCCAGTTAAAAATGAATTAAAACTCCTAACCAAACTTTTGAGGGTTAAATTTATTTTTTATGAATAGCTGACGATTGTATCTTGATAACTAAGGGCATAAAATAGATAAATATAAGAAGGGAAACTCATTACTAGAGTTATAGCGCGAGGTATTCACATTCACACGCCACGCGTCCAGCAGCTAGGCAATGGACAACAAAGAAGTTACACCGAAAGCGAGCGGCGGCGCGGCGTGCGAATCTGTGTTTCGCGCTAAAATGCTAACTAGTACTAAGTTTCTCTTCTGGTAATTATCTATTTTGTGCCAAAAGTTAGACTAGCTAGGCACCTACTATAGTAATAACGTTGAAAAGCTTCTCAAAGCGTTGCAAGATTTGCAAGTAATTATTGATCTCTAACAGAGAATTAAAAAAGTTTCTAACGTAATATTCGGTGTGTATTTCGGACTAGTCAAGTACCTCGACAATAATTAATTATTACAAAAATAGAAATAAAACACATTACTTAAACAAAACAGTGACCGAGCACCGAAAACCAGCAGGTTAAGAAAATAAATAAATTATGCAATGAATATCGTGTATTCTTATTGAAGAAAAAAACACTAATATGTATTAGCTATTCTGTATCCATAGATATGTATTTGTCGTATCCCTGTATTCATTCCAATAGAAGAATAAAGTATTGATTTAGAATTGCCAAGTATCCTTTCAAATTGGAACGAACTAGACAGACACAAAAATGTATGACCAGATTGAATCGTCTTTTTTAAAAAAAAAATTTATTACGGTACATTCTCTTCTGTTCTATATAGAAAATAATGTATGAAATAAATACGCGTGAACACTGAACAAGCTTTCTATGCCATAGAATGCTCGTTTAGCTTTGGCGCTCGTTCTATTCTGTTCTGTAACAGAAGAAGAATAGAAGAAGTCTGAACGTACCTAACCAGGCTGAACCCGTAATTTCCATGTTCTTTTTCTTCTCAAAGTTTTTCATGTAAGCGATTTTCATGGCAATGTTTTTAATGTTCAGGTCGATATCTTTGTTACTTTCTAGTCTGTTCCAAGTCCAAAACGAAAGCTCGGCTGTCTTTTAAAGATTCTGACTAAATTGCATAAAACCACATGAGAATATCAAAATTAAAATACTATATTTCCCTGATGGTCACGTATGTAAGGCATAATAGTATGTTAGTGGTGTTTCCATGCTCGGACGCGATGTATATAGTATTATGTATGTATACAACGGACAAACAGACAGCAATGCACTTCATGCAGAGCACAGCTATGGCAGAGCTTATAGTTTTTCGTAAGGCAGTTGAGATGTTACATCTGAAAGAAAATAAAATCAAAATAAGAAGGGCCTACTCTACTCTATTTTTTTAATTATTCTTGAACTAAGATCATGAAAAGAATATACCACGTAAACCTGAAAAGAGGAGATGAAAATATGGCACTTCGAAAAATAAAATTGTGTACCTATAATTTTTTGTATGGTAAAATCTTGGTAAAATGTATTCCACCAAAAACATAAAAAAGGGCAAGAGTGGGTTTGTCGTAAAAACGTATATAATTGATATCTAAGTGGGTGCCAAGCCAAGTTCAGTTAACCTTCAACACCTAGCGAAATACTCATTGTATAAAAGACTAAATCTCTAACTTGGCAAGTTTTCACACAAGACTCTTTCAATAAAAGAGAAGAATTCAAGAGTGTGAGACGTGGTTTTGTTTACCTTTTTTAACTACCAATAAGGATTCTAGTATAACAACCTATCACAAATTAAATCGAATATAATATACCCTAACCAGGAATATAAACCCCCTGTCAAGAAGGCACCATTGGTACTTTTACAGTATATAACAAAACCCCCCCTTGTAAACCGAAAAGTTGTTCAGTTATAGAACACTCCTCTTTCGGCTTACATGTGGGTTTTTGTTACGCCCTGTCTATACACAGACTATTGTGTTATGGAGTTCGCTGTGAAAAAAATTAGTACCATTTAATTCCGCAATATGGCGAGGGTTTTTATATTCCTGGTCAGGGTATAATTACAGTCCGTGAGCTCTTAAAAGTGGATTTGGGTATCGAGTAAAATCGGTCTGTCTTACATTCGCGTACCAATCGCCTTCAATATATTCGTATATTATATATTCGTGTTATGCATATGTGTATCACACTAATTTTGTGCAATAAAGAGCCATTCATTCATTCAATAACCGAAGTCTCAAGACCCGAAGCCCTTTCTAAAAACTCACGCACTGTACTAACTTGTCAATTAACTGGCAAATAAACAATGATCATGCGGCAATGAGAGCATGCGCAAGCGGCGGGATTTACAAACAGGTCACTTACCGGAGCTGTACTGTGTATATTGCTGGTACTGCGGGTGGAAATTGTGGAACGCATCCGTCATTATGTCCTTCGGGTTCATCGTCTCCTGTGAAAGTATAGTATACAATTAGAAAGTATGTTATTTGGCAATCAATGGTACAATTTCGAATGTAATTTTTTTACTTATTTAAGCGGCTATGGCTCAAAACCTAGGGCACGAAAATGGCGCAAGCGTCAACGGATCAATTCCATTTTTTGACCATTGTGGTGGAGTACTCATAGCAAAGGCTTTAGTCATAGTCCGCTTGTAAACATCTATCATTTAAAAATATTACTATTTCCATTAAGTCTACCAGTCTTATAATCAGTTCATTATCTCCCTCGTCTATGTTTATTTTTAAATGATAGATGCTCACAAGAGGACTATGACAAAATCTTAGTTGGTGCGGTTAAAGAAGAATATTGATAATGTCTGAAAACATTACCAAAGTTTAAAAGTTGATAATCTCACCATTAGAAAATTATTATTATTATTATCCTTGATTAATGAGCACGCAACATTAAGCTGATGCGCTCATATCTAAGCTGGTGTATTGTTCATTCACTTATTCATAGCACTTAAGTCATCGAGTTCATAGTCAATTTAGTCCACCACTACTTATGCACTGTTTAAAAACCTATCTAGTCTATTTTTGAAACTGTTGACTGAAGATGCATCCACGACTTCTTGCGATAGCTTGTTCCATAATCTCACGACTCTGTTATTGAGAGAATTATGGCCGCTCAAGGTGTTTGAAATAGTGGTCTTCAGTTGCAAGTCATTATTGTGCCGGGCTCTTTGTATAGTGTTTATATTGAAGAGTCTGGGCAAGTCCGGACAGTTATACTTATCTAATCTATCATTTGTCATTGTATGATTAATACAATAAGATCTTCGTGTTGTTAAACAGTCGTATTCCTCATAGATGAGGATCGTGATCATTCTATGGGATTAACCACGACTTTTTTGGCAGATCTAATGCGGTAGTCTGCAATTTGCCCTCCCAATGTCACACACTGGTCATCTGTGGACAGGTTTCCTCACAAAATTTTCTATTTTAAAAAAACGAAAACTTATTGGTACATGACATGGTTTGGTTTTGAACCCGGACCTCCCATGACCGACGCTCTTGATTTGCGTAGATATTGCAAAAAAATAAGGACAAAATTGATTGCCAATTTTTGAGCGATTACTTTTACCATACTTATGAATTAAAAAAATATCTAAATCCATCATCAGCTCATGAAAGGTAAGATCGTCGTGTAAAACCGTGATATACACTAGGGATGTTACGGAGCTTCGATTTCGACTCCGAAAGGTCGAAATTTCCGATTAATTTTACACCTCCGACTCTGATTTCGACTGCGATAATTTTAAATGGGAGGCTATACCGAAGATTTGTGAGCAAACATATTCAAATTTCAATATTTTATTAAATAGTGTTAAACTACATAAAGGAATGTTTTATTGCCGCCAGCGTCATTATAAAAAATATTGGCCAGTTCAGCTATAAAAATTAAAAAACGGTTTAAAATTTGAACTTCTTCTGAACATTTCTCTTCCACCTCCGGTTCCGCTCCGATAAATCAAATTTAAAACCTTCGGTTTCGACTTCGATTCCGGTAACACCACCTCCGTAACATCCCTAATATACACAGCAATAAAAAACCGTGTTAAGTCGAAAGTAGCTCGCATGCCGATGGCAAATATATCACGAAACTTTGGTTCACAGTTGACAGAAATCCATGCAACGAGCAGCGGAACAAATAAACTCAAGTTAGTCACGCTTGCCACGATTTTCCGCATACAGGGGCGCGACTGATAAGTAAACACTTAAATTCTAGTTCTGGCGTTACTTTACTGCAAAGATTTAGCGCAGATCGAATTGATACAAAGGCAATCTAGGAGAAATGGTACTATGAAATCGACTTCTAAGACAGGTATCGTAAGCGCCCCAGGTTAGGGCGCTTACGTCGTTATTTCTCCAGGAAAAAAAATAAAAAATGTATTCATATCATACTCTAAAAGTAGTCTAAACTCTCCTTAATCAAAGGTTGGCTGGACGAGATCCCTATGGGATAAGCCCGCCTTTGTACATATTGTAATGTTTTTATTTTCTGTTTGTGTGTGTGTGTGTGTGTGTGTGTGTGTGTGTGTGTGTGTGTGTGTGTGTGTGTGTGTGTGTGTGTGTGTGTGTGTGTGTGTGTGTGTGTGTACAATAAAGAGACTACAAACAAACAAACTCTACTTGATGAGCTCTAAACAATGGTACCACTAGGTGGGACAACAATATTGTTTTTCTATCGACCCCTTACTTATATGAGACCATTTCATTGATTTTTTTAATTATGTTTACATGAAAACATAATTAAAAAAATATTTTTAAAACCGATACTCTGTTTTGGATCAAGGGAACATACTGTGTAAAATTTTGAAGTCTGTATCTTATTTCATTCAGATGCTAAACCCGCGTGAAAGACGGACGACGGAGCGACAGCAATAGGCCTTCGTTTTTCCCTGCGGGGTACAGCTCCCTAAAAAGACGCACCTTGAGGCTGCTGGAGATGGACTGCATGGTAACAGAGCGGTGAGGGTCGCGGTGCGCGCGGTACACGTGTGCCGGGAACGCGTAGCGCAGGGCGATGGCCGCGGCTAACATCTCGATGCAGATGAGGAAGTTCTGGTAGCCCGCGGAGACGGTACCCGCCGTGGTGGGGATGCCCTCAGAGTCGAAGATTGGCGAGATCACCTCTGCCTTCTCGAGAATGGCCAGGGCTACACCTGTGAAATTATTTTGCAGTGTTTAGTGTAGCACACTGCAGCGATTTCGAAACGGAATTGAACCCAAACCATAGAAATCAATTTCTCGGTTTTCTAGATTTCTATCGATTCGGTTCGATTCCGTTTGGTTTTCGCTTTTCTATTCAGTATTTAGACGAATGATGAATTTATGTCGTTTCCAAATCAGATCTTTTTTTTACACAGTAAAACGGTAATTATTTTGGAACAAAACGTTTCAAAATGTAGTCCCTATATTATAGCATTTCTGATAAATGATGACTGAAAACCTAATACCTATTGGTAGTGGCGGACACAAGGGGGAAGAGGGAGGGGCAACTCATCCCCTCACAATCCAGCACTATAGTACGCGAGGCTCGCTCGACTCGCTCTTGCCCATTTTTAGTACTATAGTCCGAGATCAGCAATCCCCCCACCGTAATTTTTCTTTCTAGGATCCGCCCGATTTTTAGTAGATCTTTATCATCAAAGTCGTTAATAAGATATGATTCCCATTCACGGAAACTGTATGGGATGGATTTTCTATGGATTATAATCATAAAGACAATAAATTGTTAATACAAACCTTGCCAGAACGAGAGGAAAATGACGGACTTGACGGTGAAGAACTTAAGCACCGGATCGAAGGGCTTCAGCATCTCGCGAGTGGCTCCGAGGAACAGGAACAGGCCGTAGAGTGCTAGTGAGACGGAGATGAGGTAGACGATGGTGATGTAAAGGTAGCCGCCATCCGGAGACCAATCGCCGTCGTGGTAGTGACCCGCGTACTGGAGACAAACGGTTAAATTATTAACTTCTATAATAACAGGAACATTTTTGTTTGTCTGTTTGAACAAACTTCAAGTAAAATGTAAAATCTAAATATAAATGTAAAATCTACAATACGGATGTGGATGGAGTTTTCACGGATATATTAAAGGAGTCCAGATTGTCATTTAGGCTATAGAGGTTTTGAAAATTCTAAAAAATTGGTCAAATGTAGTATGGAAAGCGAACGGAGTTGCGGGCAACAGCTAGTATCTATAATAATACCATGGCACAAGAAGACAGGAAAAACCACTACGGATTGCACGATGTTACGTTTGATGACGTACCCTTGTGAGGTGAAGTGAACATCGTGCAATCCGTAGTCGTTTTGTCTGGTGAAGAATGAGCCATCTTCTTGTGCCATGTACATATATAATTAGTGAGTCTAATATATGCATGTAGGGTGCAACTTACAGATCAATGTCCAAAGAACTTTTAATAAACGGTGGAAAGAGACGAGACAGCAAAGGCAGCTACCTGAATCGCTGTCGCTACAAGAAAACGTTCTTAGGAGACCTTCCCTAACTTTTGGAGTTATTTACATTACATTACATTAAAAAAGGTACAGTACAATCAGGTTTTCTTTTTATAGTGTCAATCGATCCTGTTCCCTATAAGAATTTACAGACTCTGTGGGACCAACTGAGGTTAGAGTACTAGAAAAGTCGGAAATCACAAAAAAAAAGTCCCATATATTTTGTAGTAAATTAAATTTAAACTATTCAATAAAGGACAGAAAATAACAAAAATTGTAAACAGATTTCAAAAGAAAAAATAAAATAATCATAAATTCTTAGATAATACTATAAACTAATAGTAACCCCGATAAGTAATCTTGATTCAGAGCATAATCTGTGGCATGTATGTAGATAAAAAATTAATAGCACAACCTTTTCGTTGCTACGTGACGCGTGCCGTGAATATCTGATGAAGGGAAACGCACGCAGCCACGTAGTTCTCTAGGAAAATAAATCCAATGCCAGATTTAGTTCAAGAGTGAGTTAGACTACAAAGTATAGACATGCTTAGGAATCGTGAAAATAGGACATAAAACGCAAGCGTAGATGGAGCCACGAGCACACTCCGTAAACAGAAAAACAAAACGAAACGTAATTTTTGAAGATATCACAATTTTCTCGTTATTTTGATTAATTTAATTTAATTTCTCTAAGTTATAGTAAAATTGTGATGATACCATGGTACCATATGGCCATTTCAAAATAGCAAACCTAAAAATCTGTTAAAACAGCGTGGCGCGAGTCTCAAGGAGTTTGGTGGAAAGGTACTACTACATGTTGATATTTGGCTTTATGTGCTAATTTAAAGTTCATTAAACAAAAATGTTTTAAAATCATCCAATATTAATAAAAATAATCATTAATTATTTATCAAATTATTGTCATTGAAAGGAATAAATTTAGGTTAAGTTATGTTTAGAACAAAATCATCTTTAAGTCGTAGACGTCTTATTTTTGAATGTATGTTTGTAACTGTACTAGTGGCGCAAGTGGTAAAACATTGCAGGATTATCTCCTATTGTGTCGAATTTCGAAGTAAAACTAAAAAAGCAAAGAGCTAAAATTATATTTTTAGTTGGTCAGATTTAAAATGATACGCTCGCGGAAACTGAATCCTAACTAAAATTGTTGATAAAGTAGTCAGTTTTTTGTGACAAAGTTGTTCAATGTTTCAAAGTGGATCAGAATTCAGTTTTCGCAAGTGTATGTATGTACGTTAAAATACCTAGATATACATTGCTATATGATTACGTAGTAATATCTAGCATTATTATTTATTATAAATCGATCACTATAGTGTGAAATGAATCATTGTTTAACGTTATCGACAAAGATAAGTGAATTGCCTTTTAATAGGAAAAGATAAGCATGACTAGACCGAGGCAGGACATACATTTTATTGAACATCATAATGCAAGAGACTTGTAAATACTGATGTTGTTAAATATTTAAATTCTTGTTTATATATCTTGCGGCCGAACATTCAAAAGTCAACTGTCAGCCTTGTGCTCTGAATACTAGTTTACACTAATCCGGCTTGGCCGTACGTCTCGGCGTTCGCAACAGTGTAAATGAGTCATTACCCCGTCAAGTTTTGTCCGTACCCTCGTGTGTACACCATTTTCGTGCACCCGGCGGACACTAATGTCCTGTCATTGGTCGTGTTTATTGTTTGACATTTGTTGATGTTTCGTTCATAGCAACGCCATTCGCTTGTAAAAAAATAACGTCTAACAATTATGATTTTTGAGAAAATTAGATTAAAATCAAAACGAAAAAGAATTCTGTTGAGAATGGAACCCTCGGTGCGCGAGTCCGACTCCGACTCCGAGTCCGTTTTTTACAAAATGGAATGGAAATTAATTAATCGAAATTGTCAATTGATCTTTTAAATCGGATCGGTAACGATTCGAGCACCGAATAGACATCCCTGTATGATACGTCAAACAAACAAAAGGATCATCCGTAAAAGAAAAAGGTATAGTGTGCCGGTGTTAGACATACCTGCAGGAAAATAATGATGAACGCGCACACAGGTTTAATAAGGCAGAACTGCAGAGTGGCCTGTTTGCAGAACCGGAGGAACCCGATGGTGTACGTGGCGCCGGCGAGGCAGCAAGTGCCGTTGACGCAGGAAGCGCGCACTGGTCGCCCGCGCAACTCCGACATTATGTTCCCTTCCCCGCCGAGGTATTCGTAGCATAGGGACAGGAAACTGTAGATCACGAACGCTGCAAATAACAAGAAAATTGTTGCAGTTGCAGAAATATTGTTGTAAAGAAGCCTGACTGCAAACTTTGGGTTATAATTAAGCTGCTATTTAAAGGATCACTTGCCCCTAAGGGTGTTATTACACCTTCGCGATCGTTGTCTGATCTGATGATCTAATCTCGAAATTCTAGACTACCAGAACACTTCTGGCCCTTAGAAGGCTAGGATTCCAATCGCAGGAAGGGTTAATCAAAGTTGTCAACGCGGCCAGCGTAGTTGTAATAGCTCAGAATGATCAATAATTGCGGTTTGATCATTCAATCAAAGCCAATTTTCATTGATCAAACGACAATCGCACGATCGACGTCTGATCACTGCTCAATTGATGGCAGATCGGTTTGGTGTAATAGCACACAATTATCGACGTTGACCGATCTATAATCGATGTTGATATATATCACCGATCTATGTCGATCGTGCAGCTCTAAGGCACAGGTTTTATCTATATAGTTTAGATGCCAGGCGCTCATAACAAACACGCTGTACAATCATTGTGTAAATGTGTATTAATTGTAATATTTGGTACGCAGTCGCAAAAGTGGTTTATCAGTATTAAAAACATGAGATGGATTTCCTATATCTCAATTTGTATACTAAACTGCCCGGAAAGCAGTATAACTAAAGCAGATAAGGAAGTCGTCGGTATATGTGCATGTACAAATAAATGACGACTGCAACTGACATTCAACCTCAAATAATATCAATTTGTATCATCTATTTTTACATTTTACCCACAAATATATGGATTCCCTAATCTGATTTAGCTATACCTTGATTATGTTGAAGACAAACTGATATCTAATATAATGACCATTCCAAACTAAGCAGTTTGTTCGTTTAAATTTTTTGCAAAGGCCATGTTTTGTTTTGTTTCTATTGATGTCTTCTATCGAATTATCGAGCTGGGATCGTTTTTCAAAATCACGGAAAGTAGGTGTGCCAGGCTCCATACTAAAATGTTCCATGGCATTTTTCACAGTCCGAATTCTGTGGCCTCATGATTCAAAATAAAATCACTTAGGGAGCGTAAGGCGCAAGACACATACAAGAGATGCGGCGTGAGCGCGCCTTTCAAATTTTGAACTGTATTCAAACGCCTGTGACGCAGAACGAACTATCATCCTATTGGCTGTTAATAAAAAAATAACTTTATCGTCTTTAGCATGCAATTCAAAATTCTTGCTCTATCTTCTACTCATCGTCACGTGTCATCAGGGATTTAGATCAAAGCGGGGAAACAGCGGTTTAATATTTTTCTGACTACAATACATACATACTTGTATGTAAATATTTGTTGTAATGCATGTAGATAATTATGTCCGGCATCTGAACCTACTGATCTCATTATGTTATCTGTGAAATGTGATTTCATAGTTTCTTGGCTATTCTAATTAAAAAGTGGCAAGTGTTTCCCTACTCGTAATACACTTTAGTTTAAAATTATTAAGATCAGTGATGGACAATTTTAAAGCTATTATATTGACTGTATCACCTTCAAATAGGACATAAAACGCAAATCGTTGCGTAGATGGAGCCACAAAGCAAATCGAAACGTCATTCTTTATGATATCACAAATTTCTCGTTATTTGGGTTATTTTAATTAAATTTTTCAAAGATATTAGAAAAATTGTGATGATATCATGACATCATATGGCCATTTCAAAATAGCAACCTAAAAATCTATTAAGACAGCGTGGCGCGAGTCTGAAGGGTAAAAAATGTTGCTACATGTTGATTCGCTACGTACCATTGTGCTAGTGGCGCCTCTAGTGGTGAAACATTGCAGGATTATTTCCTATTGAAATCTGTATTACAAGTGGAGAAAACCTGTATTACAAGTGTAGAAAACCTGTATTACAAGAGAGTAGAGTAGGTACTATAAAAATAATCATGTCTTTTTAACACAACACGTTTCCGTCAATCTACATACATACACAATGACTTTTGAACGCTGTTCACATCTTGATAGTATTTCTAGCTGATTTTTTTTAAAATCGTTGCTTCAATAGTAGCCAATAGAAGCATTCAATTTAAATGAATGCCTGAAATAATAATTAAAACTTAGAAATAATAAAGAAAAAAGCTTAGATCTAATAGCTCATTAATAGTAAAACAAACCTTCATAGCAATCCCTGACAGTGAAGAAGTAGATGTAATACGAGTCGCTGTTGAAGAAAAGCAAGGAGATCCAGCTGTAACAGCCGTAGATGGGAACGATGAACAGGATTCGCACGATCCATCGCTGCTCGGACGGATTCGTGTACCAGCGCAGGTGCTGGTAAATCTGCAATGAATAACGAAGTCTAGTGCTTAAAATATTCCATTATTAAGGAAATCGATCGCGCACACTAACGCGGAGTACGGAGTGCACCAGACAGACAAACAGGCAGACTAAGTAATATTTTTAAGAATAGCATTAATATTAACTATGTTTGAATTCCTGAAATTACGGTACGCATTTCCTTCAAAAACAGCCATTCTCGACCTCGCGTTAAATAACGGTTGGCACAAATAGGGGTAATAATAAGTAACGTGCGCCTACATGTAAAACTGTATAGTTTATAAATGCTTTTGCTATGGTCAAAACTAAAAAGCGTCGGTGGCACAGTGGCTAGGACACCGGACTCCCATGCGGGTGGTCCGGGATCGAAACCGTGCAGTGCCATGCACCAATGAGTTTATCGTATTTTTCGAAGACTTACGTACATTTACCGACTGCTCTAACACTGAGATGACCAGTGTGTAAAATGGGGTAGGCACAAAACATCCTCAAGGGTCGATGTGCCGCTGGGGTTACTCCCGGCCCCCTATCATAAGATAAGATAATAAGATGGTCAAAACTAAATGAAATCCGTAAATTGAATTATTCGCAAAAGGAACTTAACAACCACCAGTTTATCAATGGATAAATACGGGTCGGAAAATACATAAAGACAAAACTACATAGCCGCGATAACAGCGTAGTTTTATCAGGCTTTGCCGCAAAAGAATGGTTAAATGCGCTATTTGGAATACCATTCATACTTATTTAAATACTTATCGTTGGGAGCCCCGTCTGTTCCAGTTCTAAAAGACATGCAAATAATACTCTATTCACTGAATATTCTATAGCCGTTTCACGGTCAGTTGGCAGACATGTGTAAAAAATATTGCAATTTCTTTATGTATTCTACGATATGTTGTTCACGCAGTGTGGAAATAATAAAAGACATTAGAGTACCTAATTATTGAAATATATACAGAATAGGGTTGCGTGTTTTAAATCTAAGGATAATCGTCCTTGGTCTAACTGTACAGCGGCAAAATAGTAAAATTATGTTACGATACAATCGTCTACACAAAATAAACAGAAAAGCGATAGGATTCTCACTTTCTAGTAATTATCAATGATCAGTGAATGTGAAAACGTGCCAGAAGAACTCATATGGCGAATGCAGTAAAGATATTATCACTATCGTAATATCGAATTCTTTAATAGCGTATCATAATTGTACGTATATATATATTAAAATTTTACAATGTTATGGTTATTTTATGATGCAATCAAACACTTCCCTTTTGAACATATTTCATACAAAATTCTTCTTTTTCTTGTCGTGTAGTTAGTGGCCAAATGTTCAGAATTGTTCAAGCCACCCGTAGGCCTCTGACATGGTCTAACGACTGCTGTTGGACGACAGCAGCCGGCACCGACAGTTTAATGTGCTCTCCGAGGCACGGAAGGATTCAGATGATAATGTGCTACTACCCACCCTGGGTTATGACCGCGCCTCCGCCGGATCATGTTTAAAATTAGGCTACGAGCCCCTGTTTAATAATTACTATTGTTTCATAAAAAATATTACCCACAGTTACACATAAAATAGGGTGTGTTGTGAAGGAAAACATCTATTGGAAGGTTGTTGTTTGTACAGTAGCAGTCGGGATAAACTCGCCATTACTTTAAGTGGATGAAATGTAAAGTACAAACTAAGCTAAATACAAAATGGTCACCATGAAGAATCAATTTGTAATACGAGTAGATTCGATAGAGCGTCGGTGGCACAGTGGATAGGATACCGGACTCCCATGCCGTCCGGGTTCGAAACCGTGCAGTGCCATGTACTAACGAGTTTTTCTTATTTTTCAAAGACTTACGTACATTTACCGGCTCCTCTAACGGTGAAGGAAAATATCGTGAGGAAACCTGCACACTGAGATGACCAGTCTGTGAAATGGGGTAGGCACAAAATATAATCAAGGGTCGAAGTGCCGCTGGGGTTATTCCCGGGCCCCCCATTATAAGATAAGATACTCGATTCGTTAATATTTTTCCAGTTTTGAAGGTTTTCTCCAGTTAAGTTTTTCATATTCAAGAAGTGAAATTTCATCCTATAAAATAATAGTGCACTTTCCTATACACCTATGTATTCAACCTACTATTTTTACATAGAATAACAAAACACGATAAAAAAAAAAAAATCTTAATTATAGTTACGTATAGTTCAAATTATCTAATAGTAAGTAGACATAAAACGTAAAAATAGAGTAATAATCATAAAGCCGAGTAGATTGCCGTTCTATTATGACTAATTAATTCGTTTCTTATGAAAACGACGCTGCTACCGTACTACAGAGTTTTATAAAGAGTGTTGCAATTCTCGCATGTGAACCGAGACCTCGAGGAGCGTGCGTGCATAATCTGCAAACTAGTTTATCTGACTTGGAAATTAAACAGATATAAAGAATTTTATTTTAGTTTACCAAACGGCAAACAGGCCACCTGATGGTAAATGGTCACCGTCGCCCAGACATCTCGCCTTACTGAATCAGTATTAGAGGATTTTTAAAGCGCTGCTAACCTTGAGGATTGCCTCATGTGCCGGAAATTACGCTGGCTCTCTTATCTTTCAAACCGAAACGCAGAAATGCAAGCATTTCTGCTTTACGGCAGAAATAGATAAGAGGGTGGTACCACCCCTGGCGAGTCTGCACATTAGGATCTACCACCTGATATTACCTCTTGATAACATGATGCTTTTATAGTTTAATGTGAAATGTTAATAAATATGTGGTAAAGGAATTTTTTTTTTCAATTTTTCATTTATTATTATTGTTGAGTTAAAAACTGTGCCCAATTTTTTTACCCACTCCAAACAATGGGTTCAACATTCTCTTCACGCCCCTAATATGACAAGTACTATACTACTGTCCAAGCACCTTATCTACTCTTTGTTTAGTGTTTAGTTAGACGACGACTTGTATCCATTATTTGTTTAGAATTTAGTCTCTGTTTAGTCTACTACAGGGGTCAGGTTAACGCATTTACATCAACTATTTGTTTAGAATTTAGTCTCTGTTTAGTCTAATACAGGGGTCAGGTTAACGCATTTCCATACTGCTATCTAATAATTAAAGTATTATGTATAGTCTGTAATTCGACTACCTGACCTAAACCATTGTTTACTCAAAAACTACTAGTTTGATTATAAAAATTATTTCATTGGTAGATACCTATATCACAGTTTACACTATTTACAAGTAAGGATTTTTTTAGTTTTAAACAATATTTGGAGCCACTGGCAGGGCAACTTAAAAGCTAAGTTGACTCGCCACTGTCCAATCCGTTTACACGACTGTCCTAACTCACAGTACTTACCCACTTGACCAAAATGTAAACCGGTCTTTAAAGAGAATATATAATAAGAGGATTTACCTGTTGGCAAGTAACGAACAAAGCTGTCCACACGAATATGCCAGCGATGACTTGCGCAGTGCGTGTCTGCAGGAATATCAAGTCGGAAGCCTCATGGGACCTAGCGGTCGCGAGTACCGGATCCGACAGCTGCTGGGAGGTCAGGTTCATCACTTCGGTTGAAGTCATTCTGGAACCAAAAATATAACGTCAAGAATGTACTAACATAGGTACAGTGGGGCATAGCTTATACCAACGGCATGAAAGCCACGTCTTAGATTTGATGGAATGTAAGGAAAATACGCGCGAAACTCGCTACCAGTAATTAGAAACACAGTTTGGGATCGCAAAGATCTGGCCACCTCCTCTCCGCAAACCTTGCTCCCGCATGAGAGATCTAAATAGGCTCGTTGTGCAACTGTTCGAGAATAGGATTTCTTTCGGCCTGTGTATTACTGCAAATTAGATGTGATCTACAGTATATATTTTAAGTGTTTACAGATATCATCAGAAGAAAAATTATATTATGAAATTATGACTATATACAGTGTCCCAGAAATAAGGATAAAATGAAACCGGATGTTGGCTGAGGTCATTACCAACCAATATTACCTAACATGTTATTATCCACTTCTTGATGATTCAAAAGTTATTTAAATTTTTGTAATTTTATTAAAAATGGCCTAGTGAACCCACTAAAAAATAAAAAATTACCCCAAATATAATGGACTGGTACTTAATGTAACTAAAATAATGGACGAGTAATGGCCTCAGGCATGTTTCGTTTGATCCATTCTTTCTGGGACACCCTGTATTCATAAATGTATTTAGATCAATGCATGAAGCATAACCACAGTGTCACATAATACAATATTAGATTTTAAAATACAAGCTAAAGGGAAAATATAATGTTACTGTAACTTACTTCTTAAATTATGAATATTTTCCTTAACCATACCATCTGAAATAAGAGGCAAATAACAATGAACAATATCATACCTATCATAACAAGCGTAAATGTAAGTACCCACATCGGTACAATTTACATGTCAATTGGATTCCAAGGGTAAGATTTATTATTTCAAACAGATAGACACTTTTGGACCTAAAATACCTATTATGCATAATATTTATTATTTAATCAGATTATAACTAGGTGGTGATGTGATTAAGGAAGGTTGTTATGTTAAGGGCCATCCATAAATAACGTCACACGTTAAGGCGAGGGAGGAAGTCAACAAAGTGTGACATCGTGTGACAAGGGGGACGAGTCATAAGCTTCGTGACGTCACATGCGTAAATCTAAAAGATGTCATAAATAATATAAAGGTATGGGTTCAAAGTCCATGGACACAAGATGATTAAATTTTGTATCGTTCATTTGATTTGATGTTTTGTAAATTTTCTAAAATGTTTGATTTATTGTTGATTTTATTAAAGAAGATTTTAAATAGAAATATATAAATAAATTTGGAAGTGTTGCAAAATATGTGACGTCCCACCTGGGGATCACACAAATGTGACAAGGATGGGGGTCTCCAAAGTCGTGAAATTCGTGTGACGTAATTTATTGATGGCCCCTTATGATCAAATTAAAGAAACTTTAATGTGTATAATTAAAGATACAATAATTATGATGACATTAAAACAATATAGGTAGGCTGGCCCACCAAATTAAAGAATAAGGTACCTACTTAAACAAGAAAAAATTCTCAAATCTTTACTGCAAATCAAAACTGCCATTGTTACTGAATTGTAACACCTACCTAAGCAATTTCAAGTGATGCCATAACAATGAAATCAAAACAATAACAATCTCTCTCTACTCTAGAGATAAACATTTGATCATTTTTAGAAAGGCTTATTTGCATATCACTGTTATATTGTAAAGTATTGGCAACTAAACCAAAGGATTTTCTTTGCAAAAAATAACAAAGTCCATAAAGCAAGCTATGGAATGACAGAAATAACATTTGCCTGACTTTTACCAAGAGATCTACTCGTGAATGGAAACCGACTCTACATATAATACAGGTGACCTTGAGTGTTTGACTTGTATGGAAAGTTAGAATTTGCAGGTTATTTTCAAAACTTACCATCAATGTTTTTAACATTTATAAGTAAAACTCTGGCTTAAAGTCTGGTGAATGTTTTTGGTAATATCCTGTATTGCATTGAAAATTATTATAAAAAAATTGGCGATTGGTAATCTTCTTATCATGCAGTTAGCGGGCAGCCTTGGTAATGTGTTTGTATGATGAAAAAGGATAGGTGGTACACCTATGAACACACACCTATTAAAATGCAGGTTAAAGTCAGTTTAGAGTGTTAACTATAACAATATCTACATAATGTATGTACATATTTTAAATGTTTTAAATTACATATTTCAAAGAATCAATAAAATAAATTCTTTAAATAAATATTTGAAATAAACATAAAATGAAAACATGTGACTAACACAACACATCAAGTTCTTGGTATGACAATATAAACGCAACAATTCAGATAATTGTGACAACAAACATATGTATTAAAAAAATCACATTAAAACTAAAATAACATTTTAATCAGGCTCTTCCGAGCTCTTCTCTTTGGTACTCTGATCTGACACATTCAAATGAATGCCAAAAAGTCCTAACAAAAACTTATTGTGACAGGGTTCTACAGAGTATAGCTTGATATGTTGTCTTCCACTATACCACATTAGTACCATTTTAAACATAATTAGTTACTTGAATCAATCTAAGTTCATTGTATTGAATGTCATTCATATAAGCTTTAGATACAATAAAATGATGAGTCAATTCTAAAGCAGTGATGACACAATCAGTGGAACTACTTTTAAACTTGAGTAATTTTTATGCTTGAATTTCAAAACAGCTAGGTTAGTGTGTCAGATAGAGAATAAGTTTTCTATTATTTTAAAATCTGTTCATTTAGGTGTTCGAACCTAGGCTTTAACCACATGGGAGAGATTCGCATCGATATTCATCAACATTTCTAACAGTTCTACTAGGTTATGCCTTAATTTTGGTTGAATCTATGTACTGTAACTAATGGTTTCTGTATGTAAGCTGTAACCGAGTATTTTAATATTCAGTCTTAGACATATTAATTGTAGATTGCATCCTTATGTTACCTACGTAACTGTAAGAATGACATCATAAGTATATGTTTTTCAGCTGTACAAATAGTCCATAACATTGAACAATAAACAGTATTTATAATAGACAATTTGAACCAGGTATAATAGATTAAAAAATATTCTGATAAGATTGTGTTATCAGTATTGTAGTTAGACACGGGATTCTTACCACGGTTTGGGGTTGTTTTGAGCTCCAGATATTATTGTGTTATCAAATATAGATGCTCATAAAATCATCATACCAATATTTAACTAGTTGCTTTTGCTTAGCACCAAGCCACTAGGAGCTGAACAACATGGATTGAAGTTTTCCACATAATTATCTCTTAGCTAGTAGGTAGTTATGATGCTCAATCACCATAGCATTTCACCTACATGCTAACTGGAACAGTTTTATTGACATTGAGATGCAAAAATGTTTGCAGGCAGTTGTAGGTACAATGCAGGTAGTCCACATCAAGACATTGAAATGGACACATCAAAACAAGAAAGGAGCTATTATTGGAGGTCACGTCTTGACATTTTCTTGGGAATGTCCGTGTTACGACCAAGTGAAGGGCGACCAGAGCTGACGTGAACCAATTGTTGCGTATTCTAAGAACAAAAATATTGATTCATGGATTCTTAGGTTTACCTGAAATATGACTGCGAACGTCTTCACTACTGTTTTCTTTTTGTTACCAGATGTCATTCGTAATCAACACTGTACACATAATGTATTTTAGAGCACTATACACATAATCTTGAGATTTTCTTCACATCAATGTTCACAGAAAATCCCCGTGTATACAATTAAAACGATCACTCGTACAACTTACAAAAGTTATCAAAACACTGGCAAAAACACTTTTCCCTGTGATTTCTTTCTCGTAATTTTTCTTCTTTCGATTCGCGAAATCGCATCGCAGTGACGTCGTTCGTTGACTTGACAAGTAAATGTTGCCGACTCTTGCTGGATGAAAATAGCAAAGAGAATTTAAAATGTACTAGACTACGTTTTGAAAATAGTAACATAAGATAAAGCAACAAACAACATAGAAAACATTACTTGTGTCTTAAATTTCCCTATAGAAACCATATGCCAATGGAATAAATATATTATTGCAAAGCACAATAGAAATAGAAAATTTCATGCTCCAATTGCACAATCGAAATACTGTTAAGTTGAATGAATTTAGTTTAATTACTATATTCCTTGCAACACTTTTGTTGACGACTAATCATAGAGACGATATGTTTTTTTTAAAATCTTGCCATAACTTAAATTTATTTTAGTATCGCCACTGAGGCCTATTTCACGATGCTAAAATTCTTGTAATTACAAGCCTAAAATGGCAACATTGCTGTAAAATCTGTGGAATACAATTTTAAAATTGTATTACATTTATAAATGTACACTTATTATTTTATTACTATCAATTTTAGTGTATTCTCAATAATTAATTATTTATTGTATCGTGAAACACATTATTGGCTACAATTGTGCAAAACGGCACTTGTTAACATTTTCCTTTTCCGTTCGTCGCGATACAGGGCCCATCCCCTCGACTTCATTGTTGTTCCATCCACATAGAATAATGATGGCAACATTTAACGTCTTTCATCCACCATAGACAATTAACAAAATCAAATGAAAATGTCCGTCGTAATCGTAAAAGATAAATACGTTTTATTTTACTTTGTGACTGTGTATTAGTCGTGGCATGCAATGTGAGATATTTTCCAGCATTTACTTTCTTATGTGTGCATATAATTAACCAAAATGATCGTCCAGGAACCCATACAGGTGAGCTAAGAGCTGTCAATGCCAGGCTTCCAGGAATCGGGAAGAGTTGAAAATAATTACGTGCATTTGAATTCCTACAGGTTATCGTTTGGGATTGTCTCAATAACTATGAATACGACAACGCTATTTTCTTGGCTGAGAGATTACACGCAGAAGGTACATTTTTTATTTTTGTACTCTATGATTTTCTTGCCCTAAATGAAAGGGTTTACTTCACCCTAAGTTTTTACCCATAGATTTTTGTTTATTGATTTTTAAAATATTTGAATTTTCTGTTTCTTTTGATTATAATGTTTCGTAAGGTTTAATGTTATGTGGTTTCAGTTGGTTCAGAAGAAACGGCTTTTTTGCTGGGAACATGTTACTATAGAGCCAGACGAGTGAATGAAGCTCACCAGTTGCTGAAGAGTGTGACACCATTTCAACCACAAGCTAGATTTCTGCTAGCCAAATGCTCAATTGATTTGAAATGGTAAGTAATCTATCCAATCAAGTTTATTTGTGAGTAAAGCAGCATCAATGGCTAACCAGATTAAAAATTATTTGGAATCTAAAAGATAGTTAAACTATCATGATTACATTTGAGGTACTTTGCTCTGGTATAATCCTACATGTTCAATAAACAAGTATGAGTGGTTCTTTTTGTAATTTTAAAGAATGTGGAGGCACTTTACAAAATATTACACAAGGTATCTGATTATCAGTTTATTAACTGTGGTCAAATAATGTGGTAGATTTTAATTTATGATGTTGGATTATAAAACCTAATGAATTTTATTTTATTACAGTTACAAAGATGCTGAAATTGCATTGGGTTCTAATCTAGACATTGTGGCTTCTGAATTTGGGGAACAAGCACCATATGCACTGCAACTACTTGCCAAGGTTTACAACATCACAGAGCGGAGGAGTAAAGCGGCTGAAGCACATCGGAGAGCCCTGTCACTCAACCCATTCATGTGGAAATCCTTCACCCAGTTGTGCAATATGGGCGAAAAAATTGATCCACATCAAGTATTCCAAACTAACAACACTGAATTCTCATTTGGTGTTTCAACATTAGTGAATCTAGTCAGCAATTCAGAAAATATTTCTTTTGTTAATAGTAACATTCCTAACAATACTAGCATTAATTCTAGTATTAATAATGTCACGCCAAATAATATCAATGCTAGAACTCCAATGATGATGTCCACAAGCATCACTCCTGAGACACAGGCCCCAGCCAAGCGTATGCACAGTGTATTCAGTGGTGTAGCCCCTATACCATTCTCTCCATCTTTCGGCATGTTACCTATTGAAGAATCTCCTGTATTATACACTCCAACACTAACTGATTCTAATGAACAGAAGGCCATACCTAAGATAGTTAATTCACTGAGAGCACAAATGGGCCAACTCAAAGATGCAGTGTTCAGTCCTGCACCCAGATGCACTCTAGGCCCAGCACCTCGACGATCGTCCCGTTTGTTTAGCAACAACAATAGCAGCTATTCTGTTAAAGAAAATAACAAGTCCCCAAGCAGAAAATTTGTAGCACCCAAGAGTCCTTCAAGAAAGAATAAGCAACGCACTGCTAAAAATACTATAAAAACCAATTCTGTTGAGTCAAATGAAAAGAATAAGAGTATGGAAACAGTTACACCAACTATTACACCAAAGAACTCGAGTGGAATAGCATTATTAGGCTTATTGAAAGATTTAGGAGAGGCCTATAAAGCTCTTTCATTCTTAGAATGTAAACATGCTATTAAATTATTCCATGAAGTTTCACCCAAACAATTGACATCTCCTTGGGTGCAAACGATGATTGCACGTGCTCATTACGAATTGGCGCAGTATGAGGCAGCTGCTAAAATATTTGCAGAAATTAGGAAACAGTATCCCAGTCGCACAGAAGGAATGGATATATACAGCACTTGTTTGTGGCACCTGCAGCGAGAGGCGCAGCTGTCGGCATTGGCTCAAGAATTAGTAGAACTGAACAGAACTGACCCCATTGCGTGGTTGGCCTCTGGCAATTGCTTTTCGCTTCACAAAGAGCGGGAGACTGCACTGAAATTCTTTAAGCGTGCTGTACAAATAGATCCCGATGCGGCATACGCCCACGCTTTGCTGGGACATGAGTATGCAGTAGCTGAGGAAACTGACAAGGCTCTCGCGAGTTTCAGGACGTCAGTGAGCATTGACCCTCGTAATTATGTGGCTTGGTTTGGTATAGCAACCGTGTATGCGCGACAAGAGCGCTGGAAGGATTCACTGGTGCATATTCGCCGTGCTCTCGCCATACACCCCAACTCTGGAGTGTTACGGTGTCAACTCGGTCTAGCACAAGCGGCACTGTGCAAAATGGACCGCGCCCTCGCTACTCTCGAACGAGCTGTCTCGTTAGATACAGAGAATCCCCTGTGCCGTTTCCACAGAGCCTCAGTCCTGCTACGCGCCGGAAGACCTCAGGATGCGCTGATTGATCTACATCACTTAAAAGACATTGCTCCAAGAGAGTCTTTAGTCTATTATTTACTTGGAAAAGTTCACAACAAATTAGGAAATTCCCACTTGGCTCTGATGCATTTCAGTTGGGCCACAGATCTGGACCCTAAAGGAACTGGTGGACACATTAAAGAAGGCTTCGACCCCTCTAAGCAAGATGATCCCCCAGAAAGGTCAACCTAATTCTATTGACGACTGTTGAAGGATATGATTGCAGTTTCGCCGACTCGACGGCGGCGATGCAGTCGCATTTGACTGACCCTTGTAAATATCGCGCTCACCTATCGAGCTTTAGATCGACACCAAATTCTTCCAAATAAGTTTAACTACGAGGTTTGATAGGTGTGGTGTGGCATTTAGTTGCTGTAGTTCTAAGGGCGTATGTGGATTTGTTTATATAGAGTAAGATGTGGATATTCCTAATGTTATTCTAGTTTATTATTGTATCTTGTATAGCTAATAACTTCTAGATTGGTAATGAATAGAATTTTTAAAGAGATGCTTTAGAAAGATTGCAGATCCGAGGCCTTGATCTCAATGGGGTGATTTTATTTCAATCAATATAATAAATAACATTTGTGTATACCTATTAAATCATTGATGTTGCAAATTTATTACAATGCCATAATAAAGCTTATGATAACGGTTCCACTGCAATGGACGGTTTTTATTTGAGTACCTTATTAGTTTTGTATGACGAAGAGATATCTAGATTGTAATATTTTTGGTCAGAAAGAATGTATAAATTAAATGGATAGAAAAGAATAGATATTCTCGCGAACCGCTGGCGGTGTCTCATTTATATCGATCATATTTGTATTAATATTTTTTATACCAAAATTATGCTTGTTATATTACCAAACCCTGGAATCTAATGCATGTTATAAACATCTTCATTCTTTATGATTAACAAATGACGAAAAATAAATCAGCTTTTGAATGTTAGTTAGGTCTGAAAATATAATCAAAAATACCAGACAAATCCACAAGAACCACATGGTGTAATTTGTACAATATGCCAGAACATTAGTTGGTAGTTTATAAAATTACATTTATCTTTGTGTATGTACATAATAACAAATAACTATAGCACTGTTTGTCATTTGAATCACCGTGAACTGCTTCGGACAGGCTTATTTAGACCACCTCTAATATGTATTATGAACTTATAAAACTGATGTAATAATATTGTCGTGTTTCATTTGATATGGTTAAACTTCAATCAAAAGACGTGAATTATTAGGATAAGTTTTATTTGTCATCCTTAAAATAATTTACACTTTCAGTTCTGAGCGGCTAAACAAGAGCTGCAACTTTCAATCAGAATCTCAGAAACCAGACGCTAGTATTAATAGACTTTTCATTTTCATTGTATGTTTATTTTCTGGAAGAAGCTTAAAAACTACAAAAGAAATTCAAAGTCTACTGAAGTAATAGCTGAATTTTGCCAGAGTTCCGTGGTGCCGGGCCCCCCGATATGCCTCTGGATACGACCGTGTAAAGTGCAACATATTTGATCTAATTGATCACTATATAGGCGAATATACCAAAGTCACCACCACACGACAAAAACTTGTCTCCGGCACAATTTTCTTCTTCTTCTAAGTCGTATTCCTCATTGCTGAGGGTCGTGATCAATCTAAGAAATTAATCACAAAACGACTCGAGAGTCGTCGAGCCACGAGTGGCAGATTTAATGGGGTGGTTGGCCATTGCCTTCCCATTTCACACACTGGTTATCTCAGTGTGCAGGTTTCCTCACGATGTTTTCCTTCACTGTCAGAGCAGTCGGTAAATGTACGTGTCTTTCGAAAAAACTGAAAAACTCAATGGTACATACATGGCATTGCCTGGTTTTGAACTCTAACCTCCCGCACGGGCGTCCGGTGTCCTAGCCACTGTGCCACTGATGCTCTTACCGGCACAATTTATTGCAATGCAAATTATTGTAATTTTTAGTGGGTTTAACTATTATATGTATAAGCCTCATTTTTGTTTACTAATCGCGTTAACCAAACTTTTGTATAGTCAGTGCCAGGAAACTAACAAACTATAGATCGCGATTTTGACAAAACCTCTCTCTTGCAAGCTGTGTGATTGGCGTTAAAACAAAGGCCGTTCTCTATTCGATTACGCTACTTCACGATTTATTCGGTTCACAATTCGGCTATCCTGTAAAATGGAACAACATACTAAAACCCATTGGGCACATTCGCCTATGACTCGATTCATAATAAACCGCGCGTGCGTACCGCGTCATCGCGGTGTATTTTGGCGAAAGGGCATCGAACGGCGGGCGGTTTGGAGTTTTTAAATAAATCTGGCCTATCAATTGAAATTGCACCTGCAATCGGTCAATACCGAGATCATCAGTTCCTACAGCTAAAATATTCTTAGCACTCTCATCATTCCCAATCCGCGGCAGCGGGAACGTTGAAGGATATAGGGAGATGCATTTACCACTTCTCCTTTTTCCCTATTGCGGCATGACATTTCTACAGTCGACCACAGGTCAATCTACCCAAAACGTCTTTGAGAATCTAAAATGTATCATATTGCGTTTTTGACAGATGATATACTATAGCTTGTGTTCGACTGTAATCTCCGTTCACTCAAATAAGCTCGCTCTTTGAAAATGCCGCCCGCGCTATCGCCGCTAATAGTCAAAGGATACCGCCGCGAGAACAAAGAATGGCTGCTCCCGCGTACATTTTCCCATTTTATGACACAATTTCCTATTTTACATTTCGTTTGGGAGTAAACGAGATTATTTGAGAGAATGGACTGTACATATTTATTTCTATGTGCCGAATCTTAACTATGGAAGAACTTATGTAAACTTCTGCAGTATTGAGTCTAATGCTTTTCTGACGGTAGGGTCGTTAAGTAGTTTGGTCTGTGAGCCCGGCGCAGGCGCCGCCACTGGGGCAGGTTCACTCAGTGCCACCACTTTCTTGTCGTTCAGGATGCTGAGGATCCTTTGCTGAAGGTCAACTTGGGTTTTACTAGTTGGTGCTGTGGTTAGAGGTTCGCCTAGTTCGATTTTCACTTGTTGTTCGCGGCGTTCCTGTGAACAAAATGAACGGAGATTTATTGATAATTACCGGTTTACATTTAGTCATGTACAGTGGCGAGTCCACTTTGCTTTCAAGCTGCTTTCCAGTGGATCCAAATATTGTTTAATTGGCCAGGCACTCGCCATTCTACTCGCCACTGTACTTGCACTCGCCTCTTTGACCAAGACATAAACGACTGAATATTGATGCCAAGCAAGTTCATTGCGGGGTAGGCAGAGATAATTTATTGCCATGGAACGTACTATTCCCTATACCTAGGTCCCCATCTGCTTTTGCGGTGAATGGAATTGGAAGAATGGACAAGATAAGTAATATGTACAATACGCGTGTGGTTTAGAACGCTGTTCATCCTCGCCCGAGTCCTGTTATTTGGCTTCTTCACTGACCATCACCTTCGTCCACCATCATCA
Organism: Hofmannophila pseudospretella; assembly: GCA_947369225.1. NCBI lineage: Eukaryota > Metazoa > Arthropoda > Insecta > Lepidoptera > Oecophoridae > Hofmannophila > Hofmannophila pseudospretella. The sequence goes on along the minus strand of OX376323.1, from coordinate 5,131,903 downwards.
CCTGGCACGCTGGAACTTTTGAAGGAGTTGAATCCCATATAACAGCACGTTCGCGGCTGGATTCTGCGTGCATCTCATTCGATGCTTGCTAGTGAGGTTTAACCCTCAAGCGAACTGACCTGCAGGTATTCCAGCACCTTGTCGTATTGTAGTACGGTGAGCGTACGCCCGTCAGCCAGCTGACCTAGTAAGGCGTACACAGCTTCTCGGCCCGAGGGTCCGCCGCGCTGTACTTCTTGGAAGTTACGAGAGAGCAGCTGCAGAGCGTCTTCTAGTGGCATGTTGCGGTGCTCTGGTGGCAAAGTGAAATACCTTATGGACTTATTACACTTGACTGAATTCAGTCAGACTGAATGAGTCAGTCTACTGATTCAATCAAGTGTAATCGTCGACTAAATCGTACACTAATTTCAGTCAAGTGCAATAATAAGACCCAAGGTCTGTGACTCGAAGTCGACGCCGCTGATTACGGCTTTAGTTCGAGCATGGGATCAGGCGTAGAGAAAGGGGGTTTACATTACATCAGTTTTTAGGGAGACTGGGAATCTGTATAGCTTGGTTGTTTAGATTAGAGATTTAAAGAAGTACAGTACCGATAGGCACAAACATGAGTGGCTAACCCTAAAGGGGTTAGAACACTCTAAGAAATTCATTGGGGACAAAGTCACAAGCTGGAACAGCAAGATCTGGGGCTTAATAGACGTCAAGTGCGTCTACTGGTCGGTGCCTTTACCGGTCACTTTAGCACCAATGCCCACCTACACAAGATGAAGCTGACTGACAGCACATCTTGCAGAGCCTGTGGTGAACAACTGGAGACCGTTTCACATCTCCTATGTGAATGTGACGCTTTCGCGGCAAAAAGGATGGGTCTGCTAGGCTCTGCCTATCCGGACCCAAGGGAATTCAAATCCCTCCCACTAAGACGCATAGTCTTGCTCATGCACGACATATTCGGTGATGTGGTCAAGGGATAGGTACAAGGGGTTGAACACAAAAGATCCCCATGGGTCGAAGTGTCGCTGGGATCCCCGGCCCCCATCCAAAGATAAGATAAGATTAGATTAGAGATGAAAAATGTTTTATTCTTTTGGAACTGAAAGGAGAGGATGCTATTATAGTTAACTAATGGCATCGATTTCTAGGTGGCCGCCAAATCTAAAGTTAAAACTAAACGAAACTGTCATAGTGTATGAGTGAGGGCGCCGTTTCGTTTAAAATAGTAATGTTTTAGTTTAGTAACCTCAGAATTGGTGCCATTGTATTTTGTTTCTTCTCATTTTATCTTATGGGCCGGGAGTAACCCCAGCGGCACTTCGACCCTTGAGGATCTTTTGTGCCTACCCCATTTTACACACTGGTCATCTCAGTGTGCAGGTTTCCTCACGACGTTTTCTTAACCGTTAGAGCAGTCGGTAAAGGTACGTAAGTCTTCGAAAAATACGAAAAACTCATTGGTACATGGCACTGCACGGTTTCGAACCCATGGGAGCCCGGTGTCCTAGCCACTGTGCCACCGACGCTCTTTAGTTTTGACCATAGCAAAAGCATTTATAAACAATAGTTTTACATGTAGGCGCATGTTACTTATTATTAGCCCCACTGCACGGTTTCGAACCCGGTTTTGTTACTTTGTATCTATTTAAAAAAAAAGGCTATAACTTCAGCCCCTACTAGATGAAAACGGAAGGCCGAGTGTCGGAGGCTCGGGTCAGTCAGAAAACGCGCGTATGGGTAAGTAATAATAGCTTAAGAAAGATAGTCCTTGTAAATTGAAAAGGATAATAATAGACAAGGTACAGTCACAATTACCTTGTGGTAATCCATGCAAAATTGTCAACGTCATTGATCTGTGCTCTTGATTCTGAGGCATGACTAGGATCGCGTAGAGACACCCACGAGAAGCGATGTTTCCCAACACCTTGCCGATGGGAACGTCCTCCATTGGAAACAGCAGGTCCACCACGATCCCTAGCCTCTTCAACCGACCTTCAATGTACTCCGCATACTCACTGTAACATAAAACATTTGAATTTAAGTTATAATATCTTCAAAAATCGGGGAAAATGGCGGCGTTAAATGCTTAATGGGGATGTGAACCACATTTTTATTTTATTTTAATTTTTTGTTAAGATTATAATAGGAGACTATGTAGAAAAATATAATTATAAATGTTCGAAATGTGCTAGCCACTATAGCTTGACTACAAATGCGGTACTGCGCCTTGGGTAGCGCAGACGTGCGGGGGGAGGGTAGCGGGTGGGCGCGGGCGGGGGGCGGGCCTGCAGCCAAGAGAGTGGGCCGCTCCGCCCCCGCGTCTCGCCGCGCAGCTACCTAAGGCGCAGTACAGCATCTGTGCTGTGGTCAAGCTATACCTAAATTATACCACTTCGCGACACTTCTGCACTAGAATTGAAGATAGACCTCTTTTTTCGGACACCTGCAAGGAGGATCCCTAATACTAGTTTCCAAGGTTGATCCTTGAAGGCAAGCTCCCAGGAAAGAGAGGAAATTCGTTGAAAAATAAAATAGCCACAGGTAATCAGAGGGACGGGGCATCTCCCAGTATTAACTTCAACCATGAATATATCTGGTGTTAGTTGAGATATCAAAAAACGATTTTCAGATCCATCTTCAAAATGTCAATGTAAGTTGATTTATGCAATTATTTTTTTGTCAAATAACCTATTGACAAGCTATTGATAATGAAATACAAACAGAAGTTGTGATACCCAGTAATGAAATATTGAACTAGGTTCACATCCTCATTCTGCTTTACAAACCGTACCGCGAATGACAGTCTGGGCCAGTGGGCGCGAGACCAATTTTCTTTCTGAAAGGAAACTGAACTATAAAATTTGATGAACTGAAGTGTCGCCGGTAGTGATCAATCTACGGTACACCCGTTTATTGGTTAGGTCAGGAGGAAGCTTCTTTGTATATGTCGCAGGGATTTGGCCAAGACCAGGGAGAACTGTTGCTCTGAGAGTCCGGAGTACCTTTGGCGAAAGGTGAAGGCTATGAAGGGAGGGGTGGTTCCCCGGGGTTCTTTCCTTCATTTTACCTACTCTTTAAAAAGGTAAAGGTCGGTACTTACACACGCAATTTTCACAGGCAATATTTCCCCTCCTCCAACCAACTCATTATTAAATGTTATACAGGTTTAATCCACCATCCGTCACTACTGACGACCAATAAACCCCCAAATACCTAAGGAATTCGGTTATTTCCCTGCGACATATACATAGGTCATAAATTGTGAAAATGCTATATTCCAAATTCAACTCTAATCTAACCCAAAAGAACTGAAATAAAACTCCATGTCCGTTTCCTTAAATAATTAGTAGAGACCCCAAAAATAACTTCTACATAAGGAGAGCAAACGAGCCGCTCATAGACATCTCGCCACACTATAATGTTATTAATGGGTTTACGATGCGCTGCTTACCTTGAGGACTTAAGGTGGAGTGCCTCATGTGTTGGTAATTAGGCTGACCCTCTAAACCGGCTTCTTAAATAGGTACCCTTTTACCTACCACCACTCCAGGCTGAGACAGAGGCTGACTGCACAGTCTACCACCTTGGAAAACATTAACCTCCCAAAGATGGTGGTGTTCCATATGTACAGATGTTTGCACAAAATAATGTTTAAAATCCATAGGGAGATTTGCTTGCGCTGGTCGAGGATCAACCTTGGAAGCTTGCGCTGATGGTTGTTACTTACGTGAGTGCTTTAGAGACCACAATGATCTCGCAATCATTCCTTTCTGGGACTGGTAGCGCTCTCGGATAGTCTGGCAATGGTTGTGGGTATCTTTCATAGCCACCTCTCTCCGCCCAATCAGCACCTATAAATGGACATTTGAGTATTACTAGAGCATCGGTGGTGTAGTGGCTAGGACCGTCTGGTATTAGTAGACCAGTTGTTAGATCAGTTAATCGAACAAATGAGACTTTTATGTCTTAGTAGTGCGGTGCTGCAGCAAAGCAACCGGACTATTGAGGTTTTAGTTCGATGTCCAGACATAATAACAGGCTAGGACACCAAACTGCTAGGATCCCAGATTACAAAGCAACAATTCATCCAAGGGTTCCATCCTTATGTTGTTGATATCCCATCTGTTCGTACGAAGCGATTTGCTTGTTCGTTCATTATGCGAACGGCTAAAGAATGGAACAGCCTGCCGGCGTCTATTTCCCGAAACCTACAACCTTGGGATTTTCCAAGGCCCGAGTGAATAGGGATTTACTGGACCCGCATGCTCCATCGTCGAACTCAGCGACAATTAAAAAAAATATCTTGTCTTAAACGGTAACATTAGCAGAAATCCCCATACAAAACAGCGTCAATGTTGCCATTTTAGACTTCCCAGATCGTGATTCGATTCCAGGCAAATCATGTACATACCAAGGTTATTTCCGAAAACTTTCGGAGATTAGCCAAGTCGCTGATTGCTCTAACAATGTAGGAAAACATCGTATTCGGTAGTTGCTATAAACCAGGGTTGCCGCGAATGTCAGTTGTTACATATTCGCGAATGCGAATATTGTAAATTGACATTCGCGAATGCGAATATCAGGGAGTTAGTGTACAAAAACTATAAAATCTTTATATTGCGCACTGTTATTTATTAAGAAAAAAGTTAAATTACGAATTTACGATTAATCTAATCGCACGACGAACGAACAACTAAATTATTTTGTTTACAAACGTTTGGCCAGCGCTATAGGTCGAATGGCGATCGCTATCACTTCACAACACAGCGCGCGGTCGCCGGGTATTCCTCGCCGATTAAAATTATATAGAAAAGTTTTTTTATTTTTATGTATCACTAAACCCGCATTTGACCTCGATCTCCCCTGATGGTAAGCGAAGATGAGGTCGACGATGGAGCATGCGGGTCCAGTAAATGCCTATTCAACAGTAAAGTCAATTCAGACATTCGCATTGCTTGATGCGAATGCGCATATTCGCGGCATCCCTGCCTTAAATAAGAGTGAAGAGAAGTAATAATCAGTATGTGAAATGTGGAAGGCACAAAACATCCCCATGGGTCGAAGTATCAAGGTTATCTTTAGCTAAACACCTTATATAATATAAGATATGATAGTGATATAATGATGATGTACTCGTAATCACGACAGCAAGCCAAAGGGTTTGTGCAAATGCACATATATTATCTTATCTTATGATAGGGGGCCGGGAATAACCTAGCGGCACTTCGACCCTTGAGGATCTTTTATGCCTACCCCATTTTACACACTGGTCATCTCAGAGTGCAGGTTTCCTATGTTTTCCTTCATCGTCAGAGCAGTCGGTAAATGTATGTAAGTCTTCAAAAAATACGAAAAACTCATTGGTACATGGTACTGCACGGTTTCGAACCCGGACCACCCGCATTGGAGTCCTGTGTCCTAGCAACTGTGCCATCGACGTTCTAAATGCACATATAGTTCCATACATTTGACATTTAAATGTCTGACAAATGTATGGGAATATGCTCACATCGCATACGCCATCTGGCAGCCGCGGTTTTCATATAAAACTTCTCTAGCGAGCAATCTACAGTCCGTGAGCACTTAGAAAAACATTCGGGTCTTAGAGGAGGCTTCTATTATTGACAGAGAAACGCGACGGTAATACAGAGATCGATTTTATCTGATTCCCGAATGTTTTTCTAAGATCTCACGTACTATACATAGAGTGAATTTCAAAATCTTTGTGTTTGACATTTGACAAATAATGACCAATAGCCATACCTCTTCCGGCAATAGGCGACCGGTCCCGGAAGCCGGCGGGCGCCCCGCGGCCGCGCCCCCTGCCCCGGGGCGCTCCGCGCGGCCCGCCCCGCCCGCGTGCCCCGCCCCGCGCGTCACGCCCCTCGTTCCACCTCTCGTTATTGTAACCGTCTTCTTGGTCAAAGCCTTCTTGTTCATCTCTGAAATCTAATTAAATCCAATGTCAGTTATATTTGATTCGATTAATACTTCATATTCGCTTTTGATGTGAAATTAAATCTTGGTAGCATTAAAATTGTATGGGACAGGAATTAAAAAACCGTTGCCTTATTGTGGAATTAAATGGTAAGTACTTTTTTTTTTTCATAGGGAATTCCTTAACATAGATTACAAAACTACCAATGGTTTTTTGGTTCCTTGACAGGGTTTTTTAGTTCCTGGTCACTGTATAAGGTCACACATAAGCTTCTGTCAAAAAAAAATCTGTATTTGGTCAACCGAAACGTCTACAAACTCTTCTAAAAATTTTAAGCAAGTTTCATAAAGTGTTGTATGTACAGAATCAGAATGGAGGTCCCCATTTCTTTGACTTCCATAAAATTCCATCTTAATTTTTGTGACTTTTTCCATATAGGGGGTAACATAGATAGAGGTAGAGTGCATATTAATGGAGGGTGAAGTAACTTCATGCTAGTTAAGTTAGACAACAAATTAAAGAAAAAGGTGTACAGCAAGGTTAATAATGTGATTGATCAATTGCGTAGTGGAGTTTATTGTTTGAAGTACTCATACTCTTTATTAAAACTGCTTCTACTATAAGCCTTATTGTGATAGTGATAAGGGCATGATAAATAGATTCACATACTTTTGTCACCAATGTAGTTGCCATAGTTGTCATAGCATTCTTCACCTTCTTCATGTATGATGGGCATATTGTCAATGAGAGCCACTGCCGGTGGCAAATCCGGCTTTGTTGTCAGCACTTCTGTTGGCCTGTTAGGGTAAAATGTCATCGGTAAAAAGTAAAGTAAATTGTCATCAGTTAAAGCTCTTATTTTTATTGAATCTGTATTGATGGGATACTATGTTTGGACCTTGAGATAATTTATTTTAAATTATTCTGAGACTTTTTGGGAAAAAAATATCATTCATTAATCTGTATATTTTTGATCATTTTTTACTTTTAAAACATTTTGCTTTATCTCAAATTGTTTGCTAAGTCCCTTGCTCATAATCCCTTCACTACACCCTCCTATATTCTCAGATAAAAAGGTAACATTTACTTCACACAAGAACACACTGCCACAAACATGACATATGAAGCAGATTTCACATAATTTTACATATACTGAGTAAATATAACTATCTAAGAAATGTGGCTATCCTTTTTGTCGATATGTAGGTATACTTAACTACAAAATTGAGAAGATATTGAAGCATTGTAAAAATAACAGCGATTTCTGACAGTCCACAATAAAAATGTAACTTACTACACTACAAATTTACTATTTCCCCAAACTGTTTCACTCAACTATGTGTGTATTTGCCACACTTTATTTACATTAATGTCAAGTCTGCCTATTATAAGTACTATTGAATGTTTGTGCACAGAGCAATCTATTCATACTGTTTTCTTACCGTTTATCAGTATTGGTAACTGCAGGTCTAACATTAAGACTCTTTCCATTAAAAATGCTGCCATCAGCTTTAGAGATTGCTTCTTGTACATTCGACTCATTTTCAAATTGCACAAAGCCGAAGTTCCTGTTTACAATAATACCATTGATCTGTCCAAACGGTATAAAGTGCTCGTACAACTCATCAATGGTAGTACTGTCAGTCAAACCACCGACGTATATTCGCAGGTGTGCTGTGGCCCGGTTTTTCATAGCATGCCTATCGAGAGTCAGTTTGTCTGGAATAACACAAAAAAGGACTAATTCCATGCAATTCTATGATCAAATTACTGTTTCTAAATGTAATTGGTTACGGGTCTAACGGTGTACTGGTTGAATTTGCGCATAATCACCGGTAAGAACAAAACTCTTGAAACATGGTGGAAAACAATTCTTTAATTGCATGAAAAACGTATTTTTTTATAAGAATACAGAAATTATAATAGCTTTACGGTACCTGCCATTGTTGAAAGTTATACTTTGAGTTAGGATATCTCTGAAATTTATTGAATTTCACCAGAAAACAGCGAGCGAGCGAAAAAAACTCAAAAAACGCTAAAATAGCTCGCTTGCTTTACTGCACAGTGCTTGACATTATTTTTTTTTTCTAAATTTTCGAATCAAGCAATCCATTCCTTTTTTCTCTTTACTTTAGGTCCGCGTTCCAAAACACGAGCGCTTGCGCGAAAGTGCGGATCCATTTTATCCATTTTCCATTACCGTGTTTTAAGCTAAAAAATATCAAAGTTTTATTTGACACAAGCAATGGAACGTGCACAATTGTCAATGTGAATAATTTCAACTGGTTTTTTTTTTCTGTTCTCCTAATGATTGAGAATATTTTGAGAACCGCGGCGAAGTGTAGCCGCGATGTAGGTAGTGAGTGCCAAGCAACAGTAGTAAAATGTCAAGAGCATGTATTTGGCAATACTGATAATTTGTCATGTCAATTTTTTCAAAATGTTTTGAGGTTATGTTAAGTGGAAATTATGATAAAATGTGCAATTCAAAGTAATTGGCGTTATGTAATAGTGCGTAGCAGATATAGATTTGCTGCGCACCCTACTTAACAACTTTATATTAATTATAAAGGAATATCATTACGCTAAATTCCAAGTGCCGCGCGTCTATTTGGATTATCGCAATGTAAGTAAATTTAATTTTCATTATTTATTCTACAGTTTCAGTGCATTTAAAATAAATACTATATATTAAAATTTTATGCTTCACTTGTACCATACATACTCTGTTTCTTTTTTTCCTTATTTAAACCCTAAATTATGTAGTTATCTATAATATTTTACAATTATAGCAATGCATTGATGTAGAACAGTATCAGTTTAACTAAATTGACAGTCCTTATCTTTTGGGTAAAATTGGTTTTTCGTGTCCTACCCGTAGTGTGCGTATACAGCGTCTTTTTCATATTCCGCCGTTAAAAACAAATTATGGAAGGAATGCTTTTATTCCGCGAACATGTATCTCCTACAATAAACGGTTTACCAGTGTTGACCTTTTCAACTGTTCTTTGGGACAGATAAAAAATAGTATTATGATGATTAGCAGTAACCTATCTAAAATATAATTTGTTTATTTGTTTTATATCCCTCTATATTATTCTACATTTACTTCCTTTGTATATTTAATTTTCATGTTTATATATAACTAGTGTGTACTTGTCTTGTCTACATGAATTGAAATATGTTATTTACGTTTATAATATTTGTGAACCCTTTTTGTTTCTGTGTAATTTTTGTTTTTGTTTATATGTATTTCTATCTATTTGTAAACTGTTTGCGTTCCTTAATAAATAAAATAAAAATAAAAAAAAAAATATACTTGTCTGTTCTAGGTATAATACGGCTATTTTGTAATGACATTTCGAAGAGTTTTCTCAATGGCTTATAAAGGTTACAGACAATCTGTCACAGGTGCGTTTAGTCCAAAGTATCTGTTATACACCAATGTATTGCTGTCAATGGGTATATCTACTCTTGGAGACGTGCTGGAGCAGTCTTATGAGCTGACAACAAAAGATATTGAAAAGTATGATGTACATCGTACTGTCCATATGACTTTTTCTGGGACTACTGCAGGGGTTATTAGCCATAATTGGTATAAAATCCTTGATAAGGTAATAATTGGCCGGTCAGTTGACATGGTTATAAAAAAACTTTTATTGGACCAGTTTATTTGTTCACCTATTATAATAGTGTCGTTCTTTGCAACTGTCGCTATATTTGAAGATGACCCCTTGGAAAATTTCACAGATGAAGTCCAAGACAAATTCTGGACTTTATACAAAGCAGAATGGGTGGTGTGGCCTCCAGCACAAATTATAAATTTCTATTTTTTGCCAACTAGGTTCAGAGTAGCTTATGATAATACAATTTCACTTGGCTATGATATTTACACTTCTCATGTTAAACATGACAAATCTAAGAAAGAAGAAAGAAAAACAAAAAACATAGATGCTGAAGAAATTGATTGAGTCCTTATTTTATTATGCTTGATTGTCTATTCTCTCCATGTTGTACTTTATTGTTTTTTTTAAAATTCTAATTTACATTGTTTTATTAAAATAAATAAGAACTACATGACCTGGTTTGCTTTTAATTTGTAATATAGTTTTAAACTCTTTCTTTCCAGATTAAATCTGCAATGCAAGCTCTGCGAGTCACTTGGAGAAAGCTATCCAGCAGTTTACGAAGTTCTAGTGCTATGGGACACTTAAAAGGAATAGGTAGAATAGCTTTTAGTGACAAATACCTCTTTTATACCAATATTACCATATCTGTAAGTTTATCATCAGTAGGAGATATACTAGAACAGCAATATGAAATCTACACTAAGGAGATAGACAAATATGATGCGAAGCGAACAATGCTTATGGCTTTTTCAGGTGCAACAGTTGGTGTTCTGTGCCATCATTGGTACAAAGTTTTAGATAAGTATATTGTAGGCAAATCTTTAGATATGGTTGTGAAGAAACTGTTACTTGATCAGTTGTTATTTTCACCAGTTATGCTACTTACATTTTTCGGAACTTTAGCAGTATGTGAAAAAAATCCCATGGACAATTTCAAACATGAAGTGAAACATAAATTTAGTCAACTGTATCGTGCTGAGTGGATGGTGTGGCCACCAGCGCAAATAATCAATTTTTACTATTTACCAACTAGGTTTAGGGTGTTATATGATAACACAATATCCTTGGGGTATGATGTGTATACTTCACAAGTGAAGCATAGTAAATGTGCACCAAAAGAAGCATTCGTTAGCAGAATGTCATCATGACGAAGGCTCAATTTTATTCTAATCTAAACAATTTTTAGAGTAGGTAATAGTTTATTGTAGCACATGCTTTTTAAAAGTACCTATGGTAATAATAAGATAATTATTGTAAAGCATTGCTGTGATAGTAAACAATCTTATTACGTAATTTATTTATTGTCGTTACATAGTTTCTGTTAAAATGGTGGTCTTAAATTGATTTATAAATTAAACTCACTATTGTTACAATAAAAAATTAGTACAATTGTTTTCCATTGTTTAATTCTTAATTTGGAGCTCGATTACTTTGGAGTTAAAAATGGTTCTTCAGCAGCTGATGCTCTATTACTTTTTAGATTAGTCATCACGCTGCGAATAATGGAGTTCTCGAATATTTTATCAGGCCAGGATTCAGAACGCCTGTTGCGTCTCAATTCGTCTATAACAGGCATACGACTGGCCCGTGGCGTCCCACCGTGTGAACAAAATGATCTGCTTCTTCTGTTCTCTTTTAGTCCTAGAAGGGACGTTAAAAGTTTGTCCAAGGCTGCAATGTCATCCATGTTTGTCGCTCCATGTTGCAATCTGGTAGAATGCGGTGTGGACGTTCCTGAAGCTACTTGACTCGAACGTATAGAGACAGGTGTTCTTGATTGCAAACCAATCGTGCGGATTACCTTTTGAAATTAAAGCAAACAGTTATACAAACTCAAATAGTATGAAGTAGAGGTATCTACACCTTTTTGTATTTTCTAGATAGATAATATTTACCTCATCAGCGTTGTGGCTTTGGTAGCTCATTCTCTTGACCTTCCTGTAAGTTTCGTCATCTAGGGCTTCTTCCACCGCAGCCTCTAATTTTTCTTTGATTTCCTCCTCTGTAGCTTGATTAAGATCATCCAAGACCAACCTAATGAAATGCGTTTATTAGAGTAGGTTTTTTTCACGAGGCTATACCGTTAGAATTTTCATTAAAAATACTTACTATCAGGTATTCAGAGTTTTTGTAACTGTATATCAAAACTTAAAGGGGGGAAAGTCGAAACTAAGGGTTCCTAGTTGGCTAAGGAACTCTAAAAATTAGCATTGAACCCGGACCTCCCGTATGGATGTCCGGCGTCCTATAGCTACTACGCTACCGAACGTTCGCTTGTCTAATGTCTATCTAATAAAAACGTCTTACTGGGCTCTTTCATCCTCTTCAGCCTGCAAGTTGGCTCGATTAGCCGCCCTTGCTACCTTGATGTCCTGCTCCCAGAATCGCCGTAGGTCTGGCGTCGAGGTATACGGAGCGGCCACCTCCTTGATCTTCAGGAATATTATCGCCGTTATGTATATGCAGATGACGTTAACGATTGTCAGGCAGCAGCTTACTATACCTGTGGATGTAATTGGGTAGACTTTAATAGAGATCAGTGTGGTAGGGAGCCGGAGTATTCGCCGAGATGGTGGACAGTGGGATGGTCTTTAGCTAAGTGAGCCCAAAATTTCGGCGCAGATCTTTCACATGAAGGAATAGGTTAGAAAGCTATATATAGGGCGGGAACGTGCGAAATTTCGGCTAGCCAGTCCTATTATTAAATTGGCAAATATAAAATAGGTACATAGAAACAAAGCAACAATACGATACAAAATTGCAACAGTATGTAGCAGAGAGTTACCTGTATTAAAGATAGCCCGCACACTTAAAAAATAAATATAATAAGGATAAGGATATATGCAATTTTTTCTTTTAAGATTAGACCAATTTTAAGGGGATTTCCCGATAAAACAAGCTCTAGTTGCGCGTCTATACCTACCGGAGGGACACCATTTATTTTGTCTTGTAGAGTGCAAATACTTACCATTAACAGCAAATTCAATAGGAAGATAATCATGATACAGTGGTTCATACGAAGAATTTCCGTAATACGGCTCTCCTTTGATGTGCGGTATTTTCACGTCTGGATATAACAGCCATATGCACGCTAACGCCCAAAATAAACCCTAAAGTTACAAATAAAACAAGTTATTTGCTTATAGTACTTGCTAGATATTATAGGTATTCTAAATTTAGTAGACAAGAACTAAATTTCACAACTTCTACTTAATAAACTCTTCGTAAATGACGTCAACGTGGAGTTGACGTCATTTAGAGACATATAGAGTGTCTCAAGGCTTCCCCGAAATTCTGAAATTTCATACCAACTTTAACGAAACTTTCATAGAATGTGGTCCGCCCCTCTGCCACTCTGAATGCCAACGACATTGTTAAGCGTACTCTCTATAAACAAAATAACTACCTATTTATATGTAGGTATATGTACCTACTAATCTGTGAATTTTAGCCAGGATCAAGTGGTACACTGAACTTGATGCCACGCCAACCCAATGAGGGAAGACGGAGTCCCTAAGAAAGACTCTAGGCAGCCAGTAGTAAGCTACGCAACTTTAAACCCCAGACTAATATAGTAGAAAAAGTTGGAAGAGTGGTCTTACTTCAGAGTGTAGTCGTAGCACAACAGAAGAGAAACTCTAAGTGAATATAAAAGACAGAGCTATAGTGGGACAAAGTCCACATACGCTTAAAATAAAAAAAAAAGCTCGTCAACCACTATACAAGGTGTTCCCGAGGATATGCATTAACTTCGCCAAACACTTCTGTAGCTTTTACATAATATATTTGACAATGGAAGTAATCCTCAAAAATGCTTCAATTTCGAGATACTTGCTATTTTTTTTACTTTTAATTGAGTTACACAATGAGTAAGGGTCTTTATTTATCCCCGTAAGAAAACCTGAAACAAAACAATAACAAACTATTTGCCTTTCGTTTGCACATGTCATAATTATCTTATGTCATGATTGTCAAGTTTAAATTAATCAAAATGCGACGTTGCCAGCTCGTATGGCATATTTTTTTGTTTGTATGAAAATATAAATATTTTTTTAGTAAAATTTAAAAAATGTGACATTGAAAATGACTACTTCGGTGTTCTGAGTACAGTGTCGAAGTTAATGCATACCCAAAGGAACACCTTGTAAGTATAAACCAGGTTGTATAACCACGTTGTATAACCACCTATAAAACACGCGATTTGACCCACAAAGTTGGTTGTAAACAAATCCTTAAGCTACTTGTCTTACGCAGTTAACAACTGGTGGAAGCAATGATGCTGATATCGCAATACCAATGAGCGGTCCAGCGCTGCCTTGAAGCAGGGCCAAAGCTACGCCAGTTCCTGATGTTAGAGCCCAAAGCACTCCCATCCATAAAGAACGGACGTTGCCTCTGAAAATTGAATTTTATTTACCTTATTAACAATGTTGGTAATGCTATCCGGATAGGATAGAGGATGGAATGAGAGAAATCAATCCCCTATAGTAACAAATGAAGAATGAAGATTTTTGGAGATAATGCGGATACTACGTTTTTTGTTGATCCTAAATCTAAAGTGCGTAATAATTCGTCGATGTAGGTACTGTGAGTTGCAAGAAACATCCTTAATGTGAAGGCTTCGTATCATATCTATCTATGACGTGGAAAAGGATAGCATGTATTTTAATGAACCTAGACATACTTTGAGGACGTTTCATGCAACAGACTGTCAGACTCTCAGTAATAACCGTTTGTCATAAACTTTGGGTATATTAATAAACAACGTCAAATATGTTGAAATTCTTACCGTGACTTCATCTCTTCAGTTGGCCAATCTCCGAACCCCCATGGCATTTCTGTGGTTCCCAGAATCAATCCAAATATGAAGCCAAATACCAAGGAAAGGAACATTCCCAATACCAAACTTTCGAAACCGCTTCTCACGAGGCTCCTATCGGAAATTATGGTTCCGAACGTAATTGACATGACTGGACCCATGAGTGGGGAAACCAGCATGGCTGCAACTATATTTGAAGCATTGTTTTCTACCAGTCCAAGTGCCGCAAGAGAACTGTGAAATGAAAACGAAATTAAGATGAAACAGAGCCGTCGCGTGGGGGAAAGCCTCCTATCCTCCACTCGAAATATCTTACATATACATTTTGTTTGATAAAAACATTGAAATGAAACAGCTGCAGCTAAAGCTATTATATACCAGTTAGGCCAGAAGCGTTGTTCTCTATTATTTGTATTTATGTACAGGAAGGTATAACGTATAGTATAATAAGGTGACTCTATTTATGAGATTGCGTAGATGACGAACAAAATTGCATATTTGAAATTAAGCTTAACTTCTTCGTTTATAATTCGAGAACCGCTGAATCGAAAGATGGGGTTTTCTGTTATTCGTAGAGTAGATTACCGTGAAAGTTATAGGAAATAGGCATGTACCCATGGGAAACTCAAGTAACTCGATAAAAACACCCGTGCGAAGTCAGGCAAAAAAGATAGTACAACACGAGTACGAAGGGTAAAGGTTCACCTAGTGACAACGGAATCTTCCGCTCTATTAATTTCCTCGTCTCAACCAACCCTTTAATTCCTATATGTAAAGAAAACAACCTCATACTCACTCAGCTGTAATAATTAGGGTAAGATAGTCGAAGGACAGCTCTCCACCTCCTCTAACGCCGTCCACCACTTGCTTCACCGTCAGTTTAGATCTGATTGACTCGACAAAGTTACGCCATCTTTTCGCGTCTTCCGTTTTACGCCTATGTACGGAACAGTCACTTGAAAAGTGGATTAAATAAGTTTTAAAGTAGGTAAAGCTAGTTGTAATTAATGGGGCTAATAGGACTACATACGTACAATATTGTTTCCTCGTCGTTTAGCTCATTGTCAATGGCGGAGTGTACAACGTTACAAGGTAAAACACTAGAACAAGAATTTTAGGTACAATTTTAGGAGACCTTTTGTACATATTTTTTTAAAGTCTGTGTTATATTGTAGTCAGAAGGTAGAGTTCATGCTAGTATTATGGAGGACCTCGGTAGAAACCTTTTTGCACTTACTTCAATGGTTGATACCATAGAAACCGCACTAGTGGCGCCTCCTTGAATTTCAAAATCAATGGTTGATTCCTATAATAGCTGTGCCTATAGATAGTTAACATACTCATACTAATAAAATCATGCGTCTTGACAATGTTCCTATCTAATCTTTAGTATGATCCTAAGTACTTCAGTCTACTTAATGCTCTGAATAGCATCTTGGCACGTGCATTTACATTTTTTTACAAACTTTAATTAGCTCAATTATAACTTCAGTAAATTGCTCTTGATGTCAGGAACTGACGATAGTTAGAACTAATAATTACTGAAGTTATAATTGAGCGAATAAACGTTGTAAAAAATGTAAACTTAGAACCTATCTAAATCTATTAAATTTTACCTCACAATAGACTTGCACCGGATTCCGATCCCGAGCTGGGTGAGGCAATGCAGCATGGTTTCGCACTGGTCTCCAGTGGGTAGAGGGAAGATCACCTCGAAATAATTGCCAGTTTTGTCTCCTACCCACACTACGTGCTCCACTTTCAGTTTGCGTAGCAACTCTTGCAATATCTGCACCCAGAATGTTTACTTCAAGGTTAGGTTGGATACCCAAGAGTTTAACTAGTGTTTCAATCCAACCATATCCCATCCAACGATCACGTGAACCATCATCATCCTTTATTAGCAGCCCATAGGTACCTACACTGCCCTCTGTTGCCCCTCCCTTTGCTAAATGTCGTTCTTCTGAACAACAACAACGGCATACGATTCTTATAAAAATAATTGATTCTATTTTATAGCCAACATTTTTATCAGTTTTATTTCTAAAACTTACTCTTTCCATCGTGATTAGTTCGTCATGTTCGCTAATATTTTCCAATGTTGGATTAAAAGCCTCATTATAGTATTCTTGAGTTAAATGTATGGGAATGCTGCGTGATTTCTTGTTTCTTAACTCTACTTCCAATCGACACTGTCTGTATGACGGCTCTTCTATACCGATCATATCTTTCGGTTTACCGAATTTTAGGATATGCTCATAGTTGCTTGAAGGGATACAGATTACGAACACGACACCCGAAGGCATCTTATATATTTTATTATTTATTTACGTAGATGATCTATATTTGAAGACATCGCGGTCATTACTGAGGACATACGAGTATTTACTGTTAATAAATATGAGTTAATTTAACCCTCTGCGTATAATTAGTCATGTAGTTAGGACTACTTTGCTAATTAACCCTCTAATAACATTATAGTGAAGTGAGATGTCTAGGGGCGACCGTGATCACTTACCATCAGGGGCCCTTGCTCCTCTGCTCTCCACTCCAACCAATACAAATTTTAAGAACCTGTGATGTCATTTTAAAAATGATGAACAAAATTAAATCTACATCAAGTACCTACCTATTCCTAACATTTTGTTATGATTTGATAAATTAAAAACGTAATATTTTTACAAATATATTTTTATTGTAATAAGGAACAATCAATAATTCTATAAGTACTATAATCTTCTAATAACAAAAGTGCAAAAAATAAGTAATAATTTGCATAATTAACATAATAACTAAACATCAAAGGATTGACTTCCTAAAACAATACCATATTTTTTCGGATCAACAGTATAGCTCAAGGAGGGTTCTAACGTAGGTCTATCTTTATCAGGAGAATCAACATTTCTGTTGATATCTTCTAGACCTTCAAAGCCTAAGTTATAGAAACTATAGTTTGTGTCAAAATCGAGAGATCTGCGAGATTTGACTAAAACAGATAGTTTGTCTTTAGGTTTGATTTCGGGGCTATTGTTAAGTTTGTCTGGACTATCTGGGACACTAAGAGAGTCTTGTTCGGCTGCTGTCGGTGACTCCAGTGGCATATAGTCTTCGACGACGCTGCTGGATCAAAACGTAGAAGATTATATTCAATCATGTTATATAATTTGTAATAATCATACGTATCTGTATCTATGCTTATATTCCGGCCGGATGCGGTCGATGGTCCGCGATTGGTATTCAATCGAATCTATATCGCAATTCAAAATTAATCCTTGCGATGTTTTAGGTACCTAGCTTAGCTATACATTTTATTTAATCTAGATAACTGCTCGAAACGTTAAAATACCAAATCAGTATCTAGATATAGTCACTCTCCTAAAGTTTTGGGATGTTTCAATCTCCATAAAGTGTCTTAAAAATCAGGTGGCTTTTTATGAGACTTAGATATAAAAGCTTTAAAAAAATAGATTAAAAAAACTGAAGATACTGACTGAGCTTTCCTGTTGCAATAAGACTCAATATTTTGAGCCTTCAGCCTTTGAGTGACAGGGTGGTGGCGACGGAACGTCACAGTATCACTCTGGACCAGTCCAGTGGCTTCTGTCTTGTCACAGTCCTGCTGCTTTGTTTTATTGGACTCGTTGCACCATTTACTGTAAATGGAGAGATGTAGGTCAAGAGAAAATGACTTGAACAAGAATAGGGTATTGCAGTCCAGAAAAATACTTGCAATTTATTGCACGTGTGGTCGTGCAACGAATGTGTAATGTGTGAATCAATAGTGGGTACGTAAAAAGACTGATGATGTTGAAAATACCTGTAAATATCCCAAACGACGGCAGGGTCATGATTGTGCAAATTGGATTTGGAAGACTGAATAAGATTTCGGTTGGCTCTCCACCACGATATATCTCGTCGCTCTAGAGGACACACTTCTTTGACCTAGAACAGGAAATCATTACTTTGAAAAGTCGCCGGATAAACATCTAATGCACTCAGAAAGAATCTTAAACTAATTTGCAATTATTTCTCAAACTCTCCTATTTTGCTACACTGCAATGTTATCTCAGATTGGAGATTTCTCTGCGATATATTTGTAAGTATAAAATAATGTGCCTCTAGATAGATATTTAAGAGCATCGTAGCAGCGTGGTGCTAGAAGTAGATTGTATACCATCAACTTACCCACGCAATGTATCATGAAAGTTTCCTCGTAACGACGGATGCTATGCTCTAACGGTGGCGACATAAATTGATAAAGTTCATTTTAGCTCAAAACAGCCCTGAGCGTCCCCGAAATTACGAAAGTCTCGACATTACGTTCCCGACTTTTTTGACAACATTGGCTTAATCTACTTGGTAGATGGCGACTCCCGCAAGGAATATGCAGACGATGTTAAGGAGAGTCAGACAGAGGGATGGACGCTGTGTCGACACAGCAAACTCTGTCACTGAGTCGTGGCTGTAATATTAAATGTAGCTCACATCCTTACCTTATAGACGGCGACTCCTGCAAGGAATATGCAAATGATGTTGACGAGAGTCAGGCAGAGGGACACTGTGCCCAGCACAGCGAGCTCTGTCGCTGGGTTGTCGCTGTATCTAGCAGTCTTCACGACATCGTTCCAGCGTGTATCATCATCCATGAATATTAGGTGCACGAGAGCCATTGCCCAGAGCAGGCCCTGAAAAATATCAAGACGCCATTGCACATTTATGTATCTGATCAATTGACGACGTTCTTTGATAATCGGTAGTGCAGCTGTCTTTTGTATAAAGACAAGAATGTTTCTTCTAATCGGGAATATGCTATACCTCCAAAGTGGTCCCATAAAAATTTGATTAAGATCTAATGATGCACACGTGTCTAAATTAAAAGTCCCATTGAAGGCGATATTTCTATTGCTAAAGTTACTTATGAAGATGAACCCTTTTTCGTAAAGCTGTTTTAAACCCCGTAGATATACTAACAGCGTTGACCGCTGGAGGCAGCAGCGAAGCGGAGATGGCAACACCGACCAGTGACGCGGTGTACTCTCCCAATACAGCCAGAGCTACTCCTGCGCCACTCGGGATCGCCACCATAACACCCACCCATAGCGAGCGGATTTCACACCTGCAATAAATCAATTGACAACTTTAGCCAACACATCTCAAACCTCGGAACGTTGTCAAGTCAAGTCCGATATTTAAGTATTTTTTAATGTTGCTGGCGAAGTATGGATAAGAAAAGTGGAATCGAGAGATGTGTCCAGCAGAGGGTGAGGTCTTAGAAAAGCATTCGCATATCGGGTAAAATCGATCTCTGTCTCTGTCTTACATTCGCGTGTCTCCGTCAATAACCAAAGCCTGTAATAAGACCCGAATGTTTTACTAAGTGCTCACGTACTGTACTTTTAGGGGTTTGGCATCGACAACCCCTTTGAAAAATATCTCGTTGTGGGGAAAGGTGTTTATCCTTATACATAAACAGCCTTTCATTTAACTCCGTACCGCTATATATCATCATTTGTATGTCAATAGCAAGGTATTTCCTGCCCCAATAAGAATAATGAAAGACAAGATAAATGCAGAAATATATTCTGCAGTTTAATCATGTACCTAATTACCTATCATAATTTACTGTTTGAAGCGACAATGGCTCAAAGGCTAGGGCCCGATGGGACTGCAGTGCAAGTGTCGTCGGATCGAATTCACTTCTGGAGTACCTACTCTGGACTATTGTGGTTGTCCACTCCTAACAAAGGCATTTTAGCTTAGTTAGAGTGGTTAATGAAGAATAGTGGTTGAATGGTTTTTGTAATAAAATAAAACATTCATGTCTACGAAATTCTGCCATTACTCCGAAACAATCTTCCTTTCTTCTTAAAATATAACCCTGTAAAAATCTCAGATATTGCTACTTACCGCGACATCATCTCGTAAGTAGGCCAGTCGCCGACGCCGTACCGCTCGTCGACGGCACAGATGGCCAGGCCGAAGACGAAGCCGATGACCAGAGAGAGGAACAACCCCAACAGTTCATGCATCACCCCCATCTGCTGCAGCGAACGGTCTCGAACCGCTGTGCCTAGTGTGGCCGCTGTTATTGGACCCTGCAGTTTTACATCATGTAGTTTAACTATGCAGAATAGAATAAGAGATGCCGTCAAACTTCAGTCATAGAATATATAATACTCTATCTACTTCATACTTTAGTCCTTCGATGAAATGAGGTCTATGTTAGGGGTATTTCTCGTGGTACCAGCTGCAAACGCAACTTTTTTAATTTCACTAAAGTTTTTCCACATTTTTGTGCAGGTACTTATTATACGATAAGGGAGGATTATACTATATTCATATAACTTAAGTATATATTTTTTTTACCAAAGATCGAAAAGAGGAAGGGTTAGGCTTTTCACGTGTAGTCTGTTAATTTGTTTTCTTGTAGGAAGTTACTGTGGACCAGTACCTTCAGCCGAAGTAACGACCACATTTGTATTACCTACCCTAATAAGTGTGTAAATTAATTGGGTTACTTACCATAAGTGGCGATATGAGCATACTAGCAACTAATATGACAGTGGAGTCCTCTACCAGTCCGATGGCTGCGACGAAAGCAGCCACTATGAGGAGGAACAGCCAATCGAAGGTCAGCGCGGCCTCGGCTCTGACGTCATGCAGCACTTGCGCCAGGTTCGTGCGCGCGCGCACCGAGGAGGAGAACCGCGACCACGCGGAGTCCACATCGCTGTGAAGTCATTTCATCAACATCATCAATCAGTCGTATCTTGTCCACTGCTGGAGATCGTCGATCGATCGTCTGATCGTCCAAGGAGAGTCATTGAGCCTCATCTTCAGTTCTTCCCATCAGTCTCTACTAGTCTTGCGCAGATCAACCTTCTTTTATTAAGGGACGCTCTACACTACCTAATACTAATACGATTGCCTAATATCTGGTCTCTAGTCAAGAATTCGTACTCCAACTATCGATATAGCAGTCTAACTCCAACGGTATAATAGTACCATTATTTAACCTCAGAAAGATTACTAGTAGGTAGCCCCTTTCCTATTTTTAACTTTACTGTATTTAAACTAAGTAGGTATTTACATTTAAAGAATGGATTATATTTTGTTACTCATCTAAGGGTTCGCCGGCCCTTTAAAAGATTTGCGTGGGGACTTGGGACCAACATGTAGAGACCCTTTTAGAGCATTTTCTATAAAATTGTTGAATGAATTGCACGGGGCTTGTTTCTGAACACATTCGTAAGAATTATTATTGGGTTGTGAATTATGTATTATTATAGGTATAATTTCCCTATGCTGATATGCGGAACTAAGTACTTAATTTGATATTCTTCCTATAGGAAGTGGCTGTTGATGCTCTGAGAGAGTAGCAGAACTAATTTGACAGCTGACCATTTTATACAGTATAATGACCTTGAAATGCCTAGTTAGCTCACTGACAAAGCCATGCA
Source organism: Hofmannophila pseudospretella (assembly GCA_947369225.1). Classification (NCBI taxonomy): domain Eukaryota; kingdom Metazoa; phylum Arthropoda; class Insecta; order Lepidoptera; family Oecophoridae; genus Hofmannophila; species Hofmannophila pseudospretella. The sequence goes on along the minus strand of OX376323.1, from coordinate 5,110,060 downwards.
GTTTTGGGGAGTCACTCAACTACGTCAGACCAGGTACTTGTATACAATTTAAAGTCACAAATAATATGTTGCTTCAGATTGTTTCTCCCACCTCCAAAATCGATGTCAAAGTCCTCAGTACGTGGAGTATACTTATAACTTTTGCCTAAATATCAGTAAAAACTCTTTCCTCCATGTTAGTAGGTATGATTACAATTATAATATTTTAGACTTTCAAGTTCCAATTTCGAGAGTAATTTCTCTGCAATAAACAGTCAATTGATGGCCAACAAGCTCCATTGAAATCTTAATTTAACATCATTTTCTAGAGCTGTGACGTAGATGTTTTAAGTTTTAGTTCGGCTCTCAGAATGATTTATGCAAAAAGTAAGTTTTGTGCAAAAGAGAATAGAATTGTAATAGAATATAATACTTTATTGCACAAAACTTAATATAAGACAATGTGTATGTAATGGTAGAATACAATATAGGCGGTCTTATCGCTGAGCTGTCTGTCTTCCAGACAACCTTATTCTATTATAATATTTTAAGGTTCCTTACCTCTGAAATTCATCAGTTTCCTTTTCCGTTGTCGTTTCGTCCTGGTTGGACTTATAGTAGAGAGCGCACGGGATGACGCTCACTGATGACTGGTGGCGAGAGCCCACGCCGAAGGTCCGCAGCACTTGCAGCAACTCCTCGCAAGAATTTCCAGACTCCAGCGAGAAAATCACCTTCGAAATGTATAGGGAACTTTGAGTTTGACAGGTGTGAAAACGTCTTCTCACACCATTTATTCCTAATTGATGAGACGACCCTCATTCTATAGAAATAACTACATAGAACAACTTTCTTGGCAAATTTAACGGAGTGGTTTGCCGCTACCTTCCCCATTTCATTTCACACTGGTTATCTCAGTATGCAGGTTTCCTTACAATGTTTTCCTTCACCGTCAGAACAGTCAATAAATGTACGTAAATCTTTCGAAAAAACCGAAAAACACATTGGTACATTGGACATTGCATGGTTTTGAACCCGGACCTCTTGCATGGAAGTCCGGCGACCTAGTCCCTACGCCACCGACGCTCTTATTGATACCTAAATACACACACTCACACACATCAAACAACCTATAGGTACAGTCACTCACGAAATAGTTTTCCCTTTATGTTATTGAGAAATTGGTATTACGATCACGTTTTCGTACTAGATTCCTAGCAAAAGTTTGGTCAAACGTTTAATAGATAATGTAATTTTCAGAGCTCTACCTCCCTCTACCTTTAGGTTTATTTATTAAGAGAGGGTTCCATAACCAGTTGAAATAATTCACGTTGACAACTGTCCATGTTCCATTACCGCGTTAACAGCTGAAAATTATTCAAACTTATATTTGACACAAGCAATGGAACGTGTACAACTGTCAACGTGAATAATTTCAACTGGTTTTGGAACGCACTCTTAATACATTATTGTATAGTCAAAAACCGTCATAGGTAAATAACGAACCCCTAAATTATCGAAATCGAACTTTACAGTTACCTAGTTTTAAAAGAGCCATCATGTAACATTTAAGGTCTTAGATTATATTAAAGGTACCTAACCATCCAACTGACACACCGGATTTGAATAACACGAAAACTGTCAATTTTTCGATGTTATTATCCAGGGTCACGAACCCGAAAGATATTGACAAAAATTAATCACTAAAAGATTACCTACTTACATTCTCTATCAAAACCTGAAGATTATTTATTTATCAAGGGGACCAGCGAGCAATCGGACATCGGATTTGATGCCTCTTTGCAGGCCAGGCACGTAATGGGCACTATTATACGAACAAACGGCGGTTATTGCTATTGCTATCAAGATTCCTATCTTCCTAATAAGTCTGCGATGCCTGCTTTCAAATACTCATTAATTCATCATCATGCCGATTGTTAAGGCTTCCTCGAGTATTATTGTAACATTAGGGAAATCTTAACTTAGGTTGATTAGTAAGCAGTATGAAAATGTTAAAACCTATTGATAAACAGTAATTTTATACCCTCCGTGCCGGTAGTACTACCATGAAGTACAACTGGTAGTACAAATGACACACCTTATACGAGTAATTTCGGAAATTGGCGAACCATGAAAATGATAAGCATTTTTTTTAAATCGATAGAACACGGAATATCATCATAAGATTACGACAACTAAGTGGGTATGGTTATATTTTTTCTAGGTTTATGATAAGACTTTTTTTACTCCTATAAGAAGTTATTTTGTAGATTACCTGCCAAATTTTGTCGTCTCTAGTGGAATTCCATGCTGCATTTTTTATGTCAAGACGAAATATTACTTCGGAGAGAATCTGAAATTAAAAAATAACAGAGGTAGACGGGAACTTTTAAATTAAGTATTTAAAACCTATAAGCCATGGAAATATATATTCCCATAGCTAAAATACTAGGTAAGTATATCTACTGGGTTTACTTTTGCCTTATCTGAAAAGAAAGTAAACTCCGCCACAAAAAGTCAAAGGCTAAGCTTGGTCACAATGTTTGCATTCTAACGAAAAATTGAATGGTGCTGTTATATCAACAATGTCTACAATGATACGGTGCATGCCTAGCGGTTCTAATTGTGTATAAATAGTGTCGGAATTGGTAAACATCGGGACACAATTGTTTGGGGCTAGAACAAAACCCTGGCCTATGGTCACAATGATAGGAAGCGTCGGCTGAGCGAAACGCCGGATTACCTTAGTGACGTAATCTGTGACATTTCCCCAAATTCCCAATTTGTCGGCAATATAATGTTACGGCAGGTTATAATACTATCAACGTTCATGCCCTGGTTTCATTACTATCAATTGTAATTACATTTTGTAACTGACTTCAAAAAATAGGGTTGTCAATTCGACTGTATTTTTTTAATGTATGGTCTCTGATATCTCTGGAATTTGTGAACGAATCTTGTTTTTATTTTTTATTTTAAATGCTATATCGTTCTAATGCGATCCAGGATGATCCCATAAAAAGTCAAGATCTGTTGATGCACTTCGAAAATGGACAACGGAAGTCCGCACGTCAATGGAGCCACGAAGCGCCCCGAGGGGCAAAAAGCAAAGGGACAAAGCCTCCTCCCCTCCGCCAAAAATTGTGAAATATTTTAATTTAAAACAATATTTTGAAGGCGTTTCTTTAATTGAATAAATTTATTGGAGGCAGAATTTAAAACAATATTTTGAAGGCGTTTCTTTAATTGAATAAATTTATTGGAGGCAGAATTTTAAACAAGTAGCTATGTTATAAAGAGGCATGTCTTATACTCGTATTGTCTTTCAGAATGTTTCCAACATTGTTTACTGATATTATTCTAAGTCGTATTCTTCGTTGATGAGGGTAGTAATAATTCAATGGAGTTAACCACAGAACAACTCTTTTGGCCGATTTACCTTCCCCATTTCATATAAGTGCTTATGGTTATCTCAGTGATTTGTTTCACTGTTTGTTATAGCAGTCGGCAAATGTACCGTCGTAACAATCGTCAAAACGTCTTCTACAAAACAAAAGACTCATTGCTGGTACATAAATGACATCATGGTTCCGAACCCGGACCAGTCGCTTGGGAAACCGACGACGTAGCCACTACACCACCGAGCTCTTTTTACTGAATGACTTTTATTTCAGACATACCTATTCTCGTATTGCAAAAAAAATAACAAAAACTGTTGTAATAAATATAGCACTTGATAGAGATTAGAAGTACGTACTTATATATGTAAAATATTAATTTGTAGGATCAAGTCACGTCGCTATCGCTAGCGAAAACACCTTCAGTTTAGCAGGTAACTTACAGATCAAAAATAAGTAGCCTATTTACTTAAATTTTACACGTACAGAGCTTTAGGCCAAAAATAATACGAATTGCGCTGTTCAGTTGATAAACCTTTTAGTGAATATCAAAATGGTAAAACTTGGTCAGCTATTTATACGAGAAGTAACATATACAGGTGTTTTATTCCATGTAAGTTAACCCTTATTAATATATATTCAGGTACAGTCGACCACAGGTCAAACTACCCAAATCGTTATAATTGTATCTGAAATGACGTACTCGTATGTAACATAACGCATGTATTGTATGTTATATAACGCACACATAAGATTGAGATTGAATCGAAGGTTTTTGACAGATGGTAGGTATATACTTTAGCTATAGGTAAACCATTTAAGTCTGGCTACGCTCGCGACGTAAGAGGGGCGCGGGGTGCGACGACAGAGGATGGGCGTGCGGCGAGTGGGGGGGTGGGGCCTGCCTCCCGCTCACTCCCCGCTCACCCTCTGTCGTCTCGTCCCGCGCCCTTCTTACGTCACAGGTGTAGTTAGACTTAAATGGTTTACTATAGTAGTTGACTATACTTACTTGACATTGTCGTGCCGGCCATAAAGAATAGCACCATCCCAACTCTTCCCGTAGGTGTTATACAAGATGACTTAGGGATTTTGTGGATACTATTCTACACCTAGTAGACGGCGATAGGCTCGCCACCTATCACGTATGTACTCCAAATCTTACGGCGAAAAGTGGGAACTACGTGTCAGTGGTTCCTCTGTCTACCCCCTCGGGGATTATATCTATATATTTTGTGCTGTAGACGTGAGTTTATGCATGTATGTAATATATTATTAGTTAATTAAAGTTATGGCAATAAATAAATATTATCAAAATAATAATTGGGGAACGAGGTCAAATTCACACAATATGGGTTAGAGTAAGTTAGCTTCAGTAATTACCTATCGACCTATTCAGTGCTGTAATGACTTTACAATCGTGTTCTTTAAGGTGCCATTAAACTGTCAGCAACAATAATTGCAATATCCCTCCTGCTGTCTTGTTTCCTTTATATTATCTGTTACAGCTTACCGTCTCCAGCGGCGTGTCCCAATGAAAAGCCGCCAGTACGTCAACTCCACCCGGCTGCGATATTTTCAGCTTGCTCCTTTTAGGCTTCATCGCCATCTTTATTTCCTCCCACGAAGACTTCAAGCAACTTTTCCGGTCAGTTTCCAAACTCAACTCGTTCACATTTAGAGTGTTCTCACTCTTGGACTTGTGTATACTAAATTCTTTATCGTTTTTGTGCAAGCAGTCTGTTGATTTACATTTTGATATAGCGATATCATCGTGTAACGCGTATGACTCTATGTTGGTCCTAATGTTTCCGAATCGTTTATTGTCTTTAAGCTCGTCGACTATTTTGGACGTTTTATCGTATTTTTCCTTCTCTATGATTATTTTTGAGGATTTTTCGTTTTTTATCAGGTCTTGCTCGTATTCTTTTCTTGGTACGTTAACGATAAACAGCACACCTGCCATATTTTTGCAAATTTATAGCATTAGAATTTTAGAAATTACATGCGTCACTTGTTTTAATCCCTTATATCTATTTAGACCCTTAATTGATTGGCCGACTGTCGAATCGATTAAACGATTGAAATTGATAGGCTTGCGCCCGCGCACGTGAATGGTTCAAACTGTAGTGTCATAAATCTGAGCCGTGCCTCGACGTTGTTTTGTTTTAGAAATGTCACATCGTTCGCGAACCGACCGTAGCCGCGCGCGTAAAATCGCAAACAATCGACTTCCGTTGTCATTTCGCTGTAATTTCGAAGCAAAGTTGTTTCTATAATATACTTAAATGCTGCAATTAGATTATTTTATACAGCAGTTTTAATTACCCTAAGGAATTTGTATCAAAGAACCTTTTAGCAGGGTTCGTTAGGCAATTTGGATAGTCAATTATTCCAGGAATTTTGTTTATTATTCAAAAGAATATTCTATATCTACTAACCTAATTATTATTTATTACCTATAGATTTTACGTTGTACGTTTTAAGAACGTAAATGGCTTAGTACTATGGAGAAAATCGAAGCAAGCAAAAACTTTATTCATCTTGTTCACGTGGACAATTTCATCCGGTTTGAAGTACCCCTCGGCAGTGGTTGAGGGCCAAAATAGAAGTTAAGGCGCGCAGTCGTGAGGCTAGAGCGGCAGGGCGGGCGGTAAGAGGCAGGGCGGGCGGCTGCCTCGGCCGGGCGGGCAGTCGCGGCGCAGCGACCCGCCAGCGCGAACCTCGCGCCTCCTCCCGTGTCGCGATCAATACCCAAATAACCTAAACAACACTCTAAACAAAAACCTTTATGTAACTAAATCCGTAACCAAATCCATTTACCTGAAAAAGAATTAAACAACAGTCGGTCCGTAAAACCAGTGCAAGAAAGACATTCGCGATGCTGTATCACTTAGTTGTCAACACTATTAACATGGCCACCATCGAAACCACATGATCTCCAGTATTATAGGTTTATCATATCACTATCCCTAGCTCGACGACAGTGTGTTTGCGCCATCAATGTTGTATGTATTACTGTTTTTTGACGTAGTGTTACGTAAATCGGCAGGCGTTTCGAGATCGATAAATATTAAACGCTGTTCTTGATTACTGATTCTTGTAGCCACGCTATCACACGTCGGTTTCCCCTTTGTGGTGTGTTTTGCGAGATTCTCTACACCCTTCGTGGTAAGTGATTGACAGTGACAAATGAGCCTCTTTGTCATGGATCTTCGGGATTAATTGCATACCTGACGGCGTTGATCGGCCGTAAACTCATTAGGTATACTTAAGTACCTACATATTAGGTTACAAAAATTGTCATTCGTTACATAACACTATCCTTGTTGTGACGTAAGCTTTATAGAGTTCATTTTAGGGGTGCGTACTTTTGGTTGATGATTCAGTTTGTTTTTGGTTTAGCAAGTGTTTGAAAAACTGGTGGGTTCTTGAGTAGACAGGTGCATCTTACTTGTTTCTCATTTATGTGTCTTGTAACATCCTATCATGAGAAAAGAGAGAAAATTGTATAGATTTGAGCCGTAATCCACCAAATCCAAATAGCACGGTCATTCATTTCTTCGTGATGTTTTCGTTCGCCACCGATTCAAACCATGAATCACCACACCAAGCGCGTTTCAAACTACGGTTTTATGTAAAATTTGTCTATTTTCATTTTGGATTTTAATAGTACAAGTACAAGTAGGTACTCATACTCATACCATACTTACTTATACTACTACTACTACTCGTACTTACTTATACTGTAAAAAACCCACCAAGAAGTGGATAACCACATGTGGGGTTATATTTGTAATGATCTCAGTCATCACCTTGTTTCGTTTGATCCTTTCTTTCTGGGGCAGCCTGTATAATACTTATGTTACGGGAAACAGATGCCGGGATGATAGGGGTACTAAACTAATTATTCAGAGTTGTGTTTTTACTGCTAGCCTATATAGTACTAGCCGGGAAACGTTTTATTGTAGATAACTTTTATACAAGTATTACCTTTTATTTAATCATGAATTTTTAAATAACAATGATTTAATTTAAAAAATATTCAGTAGCTTAAATAGTGAAGATGTCATCCGACGGGACTCGAACCCGCATCTCGGATGTCATCTTGGCTTCACTAGTTTCTGGATATTTATAACATCGTTTATCGTATGAAAGTAAAATATTTCAAGTAAGATTTATAAAAATATACGTTGGTTATTATTGATGATTTGCTATGAAAAGTTGGCAGGTATAGTGTTACAGAATTTTTAAATAATTCGATTGAGTAAAGTGTCGTTAGACGTAACATGTGTGAGAAACGTCACATTAAATACTCAATCGAATTAAAAATCCTACAAAACTAGGACTTAAAATGAAAACTTGTACCTACTTAAATGATTACTTACTTATTTGATTTTTAAACCTTTGAAGTAGACAATTAATAATCCATGAAGACGTGAAGAATTGAAGATGCCATCGTAAACTAATTGCTTATTTATAATTGAATGCCCACATGTTTTTATTTTCTTTATTACGAGTACTAACGGATTGCGTGATTCTTTCGTACTACCCACACATATTCTAAACGTAGGTAAAGCCCTCGCGCGTTCTTTCGACAAGGTTAACCAAATACTCCAAATACCTACTTACACTATACTTACTTCGTGCATAATGTAGTTGGCAAATTGTATAATTCGTCATTTCACAAACGACGTTCGTCAATTTAAAAACGCTCACTGTTTTGTTTGTTTTAAAAAGAGGGAATTATAAATCAAGCTAACTTACATGTCGGAGCGAAACCGACACGGATGGGTTAGGTTAGATACAATTTTCCGACGACACATGAATAATAGCTTGAAATTGATGTTTTAGGTACTTGCTTAGTGGCAAGTACAGAAATAGGACAAAGACGTTTCATTATACTTTAAAAGTAGATAATTTAAAATTGTTTTTGAATTCTCTTGAATTCAAAAATGTAGGCGAATTTCAGCCTTTCCCAAAATGACAACGTAACAAATGTCGGAGAGAAAGTACTATACTCCATTACGTTTTAATTATTTTCTTCTAAATTTCTAAATAATGTGTTCAGTCAAAAGAGATTTGATATTGTTTATGGCATGCGTAGGTACTAAACTAACTGGCCACAATTTTTAAAAAAATGTTTGGGTTGCCACAACTAAAAAGAAAATAATACCAAAGTATGATTTTTAAAATAGTTAAATGGCATTTAAAAATTATTTAGGCCAGTAATATACGTTTACCGTTTAGATACAGAACCCTAAAATTCACATCCGTAAAATGTAAAGGAATAGGTAGGTAAGTAAAATAGTTACCTATATAAACTAGGAATTAATTATAAACAAAGAATAGGAAAGACAAAGAATTAATTAAAATTCCTACGCAGGTAAATATACCTACCTCTATGAGCTTAAAAGCGTCAGTAATAATAAATAGAGAGCAGCCGATGAGGATGGGGTAGAGCAAAACAGTCCGAGCCGAGAATTAAATATTGAATAGCATTTGATGGCTCCTTTTCTGGAGAGAGAGCCTATTTTATCCAATCGTTGATTTTATCACCTGTTTTATGCCACATTTCGGCACTGAGCTTATAGATGTACAAGTTTAAGGATTTACCACATTGCAGCGATTTTGAAAGAGAAGCGAACCGAACCCAGAGAAATCTAGAAAATCTAAAAATAAGTAGATTTCTATGGGTTCGATCCGATTCCGTTTCAAATACTATGCTGTGTGCTAAAAGGCTTTAGTTTCACAAAAGACTTTAAATGGTTTTTCGTATCTTATTTCTACGAAACACCTTTTTGAAGGTGGGATGCTCTAGCACAGTCAGCTTGCCGAGGTACCACTCTTTTACCTACCTATTTTTGCCACAAAGCAGCAGTGCTTGCATTGTTGTGTTCCGGCTTGAAAAGTAAGAGAGCCAGACAGGCAAATGAAGCACTCCGTATAAATCCTCAAGGTTAGCAGTGCGTCGAAAACCCTCTAATAACCTTACTGTGAGGTGAGATGTCTATGGGTGTCGGTAAACTTACCTACTTACCAGCAGGTGGTAAGTTTGCTCGTAAGTTCTCCTTACAATAAAACTTACAAAAAACCACTTGCTGAACGACTTAATATCGATAACTGAACACATTCGACTTTCCATAGAGTCCACTTCAAATTATTGTAAAGCATATAAAGAATAATTAATTAATAAAACATAAATTTAATATTTGATTCTTCCATTTCACACAAGTAGGTACTTGCATGGAAACGATTCGATTTAACGATATAATGGGATTGTCGATACTATTCAACGATTATTCCAATTCCAGCGGGCGCGGCGGCCGGCGGCGGTCGCCCAGCAAATGGGAAAATACCGGTATCAAGTGGAATAATCCTCATATGCATACGATTTTATTTTTAGAATTGAAATTAAATGGAACTTCGTCGTCCGTTTGCACTTACTTTAGTTCTTCGTAGATAGGATCGTTGTTTGACATTTATATTGTACACACTATAGTACTCAATATAGATACTAGGTACTAAGGTATTAATTTTTCTCTCGGTAGGTTAGGTTAGGTATTTTGTGTCCGGGACTGAGAACTGTTACTGAGAATTTGATACAAAAGTATTAAACGCGCCCGATATTATAGGAATAGATATCTTAGTATAAAATTTCATTGCCCGATACTTATAAAACGTAACGTCCAGTCTCGTACTCAGAAAATTTTCCAGGAGTTTTCAAGGAGGGATGGTTTGGCTTTTTTTAGGCTGGGCCCACATTGGCGGGTTTTGCCCTGGCCGGTCGCCTGGAGAAGCAAATACAATACAAATCTATGGCCTTGCCACACACGCGGCGCTCGCCCGGCCCGATTAGCCAGCGATCGGGGCGGTTGCCTCTCGGTTTGGCCGGCCCAGGTACTTAAAGGCGCGCTCTGCATAGACTGGTCGTATATCGCCACAAACGACTTAGTCGAGCGACGTTCGCCATGCTGAGCGGTTGTGTTTCTTACGTCTGTAATTTTCTGTAATAACGAAACCCGTTGTATTTCTTTAGTTATTTTGAGTGAATAAGATTTAAAATTTAATATCTTAACCGGAGGTACATTAAATATTGTTTTATATTTAAAAAAACTCATTGCTTTCCATTATTTAATTTCATAAACATTATAATTGTTGTTTTAAAATAAATAACATAATCTCATAAGTACAGTTGATCACTAGGTAAAGCATATCATCATTTCGGATTCTCAAATTAAGAAGATCACATCTTTGAAAAAATAATCGTAATCGGTACAAGAACATCCTTTTTTTAAGTCGGTTAATGAAATGTTGTAATAGTGCTTCTGAAGGAATTGGCGTGAATAGTCTTAAAACTGAATGAAATAAAAAATAAATAAATAAAATAATCATCTATTACCACCCCTGTAAGAGGACCGATCGCGGCGACAGCCGAAGTAAGAATGAGGAGAACGCAACCGACCGGCGTGTCTGTGGTAGCCGGGATCCAAATCAGCGCGTTTTGAGCCCGGGCGCGTCCGGGCGCCCGGATCGGGCAAAACCTGCCTGTGTGGCCCCGGCCTTATACGTAGAGCAGGATCCGTAGACCCTGGGCTACGCTGCTCTACGCAGTGTTATCGTAGCGCTAGAAAAAAGTCGAGATTCTACGAGTAGATTTGTTTTAAAATGAAGTACTATCAGAGTTTGGTTGGTTTGTATTGCTGGCATTGGATTAGGTACCGTATAATAACTAATACTTATGTGAACCCTTTTCGCCTTTCGTGTTTGCAACATAAAATTTATACGACAAGATTTTATTTATATTTTAACGATTGTAATAAAAATAATGTAACGCAGTAACGAATCAGCGAGGCGGGAGCCGGGTTTCGACAAAATAAGATAGGCATCAATACCCAGTATATAAGTTATAGTATCAAAGACACTATAATAAGGACATGCTATATAGTAGCAAGGATATGATAGTACGTTATAGGGCCGGGTATCTGTTGCATTTTTTTGTCGGCACAACTTTCAAAATTCACGCATGGATCTTCAGTTGCGCGAGATTCAACGTTTCGATTTGATTAGATTCGTTTCGAACGAATTGTTTTTGTAATATAATTATGGACGTATGGACAATAGGATATTATTATTTGTTTAAATCGGTGGTTAGTATACATTGGTTTGAGTGTTTGTAACTTATTTATTTGGTAATTTGCTGCAAACAAAGTGTTCGCAGGTAATTTGCTTCCACGAATAAATTTTTGCTTAGATATGAAATTGATGTCGATATCCTTAGTAGTACAAAACTAGTAAGTAAGGATATCGTCTAATGTATTAGCGAAATACAAACACTACATCGTTAGGAATCATCTATCACAGAGTATCTACATTTGTCTTACTTAGAATGATATCTTTTTCATTGGACAGGTAGTTTTATTATATTCTCTTCAGACTTAAGTATGATTTGAGGTATATTCGAAGTGGCTTCAAGGATGTAATTAATTACATAGGGATTACTTACTCACTGAGGAAAGTCGGAAGTCATGCAACTAGTCTTGATCTATTTCGAAGGCGATCACGGAGATGTGAAACGCCTGTCGTCACGTTGGCGTCTCGTCTCACAAGTGATTAAAATATTTTTTGTTACACCTACTCAAAATGGGCATATTTAACGATTAACAACTGTGCGGGAAGTGGTACATTCTCGCACTGATTGCGGAAATACTTACTCACGATCAGAAGTACTCAACAATCAAAATGTCACTACTAACTAAGCCCGTATCTTCGACCTCATCGTCACTTACCACCAGGTAAGATTGACGTCAAACGCGGGTTTAGATGTAAACAAAAAAAACGATACTTATTATACCGAATACAAACAAACTACACCTTCTTATCGATATATTTTATTTAAGATAAGTAGTAATAATATATAATATAGTAGCAATAATATTATTTTCTCGCGAGAAAATAATAAAACGTGCGGGAAGGTCACGTGTTTGACTCTTGTAGGTATCAACAACACTCGCCTCTCGTAGCGACAATTTGCTCTTTCCCGCACTAGTTAGACAATGTACTATTTTGTCAAACAACTTTACCTTTTGGCTTCGGGGAGGCGTTCGATACATCAGTCTCAGTAATAAACATTATACATTTGTTTGTGACCGCTTGTAGGTCATTAGGAATATTACAATACTTACTAGTCGTCAAGGGCAATTTGTCGAATAGCCCAGTACTTAGGAACGAATAGGTATTCTACCATTATTGGTTTACTTGATTAATATTGTAGTACGATCGAAGTCCAGTAAATTATTTCGTTGCTGAAAGCTGAAAGTTAGTGGCTGGATAGATATCCAACGAACAATTTATTCATAGGATTCTGTCATTTTTGAGCGCAGAATAATTGAAACAAGCGTGAGTTACCTATTGGGTAAAATTAAATACATGATTAAATCTAAAGATCTAAAAAGTAGTTATCTGAGTTTACATTGGCACTTTGTAGATTATCTTATATTTATCTTATCTTTAAAGAGCGTCGGTGGCACAGTGGCTAGGGCACCGGACTCCCATGCGGGAGGTCCGGGTTCGAAAGCGTGCAGTGCCATGTACCAATGCATTTTTCGTATTTTTCGAAGACTTACGTATATTTACCGACGGCTCTAACGGTGAAGGAAAACATCGTGAGGAAACCTGCACACTCAGGGACCAGTGTGTAAAATGGGGTTGGCACAAAAGATCCTCAAGAGTCGAAGTGCCGCTGGGTCATAAGATAAGATGAGATTGTAGATTGAATTTTGTTTATCTACGATTGAACGTAGTATGGCGTAGGTACTTGCCAACGGTTTCAGCTTGACCTTAATGCATTAATGCACGTGGCCGCTTGTTTATGACGGTGTTCCAATGTTTACGATTCGCGGATTGGTTCCTTTCAAATATTCGGTCCGTGAAATATTTACAGATTTATTATTAGAAGTTAAGACTGTTACGTGATAGGTTAATGTATGCTAAACTAAATGGATTGTGTTATAGGTTTAAGCACTTTATGAGTAGGTACAAGCAACATATTATGTATTATAAACTCTTTGCGGCATCACTGACTTTAGTTATAGAATATGAATAATACTTGCTTTCTGACCGTTTTTTGCATTTGAACCGCTTCGGTAGATTTCAAAACACACCCAGCCCAGCAGTCATCCTGATACCAGAGAGAAGGTAATCACTACGTTTTAATAGTTTGCACTCCGGATGGTTCCGCTTCAATTCCGCTCTGAAACCCGCTCTCAATTTCGGTAGATACGCTTGGGACTTGGCGGTTTGTTTCAGTTTTGACATTTGGGCCAGTTGAATACTACATTTTGTAGTAGTCAACTTGTACACGGGCAAAACGTCACTTGTATGCGAGAGGAAACTCGACCATGGCCGAGTTGCCACCTGCGTCGAACCCCAAAGTTCGACTCAGGTGGCAACTCGGTGGTGACTCGGCCACGGTAGAGTTTTTTCGTGTGCAACTGGCCCTAGAAAACTAGAAAAATAATAGGTCTTACTTTATTTAGAATTGCAGTTTATTGGTAACGAATCCGTAAGAATTTTCTTCAATTTTTCTCAATGTATAAAGATACACAAGACTGTCAGATAAGTCGTAGAGATAACTGGCGCCCAACGTGGGGCCATCAGTATTAATTGCTAAGTCGTGTTATGAAATAAAGAAATAAACCCGAAAATTCTATTACACTTGTAATATTTACAGTATATTTTTAATCACAAAATCATTTGTCATTATAAACTGAGGTTAAAAATTCACAATTCGGGTTTCTTGCAAAAGTTTCACCAACATTGCTTTCAAAAACACAACGAGTATTGTACTTTCCTACATATAACAAGATTGACCAGCTATGTTTTTATTCAGTGTTTCAACAGTGTAGGTTAAAGAGAATCATATGAAGGTTAAATTTTAAAATAACTTAATTACCACCGCGTCACGTCTAGCTCAGCCGTTGCTTTTAATTAATGACCTTCAAAACACATTCGTAGCTCTGACGTATTTTATATCGTAGTGTAAGCCCGTCTACATAATGCTCGCTGTACACACCCGAGACAGTCAGAGGACGAGGCGGCGAGATATGGCGAAAACGAGCGAGGCGAGGCGAGTGCCACAATGTACACTCGTCCTCGGTCTGTTTCGGGATGTCTCGGCACAGTACAGAGGGCATATAGATTTATTTTTTAAATCTCAGTTTAGAAGCTTTGGTACACGACAAGGTGACCATGTCAGCCTCGTTAGGGTCACTAAGAAAAGGGAAGGGAAGCTCTAGTAGTATTAGAGTCCTCCCTCACTTTGAGAGCCAACTTAGCAAACAACAGTAATTGTTTCATATTATCAGATATAGGCTGACTCAAAATAATATTGAGCCTCCCATGTTGGAGCCTATTGAGGCCAAATTTCTTCCTCTCAATTTTCACCAGGTCACACTCCATTAGGTGGTGAGTGAGGTCTTCTATTTTGTAAGGATTTTACACGTTACCTTATCCCTCACCTAATTTAAGGGCACATCAAAGAACTGAACTACTAGTAGCCTCCGCACAGCTTTGACCTACTGTCATGTATGTTAAGTTGTGCTTAAGTATATTAATTTACTAAATAATAATAAATAAAAAATATATTTTTGTTAACTTAAATTAATACAACAAGTAGTTGATGCTCTAAATCCCGCTCCAGGATACACTGTGTCGCGGGGATTTAGGCTCTTCTTTGTAGGTACAATTTTGATTTATAAAGGGAGAAAATAAGTGATCATAAACATAAGAATAATAAGATGTAAGCATGTCCGCTAAAGTGAAAGTGAGCGCGCGCGCGCGCGCGCGTGTGTGTGTGTGTGTGTGTGTGTACAAATTCTCCTCTCAGTTATCGCAATTAATATAATGACACCCGGGCATGGGACGTGGGGAAAATTGTTACTTTCTTGTAAATAAATATTTGTAAAACTAAATGTTTCAGCGATATATATAATTTTTTTGCAAAATAAAATAAATTAGTCCCCTTGCTTGCTAAAAATAAATAGTTTGAAACCACAATAACGCTAAATGATTTTAAAATTGTTATCAAAGTCGTGGGACATGCTAAAACGCTATGTGCACGTTTTAAAATAATGAATACCATGTTGCGATTGCGATTTCTGTGATGTGATGAAAAGCTACACCTAAAAATAATTTAAAAAAATTAACATTAGTATTGAGGCAACATTGCCTGTTGCCTTTACGACACATTAGTGATTTCCAGTGGCGTTAAATTATCTGTGTCGGAGTAATTTGAATTATAGTAAAACGAGTTAAGGCACTAGTGTTATAATGAGCAATTTTCGATCGACTACAACTACACTATACATGTATGAAAAGTTGCTACACTTTTTAAACCATTTTCCTTTAATTCCTGTATACAGGAGATCTATAGATCTCAATTAGACTTGAAATTACTCACGTCTAAACTTGGCAGACATTCTAGACGTACGACGTACATATACGTATACGTACGCATTGTGAAATGCAAATGAGTTATAGCAGTTGAATTTAGGTAAGTAATCGTAGCATAAATATTTAAACTTGTATTTATACACATGAGCGTGAAGGTGGGTATATCTAAAAAAATGTGAAAATCATGTTAGAAGATAATGCACGTGTGTGAATTCCACCCGACATCCTGTTTTATGAACAGATACAGTCGATCATTATGTTTATATTAAAGATAAAAACATCGGTTGGCTTTTAATTATTTTTACCCTCTAAATGAAATCAGGTTTAATTTTGTTCTAGTCTCATTAGCTTTGGTAAAATTAAATTTAATCTTGACTTTTTTTTAAGTTGATTAATAACATAATTTTGTATCATCATCATCATCATCATCAGCAGCCTATTCTAGTCCACTGCTGGACATAGGCCTCTCCCAGGGCGCTCATAATTTTGTATGAGTTTATTTATTTATCTTGCCTTGGATTCATTTATTGGCCAATCAATTTAATAACCACACGAGACCGTAATCACGAGAAAATTAAATGCCATTTTACGCGTGTACTTTTTACGAACCAACATAAAAAACACAATCCTACAGAATAGGTTATCTATAGATTACATCATTCTATTATCGAAAACTAAATTCAACAATACCTATTTTAATATATAGGGTCCTTTTTTATTAGCGGCAAATATTTCTAGGGTGTCATCTATAGGTTATAAGTTTATAACAATAACGATAGGGCAACATTTTTATTTTTATTTATTACATTTTCGAGAAAAACTACAAAATTGTTTGTTTGAAAATTCTACAAATGAATGAATTATTATTAAACTAAGAAGTATGAATGAAATTTCATTCATGATGACATTGACGAGTATATGCCGCCAAGGCGCAAAATAATGGGGTTCATTTCTCTTCAGTATGGAAAATGTTCATACAAGTAACAGAGTTATTTTTTCGTGTAAAGTGCTACAAATGACCAGCACTAGCCCCGTCCGAATATTTGCTATTAGTAAAAAACGACTTCATATTAAAAAAAACATAGGTAATATGGAACAGGGTAGTAGAGAACTTCTAACGGGCGACTTGTTAAAAATATGGACCCCAGTATTTGTAATTTGTGACGAAAATTATGCGGAGAACGCCTGCTTTTAAAAATGACCGACAAGAATTGTTCCTTCACGTTTTTCAAATTAAATTAATAGTAGGTATCTACATTCAAACGGAAATTGAGAAAGACCGTAAACATGTGTTGTAGCAACGCGACTGTCAACAAACTTGCAGTTCAAGGTTGCTGCACTGCAGCTATAGACACCGGTATTACACTGAACTCGTTGTTTATTCATGCTCTAGCAGGCGGAATATCGAATTAGCAGGGATCAGCAGCTGAATTAGGTTTTATAATAAGTCTAAGAGCGGGTGGGTGGGTGGGGGATTTACCTCCTCTAATTTAATTTATTTTAATTACAAAGATCATGATGAAGGTTTTCGAAATAAGCGAATACGGTATTAACCTATTTTGTTTTATTGCATCAATCAACTTACATGGACATAATATAGAAGGATCTAAAATTAGTTTATCGATATCTCAACTAACATCAGACATGTTAATGGTTAAAGATAGTATTGGACCGATGCTCTGTCCCTTTCTAGCAAAACAGTTGTTTATATGCAGCCAGGAGCTGCTTGTATGGCGCTAGAGGACAGTTACGTCATACAACTTATTGGTGTTTCTTTCTATCGTTCTGATTTTTTATTGCATGTTATTATTTTGTATTTTGTTTTATTTTTAACGAATTTTAATTCTGTTTTCACATTTGACCATCAATTTATGACTATTTCTTAATTTTTAAGAAATGCGTTTAATATTTGATACATGGAAACAGCACCGACCAACCTATAGAAGGTATAATACTTACGTATGTTGAGTAGTGGAAGGCACATCAAACTATACTCTGTGGAAGCCAATCGCAATAAGTTTTTGTTATGATTTCTGGACATTCGTGTGAATGTGTCAAATAAGTACCTATAAGTGACAAAGTTTCCATGTTTCCTTCTCACGGTTAGTATCTACTTTATAAATAATACTAAAGGTAATGTGAACAAAGTTTATCGATCCCGCGTTGTGGAAGATATCTTCCCTTTTCCTTATTCATACCAATTTATATGACGTTTCTTCATTCCACTTCCTCCTCTCTCCACCCTCACTCTTACACAATCTAACATATGAGTGAGCGTGACAGTATCGTGTAGTTTTAACTTTGGTTTAATTGTCACCTCGGAATCGACGCCAATGTATTGACTGCCCCGTTCTTTCATGTTTGTTCATGGTTGCTACGTCTGGTCATGACTACGCCCCGCGATCGTTACGATATTTGGATATAGATCGTAACGTAGCAATCACGTTGTCATGTAGGTACAGTCAGCGTCAAATAGATGTTAGCGTCCAAGGTAATCAAAACCATCTAAAGAACACAAGTTCAATTTTATCTGCGCAGTCAGAATTATCATATTGTTGTAAGCACCCAAAGTGGTCAATATATCTGAGAAACACAATCTCCAATATTATGTACGCAGTCAGAGTGTTCATTATTATGTTGGCGGGCAAATTGTTCAAAGGTTATATATACTACATAGCTAAAAACACTCAACAAAATTCTCTGTTGAATAAAAAATCCGCGTCCAAATCGGATCATCATGGGACAAACAGACATACAGTCAAAATACAAAAGACAATCACGTTAAACTTAACAAGTCTTCCTTGGACGATCGGCGGGGTTTAAAAAATGTACTTACAATGGTTCTAAGTTTATTTTAGACACGATTTCTATGACACTGCCGAAGTCCGCCTCCGCAGTGGCCTTGAACTTCTGACTCCGGCATCGGTCCACTCTGTTTTTGCTTAAGACTTTATACGGCAAAAACATACTTAATTCTTCAGGCGTCTTCCAATATCAATTGGTTTTAAATAAAAGCTCTGCCTGTCTGCAGTAGAGCTCAGGGATTTGAGCAGATAAGCCCATAAATAAAATATATTTCAAGAATTTCTGACATTTTTATCTTGAGCACCGGTATTTTCCTTCACTTTAGATGCTATATTTAAAATAACTTTCAGCTTTCAACTGCAGTAAACAGAAGCCTTTTTATATCTTCTTCTCAGTAAACTCAATTTTGAAATGGCATTTTAAACTATAAATCTAAATAGAGCTTTATCACTTGAATCTCTTGGAAATTGAGCGTCATAACGCCTTCTACGTCAGCACCCAATATAGGTACTCTTTAGAAATAAGTTTTTCAAAGAGTATACAGTCCGTTACCCTTTATCAATTAACGTTAGTGGTTAGGCATCTTTTGGCGCCAGCTCTCAGACTAATCTCAGACCACGTTCCTTTTGATCCAAGCTATAACAATATGTTTGCTTGTTCCCTTTTCTTGTTCACTGAATATCAAAACAAGCTAGGCTGGTCGTTACACTGTACGTGTATGCTTGGCTGTGGTATATAGGCATAGTCGGGAAACATTGACACAAATAGGGCATATCGAGGCGAAGAATAGCCGAGCCGTCAGTTTCGCAAGGAGCAATAAATTTCCAGTGTTTGTGAGTTACTACAGTTTACGACTAGGCGTGGTTGGACGTTGGTTATAGACGGTAAAGTTAAGGGAACGTAAAATCACATGAATCTTCATTCGGTAAAAGCTTTCTACGTTTGCGATGTTGAGCGAAAGTTTAATTATGTTTAAATGGGTACTATCAGTGCTGGATTAAGTACCTACCTTGTATCTAAAACTGCGTAACCTGAAGAAACTTAATAAGTGCTCTTTCTCTACTTCTCTACTATTTTTAATTGTTTTCACTCTGAAGTAAAGGGACGGTGGCAACTCTCACGTGTCTTAGCCGTGGACTTGGTGGCAGTAAGCAATTGCTTATTTTGCAAGAGCTTAATCCGGTACTTGGTATAAAGAAAGTTATTGCGTTTGTTGTTACGGTTATTTATCACATCCAATCAAAAGGGGATCAAGGGGGTGTTATTATTGTAGGCGTAACTAAGTACTATCAAGGATCATAGAAAGGGATTTAGTCTATGGTGTTATAAATAATTATATAGGTTAGGTACTTTACTTCTTAAATGTACCTACCTACACGTGTTTTGTTTATGTAACAGAATATGGGTAGATATTTAAGTTTTTTCGTTAGACAATGTCCTTGCTTAAGTGAATTTTGTAATCATGAAAACACGATAGTGTCAAAGTTTGGAAGGATTTTGTTAGTTTCGTAAATATGACAATAAACTTCAACTACTCCCATACAACTAAATAGATTGGCATAAAGTGGAAGTAGGTAGGTATGGAAATAAAGATGAACTCCGAACTTCGACGAGCTCTGTATAGAGCAGCGCGATGATGGGTTAACTTGTATCATTCAGCGGAAACTTGGAATATTGTGTTTCATAATATTTTAACTAGATATCTAACCACCTACCCCTACCGTTACCGCTCTCTTGAGAACTCATCGTACGTAGGTACCTAACACGAGAGTCCACAAGACTGCAGAACAAGAAAACGTACTGTGTAGCAACATTTTGATTTCTGAGTTTCAAAGCTCTACCTCTGTCTAAAGCTCGACCAGGAATATAATAGAGTGCGCTAAGTTGCGGAATTTTATGTAATTTATTTCATAGCAATCTCAATGACACAGATTATAAAAGTACCAGTTGACTACTGTATTAAATTCCTGGTCCGATTTAATTGGTCCAAGGTCATGGAAAAGAATTAATAACCAATGTAGGTACTTATATATTTTTTAAACAATAGATACTCTAAATATTATGTTACAAATATTCAGAAACTAGTGAAGCAAAGATGTCATCCGATGGGACTCGAACCCGCACTTCCGGCTTAACCGGTAGCCTGGCGCGTTAACTATTTCGCTACGGATGACCCGTCTACCCGAGCAACATCGAATCTTTGATTCACTGGCTTCCTTATATATTTTATATTTCTTGAATTAGACTATCAGTTGAGATTATAAAGAGACTGCCAAACGTGCAACTTATAATTTTACCTTGGTTTCTGGGGTTTAAAAAGACTCATTCAATTTCGTTCCTAATTTGTATTCCTAGCATAAAGCAAGTGAAAGAACCTCAGAGACCAAAACAAATACGTAAACCATAACGACCAATGTTAATGCATGTACTTAGATGGAGTGGGAAATTGCTCGTTTATATTAGGTTACATTAATGTGGCTTCGAGTCCTGTGGAGCTAAGATCCTTGATGCAAGGGCGAAGCGGCGGCGCCGGCGAGTCGCTCCCGAAATCCCGACCATTAGGCATTAAGACATATTTACACGAGGATAATCGAATAATAATTTTTAAATTTAAGTTGACAACATGGCTAGTGGAAAGATGTTTAATATTTTAACATTAAGACTTTGAATGTATAGAATTTAATTAAATTAGTGGTAATAATTATTGCTAATGAATTGACATTTAATTTCTTTGTGATATCATTTATTGTTTTTGTCTCTTTTATTCTTCTTCAGGTCCTAGAACACCTAGTGGTGCATAGGGCTGAGACAATATTCTTCCACCGCGCTCTGTCCGATGCCGCAGACTCTCTCTCTCTCTCTCTCTTATTACTTTATTTTTTATTTATTACTGCTTTATGATCCTTAAAATGACAATCAATTCATTAATAACGTAAAATGACATTCAATTTATAGAGTTATTATTATGTAAATGTTTGAATGTATTGTGCCTCATAATTGTTATGTACTAATGTGTATGCCTGCAACTCTGCAAAGGTAAGATTCAGTGAGACTTATAGGTACTGTATTAATAACTGCAAATGTAACCTGAAATTTATACACAATAAAGATATTCTATTCTATTCTAATATATAAGCAAGTGGTCTGGATAACAGCTAAAGAATTAGGTTAAGTACATAAAAATACGGCTTTGAGTTCTATGGAGCTAAGATCCTTGATGCAAGGGCGAAGCGGCGCCGACTCGGCGAGTCGCTCCCGAACTCCCGACCATTAGGCATTAAGACATATTTACACAATGCTAGTCAAATATGTAAGCTAGTGATCAGGATAACAGCTAAAGAATTAGGTTAAGTATATAAATGCAGCTTCAAGTTCTGGGAAGCTAAGATCCTTGACAAAAGGGCAAAAGGGTGTCGGCGAGTCGTTTCCGTTCCGAACGCCGATCGTTACATACTAGCTTCTAGTATTTAGAACAGGTTTTATGTAAGTATATTAGTTCGATAGGATATTACATAGATGCATAATGAAGCATGCAGTTTGTGCAAAGAATGTGAAAATTATCACACGTAGGTATTTAATGCGTCGTGTATGTCGTTCTATCAAGGTTAGTGGTAGTGGCAGTGGCGGATAACACAATTTCACACCAAGCTCACTCATATACAAAACGGCCTGAGGCTATCGGTAACACAATGAAACAAAATTAATGTTTCGCATTTATCACCTTGTTAATCATAATAGAAAACCATTTTATCAGCATCGCGAATGTCGTGTCGATTCGATTCAATATCGCGTCGAAGTTCAATGTCTGTAAACATTTATTCCGTGCAGTGTTCCACAGTAAATACTCGTAAAATGATTGTAATAATGAGAAATTAGACTGATGCACCGAAATACTGTGATTGTTTTTGTTGTGTGTGGTTTCGTATGAGGTGATAATCTATGAGGTGAAACAAGCCATGACGTCGCTGAAACACGGAGTGAACCTGAGCAGGCGGGCGTGCAGGCGAGTCCTACCACTGCTGGCCGTCTTCCTGCTGCCGGCGGTGTATCCCAACCCTATTGAAGTAAGTGACTAAACTTGCTTTCAAACTGAGTCACGATGGTCGTAGCAAGAAGTGAGCTTGAGATCGAGTTTTCAGAAGTCTTTAACATATTTCTTAGTCATCTCTTTAGCCTTCTTAGGTAAGGTAGATCCCGATACCCATTATTATCAGATACAGTCAGGGTATAATATGTCGCTGGCTCAGGTAGATTTTTTTCGAATTGACATTTTAACTATCAATTTTCTACAGGTAGGTTTATTTAAGGGGATTAATCCATAATAAACTAGCTCCCATTATTATTTTATTATGGAATTTCGTTAGTTAAGTAAGAACTAATTAAAGTTGTTAAGTTTAGCTTTATTTTGTCCTTAGTATTTTGTGTTAGGGGAAAGAAGGAAGGGGTTTGAAAAGTTTTCTGCCTAAGGTAGATAGATAGATTAATACTTTATTGCACACTAGAAATTTACATAGGAAAGGAAACATAGAATAGGTGTACAAAAGCGGCCTTATCGCTCAGAGCGATATCTTCCAGGCAACCTAGGCGATAGAAGAATTATTAATAGGTTACCGGCAGTATAGTGCAGAAAAGTGATAAGGCATCCTATCGTAAGTGTCACTAACGCCTTTAGCACACAATTTTGAAATAGAATCGAAATATAGAAAACTAAAACAGATTTCTACGGATTTGGTCCGATTCAGTTTCAAAATCGCTGCAGTATGTTAAAGTCGTAAGAGTACCTATATGCTAAGGCGTTATAATTAGGACGAATATCATAAATCGTTACCTTAAAGGTACCTAGTTAGTTATACCCAAATATAATAATGATACATTGCTGTATTTTTAATAGACTTTAATAGACCTATCTATACTGGCTTGTTACGTCTAACTAATAAGTATAAAAATAACTTGAGACGGCATTCATAATATGATTAATGCATGACGTCAATGTGTAGGACTGATACAGTGACGTCACGACCCGCTGGTGGCGACGGAACGTCCTACTACTTTGTTAATGGAATTTAGTCTAATGTGATGCGTAGCCCGTTAGGAATTTATGACTTGCATAAAATTAGATTCAATCCACATTTAATGGGGACATCGTGCACACTAGCACCACCAATAAAAAAGGTAGGTACCCACTTATCTTATGGCCGTACAAAAGGGGCCGATTCTGGCGGAAATGCGTACCGTACCTTCAGGAATTTAAAGAGGGTTATTAATGCTTATTAATGAGGGTTATTAACTTATTAATGACACACTGGTCAAGTTTTTTTTTTAAATCGGGGTGGGTAGTCGGAGTAGTCGAACTGCTAGTTTTTTTTCGTGATTTCGCACATTTTCTCCGGCATTTTTCTTCCGCATTCTCCAGAAGCGAGTCAATTCTGCTCCAGAAACCCTTCGAAGTCGGTCGCGATAAATTGTTTGTATGATTTTAACACTAACTCTTTTTTTTTTACTCTCAGCATTTTGTTTTGAAGAGTCCACCATTTTTACAACCTTTAGCTTTAAATAATAAGTTTTCACTATCAAACGTTCAATTTAGGTCTAATGCCGTTTCGTGCGAGCAGATGGAGTCCAAATCTTACACTGCTTCGAATTTTCGTATAGAGTTTTACGTAATAAATTGATGTCATAACCGCTTCACATCGGAATGACGAGCCGCATAATGGACAGACACTCACTATGTATTTCTATCCCTTTTCTCTCCA
Organism: Hofmannophila pseudospretella; assembly: GCA_947369225.1. Lineage (NCBI taxonomy): Eukaryota > Metazoa > Arthropoda > Insecta > Lepidoptera > Oecophoridae > Hofmannophila > Hofmannophila pseudospretella. The sequence goes on along the minus strand of OX376323.1, from coordinate 5,085,672 downwards.
GTTTTAATTGTTATCTATTTCATATTTGGGTATTTATTTATTTATTTGTACTTTTATTATTTATACTTTTGTTATATTTTTGTTTTCGTCCCTGACTGCCGTTTCGCCCGCGATGCCTTCGTCCTGACACAGCTGAAAACCAGCGCTGTGGTTCTGCCGTACCGGTCGGACCGCAGGACATGCATGTGTCCTTTTAATATTGCATTGTTTTTATTAATTTCAAATATTTTTTGAGTTTAATAATGTATACAATGTTAAATAAATGTTTTTCTTTCTATGTCCTATTATGTGCCCCGTGTATAAGAGGCGGTCCTGTTGTATGTTTATAAAATACAATGAAGAGACATCAAGAAGGCACATTACATTACTCTCTGGTCCCATTTCGCTTATCCGCGTTGGCAGCTACAAAGTAGAGGTGAGATTACGTAAACGAGGACCTCTTTTATTTCACTCGAACCGTTCGCCACCATTAGAAAATACGCAGGGGCTGAAGAGTGTAAAGTGAATTTAGGTTGCTTAAATTTTTTTATCTATAAATACAGAATGTAAGGGAAAATGCATTTATCCTATGCGTTAGTCCTTTTATTATTATTATTAACTCTTTATTGTACACACAAATAATATATAACAAACTCAGACAAAAATATGTGAAGCACAAATGGCGTGACTTATCTCTAAGAGATATCTCTTCCAGCAAACCCCATTAAGTGAAAATTTGAAAGGGTGAAAAGCAGTAAATTTTAAAAAAAATGATGTTTTTCTAATTATAAAGTAATTGAGCTCTATCGCCGGTTTTAGATTTACATTAGAATAGGTTAATTAATTAAGATATGGTCACTTGATACAAAACTCCACGTTCATGGAGTCAGTGTAGGGTCTACCATCCCAACTTAGAATCAGACAAAGTACAGACGTGATAAAATGGAATTACACGCAGAACGTTCTATACGCAAAATGTCCAACATATTAAATTGTAGACGTTATTTCTTAAGGAATTTGGTATACCTACTCAGATGTAGATGGTACACCAATAATTAAATAAGGTACATGCCTTTAGATATTTTTTCTCGGTAAATGATTTCTTTTTTTCGTAAAGGAAAGGAAAGGGAAACGTTTCTTCACGTTTTCCTTTACAGACTGATCGGTAAATGTACATAATGTAGCATAGCACAACTCTCACGTCGATAATCCCCGAGGGGGTAGACAGAGAAACCACCTTCATCGTAGGTCATTATAATGTCATACATAATGTCTTCGTAAAAATCCGAAAAAAATATTATGGCTTGGTTTCGAACCCGGACCCGCATGGAAGAGCGGCGTCGTATAATTCGTGCTAGCCAGTACACCACCGTTCTGTCTCATAAGTTGCTCATAAGCATAACCACAACACAACAACTGCTCAATAACTTTAACCACGTAACTAGAGCTACGGCGTAAACTGCGTAGCCGCGCTACACGATCCAGTTCGTAGCAGGTATTGTTTATGTAATTTTGTTACATTTATATATACTCTTTATTTATTAGGTAGGTATTGTGATTTTATCTGATATCAACGCATAATTTTTCAAAGTCAGCAGGTTAGTATTTCGTTTGATAACCAGGCTTTGACTAAACTGTTACTTTTAATCTTTGTAGTAATAAGCTTATTAACCGCCGACCGATCAAGGGAGGGTATTATAAGTTTTACACGTTTGTCTGTGGCATCATAACTTGAGATCAGATGGTCCGATTTGGACCCAGTTTTTTTAATTTAATAGAGAATTTTGCCGTAAGTGTTCTTAGCTAGGTATGATGAAAATTGGACCAGTGGTTTCCAAGATCTTGGAGTATCTTTGATGTCAGATGGGATCTGTGGAACGGTAATAGTTAGATAGTTCGAATTTGAGATCAAATATTCTGATTCATGCTGCGTTTCCGACATCTGAAACCTTGAGGAACCTTGAACCTTGTGAAGATTATCAGTCCACCGAACCATAATAGTTAGATGGGGGATGAAGAGAAAAATATATATTTAAAAATGGCGGTAAAAATTTTAATTTAAATGATGTGGAGCAAGGAATTTTAAGATAGGCATGGCGAGACCGAAGGTCGAGCTCCGCGTAAGGCGTAGCCCGGAGCGTTCTCTCGCCTTAAGCTGCCGCAGTTCTAACTTCTTGAATGTTCTTAGCCATGTCAGATGAAAATTTGATAAGTGGTTATAGGATCTTGGAGTATTTTGGCATGTTGGAGTATGATGGGATCTCTAGAACGGTAAAAGTGAGGTGGTTCGAGTTTGACCTCAAATGTTTATGACCATGGTGACGTTCTCACTTCTGGAACCTTGAGGATCTGATGATGACCAGGAAAAAGTGAGGGGGTCTCCACAATGGTATTTCGGGGGTTACTTAAATTTTTAATTTAGAGTTATTTTTTACGAAATATTAGTGTCATTGTCTTTTCATCAAAATTGTTTTACGAGTAATTGTTTTCAGATGTTGACAAAATGAGAACGTACCTATGTGTATTATTTTTAGTCGAAGTATGTTTTCTATGTTCTTTTTTATTTAACGAATTCTTCTTTTTTATTACCGTGTTCTAAATTACTAGGAAATGTTGTTGTTTGTATGTCTACAATTACAAGGAAATGTCAGAATTTCACTGAAAAAAGGCTTCAAAACAACCGAGCACTAAATCGATATCTAAAAAAAGATAGTAAAGACCCAAAGGGACGGATGGGATGAACCCAAAACACTTTGGATGAAATTCCCCAATTGTGACTTACTCTCGAACTTTGGCTAACAGATGCTGAATTCTGTAAAGCAAGGGAGTTTGTAATGTGAAAGTTCATTTAATTGTTGACCTACATACGAGTTCTAATGTACAGAACATGCTGTAGAAAGAAAAAAATACAGGAGGAACCTGCTGTCTGTGTCGTAACCGGAAATAAACGGGGGTATCTTATAAGCTATATAGTTAGTAATCCAATTTTTTCAGGTAAAATTGTCAGGGGATATTTTTCAGCCTTTACATGGAACGGTACATTCCTGCAAACACCCTTACATATCATTCGGTTTTGAACCTCAAAGCAGGTGCGATCGTAGCTCAATATTTTGGAAGGATCACTTTAATAGAAATCTGTCAATTGAGGGGGACGGGGATGTCATTATAGGGGGTCGCAACTAGTTTAATGTTATGGATCGTTTTCCACGAGTGACTTTATAACATTGCCGCAAGGTCACGGCTTTAGGAAGACAAAGCGTGTTTGAGTTGAGGACAAGGTCAATTCCACCGACCCAGGAGGGTGCCTGACAAGAATTTCATCGCTGCATTATTCTAGATACCTACTTACATTATTTTAGAACAAAAGGTGTGTCTACAAAGGTTAACCGCACAAAATATTGTTTCTACGTTTCCCATAATTCATAATCTACTGACGTATGCTGGATAAAACACCTATATTTATGCAAACTGTTGTCTGGAAAAGAATCCTTCTTTGATTAGGCCGCCTTGTACACTTATTCTATGTTTCCTTTTCTGTGTTCCCTTGAGAGCTCAGGGACCGCGGAAGTACTCTACGTGACGGGGGGAGGGGGGAGCAAACTTCAGTGGTCATAGAAATGCAGATCGATAGATGCGTCAAAAATAAAAACATATTATTAATTATTTATTTTATTAATTATATTATCAAGTACAGTACAGTAAGATCAAGATATGCGCCTCTCGGGCGTTTTTGAAACGAATTCCCTAAGAATTTCATTCATTTAAGAAAAAAAAGGCCCTTTCACGAACTTTTTTCACTTCACTTTTTTTTCCTTTCAGAGTACCACGAAACAGAGTCCGTCCATAACAGTCGATGGGATATCCACGTACCCGGGTATGGGGTTTGGCCCTATGGGTCCCGTGGCGCCCTTGCCGGGAGAACCCCCTGGGAAACAGCTCCCGCAGCATCAGGAGCTGGAGACCACGACTGATGTACCAACCACGGTCCAGCCGAAGCCGGAGAGGACGTTTGTTATAGCTGCCGTTGAGTTCAACCGGGTGGAGACGCCGTTCTTGATCGGGCTATGGATATTCTTCGCTAGTCTTGCGAAGATAGGTGAGTCATTTGTGGACCGAAACCATAGAGAAATTTATTTTTTGGTTTTCTAGATTTCTATGATTTGTTTTAAAATCGCTGCGTTTAGGCGTGGCTCCAAATTCCGTCAATACGGATTGATATCTGGTTAGAGATCACCTTGAGTGGTAATGAAATAACGATTCTTCTGAAACTTTCAGAAATTCGTAAAGAAAGATTTTCACACAAATTAACGGTCTAGCTACGTGTGACCACCAACATTACTAATATTATGGAAGGCAGAATCGAGGAGATGTTTTCCGAATTGATCTTAAAAAAATCGTCCGAATTTTACTTTCAGGACCCGTCCGAAAAAGTACTTATTACGGATTGGTGCCTAAAACGGGGACGAGATGATTTTGTTTTAGGACAACATTGTCGTTTTGTACTTGTCGAGAAAAAAACTCCGTTGTTTTTGTTGATAAATTCGATTCTCCGATTACAAAACCATATCTACTTATTGAAACTCATCAAAATTATATTTATGTTTCGAGATTCAACGGTATTCCCTTGATGTTACGTGTGACCCAAAACCAGCCGTCCGACCCGTATCTGGTTGATTACCTAGAGAACTCAATTACAAAGTTGCGCTAAGGATATTTAGGACCTAATTTCGGTTTACACATGACTAAGCTGAAACTAGATTTATTCAAGCTGGACTTAGTAAAGTGTTACCTACCTACTTACTTGCAAGTAGTAGTAAGTTACCAGTATAGTTGTAAAATGACGTAAAATTACCCAAAAGACCGGTCATTTTTGGTTAAACTTCGGTCATTTGAATAGATGTTAAAATTACCCACGACTTTGGATGTTTTTATTCATTTGTTTCTGGTTTTTCCTAATGTTTAACGAATAATTAGTAAAATTTACATAGCAGCCAATATTAGACAGGAGGAGGGAGGCAATGACAGAACCCGACCAACCAAACGCGAATGTCCTAATAGAACATTGTAACTGGTCTATTACATTCTCCTACATTCTTACTATGTTTGGGTTTTCCACGCATCATACGAAAGATCGAATGAACGAATGAATTAATGAACGGTACCTATAATCCGACTCATTACTATAGAACAAATTATTGGTTACATTGCATTCTACAATTAGTATTTTTTAAGAATATTATACAGTATTATTCAGTCTTTGTGATTGGATTCATTCAGTTCGAGCCGAGTTCAAATTTAAAAGTTTTAGGATATAATATTTTTTTCGTGCGGTATCGGGACTTGGAACTCGCATATCTCAGCTCAGACTTAGCTTAAAGTATGACTTGTCATGAGATGTTTTGTTTGTGTTCTAATTTTCTATAAACATAGCTACATGTGATCGGTGAACGCGCGATAATTTTTGCGACGAAAAATGACGTCATCTGTTTTAAATGACCGTAATTTTCCAGGGTAATTTTTCCGTTTTACATCTCTAGTTACCAGACATACGTTCTAAAAGATATCTTTACAATAAAAAAAACTTGTAAGTAGGTAGTTTTCATGTTTGTTGACCTTCAAATAAAAGTTTTTCTTTCCATTTCCTAGAATTATTCTAGTTCCTATTTTGCAAACGTACGTAACAGCTTTACCCGAAGGTGAGGTAAAGTAAAGTAGGCCAAGTGGTATTTGTACCTACCCAGGCGTCAATATCCCACCGATGTGTTGTGTTGTGTCAATATAAAACGATGAAATACTTTTTCCTTCGGAATTGAAATTGGATTTTTGTTAGCATTTTGACAGCACACAAACACTTGAGTTTTGTATAAATTCGTAAAATACCGTAATTTAACTGGATCAGGATCATTCATTTCAATATCGATGTTAAAAAAAAATTAAAAGGAAAACGAGAGTCTTTTACTCGTATATACCCAATAGCGAGACATTCTTAAACCAGAAGTAAGGTATTTTGTCATGAAAAGTTCTGAAATTGAATGGTTTCTGTAAACTTTCAGCCACGTTGATTTCTTGAGAAATACCGAATGACGAATGATGTGGCTTCCTTACACGTGGCCGTGCCCCACAAGTGTTATTTCACGTTTTAGTTGTTACGAATTTCTCTCCATTTGTTAGCATTCATAGTAAACAATACAATCGCCATGCAACTTCAAGGTACCTAGTGTATACATTGTAGGTACTTTGTGGTAGTAGGTACTTACAATTCATCATATAAAACATAAATAAATTCAACCATTTGTTAAATAAACATTTTTTTATTTTATTGAAACACATGGTCTTTGAACAGCACCTTTAAAATAGAATACAGACAAAATTACAAAGCATTTTGGAACATTTTCCTCGAGCAGCAGTTAATGACGTGGTTACTCGTTTTAGATTTTCTCCTGCGCTTAACGCAAAACATTTTCTTGTATTTGCTTTTCAAGAAATTTCTCCTAGACTTTACGGGAAAAGCATTGTAGCAATCGCGATAAGACATGGACATAGTGTCTTTACCAACTCCAGTATCAGTCATGTTGGATTGTAGAGATCGTGCGTAATTAGATGTTCGACCGTATGTTGTAGTGAATGCAGCGATATAAGGCGACGTATTCTTTGGTATGAAACCAGTCGGTCCGCATCTGTTCGTTACGCGGTGGCCGTGAGACGGACATTGTGAATCAATCTCCGTGGAACTAATCGAATCTGAGGTCACAAAAAGTTCTCCTCTAGACTGTGGACTAGTAAACTTATCTTCATATCTCAAAGTATGAACATTTGTGGTATAATAGTTACCCATTTTCACGTTAGCGTACTCAAACGACGCACTCGATGTCTTCGAGTGCACAAGAGAACCTCTAGGAGAGTATGCTTTGTTTCGGAATTGGCAACCGACGTCTCTGATAAATATAACTGGATCACTTCCATTTTCCTTGATACTTTTGTCGCATTTGCAATCAACACAATCGTATTGACACGATTTAGTCGACTTGCCACAGCTACATGTGACCGGAGACGCTACTGGAGAAGGACTTTCTGGTGTCCGAAGTCTAATTATATCTGGCGCAGTCGACATATGCGTATCTGGAAGCATGTAGTGATACTTATTAACAAATTCACATGCATTTTGCACTTGAGGAATCACATTAAACTGTTGGTTTACATTATTGTCCGATGATTCACGTTGACACGCAGGAATGTATTTGCATCTTGGTATATGAGGGCATTCGGTGCATTCTACAGTGTTAACTTGGGTGCATGCTTGATCGTCGACGTTATAAGTTTTGGAAATAGGTACACATAGAGGTAAATTAACGCAACGCGGACGATGTAAACATGGAGGTATATATTCGCAGTTATTTTTTAAAACGTTTAATCTTTGACATGAGGGTACAACGGTACAGGGAGGATGATGTCTACATGCTTTGGTGATCCTTATCACTCGTTTCGGAGGTTTCTTTACGCTTTTAGGGTTTACATAATTTTCTGGCAGTAGCTGGCACACGGGGACTAATTCACATCGAGGTTCATGAGTACATAACTCTTCCTCATCTATTCTACCTCTAAGGCCTGTAGGTGAAGCTCTGTAGGCGTAAGCGGCTGTTGAAGTCATCTCTTTAGTTCGGTAATTTATACCAATACCTTTTGAACCCTCTTCTTCTTCTGTACTACTTACAACTTCAACCTTTTCTTTGCATTTTGGACATATTATTAATCGCGACCTCTTAATAGATTTCACTTTGCTTCTAACACTTACTTTGTCAGACTGATATACTTCACTTTTTTGTGTATCATGATTATCGACTAATTTTATGGCAACTTCACATTTTTCAGGTACACCAATTTCATGACCACTATGTTTTGCAAAACTCGTGTTCGTTACTTTGCTTTCTCTTACTGTCTCTTGTTTATGTTTCTTTCTTTTATCATCGGATATTAATTTTGTGGTACTAGTAAACTCGGCAACTGTTAAAGATCTACTGTTTTTAGCTAACTCGGTTAACGATTTTTTATTTTCGGTACAAGGACATGCATAGGAAAATAATTGACAAGGACATGGATCTTCTGTGCGTTTAGCACGATCTTTCTTTTTAGTCTTCTTTTCCTCTGGGATAGGATTTGTATATTCTGTGCGATATTTTGCAAATGACCAAAACTTTTGCTGCCTGTCTGTGATATCTCTATCGTAGTACCGTTTAGCATTGTGAACTTCTTCGTAATCATTGTCCCTTAAGAAAATTTCTGATGAAAGGATCATATCATTTGCAATTTTATTTTTCATCTTTTTAGTGTTGACCTCAAAGCTGTCACGCGGAAAAAAATTCGGTTTTATCTGTGTTGCACATTCTTGCACAATAACGTTAGATTTGCCATGAAAGCCGTGGGAATTTCTATGGTATTTTGATGTTTTGTATCTTGATGGAATGAGCTCAGTTAGACAATGGAAAGACTGCCTCCTCGCAATTTTATCTAAATCGTAGAATATAGTACTAGTTGATCGGACGATAGATCTGTAACTAATATCCTTATTTAAAAAGTGATATTTTTCAGAAGTTATGTAAGCAATATCTTCGGCAACTTGTAATTCTTTTCTTTTACAAGAGTTTGTCTTTTTGTCTTCGGTACAATTGGTATTGACATGGAATACTGATACAGTATCTGTGTTTGTTTTATTTGGGTTATGGTAAAGAATGTTACTGAAAGGGTGTGTTCCAAATATGTCGTAGATACTGGTATAAGATTTCGCACGAGGCAATATCTTTCCTCTGGTATCGCGCATCTTTGCAATTTTTTTATTTGCTATTCATACATACGCTTTTGAATTCGTTTTTTGGACAACGTGTATATTTTAAGAATCCATTAATCTCGAATCCTATTCCTATTAAAAATTACGTTGACAAAATTACAAGAAAACATTGAACTCACTTGAAAATTTTGTGTGATTTTAACATTTTTATCCAACCAAAACTATCACAAACATTGAATTGTCAAAATATCCAGAAAGAAGACGTCACTTCAGAGTTTTCTTTTTCATATAAGTTAACAAAGTTCTGGTACTTTTTGAAAGGAGATTCATATAAAGTATTTATTTTTCAGGTTTCCACATGACCCCAAGGTTATCGAAGATGTTCCCCGAATCGTGTCTTCTGATCTTCGTGGGGGTATTGATCGGCGCCCTGTTACTCAGCACCCACAGCGTGCACGTCCAGCCTTTGACCCCAGATACTTTTTTCCTGTACATGCTACCGCCCATTATCTTGGATGCAGGATACTTTATGCCCAACAGACTGTTCTTTGACCATCTGGGAACGATTTTATTGTTTGCTGTCGTGGGCACTGTATTCAATACTTTAACCATAGGTAAGCAATAGTAATTAATTATCTACTTTCTTTTACTGTGCTTTCAGTTCCTAGTACCTATGTAGACATAGTTGTCATTTGCATAAGATCTCCATTTTGGACCAAAATGACCTCTTACCTATTATCATCATTAGATAGACCTATTTATTTTAGACGTATAATTTGTGTAACAGGCTGCACTCTGTGGGCATGTGGAAAAACCGGCTTGTTCGGTTTGGAAACCCCTCTCTTGGACATGTTGCTATTCGGTGCCCTGATCTCTGCCGTGGACCCAGTGGCCGTGTTAGCTGTGTTCGAGGAAATTCACGTCGACGAGGTCCTGTACATCGTGGTATTTGGCGAATCACTGCTCAATGACGCTGTTACCGTCGTGCTTTACCATATGTTTGAGGCTTACACGTAAGTATATAAGTATACCTAATGTGCTTCAGTATTATCAAATCTAGTTACGTTTTCAATCAAAATACAAGGACGTTGTCGGTTCTTATGTATCTACTACTTTCCAAGGAGCGCCACTAAGCTCGACCTTTGGCTCTCCGCCATCCAGTCTGTAGCAAGTCACCTTGAGTAGTAACTCCTCCGTTAACGTTCATTTATAAAGCAAGTGTTATATTTCAATTTTCTTTTACAGTGAAATGGGGACTGCACGTCTAGTGTACACCGACTTCCTGGCTGGCCTAGCCTCGTTTCTCGTGGTGGCTATTGGAGGCACCTGCATTGGCGTCGTGTGGGGTTTCGCCACCGGTCTCGTCACTCGGTTCACGCACGAAGTCAGGGTCATCGAGCCCATTTTCATCTTCGTCATGGCTTACTTGGCTTATCTGAATGCTGAAATGTTCCATATGAGCGGAATTCTGGCGTAAGTGTTTTACGGTTATTTGATTGATGCCATTACCAACATTTACTTTTCCACACGCAGTCCTAACTCAGCATTTGGGGGTCACTTATATAGAAAATGTCGATTTGGAAAATAGGTGGGTGGTTATAGGACTCGCAACGAAATTAAAGTTTTTTTTATATAAGAGTCGAAGATTTGGGGGTCAAGTCAAGACCCCTGTGATCTTTGCGACCGCATCTATCTTATTCTTTCTAAGTACTAAGTAGTTTTCAAAAAACATTCGTCCCCTTACGATGATCGAGATACTTGTTTTTGCTAACTTTGAAAACACGTAGATCGAAATTTATCCATGATAATATGTACGTTTATATTTATAAAAAAGATCCAATCGATATGTTAGTCATCAAATTCGTTTGTCCACCTTTTACCACACTTATAAAACGCCCGACACAAGTTTGTATACAGAAGGGGAGAATGGGGATAGAATAGGGTGCGCCGTAATTATTTCTTTTATAGCCTTGCCATATTCGTGATAGTGGGGCCGACACTGTCCTCTAGAGAAAACATCGAATTTAATTCCTCAAATATAGAGCATCCTCTCATTTTTGTAACACATTTGACATGTACTACTCATATAAAAGTAAAAGAGGGAAACATTTGCGGAGTAGAAACCTTATTTGATCATCTTTGGTCCCGACTGCATATTTTCTGGTGAAATATCTACATTATAAGACAAACTAATATGTAATGGTATCGTAAAACGAAATAAAATAATCACTGAAATGGCAGCATTCGTAAATCTAACGATGTCATACGACTCATACACGACGCTGAAGTAAAACTATCTTTAAATGGATACCTACTTAATTTTAATAAGAATCTATAGATGGATTATTTTGTCCCGTCGGATGTTGCACAATTTCATACGAATCGTGCACTTCGAGTAAAGAATGTGAAAATTTGCACATGAATGGCTGGATTACATTATTAGGTACTTATACTTAATTAATACATTTTTCATTTTAGGATAACCTTCTGCGGCATAACAATGAAGAATTACGTAGAAGGAAATATATCACACAAATCTCATACCACGATAAAATATACCATGAAAATGCTATCGTCATCCTCGGAAACCATAATCTTTATGTTCCTTGGGGTCGCCACAGTTAATAACCACCATGACTGGAACACTTGGTTCGTCGTATTGACCATTGTCTTCTGCTCAATGTTTCGGATAATAGGTAATTTGCTAATCATATAAATATTTTTTCATATATTTATTCTTTATTATTTTATTATTTAAAATAAAAACCAAGAGATCGGAATTTTATTTGACGACAACAACCTAACATCTTAATTAATGCGTGAGCGACGAGGAAATAACAAAGCTTCTAATAAACACCAACTGATTATTACGAATAAATCATTAAATTCATCAAAAATCACTAAATTCATTACTTATTTTTGACTATGTGTTGTTGGATTTTTTATTTTAATGATGATGTTCCCCCCTTGGGGATTGTGGACGTGAGAAATATACTGTACGATACTACTATACTATGTTTCGTTTCAGGAGTGTATATATTTAGTGCAGTAGCTAATAAGTTCCGTTTGCACAAATTGAATAGAGTTGAAAAGTTTGTTATGTCCTATGGAGGTAAGACACTCTTGCACAATTATATAATTACTAATTACTTTTATTAGCATTTACTATATTAATTATCTTTTATTCTCTTTAATAGGTCTTCGTGGAGCGGTTGCATTCGCTTTGGTGCTATTAATTGACCCTGCAATAGTAAAACTTCAGCCAATGTTTGTTACGACCACTATTGCGGTGATATATTTCACTGTTTTTATTCAAGGCATTACAATTAAGCCTTTAGTAAAGATTCTAAATGTGAAAACAGCTGAGAAAAGAAAACCAACGATGAATGAAAGGATACATGAAAGGGTAAAAATTCTTATAATAACGCTAAAAATATTGTTACAAAACTATATTGCGTGTTAAAGATAAATAACAAAAATATGAAAATACTTTCAGTTTATGGACCATTTGATGGCAGGTATTGAAGACATCTTAGGTAAACATGGTAACCATCATATAAGAGATAAGTTTAAAAGGTTTGATAATCGATTTATAAGACCGTTTTTGCTGAGGAATTATCAGGTAAGACTACTAGACCATATTATTTCCAGTTTTGTATAAAACTTTAATTGAACGTTTATCCTACGGAAATAATTTCAGGGTGCGGAGCCAAAGATTTTAGAAACATATTCAAAGTTAGCTATGAAAGATGCCATAGAGTACATGCAAAGAAATGCCTCTACGATTGGAAACATATCTGGTGCTGAATCAATGTCAGCTATATTTAAGAACTATACTAATACTAATTTTAACGGAAGGTAACAACCAACATAATGCTTTTAATGATTCGTTCTATTTTCGTCTTTACGAAATTTACTTACATAAACTTACTATTTTTAGCCCAAGCTTCAGTCAGTTAGACTCTTCGACGTGGAACATAGATATGCAAGAATTAGAATATAATCCAAGCAAGAAAGATCTAACGGATGCCAGGATCCATCATCTACTGGCTGAGGAACTATGCAAGCCTTATAGACGTGTATGTGTATGTGAAATATTTTGAGATAGGTGTTATATTGATGTTCGCTGTTTTGTTGTTCACTAATTTTTGATTGTCTATTTAAAAATTATACGTAGTAATTATTTCTTAGTTGGTGTTCACAAATTGATGTTATTAATTATGGTATAATACCTATATATGATCTTTACTACCAGTACTACTACTTATATGTATCTAATAGTTTGCCTTAACTCAGCTTACACAATGTTTACTAATGTTAAAGTTGCAAAATAGGTATTGTAACAAAAACATGTATTAATTTTATCTCTATCACAATACTACGTGGCTATTGCATTCTACTCCTATGTCAATAATAATTGTGCATTCAACGTGTTGTAAATAAATATATGTACCTACTACGGTTTAACAGTAGAGTTCTTACCTCTTTAAAAAATAAAAAATCTATTAACCCGTTACTAGTCCGATTTCTGTAATTCACCCTAAACTTAATTGACTAAAATGTATATTTTGCACTAGCACCGGCGTTTGAGCTACAGTCGCCACGCAGTGAACGACAGGGATCTCGGCACGCAAGTCAACTACAAGACTCACATGAACATACGCCGACTTGTTGGCGACAGAAAACACCATCACAAACGCAGTAAACGTGGGAAGCAGGTGGGAAATCCTCAGATATTCAAACGAGTACTATTTAGAAACATCTACTTACGTTAAATTAAAATCATTTTCAGGAAGGAAAAAACGTAACTTTCCCCGAATTCCAGCAAAATGGTTCGGCCAAACAGTTCACGCACGGTAAAAAAAAGTATTATAGATTAGGTACTTACTTTAATTCTTTATTATTATCACGAGTGTCGATCGCATGCACGTGTGGGTTCAAGTATTTATTTTATTTTTGTTTCTCTACCATTGTTATATTTAGTTGCAAAGCACTGATGCTTTATTCTACACCACAGTAGCTCAATTTGTTGCATACGCACAAACACAATATTTTTTTTAAAGAAAAACTTCATTATGTAAATGGGACAGCACAGGCTAATATAATAAAAATAATTAAAGCTTTCCAAAGTACCAGCCCCTTTAGGGCCAGTGAAATTCTGAAGAGTAACTAAATAATAATAATAATGTAAATAGGAAACAATCACAAATCAATGTATTACCAAATGTGCTAAACCCAATTTATATTCACATAACGAACACCAAAGTTTTATTTTTTAAGCATGCTATGTTAATCCCACACATAGATTTAAGTAATGCATATGACCAGGTCCCTCTTTTACAAGATTACAGAAATATAACAGCATTTAAAATAGCTTCACGTAAATATTTTTTAGAAAATGTTTGTTTTGAAGATCGCTGACATTTGGTGTAAGAAAAAACGTAACAGAAGGTAATAAATTATATTTTAAAATTGGTATTTCAGACTACATAGACGAGGTGCTACAGGAAGATGACGGCGAGCCGAGACGGGAAGGCGATGACGGCGGTATTACTTTTACTGCCAAATCCCCACGTAGGTATTCTGCATGGACTACCCCGTGTGATTTATATATTTAACATTGTTTGAATTTGAATGCCAATATTAGTCGAATTAAATATATAATTAAGTACGGATTACTCACTACTCGGAAGTCCTTCGACTAGTTTTAATTCCTCCGACTTTTAATTCTAAATTAGTCGAATTATTTATTATGCCATCTATTGAATTGCTACATTGTTGTTTTTGTCAAATATAGAAATAAATAGTTGTATCATACAATGACTGTAGGTGAAGGTGACTCTGTAATCTGTGAGATATTTATTTTAGTCAAACATTAAAGGACTAGGGTTCGCCATTCGAATTCAAACAATAATGGATGTTGCCAATTAACTTGTATTCTTCACTAATCTCGCACTAGTCTCTGAGATGTTACTTCTAATTTGGCAAATTAACTAGCAAAAAATAACTGTATTTTAAGTTATTAAACTGTTACTAACTATTAAGCATTCGCAGAACCAAATCTGTACCATGATTGACATGATAACTACCTATCGATTCCTCTATGAGAATGTGCCGAGACGTATTTGTGGTGGCATGATATTACATGTTCACTTGTTTTATTCCCTTCTTCTACAGGTTTTCTATAAGGAATGAAAATATACATTTTTCTTATAAAATTTTTACTTTCTACCACAAATACCCAAATGCTATTAAGTAATGCTAGCATTCGTATCAAATCCCGTTTGATGTACCCTCCGTTTCACTCGCTCTTCGTTTCTGCTTGTTTTATTTTAATGTTTGTGTTTGATTGTTGTTTTCTTCCCTTCTGGCAAACTTCACGTGGCACCGCAAACTAACCGATACGCTCGACAACTGGCGCTATTAACAGCTGGATATAAAGAAGTCAGTCCAACGTCCTCGCATAAAGAGAATAGTAGTTCGCTTATAAACCAGTTGGCTAACCTGCCTGGATTCAATCCACTGAAAGCGAGAATCGTAAAACAGTACGCTAAAACTCCTGAAGAGATACTACCGACAGCTGTTGAGAAATCCCTACCGTGGAGAAGGGACAGATCCACGTATAACTTTGGTATGTGTTAACTGACAACGAAAACTTTATTCTAACAAAATGCTTCGTTTCTGATGACCAAAGTATTTTTTCTTTTTTAAGTACTCGTATTTAGCGCTTATACTTTACCTATTTTTATTAGTTTTGGTCATCAAGATGCAAAGACACTGTTAGTGCATGTTATGTTGAACACATTACTTTCATCTGTACTATAATGGCAATGTGTTTGTATTTAAATATTATGTGTATGGTATTTTTGGAACATAGTATTTTTGTCATGACTCTATCAATATATTTACACTTACTCGTATGTGTAGGCACAAAGTCTATCGTTTAGATTATTCGATTCAACTATTTAATTTAAAATTTAAGTAACCCTCGATTTATCATTAATCTTATCACATGCAATGAATAAATGAAATAAACTTTGGGGGTCGTTTATTGAATAAAGAAGGGATACAAAAATAACGATAGGTACTAAATAATGAAATAAATAAATGAGAGTCCCTTACTATTTCTTGGTCATCGTCAGTTCCTCAAGGTTCCAGATTTAGGTAGGGCACTATGGTTCTAAACATTTGAGCTCGAAGTCGAACCACCGTTTCAGGGATCCCATCTGACATCAATGATACTCAAAAATCTTGGAAAAACCTGGTCCAATTTTTAACGGACATGTAGACACTCGACAAAAGTCTCTGTTCAAAAACCCGCGCTGTTGTTGATACCACAGATAAACAGACATACAAGACAAAAAAACAACATATAACGCCCCTTCCTTTTAGTAAAAATTATAGCTACTTAGAAATTAGGTTAGAAATTCTTTGACGACATTAAAATAAAATACGTAGTTAAATTAATGCATCTATGTACGAAAGTATTTTAATATTTGCTACAATTTTAATATTTGAAACAAATATTTTACTAGTATGTAGTCATATCTACTAAAAGTTTATTGAAAAAATATTAGACCATTTATTTTGTTAAACTTTGGTGTACTTCGATGTCTTCGATTTAATACATAGTTTTTTTCTTCTAGTGCCTAACGAGGACATCTTAGAAGAGGAGGAAAGGAGAATGTCAGACGAAAATGGTAAATTAAACTAACTAAAATAAGTTGGGTAAAATAGTTAAGGAGTAGGTCGTCCAGCAGCCAGATGGGCGGATGACATCACCAAAGTCGCATCGAAGACCTGGATGTGACTAGCACAGGATCGTATAGAGTGGCACAAAAAAGAGGAGGCTTATACCCTGCAGTGGGACGACATGGGCTGATGATGATGATGAAAATAAGTTATCTATGGGGCCCGTACTCGTTCTCGTAAAACTGTCGATCCTAGCTGCTAACGTCCGACAGCAGTTGTTAGGCCAAGTCAGAGGCCTGCGGGTGGCCTGAAGAACTCTGACAATAGGTTGGTCACCACACGACAAGAAGAAGAACCTTCGCATTATTCTTCCTTACTTTCCTTCAACAGATCATGACATGGGGTAAGTACCTATACTTATGATGGACACCATGGATTTATTGGGATACCTAGCTGTTGCTAGTTTGTTAATAGGATGATTCTGTCATAAAAAACTATGGCAAGAGGGGTTAGTGTAGTAGAGATTTAACAACCCCAAACTGTGGTAAGAATCCCGTGTGTAACTATAGTATTGAGATTTTAGGTATTATGTAAGTACTCAATTTTAACGTACCGTAGCTAGAAAAAAATTATAAAATTTCAAATTGATTTCTATAAATACAGGCGGACGAGGGTCAATTTGAATTTGAATTCATTTTAAAAAGTCGTTAATTGAAGAAATATTTAGGATGTGTTTGTGTAAGTTCTACTTCACCTATCATGGCCACATTTTTTTCCAGACACCAGCAGTTTTCAGACACCTTCAGCATGGGTATAATTTATTATCATCCCTTCAACATTATTCATGAAATTGGAATACGGGGAACTTTTTTTAAAATATATTTCTTTTTGAGGCTTTGGCCATGCCACGTCTTTTACCATGCCATAGCCTCATATGGTAGCACAAATTCCTAATCACTAAACTGCTTCCCTGAGAAAGCGCCTGATGTAGCAGAAGGGGAACTTAAAAAACTATAATTTAGGGAGGGCTATTTATTACGAAATCATTATACATTCCGCATGAATTTTTAAACAGTGAGCTGTCATTTTTCTCCCTCAGACACGTACATGACAGTAGCTGAGCTGGCGAGGGTGGCCACCCCTACGGCGACGGAGACCATGTTGCCATGGAAACGCGAGGAGGCAGAGGGCTCTGGCGGTGGTGCCCTCAAACAATCTGAATTTCCCTCGTGGGCTTCCAACAAGGAATACCTAGCTTACAGCTCTCCTTCGGCTACTTTCTTAGGTAACATTTTTGATTCGAGTTACTGTAATACTAAAGTAGGTAGGTAGGTAGCTAGTAGGTATTATAAGTAGGTACTCGTATAATAGGCGAATAATAGGTAATGCCGTTGCTTAGGACTTTATTTATAGTTGATGACAAATTAAGCGTACGGCAAACGGAACGCTTACGGCGTTGCCATCAGAATGGGGGGTCCATATTGTGTTCGGTAATCACATTATACGTGTGAGTAGGTGGTAGCGTTAAAAAAAAAGGTTCCCCTAGGAGCGGGCGCGTATTTATAATTGTTTTGATTTTGAATCATCAATCGAGTTAAATATTTAAATATAAATAACAATAAATATTTCGAAGTCGCAC
The DNA here is from genome assembly GCA_947369225.1 of Hofmannophila pseudospretella. Taxonomy (NCBI): domain Eukaryota; kingdom Metazoa; phylum Arthropoda; class Insecta; order Lepidoptera; family Oecophoridae; genus Hofmannophila; species Hofmannophila pseudospretella. The sequence continues at coordinate 5,067,580 of OX376323.1, read as the reverse complement.
ACTCTAGAGCTTCTTGAATACGGTAGGTATTAAGCGCTTCATATTTTTTTGCGCAAGTAGGTACCTAAGTAGCATCATAACATCCTTAAATACTTTATATCCGTGTTTTTACCGTAGTTAAATAAACGAACGCATGTACCGTAGAAATCTGAAAATAATACTTCCTGCAGAGCGTATAGACGAATAAACGGTAGACTTCCCTTAGTAGGTAGGTACCTATTAATTTTAAATTACGTAGTTATTTTATTTTAACCTAGACGGCCTAGATCCCGCGACACAGTATCCTAGAACTTGATTTAGAGCATCAACTATTGTATTTAGAATTTAATTTCAGCTGCAAAATCAATTTTCTTTTCTTTTCTTATTTATTTTAAAAATACATATATATCTAATAAGTACCTACCTACAAATACCTCATGAAATGAGTTGCTGTTATACAATAAGTAGTCATCCATTATTTAGTTTGGTGATTACTGACTAAGTTTCCTTTTGTTAATCTAGATCGTCTTCTATGATTTAATATGGACTACAAGACACGTCCATATTCTTACGAGTATGTAGGTGTGTCTGATATTTTTCTAGTTTTATCACTTCAATCACAGTAGCGAATTATTTTATAGTAGGTATAAAATATTTGCAATGTCGATGCACTATTATTATTATGCCGTTTCCTTACTGAGTTTTGTAGAGTTTTAATGCACGCAAACCTATAGATAAATACGAGTAGCATACAACATTTGCCAAACACGTTTCAAATATTTGTATTTGTAGATTCAAATATCTTGTTCTGATATTTTTATCCCGCACTTTATAACAACCTTTAACATTTAGAGTGAAACTTTCAATACCAACATTGTCTCATTTGAGTGTTTTCTTCTTCCCTTCCACTCCTTTGTACAAAATCCAAACATCACCATCCTGCCATTAGGTGGTATCGAGAAGCCAAAACATCCGAAATCTATCATAGGTCTCTTCCGAAGAGAGAGCTCAGGTTCGACTCAGGGTCCGGAGATGGGTTCGGACTCCGAAAACAAAGAAGGTTCGAGCAAAGGTGAAACGTCGTCGAACAAGGAGCCGACGTTCAGCCAAAGACAAGGGCCTAGTATGCTGTCGAAAAGGAGTACGAGTCTCGGAGGGCCGTCGGTGCTTCTGATGGAAGACGTGGCTCATTCTGACCCGCTCGGTGCGTCGAGCCGGCCGGCCAGCATCATGCAAGGGCCACATCGAGGACAGTGCAGAAGGGGGTCTATGTTGGAATTAACTGGGTACGTGTGTCATTGTTTTTCCTAGTTTAGAATGATATGTAAAGAAACTGTGTGTTGAGAAAAATAATCCTAACCATTACCATAGAATAAATAGTAATATTTCATATAGAATTGCCACTCTTTGCCCTCCACCGATTCCAACGCCCCATACGTCTAGTAACTACGCTGGTACCACATCATTTAGGAGTGCCGTCAGACATTGTCATTGGTTGTTTTTTTAAGTTTGACATAAAATACTTTTAAACTATGTTTGTGGCTGTTATTACATTATAATTTTCATTGATGGCTTTTTAAATCCAAATAAATATGCATGATCTTGAAATATTTATTTTGTATCTCGACGTAAAGTCTATATCTACAATTATGTATCAAACTATTTCAAGAACATTTTAATAATGAACGGAAGCGTTTGGATTTAATAAAATATTAACAATATTTAAAAATGTATCTATAGTTCGTAATTTGTCAATTGAGTAGGTACTATACATCGGTTAGTAGACTATTTGGCGTCACTAGTACGTACAATTTAGCCGCAGACTTACTTGATTCAAGTAGCCCTAAATTACAAAAGTGTCTAGACGTACATGGACATATACGCACACTAGTGCAATCCGAACTCAGGATTTTCATATAAAACGACACGAGTGGCCACCCTGCGCCGTTACACTAGGTGACAACCGTTTGACGGTATGTCCCCCAAGCCCTTAACAATGCCTCTAATTAAATAAATTAGAAAAAGGGTGAAATAAAATTCCTCGAGCGGGATTTGAACCTGCGATCTTGCCTTTCCGTGGCACTGTTCTAACCAACTGAGCTGTGGCGGCTTAATAAACAAAAATTAACTCCTCTAATTACTTAGAAAATAAAATAAATTTCAGTTTTGTTAGGTATAACAACACACTGCAAATTATTATATTCCTGTACCTACAATAATTACATGGAGAGGTTGGAGGGATTGCCTTTGCCAAGCAGTGGCAAATACAACAACAATAGGCTAACATAAGAATAACATAAATGGTACTTGAAATATACTGTGCTTCAAATTCCAGATCGCTATCACGTGACGCGATCACCGAAGAAAAATGCAGCCAATCGTTACCCGAGAGCGAAAGGATGGGAGTGCGACGCCTGCCCTTTGGTCAACAGAGCCTCCCTCGAGAGCCGTTCATCCGGCAGCTGACCATGGCATCCACGCTCCTCACCAGCTCATCCTCTGAAGATTCCTCCGACGAGGGCACTTGAGTGCCCCGCCGTGGCGACCATGACCGGTTGCCACTTCTCAAGTATAGGACCCTAGAGTAAGATGCATAGACAACTTTTTAATCTGTGCTGTGAAATTGTGGTAACGATACTTATTAAAAAAAAAAAACTAAATCGTAAAAATGTGACTTTTTCAACGATGAAATCACTTTTTCATTAGTGTAGAAAAATTCTAAAAATTACATAATTAGTTAGCTATTAATATTTTTTTTGTTGATGCTATGAAACTTAGACCATGAATTGTATGATAAATCAATAGGTACATTGTTTCGTTAAATATAAGGCATGTTTATATTGTTGAGTAGGTTTTGAAGTTCTAGAATAAGTACCTATACCCAAGTTATTTTTATATTTGCATGATTTAGTAGTCAAAAGTAACGGGAAAAGAACGATAACTTACAAAAAACTAAACTAATTTATTTTAGAAATTGCAAGTACCCTACAACTTTCCTAAAAAATACTTATTAGGTATATAAAAACGTAGGTAGTTCACATGATTTTGCTGTCAAGAGTATTTTTGTATGCTCTTTATAAATGACTATGTATGTAATTATCTAATTATCTGTACTTATCCTTAATCTAAGATATGTACCTACCTAAGTACTTAAACTATTTTTATTTAGGAGATGGCACCTGTTGCCAATGACAATACTAAATGAATTAGTGGTAGATAAATGAAAATACAATAAATAGATGCGTATAATTTGTGTAGATATATATACCTAGGTCTTGTTAAAATATGTACTCCGAATAAATTAAGATTAATTCTATCACCTTTTATAAACCCGATGCCAAGCAATTCAAACGAGTGAAAGACTTAAGGTGGTAAAATTATGTCTTTACTAAATAATTGTGTCATTGGCAATTTGAAGTCATTATGATTGTATGATATTAAAATCAATATAAAATAAATGAATAAAATGCTTGTAAAATATCTAACGCGAAATGTTGAATTGTTACTACCTACCTACATAGATAACATTTGTTTATATTTTAAGTAACTATTTAATTGTAAGTAGCATTTGTTTATAATATAATTTACATACTTACTCCTAACTTTTTATAGAATGTGAATTGAAAATTATACTGTTCGCTCTCAATCTACAATGACCATGGTCCATAATGAATTATTATTTCATTATTAAGGATATAATACTATCCTTATTAAAATTATAATAAATTTATTATTGACCAGGTCCTTAATAAATTATTTTTATTTCATTATGGACTTAGATTATCTAATTATGAATATAAATTCTAACTTTCCTTAATAAAAAATTAAAAAATATTATGGACCATGGTCATATTGTAGACCGAGAGCGAACTGTATATGATTTTCTACCTACCTATAACTTTAGTGGACGTAGCGAGCGCATTTGAAATGAAATCTAAAGTCTGTTGTCCATCCATCCATCCTTTTCTGCCGTAAATTGGTTTGCTAACATAGGTATAATGTTGTGAGATAGACTAGACTTCAAACATAAGCATCTTTCAACTTCTTCCACTTCAGAGACGGTCGCGGGGCATACGTACGTACTGCGCTTACCCCCGAAGTCGCCTATACCCATCTCATACGAGGGCGACTACACCCCTACGCCCCGTATTTGCCGTGGCTTCTACTCCAACGTGTCGATTGTACTACCCTACCTAGATCTACTGATGGACTCTGATACGAGAAATTAGACCTACTTATATTTTAAAAATTCTCTATAAAATTAAAAAATTTCGCGCCCAAATCGTATTACATATCTTTTCTTTTTATATTTAGTTTTACGGCTCTGGGTGGATTACATATCGGTTACTGAGTGTTGCCATAGAACAGACAGATAGACATACGTGTTAAATTTGCACCTCTTCCTTTTGGTCGGGGCTTAAAAATTCGACCTACCTCTCCTATGTTTTATGCCGCATCTTGTTTTTATTATATCGGCAGACTTTAGTAGATTTAATTAAGTTTCACCTGCACTTACTCTCACGAATCGTCATCATTGTGCGAGATAATCTAATGGCGTTTTCGTTTGATATAATCACGAAAGTTGTGATATTGTAGTAAATTACGGTAGGTAATGTAAAGTAGTATCTAACTAAGTATTACTTACTTCAAGTAATTAAATTCATTATTACCTCTTGTTAAAAATGTATATAAAACATCGACAATAGTGATAGATTATTTCGTTTATTTTTTAGTTCAAAATTGTAATAAGGTAGATAACTATCTTTTTATAGAAGATAAATCTTGATTTTCTTCTGTAAATAATCAATTTACTTAAATACAGAACATACAAGGTTGGATAAATCTTAGCTGGCCATGTTGTAAGGATATTTTAAAAATAATGTTTTTTTTATTGTATTTATTTGGAGAGCAAACGGACCACCTGATGGTAAGTAGTCCCCGTCGCCCATAGACATCTCACCTCGCTATAATGTTATTAGAGGGTTTTTGATGCGCTGCTAGGCTTGAGGACTTAAATCACATGTATCTCGGGTGATCTATAGACTAGACTAGGTAGAAATACTTACCTACTTCAATTAGATAAATAGCGAAATTGGTGCGTGTCATATGAAGCGACTAAATCGAGTAAATTGATGGTGGTAGGACGCCTTGAGGGTCGACCTGGCTAGCGACCTTCTATGTAAAGTATGTTGTCATCTTTGCTTCGGCGTCGATGTGTTACGGCAGCTACCAAGCATGTGTGCTCTATCGTCGACCACGTCGTCACTTACCATCAGATGAGGATTAGGCGTGTTTTGCTGTAAACAAAAAAAAAACAAAAAAGAAGTCATACCTAATGGCTGGTTTTCATTTGGTTAAGTGTTTAACGAAATGAGTAAGAACAGTGGCGAGTGCCTGGCCAGTGACTGTTTACACTTCATCCAGTCAAACAATATTTGGTACCGCTGGCAAGGCAGCTTGCAAGCCAATTTGACTTGCCACTGCCACTGTCATACTCCTAACTCACTGTACTTACTCACTTCGCTTAACTTAATTGATTTTCCTTACAACTTGTGTTAGTTGAGCTATCGACTAATCTTGTGGGTGAATGTATTGCATGAGAAAATGCGATGGCGTCACTTTATGGAACTTGAAATAAGGTGAAGCTGGTGTGTCAATTGAAAATAATAGTGCCTAGTCTAGAATAACAGCACCGCTCATGGTTTACCCACCCATTCATTTTTAAACTACTTTGTATTATAGTTGGACGATAGATCACATTAACTTTTATGAAATAAAGATACATCTTGGCGAGATTATTTTAATTATTTACCCAACCTTACCTAAAGTTAATGTACCTACCTAACATGTAGCTTGACTTTCTTTTTTGGAACTTGATAAACATACATAACCCAGACTTTTAAACATATACCTACCTACAAATAATAGGCGAAAATAATGTTCTTCAAAAATAAACTTAGGTACCTACCAACCATTCGTCGATCGTTGTCTGATTCGGCCACAGCAGATTAAAAATAATATAAAGTCAATCATCTGTTCAGGGCAAAAGCGCGGCAGAAACCCTGATATATTTTTTAATGGCAATTGATGGTCGCGGACTCAATGCACAGGACGTACACTTATTTCGTCGGCGAAACTCTAGGGAAACTTGACATCAAATCCCAAACAGTAGTGGATCAAAGTTCTAGCCATATCCATAGTGGTGTCGATTCCGAAGAAGCCGTGAAATCGAAACCTAAATGAAACCGTTACACTTATTCGTATACTAGATTGTGTAGTACGAGTGTGCGGGACGTTTCATCGTAGGTAAAATAGTTTAAATAAACTCATACTCACAGAGACACAACCTTAACACGTTTCACATATAAAGCTCACAGTATATGCTCCAACTGGCAGACGCGGTTTCCATATTAAACTTCTATAGCGAGATTTTCAAAATCTTTGAGTTCATCTGCGGGCTTTTAAACGCGGTCTAAGAATAAGGTTGAATTCAGAGCCATGAAATCCTATTTAAAAAGTTTATTTTGACATTGACAGTTTTGTTGGCCAAAGAGAGATAATTGTTCACTGAACATACAATCACTTGAATTGTTGGCAACACTGACTGAACTCCTCGCTCGCCTCGCTTGGCTCGCTTGCTTGTTCGCCGCTCGCTCTCTCGTGCGCCCGGTTTTGTGATTTTTCATTGTTTATAATTTTCATGTAAATTAACGGAAAATGTTGTGTAACTGTAAAACTTTATGTTAGACTGATCTTTGGTTTTAACACACTGTTCGAAAGTATCTTTACATGTTGTATTTCTCGACAATCTGCTTATCATGTGTGGCAAACGCATCAAGACAAGAATGAAATATACTTTCATTGTAATAAACTAGGATAGAGGTAAGTGGTATTCAAAATACGCTAGAGTCTATTTATCTAGTGCATATTTTTTCTTGTAGAAGTCTAGTTAGATACGGGTTGGCTCATAAAGCTGTTTTATTTTGGAGGAGCTGAGTGCCTTTCTAAAAACGTCAGTTTGTTTTAATTTTAAAATTCCTTTCATTTGTAAAACAAGTCAATGATAGTGTTTATATTTTAATCCTTTATGATTTTGATTTCTGGTTATAAATAAAATAATAATCATCAATCGAAGTATTGGGGCTACTTCGGGATTTTATCTTATCACTATCAGACATTTGGTTATCAATAAGTGTAACTTTAGAGCACTCTCAGGATCTTGAGGAAACTGTTATTCTCTTTATGTTTGAACAAATAGGTATTAAATAATAACACCTACATATTATCTCTCAATACCACTTGATTGATTAGGTACCTAAAAAACTTCAAGTGACTGTGTTGTATTGTGTATGGATGTGTTCTTTAAATTAGACCAATTTCAAGCTCATAAGTACCTAGTGGTAGCTAGAAAAAAAAGAAATATCGATAAGTGTTTAAAAATATCGATATTTTTAAACATTATCACTTTATAAGACCTGTTTGAGCCTTTGACCACTTTAATTATATTATAAAATAAAAAAGTAGTATTGGGGTGTCATTAAAGGGGTACTAAGGGAAACATAGTTACAAAAATTCAGAGTTGTTAAAAAAGAATGGTTTCACAGAAACCTAGTGGGTGCAGAACCGACCCGGATATATCGGATTATATTAGGTTGTGTTATGACAAACACCCAGACTTATAATCTGACAAAAATGAGAATAGGATTAAACTTGTCATACTAACAGTTTAGTATCGTTTTGGGGTATGTTTTATTTTAGTTCCGAAACTGTTCTAATTGGTTTCTGATTATTGAAGCATTTATTAGCAAGGAAAGTCAGTTATCATGTTTAGTTTGTGTTAAGTGAATTAGGTATAATTTCGTGGGTATAATGAAATCAAATTATTTAGTTTCATACTTGAGAAAGTATTCAACGTAAACATAAAAATAATAATTGCAGTAACTTAAGTGTGTTAATCTATGTTAAAAGTGAGTTTATATGCAATTAAGATGTATGTTAGTTTGCAATTCATTCTTTATTTGTTTTTTATATCTATCTGTATTTGTTTCTATGCAGTACCAACATATTTGCTATGATAAATCATGATTTTCAGTTACCTATACTGTTACTTAATATACTTCTATTAATTTGAATACAATATTGGTAGAGATCTACTTATTTATATACAAGCAGCATTAGGACCTTAGGGCTGAATGTATTCGAATAGTGAAGCCCCACAGATTCAAATCCCACACTAACTGAGTCTTCATTATTAAAATACTTTCAAATCTAGACAGTATTAATGTTACTGTTTTGGAAAGTCATTTTAATTGTATTTAACAATATTAATTATTACTGTGCTTTTTAAGCCAGTTATTGCAACATCATTGGCAAGCTTAAGCTTGAAATTAATTGCATTTTGGACTTTCCTGGTGCCCAAAAAGATTAGTTAAAAAGTGTTAGATGAAGAATCTTTACTAAAAACTTTTATACTCTGCACCCATTTTTCGGTTGGTACAAATCAATTATTTATAGAAATAATGGAATAATTTAAAATAGGATTCTTATCATGATTTGAATATGTTTTATCTTTGAGTGACCATGGTGCATACTGTGCAGAAATATTAAGAACTCCAAATCAAACTGATTCAAATTCTATTTCAATAGTAACCATGGCAGCTTCAAAAGTTATATCAAGTTTTGTTCATTTCTCAGATAGAAGAGAACAAGATGGAGCATGCAGACTTGGTGGCGGAGATGGCACAGGTGGAGCATCTCACCACTCAGGAGAGATTACATCTGGCTCGCAGGTAATTACTATTTGCTTCTGAACATTTAATCAAAACCACCATATGCACCCATTTTTGCGCCGAATATGTGTGACTCTTCATGCAATGGCAGTTCTTAAAACCTAGAATGAGATGATAGATACAACTTGATATAGTGATGTCTCTGTTTCTCACATCATTTCATGGTTATGGTTATGAAAATGATAATAAGGGGCCACAATACAAGAGTTCACATAACTTTAAATGTGATTTTTTACTTGGACTTTATTGCATTAGGCTAAATACTAATTTAATTTAACATTGTATCTAAACAATCGTTAGAGATTTGTAATATGGAATTATGAACTTACACAAATAGAATCTTTAGTCCAACATTCAAAATTTATTTTGCATAGGTGCCCAGTGCCCGGCCTCTTAAGAAAGTTGTTAGCTTTGAGCGCTTATATCTATCGCCTGTTACGATTTCTATGTTTCGAAATATGTTTGTATTTTTTGTCATATCCTTGAGATTATACTAAATTAAATTTATATTTTTAAAAACATACAGTTCTTGAGCAATAAAATATTTTCCGAAAAAGTCTGATTTACTGACTAGTGTCCGGCCACCTGTCGGAAAAATGTGGCCGGTATACTGGCTTTGAGTGCTACATTTGAACTTTTTTTTTTTTTTTTTCGTACTGATAATTGCTGTTGGTCCTAATGACCTTTACAGCTTCACCTGGTTTTTTGGGGCGAGCGCTAAATATGCGCTCCAGCCTAGAGGAGGACTTAAAAACTACTATAAGAAGCGACTGCCTAAGGGCACCCAGGTGGGTACGGACCTCGGCTTAGGACGTCGCTGGGGACGTAGGGGTCGGGGAGAAGCGGCCTGGAATACGCCGATAGCGCGTGAAAGCGCCAGAAGCGGGTCGACGCCCGCGCCCGTGCTGTGTGTGAACTACTATCGGGTGGCGGAGTGGCTTCCGCGATGGAGATCGTGATGGCGTCGTCGGGGTCGTCTAGGACGTGTCTAGGCGGCGCTTACTACTAGAGAGTTAGGGTGGTGGGGAGCTTGCTCGAAGAAGCGTCGAGACGCTAACTTCATGTATTGAGCGATCGTGGGTACATTTGAACTATTGGCTGGCCATCCTCCCTTAACTTTATACAAATATGGGACTATTTTAAATAATATCTAAGGAAATCAATTCATTGAAAAATATTGCTTAATATCGAAATAAACAAATTAATTATACATTATTTTGTCAATCGTAAATATGATTTTAAATTAAAATATAACTTTTATAATTATAATATTTATATTAACTTACTTATTTGCCTTTATGTACTTACCTATATCTAGAATGCATTAATTTTCGATCTAACTAGTTGCAATCTTAAAATTATAACACAAACCTAAAACTGATCAACGTTTATTATTAGTTATTAGTATGCAAGTGTTCGTTAATTGGTCTAAATTGGTAGAATAACCAGTATACCGGCTCTCTTGATTTTTAGACGGCCAGTATACTGGCCCGGTCACTAAGTTTAGCCCAGTAATCCGGCCACCATATTTCCATACAAAATTGTTTAGGTAGTTCCAGGTACATTTTGGCGGCCGAATACTGGATCCAAGCATAAGACATTCTCCAAGAGAAAGATAGCACTAAAATATTCTTCATAGACATTAAAAAGCAAGTAAAAGCTAAAAATCCCAGTCTCCGGCCGGTACCGGATACTAGAATTTGCGATTTTTCCGTTCCATTCCACCGGCTCCCTTATTTTCTAAGTAATTAACAAATTAATCCACATTTAACGTTAAAATAATGAATTTTCAATATCTTGTCATACCAAAAAACAAGCATTCAATGTGATAAAACAATGAGAAATGTATTAAAATGCCTTTTGAAAAATAAGTTTCCACTATTTTTTTAATAACTTTTTCGCAATATTGGCACACATTTTCCACCAGCATTTAAAAAAAAATTACTAGCCTGGTTTTTGATACGATTTCGGTAAAGAGTGTTTTAATCGAAAGGCATAGATAAGTTTCTATTTTAATCATCGGAAAGCTCAGAATCTTAGTTTTACTATTATTCGCGAAAAACTGGTTGATCACTACCCTGTTCAAATTTTTTCGTTAAAGTTGTTTATATCATGGCTTGCGTCCCCAAAACGGAAGGCTCATACGCATAGTACTAATACTACTAATTACAACATATCTACAATATCTACAAATGTACTATAGCTATGAAAATATACACAAATAAAGTAAAGCTTGATCAGAAATATAAAAACCTTCGCTATATTGCGGAATTGAAATTTTTTTCATTGCGATCTCCATAACACAGATTATAAAAGTACCAGTGGCGCCCTCGTGATAAGGTTTTTATTTTCCTGGTCAGGGTATAGTGGCTTCGATTCCGGGGTGGTCAAAAGCTAAATAAACCTAATGAAACTCACGCTCACTCATTCATATACCAGATTGTGTACGAAGTACGAGTAAGTGGGACGTTTCGTTTAGCGTTCATCACACAATTTGGCGGCTATTCCAAAATCGATGTCAGTATCTCTATATTTCAGTTTCTGTTACAAGTGTTTTTGTGATAAAATATTAATAATCAGTCTAATCACCTACATATTAAACGGAATGGTAGGCACAGTGGGTAGCTAGACAAGAGAATCATAGATATATTACCCGATTAAATTCCACTTTGCACTATAACTACATATACTAAAATAATTACTTTGGCGTCGATTCCGCGTGGCCGCCAAACCTAAAGTTAAAATTAAATGTAACTGTCACGCATACTCAAATACTTGATCATGTAGGAGTGAAAAAAAGCGAAAAGTTGCAACTATCTTTCATGAAGGTGGTTTCTCTGTCTACCCCATCGGGGATTATGGACGTGAGAGTTATATGTATGTATGTAAGATTGACGTTTCGTTTAACGATGTTTTAATTGAGCATGTGACAGCCTAGTATCGGTGCCTTTAGGTAATTCCTAATTTAGACTACGGTTCTAGGTTTATAAGACAAGAATGTTCTGATTTTTCATGAATCACATTATCTTTTATGTTATCAGTCTATCCTAGTTTATTGCTGGACATAATGCCCTCTCCCAAGGCCCGCATTTGAGCCCTATCTTCCTCCGCATCCTGTATAATGTAGTTATTTATGTATGTAATATCTATGTCATAAATAATACATACATAAATAACTACATACATTTCATGAAGTTCTCCATGTTCAGTAAGAATAAGTCAACATGTTATGTAAAAATACTTCAGAATAATAAGTAAACCTCGCAGAATAAATTACATAGATTAACGACCTACATGAATAACAAGATTACAAGGCCAATAAAGTTTACAGATCACATTGGGAAGTGTCAACCGCTGAAGAAATAATCTATTACAATCATCGTAATTATCGCAAAGTAGCTAGATAACACCTTAATACAACAATTAGTAATTTATTACTAATGTCCAAAAAGCCATATTTACTATCCCCGGATTAGACTAACTTATCCAATCATTTCAATAACAAATTCTTGTGTCCAGAAAGCGATTGACTGCTGTAGTTTGTAGGTGTTTTTCTTTTAAATGTGTTACTTAAAACTTTCACCAACTAAATAGTATTTAATGTTTGTTAATGCAATGGCTGTGGGACTGGACTTTTGTTGATGTGTATTGTTACAGTTAATTGCATAATTGACTACCCGCATGTGTTAGTAAACAAATCCGTGAATTGCACATTTCTTACATACAGTATAATTCGAGTAATGTCGCTCAGTTTTAGGGGTCGATAGTGTAGCTGCTTTTATTACCCGTAATTGAGACGTTTTTCACGGGTGAATTATTCCATTGGCTATAGAAAAACCTTGAGAATAATACCTAGTTACCCATGTACAAAGTAAATACAAAGATCGTATTAACTGTAGTATCTTGTTGTACACGTTTTAGTAACGGTCATCTTTATTTACGATAGGTGAAGCTGACGATGTTTGTTCTACTTTATTATATTAGCGTTGATAATTCAAATTCTATGTGAGCGGCTAGGTATTAGACAATGGGTACACACAATCACACACAGCTAGTATTAGATTATCTTTGAAGATGCCAGTCAAAAGATAAAATTGATGTATTGAAGGAGTTTTGCTGATATTCACGTGTTTCGGCATACCGATTATGTAGATACAGTACAGAGATATGAATGTAATGACAGACCTGTTTGAAGCGTTTGTAGCCTTGTACAGGCAGCGACACAAATCATTGACATCCATTTATCCGTATTACCATACAATCAGCTGTAAAACTTTAAACAATTTTTATTAGGTACCTTATAGTGCTACTGACTGTAGTTTGGTTTCCGCCATAATGTCTTTATTTATATCGCAGATGTAACGTCCGCTGCAATCATTAGATCATTATGAATTCAGCCTGATCTGACAGTTACGTGTTATAGTATTCAGTACGTCTAGTCTGCAATTTACAGCATATAAACAGAAGCCTGTCTAATTAGTCCACTAATTCTGACTGAATTCAGTCAAGTATAATAGCCCATTAGATGAAAACTATTTGTGGCTGTATTGAGTGAGGGATACACTGTCGAGAGGGTAGTTGTGAATATATCAAAAAAATTACCGCGACTGAAGTTCAATGGGTGAATTTTGACAGTTTTCGAGTATTGGGTGATAGATACTACGGAAAACTTGATGTTAAGTTTGCATGATAACTTGGTGATGATAAAATAATCTTTGAATAACACCGAATCTACAAATCCGCCTATAGTCATTTTCACATAAGCCACGTCGAACTTTTATAAAAACCTAAATAAAATACGGATTCTCACTGATAGATGTTGGAAGTCTTCCGATTAATATCGGCTGAGTAACGGAGAGTATATGGAGGAGGACTTCCGACTTTCATCAGTGAGAATTCGTATTTTATTTAGGTTTTCATAAAAGTTCGACGTGTCTTCCTATGTGAAAATGACTATAGGCGGATTTGTAGATTCGGTGTTATTCAAAGGTTATTTTATCATCACAAAGTTATCATGCACCCAATACTCGAAATCTGTCAAAATTCACCCATTGGACTTCAGTCGCGGTTCTATTTTTCAATTCGATTTTTTTGTTTTAAATGTACGATTAGATTTGTTTCGAAATTTTTCGATTCGTTTCGTTTCTAAAGTGTAGGGATTGTCATATCATGTTGTTTAAATTGATGATGCATACAGAGTCACTAACACAAATTGAAGAATTATTATTTTTTGAAAAACTTACAATTTTATAACGGGATGTCCCAAATCAAAATTGTAGTCAATACTTCCTAATACTATACATTATTAAAATATGAGAAGTTATTGATTTTTTTTAAATGCAAATAATTAATAAATTAGCTAACTAAAAATATAAAACTACTAAAAACATAAAAACTACTATAAATAATTACTGTCACACGGACACCACAAAATAATAAGAATATGATAGCGTTTCTAGCTTTTTCATTAGGCTTTACTAGACGTCCACGGTTCGAGTAAAATATAAGCGAGCGATGGATGACAAGACCCATTACTTAATTAAGGTTATATACTTACTTATTATGCTATGATATTTATATTTTCTATGTGTTAGATAACTGTAGGTACTTTAGCTTAGTGTAGTGTAGTTGTGTATTAGGTACGCTAAGTCGAAACAAACAAACAAGAGATATGAACCTATTGTTATCGTACGTGTTTTACTATGAGTTTCAGTAATAAAAAGGCCACAATAAATTTAGAGATTTTATTGAAGTAGGATATATCTACCAAACAGATATCTGACCATTTTAGGTAATTATTTATGTATTACCGTTAATTAAAGTTCGAAAATCGGTCGTCCCTTAATGTTTTTTACAGTTTGTAACTTCGTAGATACCAAAGATTTAATTATTTTTTACTAAAAAACTTCCTTCGAAATTTGACAGTTGTGTCGACCAAGGAACCGCTCCAAAACTTGTAATAATTACCTGACAAAGGGTACTCATTGCCTGACAGTTGAAAGTTGTGCCTGTTCCAAAACCGATTCGGGCAATGAGCGCCTTTTGTCGGTTTATAAATACAGGTTCAAAAACACTAACTTATTCTCGCAAATTATTATCCGACAAAGCGAAAGTAGTTTTGGAACGTACCCCAAATAGTGTAACAGTTCTGAGATACTATTGTCATGTTCATACGCCAGTACATATATCTTTGCTTCGCACAGTTAACTGAAATGAAACATGAATTAAAATACTATTTTTCATATCTAGATAGTTAAGATATTTTGATTGAATGTTACGTTAATGTATCGTCAGTGAAATTCTAACACCGCCTAAATAAAATTTGGTATTTTTGACCTCTTAATGTCATTCGACGGAGAGTGATGGCGCGCTTCGACTGACCAATCAGAAATAAGCATTGAAATCAATGACGGCGAGTTATTCGCAGAAAACTAAAACCGTCTAAATAAAAAAGCCGACAATACCACAGCGCGTATCTCACTCAGTCCGAACAGTTTTAAGGAGAGAAGCCGTCTCGTCAGTTTGCTTTGGAAAAGGATAAAATTGCGCTTTTTATTTGTTGATAACATAAAAGATTACCTAAGAAACCAAAACAGCAAAATGAAGATTTCTCGCTCTTCTGAAAAGTTGCACATTTTGACTTAAGCGGTGTTAGAACTTCACCGACGATATGATATGGAAATTATACATATGGTTTACTTTACGTGTGCCGATTGGCATCTGACCTCTGCTCCAAGGTTCTTGAGATTTAAGGATTTGCACTAGTCACGACATTACTTGACTAACCAGTACTATGCCAAAAATATGGTTATAGTACTTATAAGTATGAAATTAAATGTTTATGTTGTATGGACTCTACTGGTAGTTAGTACCTATCTAATACTTTGCTAAGATATTATTCAATATAATAGTGTTTCGACTAGCAACATACTTTTTTATATCACCTTACGGATTTTAAAGTGCTGTTGGTACGAGAAGCTGTATATTATGCATAATATTATGTTTTATCTCTGATGAGTAGTTTTTAGAAAAAGGGATATCGATTCTCTTATATATCTTATCTCAAGCAGTATAAATATAAAATTTCCACACAAGATGCTTTTCAAGTATAGGTACATATCGTATATACGTATTAATAATCTTCTTCTATATATATATATGTTTCTTAGTTTGTCCGATCGATTGCGATGAAATTTTGGTAAGTTGTTGTACGTACGCCGGGGAAGGTATCTGAGTCATTTTTTTTTCTTTGTTTGACCTCTATGCGTTCCTATAGCATTCATCCGATTGCGATGAAACTTTGGTAAGTTGTTGTGGGTACCTCCGCGTAGGTTTCTGAGTGAAAAAAAATTAGTAACGTCCATTGGTGGAAAATCGGCCAAGTAAAGTTTACGGCGCAGTCTTGAACCCAAACCATTACGCTTTATCAATGTTATATAACATATTTGTAATGCGTGCGTAATTATATCATGCTAAATATACAGGTAAACAGCACGCCCACTATAATAATATGACCACCAACTACGTACGTAGATGTGTCAATATGATTTACCATGGGCACACAGTTGTGTTTGATCTTCCCAATATAGCAGATCCTTTGTACGGAGCACCATAGGATTAGCGGGGGTTAACTGCAGTGATAACAACTGATAAAGCTGTACGTATATACTGCCGTTAGAAAAACACTATTTTGTGAATAAGATGTTCACTTTACTGAGGTACGATTTTTCCATAGGTACAACTTTACGACTCGGTTAACGAGTCATGTCGTATTCGTACATTATTTTACCATCAGCGTCGGTGGCCTAGTGGCTAGGACGCCGGACTCCTATGCGGGAGGTCTGGTTTCGAAACCATGCACCCAATGAGTCTTTAGGATTTTTTCGAAGACTTATGTACATTTACCGCCTGCTCTAACAGTGAAGGAAAACATCGTGAGGAAACCTGCATGTCTGAGGAAATGAATAATTTCCGAAGGCGTGTGAAATCCACCGCACAGCACTGGGCTCGCTCCGTGGATCATGGCTGTACCCCCGTGTGCAAGGGGAAGCCTGTGCCCTAACAGTGGGGACATTATTAGGATGATGATGATGATTACCATCAGGTCAATCGTGTTGAACTGTTGTAGTTACTGTCGCCAATCCAAAATATTACAATTTATCTAATTAAAATGTTTATTTATGCACTTAAAGGTTTTCATACAAATATTGAAAATTATTAATAATAAAGGTTCTAAAGTGTATTATGTATATTTATATTGGCTACGGTTAAATAGCCAGACTGAACTAATAGTAACAATATTCCAGTAAAATATATTTAAATATAAAAAATATAAAAAAACTTACTTACTCCGCTGGCGCAGCGACCCGAAGTGGATCTTGGCCTCTGATACCAAAGAGCGCCATCGCTCTCTCCTGCGCAGTCTCGAGCCAGTCAGGCGCCCGGAGCTCCCGCAGATCCTTCTCCACTTCATCGCGCCAGCGGTATCTGGGACGTCCGACCGGACGAATAGAAAGATAGAAGAAAAAGAATAGGGAGATAGAAGAGATGGTGAACGAGCCGAACATTATAGGAGAGACGAAAGCGGCTCGACTCCGATGGCTCGGACACATCACTAGGATGGGGGAGGATCGGGCAGTTAAAAAATAATAATAATATTGTAACATGTAAAAAGTAGACTATACAATAGCTTACATATTCATAGGATAACGTAAAATTAGTACCTACTTAACTTTGACACATCTCAAGATGTAATGAGCAATTATTAATCAGGTAAATTACTTTAGAAGATGTCTATTTAGCCTGTTGAAGTTAACAACATCATATGTAATTGTATACCTTAAGTTAGTTATGCATTTGTTTATAAGTTTGATTAATAAAGAATTTTATAAAAACAAAACAGCCAGTAAAATAATTCAAATGTACGACATGAATGTGTAAAATTAATTTGTATCGAAACCGTGGTGGTAATAATGTTATCTGTTGTTTTCTATTTGGACAATAAAGTGTATTTTACTTACTAATAATATAGAGCGATTGATAACATGATCGCCAAAATGCGTCTTTGTCATCGATTTGTTTGATGTTGTCGGAAGGGAAGGGGGAACTGACGCCAGGCCTACTCAGAGGCTTTCAATTAATTACACGTGATTATAGGTTAGTATTGGACATCGTTACCTAATTCTCTGTCCAATACCGGATTGAAGGTCACAAAAAAATGTTAATCTTATGAAGTAAGCAATCCAATATGGGAGACATTTTTTTTAACCATGATTAATCTTCCTAAACAGTTGCGAAACAAGAAGTTTTTATAGCAATCATCAAATTATTTTTCTTTTTTTGTCGTCTATCACCTAACTATATCCATAGATAAATGTTTTCAAGGACATTCTTTATACGAACATTATGATGTCTTGCTGTATTATGCGACGTCACAAAAACAAGATCTTTGGTAACACAATAAAAATTATGAAACAACAAAATACCTACTGGTCGGCGACCTAATAAAAAGTGAAACCTTGTTTTCACTTTTACGGTTGCATGACAGTTTAGTGTTAAGAGACCCCATGCGGGATTAAGCGTAAAATATAAAACACGATTACGAAAAGCGAATCACGCGCGAAATATTTTAGTAGACAAAATTTTAAACCATTATTTCGTTTGGTAAAACCACTTTTTTATTGACTACTAAACCCGCATTTGACATCGATCTCGCCTGATGGTAAGCGACGATGAGGTCGACGATGGAACGTCCATGGAGATGGGTCCAGCAAATGCCTATTCACTCTGGCCTTGAAGATCCCACTTCATTTAATTTAGAGTCAGCCTGAGGTGGTATCACCTTTTTCATTATTTCTGCCTTAAAGCAGCAATGATTTTGTGTTTCGGTTTAAAGGGTAAGAAAGCCAGACAAAAAAGGCAAACCATAATTTTATAGGTCCTCAAGGTTAGTAGCGCATCTAAAACCCTCTAATAACATAATAGTGAGAGTGAGAGTTTATGGGCCACGGTGATGACCACTGGATGAGTTTTAGTAGGTATATAGGTGGGTTCGCTAAGTGGGTCTAAGTAATATAGTTTTTCACTAGAATTAGTATTACCGAATGCTAAATTTGAAAAGCACTCTTACGAACTCAAAGTAGACCATGCTAATAAAAAAAAACATCAGTTTGTTGAGGTTATTTATTACTTAGTCTTAAAATAGAATGTGATGGCAGTTAGAGCTTCGCGTCATGCGGATATTATGACCTGATTTGTAGCAAACTTGGTTGAAGTTTGACTCTGCTCAAGCGTGGAGAATGTTAGTTATTGCGGTTTTCAAACCGATCGATGAGTGTTCCAGTTTCAAATATTTGAGTATAAAACGACAAATGAAAAATTTAGAAACCAGTCGAACCGGGTCCAATTCATCTATTGTTATGTTATGATGTCACAGACAAACAGACAGACGCGTCAAACTTTTATAACACGCCCTTCCTCGATCGGTCGAAGGTTAAAAAAAATACTTGTAGCCACATTTTCAGCCAAGATTTTAGAGATAATATGCCACTGAAAGATAAACAAGGACGTTAGCTGTATTTGAATATGCTGATAATTTTGTTTGAGAAGAATTTGTACTTCCTGCCAGGCAGAAAAACTATGTCGATAGTAGTGCAACAAAGCATTTTGCTACAATTCAATTTATTATAATAAGAATAGGAATACAATTAAAAGTCTCAAGATACAGAACTGGTATTTCCGTCAAAATCTGTCGCAAGGCTGGAACCAATTAAATGAATGTCAATTCTATTTACGTAATGCGGTCAGAATCAGGATGGTTGACCGCTGGTGAGAAATTTTCATCTGAGCCTCTCCGGGCATCGGAGAGAGACAACGTTAAACTGTCGGTCCCGCTACAGCAGTCATTAGGCCATGTCAAAGGTCTAGGGGAGATCTGAACATCTCTGACAATAGATAAAGATACAGCCACTAAACTACACGACAAGAGATGATTACTTACGTAATTTATCGGATCACTTAGTTACATACATTTTGTGCCGTGTCGTGCCGGCCATCAAGCCGTGCCACCACCCCAACACTTCCCGTGGGTGTCGTACGAGGCGACTAAGGGATTTTCTGGATACTTTTCTACACCTAGTAGACGGCGATAGGCTCTGCCACCTATCACGTTTGTTTACCAAATCTTACGGCGAAATGTGGCAACTACCTATGATGAAGGTGGTTCCTCTGTCTACCCCACAGTACGTGAGGTCTTAGAAAAACATTATGGTATCGGGTAAAATCGATCTTTGTCTTACAGTTGTCTTACTCCGTTAATAACCGAAGCCTACTCTAAGACCCGAATATTATTCTAAGTGCTCACGGACTGTACTTCTGTTTCTTGTCGTGTGGTTAGGGCCAACCTGTGCAGTCAGCCTGGGGTGTACCACCCTTTTACCATATTTACGTGTTTCGGTTTGAAGGGTAAGATAACCAGCGTAATTACCGTCACACGAGGAACGCTACGTAAGTTCTCAAGGTAGAGTGTCGGTGGCACAGTGGCTAGGACACCGGACTCCCATGCACCCGCAAAACTGTGCAGTGCCATGTACCAATGAGTTTTTCGTATTTTTCGAAGACTCGGTAAAGACGTCGGCAAATGTACGTAACATTTGCCGACTGCTCTGACGGTGAAGGAAAACATCGTGAGGAAACCTGGACACTGAGATGACCAGTGTGTAAAATGGGGTAGGCACAAAATATCCTCAAGGGTCGAAGTGCGCTGGGTTATTACCGGCCCCCTATCATAAGATAAGTCCTCAAGGTTATGACAGCGTTTTAAAACCCATTAATAACATTAAAGCGAGGTGAAAGTCTATGGGCGACGCTGACCACTTACAGGTCTTACCCCGCACATCAGGTATTACCCCGTTTGCTCGTCTGACCTTATACATTAAATACACCGGCCAAGTGCGAGTCGGACTCGCCCACCGAGGGTTCCGTTCTTAAAATAAATATTTTTCGTCTTAAAAATCTGTTTATTTTTTTGGAGGCCTGTGCCCAACATTTGGGAACGAGGTTATGAGAGAGAGGTGAGATTTCTATGGGCGACGGCGACTACTTACCATTAAGGGGCCCGTTAGCTCGTCTACTGTCCTAATACAATAAAAAAAAGTTTATAATATCAATTTCAGGCGTCGCATGCAGCAACTGAAGCTATGGCAGCAACGAGAGAAGGAATGGGCGCGGTCGCGGAACAAACGGGAGAAGAGCACCAAAAGGAACATTTTCTTCAACGACAGCGTAATGCTGCTCGAGGCCGCCGCCAGGAATGACATCGACGAAGGTAAACACTCAATATCAATGCCTTATAGATCGACCACCATAATCATGGCCCTCCCCCTCCCAATAGGACATAAAACGCAATTTGTGTACGTATGTTTGGATTTTTATATTACGAATAGATTTTCATACAACCTTACCGGACTAAGGTCAGGAATCCTCTCGTCTTTTGTTTTTTACTTTTTTAAATTCGAATTTGTCGGTCGCGCGTTACCGCTCCTACCTGCGCTGCCCCGATACGTGCACCTCGCACCACAAGCGCGAGCAGCTCCAGCTCCTACTGACATCTATACAAATTCGTCATAATTAACGTACATTTCCCAGTACAAGAAAAAGGCCACATCTCGAGCACGTGGTACCTAGAATTCTTTAACTTCTGTAGTCTAATAGCATCTAATAGGTTGAGGAAAAAACTACATCTTAATTTACATGGCTCGAAAAGATGGCTCATTCTGCACTAGGCAAAACAGTTACGATTTGCATAACGTTTCAAGCACAAGGGTGCGTGAAGAATGAGCCATCTTCTTGTGCCATGTTAATTCACACAGTCGTTACTATTATGTCGTAATTTTATAAGCTTTTGTTTGATAGTAAAGAAGTAGTAATAATGAACTTTGATGAGGAGATAAGGAATTGAGGCATGAGTTCTATTGTCTTAAACGTTATTGAACCGGTCATTTCATTACAGTATGAAATCACAGACCAACTTCTGTTAACACGTTCGCGCGCGGTACTTTTTATTATTTTGGCAGTACCAATCTTCACTGCCGTACTGCATAAAATTAATGTAAGTAAGTTATTGCATACCATCACTAACTGCTGGTGCCGTAATACGATACATAGAATAGCTGTCATGTCCGTACTGTCAATGTGTAAGTACCTGTGTATGTGTGAGTCATGTCCAAAAAGGAACACCAATAAATCCCGCAGTTTTGCCAGTAGAAACAAAATGCACTCGGGGCCTACGTACCAAGTTCATAGAAAATCGTATATATATAACCGTAGTACCTTCAAGAAAAGTGTAAAGATTTGCCGGCGATGACCGTACTGTAATTTCTTAAACTCAATTTAAAGGCATTAGCCGTTACCGCGCGCGAACGTGTTAAATTACTATAGATTTAGAGGTAAATATCACAATAAATGAACTCGTAACTTTAGTAGATGTATCTAATCAGTCATTATTTAGTTTGGATTTTATGTTTGAAATATAATATGATGTACGTACAACATGCCCTTATTAATAGAAATCGTTTAAATTTCATTCAGCAATTATGATAAATAGCTGATAAGAAATCGTACACGGTTATCATTATTACTGTACAACTTGATAATGATCTGATTCTAGGTCTTCTGTCCAATAGATCCGTTACTACCCGTATTGTACTTGTATGTCCACCGTTTAGGCATGTTTAGGGGTATATGATTAAATACTATCTTCTAAATATGAAAAATGAGGAGCTCGTAGCCTAGTTGCGAGCACGGTCCGAAAGTGATCGTGCAGGTTAAGCGACGTTGGCGCGGTCGGTACCTGGATGGGTGACCGCTAGTGGCATATTTCATCTGAGCTCCTCCGTGCCTCGGAAAGCACGTTAAGCAGTCGGTCCCGGTTGTTGTCGTTCGACAGCAGTTGTTAAGTCATGTCAGATGCCTACGGGCGACCTGAACAACTCTGACAAATAGGTTGGCCACTAACCATACGATAAGCAAGCATCTTTTAAATAGGCCGAAACTACCGAATTTCATCAGTAAGTAATCCTATTTAATCACATATAATATTTAAAATGTCACACTATAGTTTAAATTCTAAAAAGTTTAAGGGTCTGATTGTTGACTTTAACGTTGGGTCCAGTGCGTCGTTTGCCGAATTATCATTTTAACGAAAGTTATTAACTTTTAAAACTAAAGAACTATGACTTATTAAATGAGCGAACGAATCGATCTAAGCCACTTTACACCTTTAGCACACTGCAGTGAGAGCGAAACGGAAGCAGTGCAGTATGCTAATGGCGTTAATTATTTACAACTTCCGATGAAATAAACTTTCGGTAAACTATTCATTCAATCAAACGATCGGGAAAACTTTAGGAATCCGTATGTTTAACAGAACATAGGTTCAGGAAGGCCATAAATTAAGCTGTAAACTACATTTTATTATTTTATGGTGCAATATATCGTACATCGTATACTATGATGTCATACCACAATCATTGTTACTAGTTTGTGTACGGTAAAATTACAAATATCTTAGAAGTCATAAAAATTAATGGTTCGGTTCATTGTTGCTATCAATATTTCTGTATATTGATTTGTTACGGTCATATGATTTACCATTGCGGTACAATAAATTATCAGAAGTAAACAAATTAATTTAGGTCCCCCTCACAACCGAAGTGGCGATTGAATTAAATTGACCTAGTGCAGTGTACTGTACATTGTAAACACCAAATAACTTTTAATATAGTAAGCAGAACGAACATGATTTAACGCATGCTGAGTACTTATAACCATCTCACTCACACTCATTATTTTCGCAAAGGATATTCTTACTCCGTGGTCTAGTGACACTTTACTACTACATTGACAGATATCGAATTGTGCCAGAAATTCTGACAGTCCGTCATACATACAATTTTCTTATGAATGTGTGCGATTCTGCCACACATTATTTACTCAAATGTTTGTTTTACTCCTTTAGGTATTATAAAAGGTCTTTGGTAAACAAAGTTAATTGGAATTCCGTTTCGAATGAGTTGGTTACAAGGAGTATGTATTAAGGGGCTGTCGTTATGTTTCAATTTACTCAGCGTATTATGTTGAAATGTATAAGTAAAAGATTCAATTCCAGGTTCAAGTCCTCGACAAGGAAATATCTTCAACCAACGGTGGATTCGAACCACTTGCGCCGTAGTCTTGTGCCTTTGTAACATAGTCATAGCATAGCATAACTCTCACGTCCATAATCCCCGAAGAGGAACCACCTTCATCATAGGTATATTTGGTGGACAAACGTGAAAGTTGGCGATTCCATCGCCGCGCGTCTTCTTTTAGGAGTATCCACAAAGACTCGTACGGCACCCACAGGAAGAGTTGGAGTGGTGCTATTATTTAAGGCAGGCACGACAGGGCACTCGCTTCTTGAGTTTGAACATTCTTAAAACAAGAAATAAACCTTATGATTCTAGTAAGGCGTTTGCTGGCACGAGGGGTCACACCGGACGCCACCAACGAGGACGGTCTCACAGCGCTGCATCAATGCTGCATCGACAATAATGAGGCCATGATGAGGCTACTCCTCGACAACGGCGCCAACGTGAACGCCGAGGACAGCGAGAAATGGACTCCACTCCACGCCGCGGCAACCTGCGGCAATCTCAACTTAGTCCGGATACTAATCCAACGCGGAGCGAACTTGTTAGCAGTAAACGGAGACGGAAATATGCCATACGATATATGCGAGGAAGAGAGGACGTTAGATGCGATCGAGAGTGAAATGGCGGCGCGGGGAGTGACACAAAGGCTGATAGATGAGACACGGGCAGCTACGGAAATGAGCATGCTAATGGATATCGCGGATATGGTGAAAGCGGGAATGGATTTGGATGAGCCGAGGGATAATCAGAGTGCTACGCTCGTGAGTAATGATAATATTGACCTAGATACTTTTTTATTGAATAAGGAGACCAGACAAGCAAAAGGGGCACCTGATGGTAAGTAGGTTATTCCACTAGTCCCTACCGAGTGGTCATCGTCACCCATAGATATCTCACCTCACTTTATTATTATTAATAGGGTTGTCGATGCGCTGCCAACCCTGAGGACATAGATGGAGTGCCTCATGTGCTGGTAATAGGGTAATTTCTAAGTATCAAATATTAAATGCATTTCTTTAAAATTAAGAAATAGTCATAAATTGATGGTCAAATGTGAAAGCAGAATTAATATTCGTTAGAAAATAAAATAGCTACAGGCAATCAAAAATCAGAACGGTAGAAAGAAACGGCAATATGTTTTATGACGTATCTGTTCTCTAGCGCCATACAAGCAGGTCCTGGCTGCATATAAAGGACTATTTTGCTAGAAAGGGACAGCAACTGTCAACTTTAACCATTAATATCTCTGATGTTAGTTGAGATTACGAAAAACTAATTTTAGATCCTTCTTTAGTATGGTCATGGAAGTAGATTGATGTTAAAAAAAAATCGGTTAATAAATTATTACGTTGGTTCTCTTACCCTTCAAACAGAAACACAGCAATGCTAGTTTTGCGACAGAAATACACCCCATGCTGACTCTTTACAGAGTCATACAATCTACTAAACCTAACTCTTTTTAACACAATAATTGCTTTCTGTAAGACTCAGTATCGACCCTTGTTTAAACCAACCGAAAACTGTAATAGTAATAATGATTGTCATGACCTCAATCCGTTAAATAGCAGCTGAGAAATCCCTTGAGCCTTGATCGAGATCTACTGCCAAGTAGAGCAGAGGTTAAGTTATGGTGGTAAATATTTATAAAGATTCTCAAAATATAAAACCTCGAAATGTTTCGAAAGACTTACGTATATTTACCTACCGCTCTAATGGTGAAGGAAAATATCGTGAGGAAACCTGCACACTGAGATATAGCAAACCATTACATCTGCCATGAAAGTAGTTATATACAAAGTTAGTAGTGTTACCACACAAATAAATTATTCTTATTTTATTCTTATATGTGGTATTTTCGTAGAATTACCTTCAGCAATGAGAAATATCACTAAGAAGTAAGTAAGTAATATGTTTATTTCACACACAGCAATGACCGAAACAGTTCTAATTATAATAATTATGTAGTCAAAGGTAAACATATCGAAATCATGTCTGATGGTCTGCTGTTATTGTGAAAAGGGCCTCAACTCAGCTTATTGCTGCAGACAAAAATGCCTACAGCGCTGGTATTCAAGTACAACCTCGGGCTATTCAATTGTAAAGAATTGACATTAGACCCGCATGCTTCATTTTCATCCTTATCGTACATGACATTGAGATCATACGCGGGCTAGATAGGTATGAATAAATAATATCTCAATTGTTTGCACACTCTTATCTTGGTCAAATTTTCTTGAAGTAAACAGTTCTTTAATAAACTGAATAAACAGGAACTGATAAGTACCAGTAACATGAAGGTTTTTACATACATACATACATCCATAACTTCACGCTATATCCCTTGCGGGGTTGGCAGAGAAAATGAAGCGCCACGAATCTCTGTTTTGGCACGCCTCTTTTGCTTCCTCCACAGTCATTCGTCGCTTCACGCATGCTCGCCGTATAGGTTTTCTGCTCTGTATTTTAAAATCTATGAGCACTCTATCAACCTGATCTTTAAAGATCAGTCTAGAACGACCCCGGCTTTTCCTTCCACTCATTTTTGCTTCGTATGCTTGGGTGGATTTCACACGCCTTCGGAAACTTTTAATTTTCCTCAGACATACAGGTTCCCTCACGATGTTTTCTTTCACCGTTAGAGCAGTCGGTAAATGTACGTGAGTCTTCGATAAAATCAGAAAAACTCATTGTTACTTGTACATGGCATTACATAGTTTCGAACCCGGACCTCCCGCATGAAAATTCTCAAGCAATACATGTGTAACTTTTCTATTGCAGCTTCACATAGCGTCGGCGAACGGGTACGGCAAAGTGGTGGAGTTTCTGTTGGAGCACCACGCGTCTACTGACGTGGTGGACCACGATATGTGGCAGCCGGTGCACGCGGCGGCTTGTTGGGGGCATGTGAGTAACGATACTTGTGGCTTTTTTTTTGTAAACTGAGGGTAGAAGGATGGCGACACAGGGCCCAGCTTTGACTATGACTTTTTGGAGGGACGCCTGCCGGGTCATCAGGCTGATCAGTTCTGTGCAGAGCTATTTTACCCAGTTCCCTCTGCGGAGCCTAGGCCCAGCTATAACGGCCCTGTGTCGCCAATTATATAATATAAACGAAGACCTGTCCATAAATGATATATGTATATATTTTTTAAGACCAATTGTAACCACAGGAAAAGCAATAAATGGTATGAGTATGAGTATGTGTCGTTTCGAATATAATTTTTTGTTAGAACATACAAGTCGTACATTTGTAGAAGTCAGGAATGAAGTGGGACTCAAAATGTATGGAACGCACTGGGCTTCAAAATGTATGGAACGTCGCCATTGTTCTTTTCATACGATACCTGGCCTTGGGGATAAATTGAGTTATGTGGTGTTAGTTAATTGAGGTGTGTGTTGAGTTTTTACACACTGAAACACCCTCTTTTTTATTTACATTTAAATCCGCGTTTGACCTCAATCTCACCTGGTGGTAAGTGACAATGAGGAAGATGGAGCACAAAGTATTGGCTCTTCTATAAACACTGCCGAAACACATCAACACCGAAGGCATTTGACGACAGACCTTACATAGAAGCGTAGGTCCTTCCACCAGCAAGTTATCATATCATAATTTATTGGTAAAAAAATGTTTACAAATCAAAAGTTACAATTATAAATTAGTCAATTACAATTAACTTAAAATGCAATAATCAATTAACAATTACTACCTAATTTAGGTATTGTACAATACAAATATCTTACAAATATAATATACAATATGTCATATTTATACCTACCGCATTACCAAAATGAAGAAGATCATCGTTAAATTTGGCAGCCACTCCGGATACTATGCTACTATCTTTTATCATCATCGATTCATGACACTAAAATGATTTTATTTGTTGCAGTTAGAAGTATTAGAATTGCTAGTGCAGTATGGAGCTGATCTCAACGTGAGAAATAAGCACGATGAGACGCCAGCAGGTAAATACATTATTATTTTTATTTACAAATTACATTATTATTACAGGAATTCCCAATTCAATAATGTAGTCACATATAAATTAATACTATATTACATAAAATAATAACATACTTAAATAAGTCAGTGTTACCTCTGTGAATCTGTGAAGCAATGGACCAGATTTATCCTTTGGGAAACCTCGTTTAATATACAGAGAGCTCTAGCAGATAAAGCTAAGCAGATTTGTTCTAGCGGTCGGGACCTTAAAAAATTGGTTTCTGGGTCCTCGCCGCAGTCTCTATCATCTTGGTTCAACCATGGCACACGAAGGAAGGCATATCAACTACGGATTACACAATGTTCACGTCATCGCACAAGAGTACGTCACCAATGGCAACACTCGTTTGATGACGTACCCGTGTGCGGTGACGTGAATATCGTGCTATTCGTAGTTGTTATGCCTTCTTTTTGTGCCATGGTTTCATGGTGAATAGTGGTACTTATAAATTCGAAATATTTGCATGGAATAATAACTATAGCACCCTATATTTTGCATTAATAATTTATTTTCAACAATCAATACCAAAGTCATCTCATCACCAAGCAGATTGTTTAGTTTGTGTTGATAATTGTACGTCTTTCTTATTGATTACTTCTTAAACTCTCATTTAAACTATAAAGTTACTGACTGCTCTGGCAGTGAAGAAAAACATCGTGACACTGAGACAACCAGTGTGTGAAATGGTTAAGGCAAAGGTAAACCACTCCATGAAATCTGCCAAGAGAGTCATTCTATATGATTAATTCCTTAGAATGATCACGACCCTCAGCAATGAGGAACATGACTTAGATGAAGAAACAATAAAATTATCTCTCACACAGACATTTGCGAGGAAGGCGAAATGAGGGGCCGGATCTTACGGCTAGCCGTGGAGCAGGAGGAGGTGAAGAGACGCGCGGCGCACTCGGCTGCCGGCGAGCGCATGCGCACGGCGCGCCGGTCGTCTTCCACTGCCAGCACTAGCAGGTATTGTACCCTAAACCACCGATTCCTAAAGTGGGTTCCGTGGAAAAGTCACCAGGGTTCCGCGAATCAATTAAATCGTTGAATTATTTTGGCTGCTAAATAATTTCCACAGTTACCGTTATTTTTTTTTGTTGACTGCTAAACCCGCATTTGGTCTCGATCTCGCCTGATGGTAAGCGACGATGAGGTCGACGATGGAGCATGCGGGTCCAGAAAATGCCTATTATTTTGGAATAGCGCAAAAAAAATTTATGAGTAACCTATTACTGTAGTTAGCGAGTATTTAGGTCGAGATTTGATGCTGCCCCACATGCGCATACCACTTTACCTCTGTTACCATGAATCAAAGTAAACCCTGACCAAGAACTAAAAAACCCTCGCCATATTGCGGAATTAAATGGTGCTAGAATAGTAGGTATCCACCAAGTCCCTTAATCGCCTCGAACGACACCCACGAGAAGAGTTGGGGTGGTGCTAGTCTTCATGGCCGGCACCTAATAGACGGCGATAGGCCCGCCACCTATCACGTTTGACCACCAAATCTTACGACGAAAAGTGCGAACTACCTGTCGGTGGTTCCTGTTTACCCTCTCGGGGATTATGGACACAAAATAAGTAAAGTAAAATACACTTTATTGCACAAATAGAAAACAACAAACAAAAGATAGAAAAGGAAATAGTGAAGTACAATTTAGACGGCCTTATCGCTAAGAGCGATCTCTTCCAGATAACTTTCGGTGTACAATCAATATGGAAAACGTTATATAATTTTATTTATAACATATTTGCTCGTAAAGTGGCTGTAATTACACCAATTTCAATATCGTAATGTATCTCATTACGCACTTGTGCGTTATAGTAATGTGAAACGCACGAGTTTTTTTAAATAAAGTAACATGTACGGTTTTTTAAGATGCTCCGTCTAAAAATGAACGATACTTTTTAAAATCTTAGCAAAGAGTTTTTATGTTAAAAAAGTGGTCAATATTTTATGAATAAAATTAACTTTGGGAGATAAAATATAATAAATAAAGATTTAATTCTTTAATTTAATTAATTTTGACAATAAATTACAACCAATTTATCTGTAACAAAAACACAAAAATATTAATTTACTTTATTAGTAATACTGGCTGTTTTTGTACCTTTACCTAAAAAAAGTTGATGCGCGCGCATCGCTAATTTGTGGACAAGTAAAATTATTCCGCGCGCTTTTTCTTTTCGCTGTATTGTTTTTATTTGAAAATGTCGTCAAGTAGTGATGAATTTATTAATTTGACACCGCCACAAGTCTTAAACGCAGCGAAAAAGGCTACTCTAAGCCTCTTGCCTGAAAAATCGACCGATAGATACTTACAAGCGTATCAAAATTTCATCATATGGAAAACAAGCAAAGATGCAAATTCATTTTCAGAAAATGTGTTTTTAGCATATTTCATGGAACTTTCTCAAAAATATAAGTCAAGCTCATTGTGGTGCTACTATTCAATGCTAAAAAGCACTATGAAAACAAATCATGGTATTGATATTAAGTCATACTCCAACTTGCTAGCATTCCTAAAAAGACGCTCAGATGGCCATGTAAGTAAAAAGTCGAAAGTATTTTCGGCTGACAATATCAAGAAGTTCCTAAAAGAAGCTCCGGATTGCCGATATTTGGCAACAAAGGTCAGTTGAAACTAAATTATTGTTATTAATTTCTTTCACTTTCGTATTTCTTTACAATATAGGTGTTTATACGTTCTTTTTATCTCTTTTCAGGTTGCATTAATATTCGGTATAAATGGTGCATGTAGACGTCAAGAGTTGGCAAACATCACAACTAATGATGTCGAGAATCATGGGCGGGTTCTTCTTGTCCATGTCAAAAACACAAAAAATAAAATTCCAAGGTCTTTCACAATACAGGGGCCATTTTACGACGTAGTAAAGAAATACGAAGCGCTTCGATCAACAAAATCTAATTCCAACAGATTTTTTCAAAATTACCAAAATGGTAAATGCACTAACCAACCCATTGGCATTAATAAATTTGGAGCAATGCCGAAACAAATTGCCACTTTCTTAAATTTGCCTGAAGCACATGAATACACAGGGCACAGTTTCAGAAGGTCCTCGGCTACATTGCTCGCCGATTCAGGTGCGGACTTATTGACACTAAAACGCCACGGAGGGTGGCGGTCGAGCAGTGTAGCCGAGGGATACATAGATGACTCGATGAGAAATAAAGAAGAAATTAGCTCTCGCATTACAAGGAACATAAATTTGGAGTCAAGTGTTGACTTTCAACCATCTACGAGCACACACGCGTACATTCCACCATCGTCGCCGCAGCCGCAGCCACCTCCGCCGCCGCCACCGACTGCAGAACTCTGTGGTCTCGTTTCTCCTACTTTCACTCAAGAGAGTGAGAGAGAGACTGGGGAAATTGTAACTAATAATAATAACTTGACAACATTAAAAATGCCAACTGGCAACGTAACAATCACTTTTAAAAATTGTTCAAATTTCTATAACTGCTTTAACAAGTAATTAAAGATTTATTCGTTTAAGAAAGTCAAAGTTTTATTTATTTCCTCGTAAATATGTTATAAAACGTCGTATGACATACGTGCGCTTTGAAAATTACAGCCTCTGCTTCCTTATAGCCCTCGCCTACGGCTCGGGCTAGCAATATCGCCTCGGCTGTAATTTTCAACTTACCGCACTTATATCATAATGTACTATTACATAACAATAACATACTTATAAATACCATGGTAATTAATTACCACACTATATTATATATATTTTGTGTAGTACACGTGAGTTTAATGGTACTATTTTTTTTCATTGTGAACTCCATAACACAGATTATAAAACTACCTGTGGCGCCCTCTTGGCAGGATTTTTTAGTTTCTGGTCAGGGTTTCTACTTCATTAATATTAGGTTTCCGCTGATACATGGTTCATCTTATCTTATGATCCCCTATCATAAGATAAGATGAACCATGGGCCGGGGTTAGACACTCTTGCAAGCCAGTTCTACATCCAGTCGTCAGAGTATGTATGGAACCACTATATAGGAAGTCAGTTCCGGCACTAGCAAAACTCTCGTGAACACAAACCCTTATACTAGCCGCGAATAAAAAATAATAAATACCTGACGTGTCTTAACTTATGTGTGTATTTTCTACTGTAAAGAAAACGTATGTCGTGACAAATGTACATATAAGAGCGCACGCTCCCCTCTGTATCTTTATTAGTTATTAGAGCGATTGATCGGCGACCGCGTCTCGTTACTCTCTTCGTAATACGATGTTAACCTGATTTTTTTAATGCATCATTGAACTTTCATGGACATACTAAAGAAGGATCTAAAATTAGTTTTTCGATATCCCAACTAACAACAGAGATATTAATGGTTAAAGTTAGTATTGGACAGATGCTCAGTACCTTTCTAGCAAAACAGTCCTTTATATGCAGCCAGAACCTGCTTGTATGACACGAGAGAACAGTGTTATCTTATCTTATGATAGGGGCCGGGAATAACCCAGCGGCACTTCGACCCTTGAGGATCTTTTGTGCCTAACCCATTTTACACACTGGTCATCTCAGTGTGCAGGTTTCCTCACGATGTATTCCCTTACCATTAGAGCACTCGGTAAATGTACGTAAGTTTTTGAAAAATACGAAAAACTCATTGGTACACGGCACTGCACGGTTTCGAACACGGACCTCCCGCATGCGAGTCCGGTGTTCTAGCCACCGACCCTCGACACAATGTATAAGTAAATATCGGTCTCTACTACCTGCACTGGCCTCATCGGCCGTCTTGCAGCGTAGTAGATAGCAACAGTCTAATGGCCTGGGGGATACACTTATATAAATATTTTTTTTTAAACCTGTTGTGAGAGGGTTTTTGAGGGTGAGTGTGTGTGTGCGCGTGTGTGTGTGATTTGGTAATCATTGATTTCTTCTGTGCAGAGTTCGGTCGGTGCGGCGGACGTCGCTACGAGAGAAGCAGCTGGCAGCTAAGGCGGACGCGCGGGGCGAAGCCCGACTTCGAGAAACCTTCGACTCGGCCGTCGACGATGAATTGCAGGTCTGTGTCATTGTTGTAACCAACCAGGAGATCGATTCCACTAAAGTTAATAAAGTGTTTTTCTTCTTCTTCTAAATACAACGTAACTAAATAGATAATTAGACTTAAATAATATACTGTTTCACGGTTTTTTATTGTATTTTATTGATTACGACCGGTCTCGTTTACACATCTTCAGGTATTTTATAATTGTAATACCTGAAGATGTGTAAACGAGACCGGTCGTAATTAATAAAATACAATAAAAAACCGTGAAACAGTATATTATTTAAGTCTAATAATGTACTACAAGTTTCACCAAGTACCAACAACCGCAAGTATTAACCATGTAACTAAATAGAGTCTAAACTGCATCGCTATGACGTGTTTCGTATGCTACTATCCACTAAGGATCCAAAGTTCCAATCGAGTCAACGATCGAACGAACAGTAACGTATTTGTACATTCTACTAAAACGTTTAGTTTATTCTGAATCGCAGTTGAACGGTGACAAAACGCTTCAACTGTCAAATATAACGATCGAACATAAGTTCCTCCCAAGGTACTTCTGCCCGATCAAAAGTAAATCGAAAGATGGCAGTGGTAGAGTTATGCGTCAGCACAATGCGATTTGGTGTCCAAATAGATTTGGAACTAAAACTAAATTGAAATTGCAATATACTTGGAGAAATATACTTAGAACTACAAACGTTGTATTATAGGCGAATTAGGTCCATGTTCTTTTTAACCCCCGACCGATCGTGGGAGGGCGTGTTATAAGTTTGACACGTTTGTCTGTCTGTAGCATCATAACTTGACGTATAAGGCGGACTTTAGGTAATAAGGGTTGTTATTAAATATATGACATACTTAAATGATAAAGAGGCTTGGTCCTAAATTCAGCTCCAGCTCTGCACATTGTGTATATGAACTTAACTGAAATTGGATCGTTAGTGGATAGTAGCATACGAAACACGTAACTCATAACAATGCAGTTTAGATTCTAATTAGTTACGTTGTGTTTTTGTGGAATCGATCTCCTGGACCAGGGTGCTTATTAAATTGAAATCGTTATTTAGCGCTGTAAACACCAGAATACAGAAGTATACAAAGTTTAATACATGCAGCACAGAACATCTGGTGTGGTACAGTGCAAAAAAGGGTACACCAACTCAGCATAATGCTGAGGCAAGCCACAGCGCTGATTTTCAGCTGGCCCCTCAGTGACTGCACGGACGAAGAAAGCAACAGTGTGTGCGTGTTGTGATGTATGAATGTGTTTGTTTTGTATTAGGGTGTTTAACCATTTTTCTGTCTAGTGCTTCGTCTTTCCAATTTTTTCCTATTGTTGCAACTAGATCGTCTTCCCATCTGGCAATAGGTTTTCCTACCTTTCTTTTTCCAATTATTATTATACTAGCCTTGCTTTTTTTTCTTATTGACGTGTGGTTAGTGGCCGTAGATATAATACTGAGTGGCTACCTATTGCCAGAGTTGCCACTACAGTAGCCAGGACCGACAGTGGAACGTGCTCACCGGAGGAGCTCGGATTAAAATGAGTTACTAGCGGTTAGTTACCTATCCTGGTTCTTTGTGGTCGAAACTGAACCTGAATAACTGCAGAGTTGGAGAGAAATTATATAGCGTGTGTAGCACACGTTAGGATTATTAGGGTCGGACCCCACCTGCCCGCACGGAACCGCACTTTCCCGTAGCTATAACACTGTCTGTGCTTAGAAACATCATCCGAGCGAGAAATATTGCTTTCGAGCGCTCGCACTTCGGCATCGGGGCGCCGCGCCGGTTCCGTGGAAGCTGTCTTTCTCCCTTTAGCGAACGATGTTTCTGAGCGACAGACAGGGATAGAGCTACGGGAATATGCGGATCCGTGCGGGCAGGTGGCAACTGTATGACCACACCACCTGTTGTGAGATTGTTGTTCAATACGAGGAGTATTTCAATAATAAAGAAGTTCAGTTGCACAAGAATAGATGGCGCTGATCCGACTATTCTTTTACTAATTTGGGTTCTCTTTCGAATTTGTATCTTTTTTTTATTTACACCTATATACCTAAACCCACGTTTGACCTCAATCTCACCAGGTGGTAAGTGACGATGTGGCAGAAAATGTAACACACGGATGGATCTACGGTCTCTTCTATAAATCTTCTATCCGAAATTAATTGGGTGATATATTTCTTACTTCATTTGTTTGTTTGTAGTCTCTATATTGCACACCAAAAAAAATATACACAGAATATTTAAAAAAAAACATTAAAATATGTACACACAAGACGGGCTTATCCCATATGGATCTCTTCCTGCTAAATTTGTTATAATTGAATCATTTGTAATAAAAGGAACTATATTGTACCAATTCATATGTCATCCCTTCCTATTACACGAATTTAATAAGCCATCCAAGCCATTATTACGCAGGCTCATTGTGGGATAGTGCGCAATATACCGAAAAATTGTCATTTCCAGAAGTGGTCATTTTTAAAAATCTCGTCAAAAGTGGTCACTTACCGACGAAAAGATCCCAGAAGGGTCCCAGACCTAGGTAGGCGGAACCGTGGCGTCAAAGCCGCCCAATCTCTAACGAATATATGTACTTTGTCGCTTTTACTTTTTTAACACATTCATACGAAGGTCAAGAAATCATAACAAAGATTTACGTATTACGACAGGGTTCAAGAGTGTATAGCTTGATGTGTCTTCCACTGTACCTAGTGTAGAATACCCATGCATAAAACAATGCGCATTTAATGATTAATACAATGTAGGCGATCATATAACTGAAAGCGAAGTTCAAAGTTCAAAGTTCAAAATAGTTTATTCCATGTAACAAATACGTTACATTTAGACCGTCACGTTTGACAAAAAAATCTTATGCTTAGTTATATTATCTAACTTAATCTATTGATTAATTATAAAAATAATGTGCATAGGTAGGAACCTAAAATAATTCAATCCTTTGATATCGTCATTATGTAAGGGTCGAAAATTCTTTTCGGAACACTGATGTATTCGGTCATACTGTAGAAAGCATTATTTTCAAAAAATGTTTTTGTAATTCGCTTGAAGTCAGAGGCAGGGAGATCCGTTAGTTCCAATGGTAGTTTATTGTACAAGGATATTTTTATAGAGATCCCTTGCTTTCCAGTTTTTACTAATCTCGTTTTGGGCACAACTAATTTATCTCTGTTTCTCGTATAATATTTATGCATATCTTTTATCCTTCTCAAGTTTGTTTTTTCATTATGTATCTCTAATAACGAGTTGTATATGTATAATGATATGACTGTCATAATTTTATTTTGCACAAAATATTTCCTGGCAGATGTACTTCTACGCTTTCCGCTAATTATCCGTATTGCGCGCTTTTGTAGCCCGAGTACTTTATAAACTTCAGTTGCATTACCCCATACAGTGATTGCATAATTTATTATGGAATGGGTATAAGCATAGTATACCGTTATTAGAGACTGTTTGGTAATTAAGGATTTCAGTTTCAAAAGGGCATAATTGGCACTTGCTATCTTTTTACATATTGTTTCTATGTGTAACGTATGACTTATTGTATAGTCGACTGTGTAACCCAAAAATTTAGTATCTGTTTTATATTTATTTATGTCAATATTTTTATTTTTTCTAGTAGAATACGTCATTTGAATAGTTTTATCGGTATTTAATATTATTCCGTTTGCTTCAAACCACTTTTTAAGTGTCTTCAAAACGACATGTGTCTTTTCTTCCATTTTCAATATCACCTTATCCTTTACACCTACGTGTGTATCATCTGCGAACAAACTAACAAATGCCCAGTCGGGTAGGCAATTTGGCAAATCGTTCATATAAATTAGGAATAAACAAGGACCTAATATTGAACCTTGTGGAACTCCAATATCAGTCTCAATTTGAGACGAGTGCATTCCATTCACACTGAGCACTTGTTTTCTATTTTCCAGGTATGATTTGAGAATATTTAATTCTTTGCCGGAGATTCCATAATATTCGAGTTTATGCAGTAAGATATTGTGGCGCAGGCAATCAAACGCCTTAGAAAGGTCGCAAAAAATACTAGAGCAATTAAAAGAATTATCGAGGGCCTCTAATGCAAAGTTAATAACATTTTGTATCGCCATTGATGTTGATTTTCCCTTTCTAAAGCCGAATTGATTGCAGTTGAAGATGTTGTTCGCTTCAAAGTATTGCACAACTTTGTCTTTGATTACGCACTCCAAAATTTTTGACAAAGCTGGTAGTATACATACTGGTCGGTAATTGTTCGCATCATCCTTCTGTCCCTTTTTATACAATGGAATGACTCGTCCCAATTTCAGAGCCTCCGGAAATACTCCTTCTATTAAACAACTGTTAACCACATCAAGTACCAATTCTAATAAGTATTCGTCTTCAAGGATTAGTCTTTTCACAGTAGTGGTATCAAAATTATACATGTCTTTAGATTGTTTCCCTTTTATCTTCATTACTGTATTTCTTAGTTCTGTAATCGTTATACTTTCCATTTTAAAATCAGATGTAGGTTTAACTGTTTTATATAAAAATTCATTGCATCCGTTTATGTTTGCTTCCAGATGTCCAGATATGTTTCTTGCAATGGTCGAGAAGAAGTTATTGAAAGTTTCCGCTATTTGTCTGTTATCTGTTATATCATTTCCATCTTTATCTTTTATTTTACTGATTTTCTGAATTGGCTGATTTGCTTTTTTTGTTTGTTCCTTAATAATGCACCAGGCTTCTTTACTTTTATTTTTAGATCTCCTAATCCGTTCTGAGTATTGTAGCTTTTTTGCATTGAACATCACTTTTTTTAGTACTTTCTTATACTTATTGATTCGAAGTGTCCTTTCTTTACATGGTTGGATGTCTTGTAAAAGTTGCATTTTTTCTAGATTTGATTTAGACGTTTCTATTCCCTTTGTTGACCATTTAAGTTTTTTATTTTGTTTATGTAGTTTTCTTACAGGGAATGCTATGTCGAAATAATGCACCATTGCACCTAATAGAATGTTCAACTTGTCGTTTGGATCGACTACATTTGCTATATCAAATTTCAATTTTCTGTCCTTATTTAGTAAAAAATGGAAGTAATGAAAATTGTTACTGCTCTTAACTCTAACGTATCTTGGTACTGTCTTATCTTGTTTATGTTCTGATATATTTTTGTATTTATATTTTAACAGTATTACATTATGATCTGATAATTTTGAATTTAATACTTGGGCCTCACAACAATCATTGTTAAGATTCGTTACAAAATTGTCAATACATGTTGCGCTATTCTTGTCAATTCTAGTGGGCTTGTCTATTAAGTAATTACAGTTAAAATTTATAATAGTTCTTTTAAATTTGTTAACCTTACCGTCGTTTTTTTGCATATCTAAATATTGAAGTCACCTGCAATGATCATTTGCTTTTTCTCGTGACATACTTTGTTTAATATTACCTTAATGACGTTATGAAATATATCAAAATCATAATTAGGTCGGTATAGGCAAACAACAACAATTTTAGGGGACCTCAATTCTATTGCCGTCAATTCACAGTTCATTTCGAAAGATAGTTTATTGATATCATTTCGATGTTTATATTCTACATTATTTTTTACATATATAGCTACACCACCATGTTTAAACATTACTCTGTTATAATAAGAAGCTAGTTCATAATTTTCGATGTTCATTATATTAAGCTTTAGGTCCGAAGCCCAAGTTTCAGTCAGACATAATACGTCACAGTCCGTTTGTTCGGTTAATAATTCTAAATCTAGATACTTATTGTTAATGCTTTGGATATTAGTATGTACTATTGTCACGATTTGGTCGCTTGTCTTAGGTCCCTTGGAAAAAAATTTTCACTCTCTTCATGACATTGAATGAAATGTAGAGAGGAGGAACCCGAGAAATTTCTGCTGATGCTAATCACGGATTTCGATACGGTGGTCTGAACACTCTTGTATCTAGAAGGACCACGAAACGATCGTGTGTTCAAATCCAGGAATCGCATCCTCTCAACAGTATTTGCGGTATGCGCTATCCTTTGGTTCAGATAGTAAATATCGTCATTGTGTATATTATCGTAGAGTAAACTACTGATGATAATATTACATTGTCTTTTACTTAATAATATCTTTAATAAATCACAATAAGACGAGTATTGGTGATGTTCTTCACGATATTTAGTTATCAGTATAACCATCGTATCCTCCTTTGTCAAAGTTGATGAGCAAGCAACAGCGTTATCCAACATTTTTTCAAAGCTAGCTCCGGGCATGCATACATTGTTCACTTCACACGAATTGTCTAAGTTTATAATTTGTTGTGCCAAGCCAATGCCCATGTAATCGGAGAACATCATAATTTTACGCTTTTTTTCTGGCTCGGTTGCTATTACATTTCTTAGTTGATTATGTTCTATGTCCTTGTTTTTCTGTTCGCTTTCTGGGAGTTTGTTATTATTATTTCCAATAACCTCTTCAAAAACAATACTCATCTTCGTTGTCAGTATTGTTTTTGATGAGCGTATCTCTATCCTTGTGCTTGGTAATTGCTAGATTTTCAAAAGAAATATCAATTTCAGATTCTTCTAATCTTTTAGATTTATCCAGTTTTCCTCTGCTCCTTTTCTTTGTGGAACTCAGTGCCTCTATGCATACGTGTTTATAAAGCACTTTTTTCTTTTCCATGTCTTTTATCTGATC
Source organism: Hofmannophila pseudospretella (assembly GCA_947369225.1). Taxonomy (NCBI): domain Eukaryota; kingdom Metazoa; phylum Arthropoda; class Insecta; order Lepidoptera; family Oecophoridae; genus Hofmannophila; species Hofmannophila pseudospretella. The sequence continues at coordinate 5,027,855 of OX376323.1, read as the reverse complement.
CTTTAAGTTGAAGTTTTCGTTAATTAAATTTTCTATCTCTTTATCCGCGCTGTTTAATTTCGATTTTAGATCGGTCAATTCTTGCTGCAGTTCTTGTAGTTTTAGAGTGTTAGCACCAATAGATAGGTCCGGCTCACTGATACACAAGCTATGAGTGTGAGATTGGTCGCAGAATTCAAGGTCAAGACCATCGGTTGAAAAAGATCTTTTTATCGGTTGCCTTATTTTTGCTATAAATGTATCATCGTCGTCAAACTGCAGGATATTAAGATTTAAGCTTATGTTTGATGATATTCTTTTATCTTTTATCTTTTGCGATCTCTTCCAGATACCTAGAAATACTAATCTGAAAAGTAACAGGCCGAAAGCGATCTCTAATCAGCTACAATAATGACTACGCATTCCACGTTCCATTGAGGATACGTAATTATAATTATCATAATTGACGCCTATCTCGGACACAGATGATCTACATACGTCACATGTTTGATGCAAATTGGCTACTTTCGACTTTCGCGCGGGAAATATAAGAAAAACTCTATGACCACGCTCTATGACTAGTTGTATGTGAGAAAAAATTACAACGGCGCGGCGGCGGCGGGCCGTGAAAGTGAAATGTCAGTTGTATTCGTATCGTCGTTTTATATCTTGGATTCATCTCGTAAAGATTGTAATTGAGTAATTTAGTAATAATAAAGCATACGGGATGCATTATTACATGGAGACGGTACGAAAGCTCAAAGATGCTCGGCTATTTCGAAAACGTTTACTTTATCTTCTTTGATTGAATTGTCGGATCTTTAAATTAGCACTAAGTGGCTATCGAGCGACCTCTTTTTCTTTCATTTATCCATATATTTTTTTTATTTTTTTTTGTTTATAAGGGAAATCTACAGTATTAACAATTATAAAATTACATATGTATTAAACTTAAAGAAGGCCAATTACAAATTTCCTCGTTTATATATGACTTGTATACCTACAGAACGCGGACTAATAATGTAGAATTAACATGAATATATCATACATATTTACCACGAGTATTAAATGTTATTTGTAAGTACTTGTTAATCAAGTGCTGGCTAAGTGTCTAAGATTAATATGTGGTCACTTAGCCAGCACTTGATTAACAAGTACTTACATTAGGTCGTCTGTTTATAATATGATCACATCGGTAGCCGGTGTTTTAGTGCAATTTCTCGATGCTGAAGATCTGCCACGGATATCGCTGTGGATTTAATTTTAATAAGTAAGTCGATTAACTTATTTTCGGGTTATTATTGCACGGATGAATTTTGGTTGCATAAGGTTGCATCAAGGAAGCCAGCTTTCCGGATGTGTGCGCGCGTTTATAGACATTCCAATACAAACACTTTAATACAAATACAAATATACTTTATTGCACACCCGGGACAAAAACAAAACATACAACATAAAGAGAGGTACAATACAATGTGCAGAAGGCGGCCTTATCGCTTTAAGCGATATCTTCCAGGCAACCTTCAGGTGATGGAAAAATCATAAAATATATAATATACGGGTGCAAAAGGCGCATGAAATAGATACTTCCCTCAAATAAATAAATAAAAATTTTTTTTTTAAAAATATATGCAAACCTTTGCAAGCTGCAAAGCAGTAGTAATAATATTACATAAATACTATAATATATACAGAAATATAATACTTAATATATAATCAAAAATATAATAAATAAATAAATAACACACATCATATGCTAAAGTGAAACTGCATTTTAACAATTAGGCAGTGTATCCACACTGCAGTTCGTAATGTTGACGAAGGAGATTTTTAAATATTGGCAGTGATTTGGCCTGCCTGATAGACGACGGGAGGGAGTTCCAAAGCCTAACTGCTTGGACTGTGAAAGAGCGACTATAGAATTCGGTGGAATGTGATGGATATTGCAGCATTAGTCGTGTGCTCGGCCGAGGATGCCGACCACTGACGGAAGCGCGCACGCTAAACCTTTCCTTCAGGTACTCTGGAGCCACGGGACTGTGGAGCACGTCCTTTAATTAGAAACGTAAATATTTTATATCTAAGATTATATTAGGTGCTTAATTGGTAGCTAATATTTCAAGGTCAGTTTTAAGTTATCTACAGGTTACGGCAACAATGTTTTTTCCTCATAAAAATGTTTACTTCGCTCTACATATATTTTTTTGTTTTATAAATAAACCTAAAGGAAATAATCTTCCGTATCAAAGCGTCAATGTAAAGCGATGCCGATTTTTTGTATGAAAGATAAATCTTATTTTTATCTTATAATCTTAATCTTTCTTATTACCACTGTACCACTTCACACCGAGAAATAATCGTCTAACTCATTACAACATTAACATACCTCCCCTCAAAAATATTTCCATATAATAAAATAGCACCCTATATTTTACCTTAGGTATACTATATATATTTAGGAAATAAACCATAAATTAAAGAATGCAAGGAACATAATTAATTTTACTACTAAATAACTTGAATTATTGGTTCGCTTCACCAAAATAAACACTTCCTTACTGCTTTTAATTGCAAGTAGGAAATTAGTTAATTCATGCATTTATAAACTTTCCTACAGTACGGCATCCGGCACTCGTGTGTTTTCCAAACTACTATTTACTAACACCGATCTAATCCAGAACGATAGAGCTCGATGAGGGTTTTCCGAATAATTCGGTCATACAGCGCGGATCCGAGCTGATGCCGAGAAAACTTCCTCAAAATATTATTTTATCTATTAAGTATATAAAACAATCACCAATCACCGTTTCCAGCGCGGTAACGCCGCAAGCGTTATGGGCACCTTTGCATCGGGAGCGGCAAGGAGGGAGGTTTATATTTGATTTGACATTATATGTTATAATATAATTATATTTTGTGATGATTTATATTAATTTTTATGAAAATTAATAAATACATGTAACATACAAATAAACTTAATAATTGTATAATATCACCGATCAGCATCATTTTAATACAGTTAAGAAAGACCCTAGTTTTACGATATCGATATTTTTAATTTAAAAAAATTCTGTAACGTTTCGTTTGATACTAGAACGAAGGTGGTAAACAATAGTTTGGAATCAACGGCATGGGATAACGGACTACTAGGTGTGCTACAAGGACGTAGGTATGTACTGTCAACGTCATACATTCATAACGTTTGAACATACAGCACTGAAAACAGCCTTACCATAGCAATTAGTGTAATGGCGGTAATACGGTGAGTTTATGACTGCGTTCTTTATTGTGGAGTTTGCAATGTGTGGCTACAGCCTTGATATCTAGTTCATTCTGTTTCTAGACTAGATCATAATTGATAAGGATACTTAGCAACCAACCAAAATTAAGTTAAAAACTAAACGTAGTTATGTTCTTTTCATTATTTTTTGTTTGTTGTTGACTTTTCTGAGAGTGTTTTCAAGGGTAGCTGCAGGCGCGGTCCTAATTCAACATTGGGGGTCACTTATTAAGAAACTGTCGATTTGGGGGGGTCATATAGGGATTCGCAAATAATTTAAAGCAGGTACTTTTCTTGAGGGGAACATACATTTATTTACTTTGTTAAAAGGAGACGGTAGATATAGCTCAACTAAAATCCACTATTCATATGTATGCTGTGTATGTACCAATATTCCATACGCCCCAGTTTTCGTCAGCCTTCGAACATCATTTCATTTTACAATTGCCTGAAACGCGAACAACTATCGAGATAATAAACCTAATTGGAAGAAAGCATGCGCGCGCCGCTCGCATGAGATAATTGCAAAGGTATTTTAAGACGATACATTTTATTTTGACGTTCACAAAGAGTATTGTACACTGTACACTACCATCGTTGTTACAGACAATGTGTTCAGTTTGTTTACTGTTTGCTCTGTGGCTAAATGCAAAACAAACTAAGAACTATGCCTAATTAAAATCTTTTGTAACTGGACTGGAACTAATTGTATCTATTGAAATATAATTTAAAAAAAACATTCAAACGCAGCCTTAAGCGAGGCACTAGAGAGGGACAGTACATGCCACTATACTATTATTTTAGACTGTCTTTAGTCGTTTACTTTAGTAGAAAATCTGCAATTAAAATATAGACCTATACTGGTATAGTAAAATATTCTAAAATATGATCTGTGATGCCTTGCAGTGGGCAAGCTTTCATCATATTTTTCGTTAACCCGAAAATGGTAGCACCAAACCAAATGTTCTAAATAAAAATATAGCTTATCTACTGAATCTTAGTTAAATTTAGCAGATTCGGTGCTACCATTTTGGGGGTAAAGAAAAATATAAGGAACCTTTGAGAACATAATCGTCATCAGCATCACTTAAAGCTGGTATCACTGAGAGTATATTCCAGACTTCTCCAAAAACTGGTAGGCCAATATTTTTCTAGATTTTCTACTAAAAGTGAATAAACTTCCAATGACAGTATGGAGCCAATATATATTATGAGGACAGAATCGTAGCACTTTTTTGTACTGTACCTCGCTAAAGACATCGTTAGAGTGTGCCGATTATGACTTAAAAATACATCAAAATAGAAAATAATATAAATCAATTCTTAGCTTTTATGCGGAATAGTGTACACACTTAAGGCAGATAACTAATTAATTTTAATTAAGGGTTTACAACGTACAACGTGTAATTTGTTACTCTCCAATTGGAAACAGTTTCTTAGCGAAATAAGTAGCTTATGACGAAATTTTAACTGCAATATTACAATATCTGTTACATAAAGCAATAAAACTGTAAACTTGTTTCTCTATACACACATTCAGTTCCAGAAATATCTGTGTTCCGTTCGTTCTTTATGGTATTTTACACAACACAGAATTTAGTATTTCTAAATAAGTTAGTATCTGAATTTAGAGGTGTAATAGCATTCAGAACGATTTTTTGTATCACTAGAGTGGGATTCAGGATTCAAGATCCTGAATTCAGTGTAGTGTAGTAAAGTTTTATTATAAAAAATACTTTGCTAATAATATTCTGTTACTGTTTCATCAATTTGATGTAGTCAGCACGAAGTGTACAGCACTGTATTGTCGTGAAGTATAATGTAGCTGACTATACTTATAGGATTAGATCCATTCCGTTACACATCTCAGGCCGCGTTTGAAATGCCGAACATAACTTAATACTGAACGATTTCAGCTCGACCGTAGTTTACTTTTCCCACTGTACTTTCTCTGCATTCGACGCGTGCGCACCCGATAGTAATTAGACGGATCTAGCTAATTAATTATACTGAACTATATATCTCATTGCTGTTTCATAAATAACCATGTTAATATTTCGTAACAGTAAGATAAGATGATTTGTTAAGGCAGTGGAGTTACTACGTTTTTGATTATTAGCGCGTAGCGTTATAATGTAGAAACGACTGTAATACGAGTATATTATTACTAATAGTATAAACAAAGTTGGTGTTATTGTTTAACATGTATTTAAAAATTAAGTTAATAAATAACAAATAACAATAAGTGGAAGGGAGGAGGGGAGGCCTTTGCCCAGCAGTGGTACAGTCTGTAGGCTATTTAAAAAATATCAATTTACAATGCCCTGCATTGCATTTTTTTTAAAATTTATTTATTACAAAATCTACAGCACTTAAATTTAAAAACAAAAAAAGTCCATTAAAAAAAACATACTGCCAATTAAAGATTTCCTACCTTAAAACAACGCCTATAGGGAGAAATAAGTTTTGGTGTGTGTGTATAAAATAGTACATTGTATTAAAATAGTACATTGTATAACAAGTAGTCTAATGGAACTGGACCCGTGTAGTAATTTTTGTTTATTAAGTTTAGCTCTTTGGTATCGGAGGCCAAGATCCACTTCGGGTCGCTGCGCCAGCGGAGTAAGTAAGTAAGTAAGTTTAGCCATAGGCATACTCGAATAAATTAGAAAAATTGTGAAAAAAAACCCAGCGAGACGACGGTACCCGGAGCAAGGGTTGACTAATTTGAAGTCGAAGAAGTTGGTTAGAGCAGTGCCATCGAAAGGCAAGATCGCAGGTTCAAATCCTGCTCGCGGAAATTATTTTCACCATTTTTCTAATTTATTAGACCCGTGAAGTCCTAGCCTAAGGACGTTTTTGCGCCGGGGTTAGACACTATTGCAAGCCAGGCCTACATCCAGTCGTCAGAGTATGTATGGAACCACTATATAGGAAGTCAGTTCCGGCACTAGCAAAACTCTCGTGAACACAAACCCTTATACTAGCCACGAGTACATACCTAATAAAAAACGCGAATAAAATACAATAAATACCTGACGTGTCTTAACTTATGTGTGTATTTTCTACTGTAAAGAAAACGTATGTCGTGACAAATGTACATATAGGAGCGCACGCTCCCCTCTGTATCGTTATTAGTTATTAGAGCGATTGATCGGCGACCGCGTCTCGTTACTCTCTTTGTAATACGATGTTAACCTGATTTTTTTAATGCATCATTGAACTTTCATGGACATAGTAAAGAAGGATCTAAAATTAGTTTTTCGATATCCCAACTAACATCAGAGATATTAATGGTTAAAGTTAGTATTGGACAGATGCTCAGTACCTTTCTAGCAAAACAGTCCTTTATATGCAGCCAGAACCTGCTTGTATGACACGAGAGAACAGTGTTATCTTATCTTATGATATGGGGCCGGGAATAACCCCAGCGGCACTTCGACCCTTGAGTATGTGTCTACCACATTTTACACACTGGTCATCTTAGTGTGCAGGTTTTCTCATGATGTTTTCCTTCACCGTCAAAGCAGTCGGTAAATGTACGTAAGTCTTCGATAAATACTAAAAACTCATTGATACATGTTTCAATTATTTAAATACATATTTAAATTAGTAAATCGTTTGACATAATAAATTAATAGCATTTTGTAGAAGCAAATTTATTCAATGTAGCGCACCGGGGACGATGACACTGAATTTGTACCATCCTCCCCGTTAAATATTCCCACCGGGGACGATGACACTAAATTCGTACCATCTGCCCCGTTAACTATTCCACCGGGGAGGATGAGACTTTTTTTTCCATCTGCCCCGGTACCGGGGCAGACTCACCGGGGACGATGACACTAAATGCATATACATACCCGCATGGGAGTCCGGTGTCCTAGCCACTGTGCCACCGACGCTCTTAGAGAACAGTTACGTCATAAAACTTATTGCCGTTTCTTTCTACCGTTCTCATTTTTGATTGCCTGTAGCTATTTTCTTTTTCAACGAATTTAAATTCTGTTTTCACATTTGACCATCAATTTATGACTATTTCTTAATTTTTAATTAAAGGATTTGTATTTGTTACTTGGAAACTACCCTATTGCCACACATTGTGTGCTTATTTCTACTGAAATATGTTTGTATGTATTATCTTGAAAAACATGCATGACGTACAAATTTCCTTATTATTCCTACCTATGAACATAATCCTAATCAAAGATTTTGAAATTCACCCTATGTGGATTGTTCACTAGACAAGTTTTATATGGAAACCACGTCTGCCAGTTGTGTGTTTATTTAGTGAGTTGTCTCAGGTGTCCCTCTTTATTGCTATACGCGGTCCTCGACGCATTCGTGCAATAAAATTATCGCAAGCAATCCTATTTAGAACATCAGTCCACTTGTATAGTGATTTTGTCTTGAGATGAGTGTGATATACTCTACATTTAGTCTCCTTTCGGTAAATATCTTTCTACACCACAATCCCGCGAGCTAGTTTTGAACCTGCGATCTCACTATTCCGTGATTTGCTCTTTGCAACGCCAAGCATGGTTTCTTCTTCTAAGTCGTGTTCCTCAGTGCTGAGGATCGTGATCATTATAAGGAATTAATCACTTAGAACGACTCTCGTGGCAGATTTAATGGGGTGGTTTGTCATTGCCTTCTCCATCTCACACACTGGTTATCTCAGTGTGCAGGTTTCCTCACGATGTTTTCCGTCACCGTCAGAGCAGTCGGTAAATGTAAGTAAGTCTTTCGAAAAAACTGAAAAACTCATTGGTACATGACATTGCCTGGTTTCTAACTCGGACCTCCCGTATGGAAGTCCGACTCCCTAGTCACGACGCCACCGACCGAAAGCATGGTTTAATATCCATTTTACTGAAAAAATACTTGATTATTCACATGAATCATGAACAGCAATTGCGATCGCGTAAATACATTATCTGTGACGAGTGCGCTACAGCGGGTGGCATCTCGTTACGGTAGCCGCATTGATTGACGACACGACACGCCGCGATTCATAAGTTTTCCTGCGATTTCCCTCATTTGTGACACAGTACAGACACAGACAGTATGGCCATACTGTCACTAGTATTGATATCGTTCTTGTTTGGAATTGTTGAATTTATAATAACTACTGTTAACTGGTTGTCTGCTACACCTGATGCTGCATTTGAAAATATAATATTGACAATGGTAACCGTAATAGTAATAGTAACCTTTTTCATATCTTCACACTACACTGTCGCTAATCTCTTTAATGTATAATTAACTTCAGAGGTTGCCTGGAAGAGATCGCTTTAAGCGATAAGGCCGCCTTTGTACATATCGTTCTACTATTCCTGTAGTTTTTACTTTTTCTGTATTAGTGTATTATAAAGTGTTTCTATTTATCTATCTAATGGTATTGATAATGTACCTGTTATTAGAAAAGGTTCAAGTTGACAGACAGCTACTATTTGCGATTTAGCTATTTGGGTTCGACCAAAAAAAAATTTACTACGACTAACAACATAAAGAAATTCAGGTGATAGTTCGTTACTGACTGACAATGAATTTCGTCTCATGAATGTCTATATGTATATGGATGCAGTGAAAGATTATTATTTAAGGACGTTTTTTGTGCAACGGACGATTGTCATTGACATAAATAAACGGCTCACAGTACTCAAGTAGTCAACAAGAATTATGAGTGCTGAGTGAAGTTAGTTTTGCGCATGTAGACTCACTTCGCATGGAAAATGAACCAATCGCGTGACACTTCCCTCTTACAGGGCCTTATTTCACGAAACAACAATCCTTATAATTACAATTCCCAAATGGCAACATTGATGCTGTTTTGTTTGATTACTGTTGCCAATTTGGACTTCCAATTAAAGGTTTGTTGCTTCGTAATCTGGGGTCCAGGTTTGCAAAGAGACCTAAAATCGTTTACTGCGCAAAATGTCATCATCGCCTATGTTTCGTAGCGGTAGCTCTAATCGCGTAACTGCCCCATCTGTGTGTGCTGTTCAAAAATGAATTGCTATTTGTACGTTTACTGCGGACGCGACGGCCTGCGCACGCGCCTCAGTCCGTGCGGCCAGTGCGCGCGAACGCACTGCAATATCGTCAGCACTCTCGATATGCATTTTGATGTCCAAAAGTACCTTTCCAACTCTTCCTTTATGGTGCTCATAAAGTGTTAGCGATCAGTTCGCGAAGGATTCAGTGATGATGACCAGTGGACCGTGTTTTGTTTGACCATGTCTCTGGATATTATGTTTTTGACTAATGACAATTTGCGCCGCGTGCGCAAGGAACCGCCGGTGCTGGGGCTTCGATATCGGGTATGTGGTTCAATTCTAGATGGTGTTCTTTATTACTGGTGAATGATAAAAAAAATTTTTTGTGGAATTTTCCGGCAAATTTAAAGCGCAGACGATTCTAATTAAAATCGCGAAAATTGTACCTATCAGACGCTGCTGATGCTCAGAGATATAAATGTATGAAAACCCAAAGTCCTGCGCTGAACAGGTATTTGTGATTTTTAGTGTCCTGCGTTCGAGAGGTTAAGCCTTTTATTACTTACTGCTTCGATTAATGGCGGGTAATAAAAATAATGCTTTTCAAATCTCGTTTCGTAAAATCTTGAATGGAGATAAAACGATATTCTTACTAACATTTTTAAGTGTTACAGTTCAAAATCGGTTAAAACTAGTTGGTTGAAACCCGAAATCTACGACTGAAATTTCGAATTATTATGAATTTCTTTTTATAATTAGGTATAATTAATAATAATTTATTCCTAAAACAACTTATTGTTGAGTATCCTTCAAACCCTTTTAAAACTATATTTAAACCCTAAATCTCAAATATTATTTCGGGTTCTGACACTCTTGGTGAGAACTAGATTTTACTAGTGAAAATTAAAAGTATGTATACTAGTATATGTACTTTTAGTCCTCTATTAGTCTACTGATTCTCCCAAGACATAGCCCAATGCTTTCGATCTTCTGCTTTCTTTTTTAGTAATTTAGTAACTTCGTTCCATATATTTTGATATTATCTTGAAAAAATAGAGTTCTTCCCACAACTAAATTCGTTGAAAGGGTCAACGGATTTTAAAAAAATTGAGTACGTAAATTTTCAAATATTTAGTATACTTTTTACTAGCGCGCTAGTATCAAAATATATTCTGATGTGCTGTCTCTTCTATTATAGAAATTCATTATCTTCTATAGATTTTTTAAGTATTTTATGGGTCCGATTCTGACGGGGCCACTGAATCTAAAACTGAAACTACTGAAATGAAACGGTCACGCTCACTCTTGTACACACAGTCGACAGTATACCATGTGTCAAATTCCTTCGATCAAATTTAATGGTATATTTTAGATTCTTTGTCGTTTTGGGTAGGTTGACCCGTGGTCGACTATACGATTAGAAAATGGTGAGATGACGTTTCCTTTAGCGATGGTTAAATTACTCCAGTATCAGCTGTTTATCTAGTAAAATAAAACAGTCAAAATGTAATTTAAAAATATTTCTTTCCTTCCTTCCAGGGCCTGTCAAACGGTGTTGAAAATGACCAGAACACAGCCAACCTGCAGCCGGACGATTTGCCGCACAAGCGACTGTCCACCAGCTCTACCACTTCTAACCAAAGCTACGAGTCTTCAGCCGTCGAGTACGCAGTGCCCAAACACACGTACAACCAGAGAAATTCACATAGAGCTAGTGACGCCAGTGATGCCAACGACAAACCTCCATACAGCCAACCAAAAACGCCAACCAATCCTCTATTCGGAGTCAACGCCGCGTCGCACTACGCCCCCGGCTCGCTGCAAATACAAGAAGCCATTAACGAACAGACCAAATACGAGAGGCCCAGTTTACCCAACGGCATTCGCAAAGCCCCAGAGGGACAAGACAATGAAACCTTCAAAACCGAGGACGCCATTGACGGTAGGAAAGACGTGATTGTGAACCCGAACCAGATCGCTCTTACAGAAGCAGCCCACCAGACCGCCACCTACACCACAGACAATAATGGTAAAATCAATGTTCATGTCACCGTCATGATTAACGCAGGTAATTATATGCATCCTTACGAACATTTGACTGTAACAGCACAGTATCTATCTACTATACATAACAGCACAATGTATAATAATTTATATGTAAAGTTTATCTAACAGTTTTGCACAGTGATGGTTATAATAAGAGTTTGAAGTTCTGATGGGGGCTGTTAACCACTTTGCGGAGTCACTCTCGAGGATGCATATTGAGGCAAGCTGTCTGGTTGTAGTTTTACCGCGAGTTGCAAGAAGTCCTTAACGAATGTTTTATTAGGTCACGTGTCATCTCTATCTAGAGCTATGGCGTAGAAAGAGATAACATGTATTTTAATGACGCTTCGTGCAACTGACGGTTAGTGCATGCGATGTTTTTGTCCTGTGTTCCTTCTTGTGACTTTGGTTTCTTTCAAAGAACGTATAATAAGTAAGCAGAGCTAACATGATTTCACATACACAGAGAACATATAACCGTCTTACTCACACTCATTATTTATGCAGTGGATATCCCTTTTGGATATCACTTCACTATTGAGCAGGCTTGCCGCAAGTGGGTGGTAAAAAAAAGCGTATGGCAACAAAAACATGACAAAAAAACAAAAGTCATCTGTCAATGTCTAGTAGAGAGAGTTCGTCAAGGGGAACTCGCCTGCGTATGGCAACAAAAAAAAAAGAAATGCCCTCTGACATTTTGTGTCATTCAGTTGTTAGAGTATAATTTAGTGTTGGTTACTGTCGGTTTTTGATTCCCATTACCCAATGCAGGCGGCGAGATCAGTTTGACGAACTCTATGTCTATAGGTAAACCGCTTAACTGTGGGTTCGCCTGCGCGGTAAGAGGGGCGCGGGGCGGGACGTCAGAGGGCTAATGAGCGGTTGCAGGCGGCAGCTCCCACCTCCCGCCCGCCGCATATTCGCCCTCTGTCGTCCCGCCCCGCGGCCCTCTTGCGCGGTTTACTTAAAGTTTAGTGTTGCTTACTGACAATTTTTATCTTCCACTACAAAAATGGGGTGCTCATTTGACGACAGATATTGAAACCTGCCAGAAATTCTGACAATTCGCAGATATTGTACCATTTCCACCATTCTAATTTTCTCACCTATGTGTGCATTGTGGTCACACATTATTTACCCTAATGTTAGGTCTGCTTCTGTAGGTAAAATTATAAGGTCTTTGGTTTATTTGTTTAGAGTAGAAGTTACTATAGTGAAACCGCGTAATAGGCGGATCGCCCGCGAGATTTGAGGAGCGCGGGGCGGGACGACAGAGGGGGAGCGGGCGGCAGGCCCCACCTCCCGCACGCCGCATGCTTGCCCTCTGTCATCTCGCCTCGCGCCCCTCTTACGCAGTTTCACTATAGTAGATGAATGTTTGTATATTTTGGTTGGGTTATTTGCACGTGGGTTACACTTAACTGTACAATGAAAGGCACATCAAGCTATACTCTATAGAACACTATTGCAATGTTTCTGTTATGATTCTTTGACATTCGTATAAATGTGTCAGTTAAAGCGACAAAGTCCCAAAGGGTATAGCCTGATTTGTTGTCCACTGTATACTTTTATAATGCATTGGGGTAAGTTCGGATGTGGGAATAGATCGAATAAATCTCGTCCGCTGGAAGAAATAGCTCTCAGCTATAAGAAAGGTTGTATTCTATATCAAATTTCTGCCGAATCTGGCGGTATTTGATAGTTCTGGCAACACAACTCGCGGTACCATTTCCTCGCTCGTACCACGAGCTGTGTTGCCAGCACTATCAAGGTGCGGTCGTCGAGCGATCGTCTGGGCGGTCACAGCATGTGGTCACCGCCTATAAGTGAATTCAAAGTCGTTCATCGAGCGAATGACGTTGGACGACTTCGGCCAACGACCAAGTGAAAACAGCGGAGGTCGGTGACCGTAGGTCGTCCACCGCAAGTCGGTCGCCGAAGCGGTGAACGACTATATGTAACTACGCCTTTAAATACCACCAGATTCGGCGGGAAATTGATTTATTTGATCTTACCCTGTATCCGAACTTACCCCAACACAATCACACCAAATGATTGTTTAGCCACTTGCGTTATTCCTTATTCGGTCGTGTTATACTTTGCAACTTCAAATAAATTGTAATTTAGATTTAGTGGCCATAGAGTTTGTATAACAGAGCTAAATTAAGAATGATTAGACTTAAATAATATACTGTTTCACGGGTTTTTATTGTATTTTATTAATAACGACCGGTTTCGTTTACACATCTTCAGGTAAACGAAACTGGTCGTAATTAATAAAATACAATAAAAACCCGTGAAACAGTATTAAGTCTAATCATGTACTACAAGTTTCACCAAGTACCAACAACCGCAAGTATTAACAATTTAAATTAGAATATAGTACAATACTTTTTGGACCTAAGATCAAATTACATACAGATATAACCTTATTGTACCCTAAGACGATACTAAACAGTTCTATTACGACAAGGTTCCATCCTATTCTAATATTTGTCGGAATGCAAGTGGCTCAAATACAATTTGGTTTGGCCACACCACTCTAAGTTATATTTTCCTTGGTAGCAAACTTGCATAATATTTTTAAGGCGAGGCATTCAGCACACTAGCGCCGCCAATCAATAAATAATTCCTGTCTGCATCAATATTTTTTATTTATTAATCGAAAAAAAAGGACGCCGAGAATAGGGAAAAATGGAAAGGAGGAGGGGAGGCCTTTGCCCAGCAGTGGGACAGCCTATAGGCTATTATAAAAAAATCGAAAAAAATCATATCAATTATTAATGTCATTTTAAAAAAAGTGTCTGGTATTAAGTAGTAGTTAGTGTCTGGTAGTGTGGCGGTGATACGTCTGTGTGTGTGTGTGTGTGTGTATGTTTACAGTGGCACCTATTTGCTTCATTTTTTAATGTAAGTTATTTCTATTAGTGAAGACCTGTAATTGGCCTTTTCTTGTTAGTTTGGTTTATACTTTACTTAAGACTATAGTCTTAAGAGCCGTTTATTATTAAATTAAGATTAAGGTTCCACGAACAAAGTTTTTTTTTTAATAAAAGTTTGTTTTCTCATGTTGAAACAATAACAAATAAAAACAGTTTCGCTTTTTGTCTCTTATTGTTTCAATAAGAGAATACAAAACTATTTATTAAAATTTCTTCATTCGTGGAACCTTAATACCAGACACTTTTTAAATGCCTTAATTAATTGATATGATTTTTTTTTCGATTGTCGGCGCTAGTGTACGTAATGCCTCGTCTTAAGGTTTAGTTACACCAATGACGAAATATAGGTTTTATGCCACTTACACTTTCATAAATTCATAGCAATGCTCTAATGAAGATAAGCATAATGTTTACTAACAAATGTGAAAGTAACGTACTACATTAGTGATTGAGAAACCTTCATGTGTTTGAAGCAATATGCTTATCTCTGAAGAATAAAGCTAGAGTCCATCAAGTCGATCTCGCCCCCTGTCTGTGGTAAAATCTACGTATGGCAACAAAAAAAACTGAAACGATGTCAATGTCTATATAGTAAAGAGTAAAGCTTACGGTCATAACTCATTTGTCTTGGAATATGAACATAAACCCAATGCCACACCTGGCAACCCCAGACGAGCCGGCTTCTACGTATTTTTACTCTGTGCTCACCGTTCGTTGATGTCAGTAGTGAATTCCCTTATTATCTAATTAAACCAAGTTTAAAGTTACTTCCGTTTATTTACGAGTATTTGATAGACTCTAGTTAAGCAAACGCTGTTTTAGTAGTATTGTGGTACCGATACATAAAAATCAGTACTAAATGGAACGTTATGCTCCCTCATACACGTTTCTATAGTCCGTTTGATGAGGGTTGATAAGTATTAAAAAAAAAAATTGCTCTGTTGTAAAAATACCCCGCGAACTTTATCTAGAGGGGATAACATTTGTCTCTATTTTATAATCTATCAACCCTTTTCAAACACTGTGGTAAACAGTGAGCGTGAAAGTTTCTTATAAGATTTAGCCACCACTCCAATCTACACCAGTAATTTATTTGTCACATATTAATGATAATCTTCCGGGTGGATTTCAGGCACCCTCGCAGATTTGAAGAAGCAGAGAGCACAGATAAGAACAAACGGCAGCCCGGTGGAGAGCAGCCTAATTTCTACAAACAACCACAGTCTCAACTCAATACCGGAAGTGACGAAGCAGGAAATGCCGGTACAGTTGAACCCGTTAGCGCTGTCGCCGAGTTCCGGGACTGTCCCGAGATTTTCTGGCAACACCAGCGATGTGGTCGGCGACACAAGATCGCACAGGTGCTGTATTATAATGTAGACAAAGACGTTATCGGTTTTAAGTGTCACATCCCTAATTTCGAGGGACAAAATAAAGCATCCGGTTTTATCGGTGTCACATCCCTAATGTCAAGGGATGAAGGATAGAACAAATGTGAGGTGTTAGCGTACAAGTCTGATTGAATTGTCATTCCAAAAATATTGGTCACGGCTCTCGGGCTGCCTTTTTTGTTTTTAGTAAAATTGTATTTTGTTGGCAGCTTTTTAGACTGTTTTTTGTACATTATGTAGTTTATGTACATTTTACTATAGACTGAAAAGTCAGCCGATTGAAGGTTCCCATTAGAAAATATATGGTGATTTTTGCCGATGGATTTTTTGCCATTTTCGCTCAGAGCAAGGGCTTGCCAACGTGCTAACAGTGTGATAGTTATAAGAGCTCAACGGTTTCCATAGCAGTAAGAAGAGTATTATGGTTGCTAATAATTTACGTAGTGTTAGAATTGAATCCTATATTGAATTGAATTTAGCTTGTTAATTATTGTATTATTGAAATGAGTTTCACTTCGTTTTCCCAGTAGGACATTCCATTGTTGATTAGATTACCCTGTCTGTTGGAAATATATATTATATTAATGTATTAGAAATGAAAGTATTGAGATGGAAAATGTGTACGTAATCTTAACAGTATTTTGATACAAATACAAGAACAAAACTTAAATTGAACGGTGATCTGCGACATTCCTAGTACAGAGACGAGGTAAATTGATTGATTGAAAGTGCCTCAAAAGAAGGTTTATTGTGCTTTTCTCTGTGAATAATAGCATAATAAGACTTGAAAAATAAATTAAATATTTAATTAATACAAAGAATAATAAATTATTTAATATAAATTTTAAGTATATTGATATTACTATACCTACTCTTTACAAAACTTGCTATAAAACAATGTATATTCAAACTCTACTGAGGTTCTAATTTACTGCCTTATAAAATAATATATATTTTATTTTGTAAATGGACCACAAAATGGCTATATTATATTATTTTATAAGATTTATACGTATATATTTATGTATGTGATATTAAAATGTCAGACTAAACATTTTCACAATTTACACAACATTCCAGAATTTGCGATAAATTTTATGTTGCGTGGGGATTACTCTTTCAAAGATACTATTTTCATGATCCAAGTTTGTAATCGAAGACTGGATTTGTAATGTAGATTTGTATATATCAAACGACCAAGCGTAATGGATCCGGAGACGTTCAATTTGCATATGCGTTGACATTTGCAATAGGATATTTGACAATTTTTTTATTGCATCCATCATCTTACATGGACATTCTGAAGATGGATCTGAAATTCATTTTTCGATATCTCAACTAACGCCAGAGATATTAATGGTTAAAATCAGTAGTGGGAGATTCTGCGTTTGTTTTCAGCAAAACAGCCCTTACTATGTAGTTTGCTGTTGTTGTTATATTAGACTGTTGCTGTTATATTTTTCCACGAATTTCAATACTGTTTTCACATTTGACCATGAATTTAAGTCTATTTTTTAATGTTTGAAATGCATTTAATCTTTGATACTTCGTCAAATATCCTATTGACCGTTTCGCGGTCCCAGAGCTAACCACGTAAAGTGGGTGAACATCGTATAATTGTAAAGTTGCGCTTGATCATTTCATTTATAATTCGAATTACAGCTGTTTGTTGACAGTTTGATGGGGGCCACGTAGTTGTTTTTATTAATTATTGAATGTATGCGTTACGATAATACGTAGTATGTAAACCCCAAAATGATTAGAAACCCCAAATTATACAATATCTATCGTTTTAGATGAGTGCTATCTAACGGCACTATACATTAGCAAGCAAAGAAACCGATCTGTCAGTGATGTGATATATTTATTGTAACAATAGGCTTTGAGGCCCCACTCGGTATAGTCTGAAGCAGCCTAAATAACCCCCGACCGATTGAGGGAGGGCGCGTGTTATAATTTCGACACGTTTGTCGGTTTGTGTGTTTGTCTGTGGCATCATAACAACGGATGATCAAATTTGGTCATATCAGATGAAAATTGGAGCAGTGGTTCTAAAATCTTGGGATGTTGAAGTATGATGGGATCTCTGGAACGGTAACAGTTAGGTGGTTCGAGTTTGTGCTCAAATGTGTATAACAATGGTTACCTTCCTACATCTGAAACCTTGAGGATCTGATGAAGACCAGGAAAAGTAAGTGGATCTCCACAATGGTACGTCGGGGGTTTCTTAAATTTTGAATTTAGAGATATTTGTGCGTAATATCGGTTTCTTTGTTTGCAATTATTATATTTTTAAACTTTGCTCCCGCATTTTTTTGTCAAATCCGAATTAAAATTGTATTTTTAAGAGTGAATACTCAATTTTGTGCCAATATTTTTTTACCGTAGCGTGCACAATTTTACTTACAACACAAACCCTTTGCATTTATTCATTTTGACGCTCCTTTATATGAGAGCTAACATTGTGCGAGATATGCGCATGCGGTTGGTGAATATCCATTGCCGTCTATGACGTTACAATATCAGTTAAAGGACACGATAACCAGCAACGTAAAGCGATATCGACTCGTACTACGTCAGCCCTAATTAATTACATAAATCCTTATATACTTAGTGTAATGTACAGATTTTTTAAAGTCTTTTACATCTTTGGAAATTGTTAAATCTCGACGTACCTAGATGCCGTAGTGTCCTAGAAATTGTAGAGTTTATTTCCAAATCGTAATCCAGTGTTCAATGTCTGTGGTATTTCTTGTTAGCTAATGGCAGGTTACATTCCTTTTGCCGCCTGTAGGTAACTATTTACATCGTAAACTTTTGGAAATGTATATTTATTAATATTATCATGTAAATATGTCATTCCCATCCAGTAGGAATCCATTCGTCCATATCTTAGTCACTAGAGTAGATATTAGGTTGTCGTCCGAATCATTATTCTCCTGGCGACGCCCCTTTTCTAATAGTATAATTATTTTCCGTACTTAAAAAGTACTTAATAGAATGTTATATCATTGCGTAATTGTGAATGTCGTACATTTAAGTTATTAAATAGACGAAGCTATATTATACTATGTACCTTAACAGAATCCTGAATATCAAAGCAATAACTGATGGCCTTATAGAGAAATACAAAACATTCCTGTTGATTTTTTAAAATCAGTATTTAAATAAAGCATTTTTACCCGCATTTTGCAATACTATTGTATTTCATCTTTGACCAGAGCAAACAATATATTAGACCGTTTCTTCACTAACCGTGACACAGATCTTGTTACGTCTTATTCCCGGAATGTCTAGTCTAATTTCCTATACGCCTTGAATGTCCGTTCTCTGAAAAGAATAAAAAAAATTATTTAGAAAAGCAGCTATATAAAGATAATCATTGCTTCCTTTGTACGGACTCAACACCTTCGGATCTGTGGCTGATGGTGGGTGTAGAAACAGTCTTATATAATACTTTTGTGTTGTTCGTAGATATCAAATCAAAAAGTATATTTTTATAAATTCTGTGTAATTTAAGAAATGTAGTTGATTTCTTCCATGTTTATATCGGTTGTGATGGCAATGTGTCTTGCAGACACCAGACTGGGTTCTTTCAAATATTATGTAGGTATATGTTTAAAGCTTGACCAGAAATTAAAAACCCTCGCCATATTTCGGAATTAAATGAATCTATTTTTATCATTGCCATTTACATAACACATTGTTTCGTATTCGTCTTACACCAATTAAGAAAGATTTTCAAAATTCAACTTTCGCGATTCAAAACAGATAGTTCTGGCCATTTTTCAGCGCGCCAACTAGCAGCGCACCTAGCGGAGAAAATCCAGAAGAATCCAGAGAAATCAAAAAAGAGTGCGAGAAGAGCAAGGCGCCGTCGGCCCGCCGCTCTTTTAAAATTATTCGTTAAAAACCCAAAATCTCGTGCCACACGTAAATAAACTTCTCCAAAATCAACAAAATACACTCCAGCGCCGATCTAGACAAAATTTACAAAGAAACCAGCTCTTGAAAGACCATCAGAGGGCCCTCAAAGATTCTTGGCTGCGGCTGTGCTGGTGAGTCTAAAAATCTACTGCTATCTGAACTATCGAATCCTTTTCAGAACACAATTTTGGTCCTTCGAGCCAGATACAAAACAAAAACATACATTATAAAAGTACCAGTGGCGCCGGGGTCGTGACAGGGTTTTATTTTCATGGTCAGGGTATAACTAATGGCAACTGATTGTTTCACCATGGATCTCTTGGCTGAATCGTAATTCATAGCTTTCATTTCAAGTAATGATTGAATAAATAAATAACCAAAACTTTGCTACTAATTCTAAGATTCTACCGACTTCTACCTACTAATATCGTCTAATAATACATCATAATGATACTTTTGTTTTTAATCCATAGGTACATCTTTTATCAAGTTTTTCTCTCATTTCTAAGTTACAGACAGATGGAATCGGTGCTAGTACACCGATTCCAGGATGGCCGTCAAATTTAGCGATGATCGAAACGTTCCGCTCACTCGCACACAATCTAATATATGAGTTTCATTTAGTTTAGCTTTAGATTTGGAGGCCACCCTGGAATCGACACCACTGTATTTACATAAAGGAAGCTAGATCCATGTTTGAAATATTTAAGGTCAACAATTTTGGCTAAGTACATTACATAGATATTAGAGATACATGATATTTTTACAGAAAGAGCTCATGCTGTGTTGTCTTGTCCTTAGTGACTTCCTAAGAAAGTGTCCAAAGTTATGCACGTTGCAACAAAGAGAGGTATCCGCTTTAAAAAGATTCTAAAGAGCAAAATATTTTTAAAAATAGGGTGCTTTTTATTTAGATGTAAATATTTCAAGGGTAGATAGTATCTACAGGTTACAACAATAACCATTGGGTACCATCTTATTATATTTTGACAAAACCAACAAAAAAAAATTTTGTCACTTTGCTTGACGTTTATTGACGATTTTCTACGCTTTATTGTATAAAGCGATGTCGATTTTTTTGTACGGAAAATATCTATGGTTATTTTTTTGATGTGAAGTGATACTTTTACCAGCACAGTCTGAAAATATTTGCTTCTAATAAAATAGCATCTGTAATAATTATTTAGATCTGGATTTTTTTTCTGGAAATTTTTAATTTAAGATTTTTCTAAATATACTTGCAAAGGTCAGAAGTGGATATCTCCTCTATCGAAGACTGATTAACGACTTGGTATACGGGCTAATATTATCTTAATTGAATAATTGCTTTCAAACGGATACTCAAGTCTATGATCTTTCTCGATTCTTGTTGCCTCGTATAATTGGTTGAACAGTGCCTCTTGTCAAGTCTTGCCTTAGTAATCATTAATATCTGTTGATGTATACTGTTTATTGTTATCATATTAAAGAGCCCCCTGTATATACAATTAGAGAAATAAAAAATATATTTGATGTGTACTCGTTTCTCACTGAAATCACGTACTTAACTTACATATAACATAATTTTGATGAAACTATTGTAATTATAGTAATGAATGTGAGAGGCACGAAACCGGCCTTTATCTAGTAGTGATTATGTCACGTATCGACATGGAAAAATCATAACGACTTTAATCTAACTCATTCACTCACATAGACATTATGTGTGAGCATAACAACTAATTCCCTAGCCGCTCGACTTTGCATTTCGAACGTGCCAGAACGCCCCGCTCAGGACCACAATTGTTATCGACGGGTTATATTAGAATGAAATCTATGTGCATGAGGTCATGCTATACGTGAAATACTAACAGATGCCCTTGAAAGTGAAAACTTAGATTCCCAGTAGAGATAAAAATTGCCAGGAAGTTTTCCTTTTTTCAGGAACATTTTCTGAAAACTTCCGGAACTTTGGAAGTTTCCAAATGATTTACTTTTTACAAAATGTATCTGCTATGACACTAGATGGCGCTATAAAGTAAAAGGCTTCAGTCTAATGAACGATTGTTATAATTCTACGTGTCATTTTTTTTTATTTTCACAAATAATTTTCATTAATTTAATAATTTCATTAATAATTTTAATTTTCATTTTATGTTTTTTTATTCAATTATTCGGTCTAGCGAAAGGCAAGAATCATTTTCATAGATAAAATTAAATCTACACTTCACTGAAGGCCTGAGACCGTAAATTTTGTAAGTAAAACATTTTTTTAAATTCCAGTTCCTGATGTTTTCCGGACGTTTTTCCAAAATTTTAGGAAAGTTTCAGAAAACTTCCGGAATTTTCAACTCTTATTTCCAGTAATTTCCCAAGAATTTTATCAGTAATACGGGCACTGGCCAGGGTCAAAACCTTGTTTCACATGTCTGTTTTCCGTCTGGTGGTATATCCTGAACAGTAATATGAATAGGTTTATTCGCTATTAAAAAATAATACCATTTAATTCACAATATGGCGAAGGTTTTTAAATTCCTGGTCAGGTAATAGCTAAAAAACAAAAAAAATATTTCCATCTATTGTCACATAGGTTTCACCTCTAATCTAAGGATGATCTTACGAGTCCCCCAGTCTATAGGTGTCACAAAGTTAGTTTAATATTAAGTCAGCAGTCACTACACCATTCAAAAGGACGATACAAGTATTTTGTAACAACCTCTAATACTTATGGTATTCCTTATATACATAAGGAATATGCCTCGGAGAATGTAAACCTCAACCAGAAATATAATTGTCAAGAAGAGTGTCATTGGTACTTGGAAAAAATATTTCACATAAAATTCCGCAACATAGCGCACTCTTTAATATTCCTGGTCGGGTTTTACCTATCCTGTTTTTAATTCAGTAATTTAACGACACAATCACAACTCTTGTGGCAAAAATCAACAAAAAAGAGTTATTTATTTCACGTAATTTTATTTAGAGAAGTGTAGACAAGGCATCACAATTGAGAATTAATATTAAATCTCAAATATGATGTGTTTGGACCACCTGTATAATTTTTTGTAGCAACTTTGATACAATTTCAAAGTTTAGCGAAATTCCAATTGATGTAATAAATTATAAGGTCTATTTTTATAATTGTTACGTAAATATTGAAACCTAATTGTCAAAATTAATTATTTGAAGTTCATAGAAGATATTATTATAATAATGAACAGTAAATGTGTTTAATTACATCAAAACCTTGCCACCTAGAATCTTGCCCTACCTTGGACCACTTTGCCATATCGTAAAATAAAAATTTATTGAAAACAATAATATTTAGTATCCTATTATAACACCTAAGTCATCTACCACGTTAACGCTATATCTTGGAAATATAAGGCTGCGATATCGATTCTAACATAGCCGCTATATCTAAAAAGCTAAAACTAGATACAGGACTGTCACGCTCATATGCTAGATTCTTAGATTATCTATGCTAGATTATGTAAAAGTGATTGTGAAGTTTTCTTTACCAATATTTTAATTTAGAGAATCGTACGCCAGAATCGATGTCAATATGTAGAATAAGCAATTTCGGTATTTCCGCCTTATATTTCTAAGTTATAGACAACGCCGTTTTTTTTTTTAAGTTTTTCTATCGTGATTTTTGTAGATTCTTGAATGAGCATTTTATATTAATACAATAGCTAAGCTTTCTAGTTGGTAAGTGAATCCAGATTATTATAACCCCAGGTTGTATTGTCTTAAATATTGTACTTTTATCAGACTCAAATTATTGAGTTATAGTAAAATTGATGTAGAAAGAAAATTGATAAAGTTATCATTTTATGACGTGTCTTCATGCTGTATCTCGGAATAGGTACATAACATCATTATCAGCTTGGCAGTAAGCCTCAGAGACCGGTTCCATCCTGGTTCGGTTGCATACAATCACGAAACCGAACCGGGACTGGAATCAAACTCGTGTAGTCCGAGGCAAGGCTGCCCATTGGTGCTGTAAGCGAGGGAAAAAATTCACCAATCGAATCGCTTCATTTTACTCTTGATGTGTTAGTGAAGCGACCCTATTGGTGGATCTTTTCTTCGCTCACCGCCTCACTTCCTCACAGCTCTGGTGGACGTGCAACTAATAGAACGTAAAGATTGATTGAAGAAAATTATTTAGTGGATGTGATTAAAAAGATGTATATATGCGGCGTTGTTCAGAGAATTAATTATGTAGAAAGCAAAAGTAGGCAATCTCTGAATGACTGTACTTATTCTAGAAACGGTACACTGCTGTTTAAAAGTCAACGTTTATGGACTCTTCACATCGAGGCGAAATTCGCTGCCACCACAGAAATATCGCTTAAAATTCACACCGTGTCAATTGTAATTATGGAGTACGAGTATTTATGTCATGTGGCGATAATGAATTTCATTTTGGTGTGTGGTTTCCTTTAGAATGTGGTAGCAAATGTTATTTCTAAACTTTTAAACCAATGCAAATGATCTTCTCTGTTGTCTGTCTATCAAAATATATTTGTTATTTTTGTTACTTATAATTTTATGTTTATTATTTATATCTTTAAGTTTTGGATTACTTCAGTTGACTTTTAAACAGCGATGTTAACTATTCCTTTATATTATTATGTTCTAAACAAATAAATCAATTGTTAAAATTAATTGATGTCTTTTATTTTGTGCTAATTCAGTGTTAGTGTGATTTATTTATATATTAATGACTAGTAGTCAATGACTCAATAAAATTGGCAAAGGGTTATGTATGATAAAGGGTTAACTATACCTTAATCATTACGCGTTCTACTTGTGATAAGTACCTTACACAAGGAGCTTTCAACCACAAGGTCCTATTTACAGATAAATAAAAAGAATAATTATGTAGGTATAGTTTGAATTATGTAGGTTTAGAATGAAAACTAACGATCTAAATGGTCAATACTTGCGGTTGTTGGTACTTGGTGAAACTTGTAGTACATGATTACACAATGATTAGACTTTAATAATATACTGTTTCTTAACTACATGTGGGTAGATAAATACTAACTACATGTAGGTAGTATTTATCTACCTACATGTAGTTAAGAAAATAATTATAAACAAATACATGAAGATGTGTAAACGAAACCGGTCGTAATTAATAAAATACAATTAAAACCCGTGAAACGGTATATTATTTAAGTCTAATCATGTACTAACGATCTAATTCAGCGTATATTTTGAAATTGTTTACTATCGTGTTGAATCTTAAAACTTAAAAGAAGCGAAGAACGCTTACTGATAATGATAAGATGTTAGTTAACATTTTATTGATATAGAGATAAAACATTCAGATTATTTCAACCAACGATGACGTAGAGTTTCGCTCTTTCGAGCTAAATTCGTCAAATAATTCATAGAACCAGGGAGTATCGATGAAAAATTATTTCGGTAGCGGGAAGTGCGAAAATTCAGGGCAGATTGTGGATATTTTCGTGTTATCTCCGCGTCAACGGGCAGACGGCGTCGCAAGCGCAGACGGCGGGCGGGCGTCGCGGGCAAGGTTGTGACGTCACGCCATGTGCGAGTGTCATGCAACAATGTCGCTACGCAGATGAGGCTAGAGATAAATTCCTGCTAAAACATTAGATGATTGATAGATTCGCTTGTAAGACAAAAATTGAAAACCCTAAACGTGGCTCTGTAAACGTAATTGATTACCTACCTACCTCGATATCTATTGCTGAGGTAGAGGAGCATGTACCAGACCTCAGAAATGAAGAGTTTTCGTTTCGGCGCCCATTCCTATAGGTTGCTTCATTCGGGCTTATGCTAACAAAAAGTAAATTAAATCTGAAAAAGTTACATTTGAAGCGAAGGTAGCCCGTTCTCCAACTTAGGCTTTTCTTTGATCCTAACCGGCGATTAAATTGATTTATACTGTCCTTGGGTCGGCTTAGATAACATCAAACATTGTGATAGACTTCGTAGATATGTCTATTATGTATGAGGAATAGAGACTACCTGATACGGCTCTATCTATTTCCCAGACCGTCGCGTCTGCCCGTCAGTGTTCGCCGGACCGTCTCGCAGAGTCGTCGCGTCGCGGCCTCACTCCACATTCCACGATCTATAGCACGCGCAACCGCTCAATACATCCAACCAATACAGCACCACAAAAAATCCGCATTTCTTCGGAAACAATCAAGGCCGGCTTTGTCTATATTTACATGCTGAAATTTATAAAACAGTTCAGCAAGATGAAACCTCCAGTGAATGTAAGTAATTTTGACTTTTTCGTGTTTTTATAATTAAGTACCTAAAGATTTTTTTTCTAGTTCTCGTACTATTATCTCTTCCATCAAAAATGGTTTAATTTATGATGGTTTACCATAATAAATTAAGCTACTTAGGGTAAATAAGATAACATTTTGACAAAATTACTAAAAGTTGTCATATCCTAAGTTGTCGTGTCGTAAGGTAAGTTTCAACTTTTATAAACTAAAGCGTTCTTGTGTACTTATTTTATGTTTATTTTTGCTAACTCATCACGGGTTCTAAATAATACCACAGAATACACAAATAGACAACAGTGGGGTAATACTGTTAATGTTCAAAGAAGGAAATCAAGGGAACTCTTTGATGAAACGCACTTTACAATTTCCGATAATTATGATGGATTACAACATTCCATGCATCAGAATAAGTAAAGTGTTCCCTTGATTTCCTTGATAGAACATTACTGCGAAAGGAACTCTGATAAAATGCACTCTAGCACTTTCATTACCAGCTGGAAGGTATTGTTAGTGTTCGACATGAAAGACATTCCAAAAAGTGGGACATACAGTTTAAACCTGACAGGTTTTCTTCCTATACTTTACTCCTATAATCGAAAGCTCCACAGCTGACTGAGCTTTCAAAACTGTTGCATCAGCCGCTAACTGCAGTACAGTTTTTATTATCAGGTCAGTGTCAAGCCGAAAGTGCACAGACAAACAATACTGTAGCTGGTCCAACTAACTCTACCTCTTCTGTCAACCCAATGGCCATTTTACCAGCTACGTCAATTGCCTTTTGAATTATCCCGTGTGCAGTGCAGGACATTGAACTAAAATAAAAACAAACAAGGAGGAGGTTATCAATTCGATTGTATGTTTTTTTTAATGTATGTTACCGCATATCTTCGGCATTTGTGAACCGATTCTTTTTTTAGTGACAAGGGTATACCTCCAGGGTGGTCGCATAAAAATTTGGTCAAGATCTGATGATGCACATCGGAGCGGAAGTCCTTAACGGGTGACAGCAGTCACTTGTAATTAGATAATTGTGAAAATTTCTGAAGGTCCAATTTCAAAAAATTCATTATTCTGTAGATTAATTGCAATAACAACATTTGACCTCATTTATTGTAATAAATGAGGACAAATTGATAAATGAGGACAATTTTCAAGTTTCTGTAGAAACAACACAAGTCCATAGCCTTAATTTATGAATATAATTAAAACTATAACTCTAGAAAAACAAACATTAAATGCAAAATGGGGCACTTTAAATAATACATAGACAATTATAAACGTTTTTTTGTTATCTTGTCAAAAAACAAGTATTTTGTATATCCTCCAAAATTAAATAAATTTCATTTCATTAACATTCCGTGACAAATGTTGTTTCTGAAATAATCGATTCATTTAACCTCTTATTCTTATTTTTCATGATTTTTATGAAAATCCTAAAGCATCTATTGCACTGAAACTACATGTCATAATATTTTTCCTGACGGATTTAAAATACTCCCTATATTTATGGTAGGATGGTATTCTCCTTCTAAGTCGTGTTCCTCATTGCTGAGGGTCGTGATCATTCTAAGGAATTAATCACATAGAACGACTCTCGTGACAGATTTATCTTACTTATCTTATGATAATCCCGAAATAATCCCAGCGGCACTTCGACCCTTGAGGATCATTTGTGCCTACCCCATTTTACACAATGGTCATCTCAGTGTGCAGATTTCCTTACGATGTTTTCCTTCACCGTTGAGCAGTCGGTAAATGTACGTAAGTCTTCGAAAAATACAAAAACTCTTTGGTACATGGCACTGCATGGTTTCGAAACCGGACCTCCCGCATGGGAGTCCGGTATCCTAGCCACTGTGCTACCGACGCTCTCGTGACAGATTTAATGGGGTGGTTTGCCATTGCCTTCCCCATTTCACAAACTGGTTATCTCAATGTGCAGGTTACTTCGCGATGTTTTCCTTCACCGTCATTGGATGGTATAATTTTACATAACTAAATTGCTCTTAACAATTACTCATATTCCATTGATCTCTGGACTGGACATCGTGATGAACTTGATTGGTAGCAATGAGTAATGTCAACCCGCATGTCTCGAATTGATGAGTTCAGATTGGTATTGGCGGCCAATTGGTTGATTCATTGCGCTGGACTATAGTACGGCTTTGGTCAGGTTTCCATGCCAGCCCACGTGTTTTACTTATTAGCGGTCCCTCAAAGACTCAATTGGCATCAGCAATTTTATTACTGAACATTGGGGTCTATCAACTGCAATGATTGCTAGTGCACTGGTTGTAATGTAAAGTTTTGAAGGTGGTATGACTCTGTACAGAGTCAGCCTTGGGAGGTAGGTACTATTCCTGAGCATTGCTGTGTTCCGATTTGAAGGGTAAGAGAGCCAGCGTAATTACCGGCACATGAGGCAGTCCTAAGTCCTCAAGATTATCTTATCTTATGATAGGGAGGGAATAACCCCAGCGGCACTTCAACCCTTGAGGATCATACCTACCCCATTTTACACACTGGTCATCTCAGTGTGCAGGTTTCCTCACGATGTTTTCCTTCACCGTTAGAGCAGTCGGTAAATGTACGTAAGTCTTCGAAAAATTTCGAACCACCCGCATGAGAGTCCGGTGTCTTAGCCACCGTGCCACTGACGCTCTAAGTCCTCAAGGTGTATCGAAAATCTAGTAATAGCATTATAGTGAGGTGAGATGTCTATCGGCGACGGTGACCATTTACAGTCAGGTGGCTCGTTTGCTCGTCTGCTCTCCTTATAAATTTTGATTTTTTTGTTGTTGCAAATATAACTCTATCTCACCTCTCTAAGTATACACAGGATTAACGATCTCATGATTCTTAAAAATTCCATAACATAATTTTTTTCTTAATTTATATTCATTATGCTAATTAATTGACTACATACCAACTGTATAGATGATGACATTGATGACTCACAC
Source organism: Hofmannophila pseudospretella (assembly GCA_947369225.1). Taxonomy (NCBI): domain Eukaryota; kingdom Metazoa; phylum Arthropoda; class Insecta; order Lepidoptera; family Oecophoridae; genus Hofmannophila; species Hofmannophila pseudospretella. The sequence goes on along the minus strand of OX376323.1, from coordinate 4,999,068 downwards.
TCGCAAAACTTAATTATCAATGTAACACCTTTAAACTTACTTTAAGTATTCATAATTATTGTCAAAAAGGGTATCTAGCTAATAGAAATAAATTTTACAACCTAACATGGTTGCTTGCGAGTACTAAACACGTAGATATTTCAGATCTCAAATTAAACCCGTAACAATCACGCTAAATGCGTTTCTCATTTATTCTAATTTTATCACTCTCTGTCACTGGTATTGCGGTAAGTAGCCTCGTGATACAAATTGCGTCTTCGACTTTGGATAACGTATTAACACACGCCTATAGATACGATAGATAGGTCCTCTGTGAGGGGTCTATTCTATTGATAACTAGCTAGACAAAGTTTTCCTATCTGCGACGTTTTCAAAGGCTCATCATTGACCCTTTGTCTTTCGACCGCAAGATAACATTCAACAAAGACACGAATGTTTTGACTTTGACGACGCTAATTGTTTGGCATAACTTGATAACCACAAATAGATTTATGATTGTCTGAAACCGAAATTGAGTGATTGTTTACAAACTTCAAGATTGTGGTTTCGGGAGATTCTTTCAACCATGATATTTAAAAAATAATCAATGAATTTCAAAGTTGTTCTTGTACCTGTTAGATTTCTTGAGTTTTGTTCGTTGTACCTGTTTTTTTCTTTTCTTTCTTCGTCTTTCTAACATAAAGGTAGATGTTTTGCGTATATTTACTTATTGGGTTCTCTACGCAAGATCGAATGACGATTGGGCGATAATTACCTACCTGCGTTTATTTTTTGTAGACGGGAAATATTTCAATGAAATGGTATATCTGCAACAGCCTCCTATGATAAATTACACTTACCTCCTTAATTTTACGATATTATAAATAATAATTTAAACCGCTTTCTCTTCCCTGAACTTCTTAATGGATGTTCCCAGGCTGCTCTCCTCCACGATGTGGACATCCCGACGAAGAAGGCGACGTTCGGCATGGGCTGTTTCTGGTCCAACGACTGCCTGTTCGGAGTCACCCTCGGTGTGATGAAAACACGTGTCGGCTACTCCGGAGGGACCACCAAGAACCCATATTACAGAGGCCTGTGAGTAGACAATAGCTAATGACATCATTAGTCCATTAAAATATATATTTGTCAATAGTGCTGCATGCAACTAACCTTGCTTCTGGTTCAACGATTGCCTGATCGGAGTTACTCCCGCCGGATCCACTATAAGGACTCGCATTATAGAGGTCTGTGAGTAGACAATATAGCCTTTAAGCGATATTTCAGTTTATTGCCAAACTTTTGATCCAGCCCTATGCTGGATCAAAAGTTTTGCAATAAAACAATTAAATTATAAATGTTTCGGATTCGGACAAACCGTTATCAGATATGCAATGACCGTGTCCGTATTAAAACCCATCGGTACTCGTAATTGTTTGAATAATTATTCCTTTCAGGAAGTGATGAAAATACTACTTTAGGTTACCTTTATCTTCAATTGTAAGTAATTACTTATCTACCTATTTATTTAGTAGAGTAGTTCTGTACCTATTGAATAATTTGAATATTCTCTCCAAATCCGCAATTCATCAAAAAAAAACATACGCAGCAGGTAGAGTAAGTAATTAGGTAATAAAATTAGAAAGGCTATTGTTCTCCGCAAGGTCGTTTCTATGAATTTTTCCAGTTTACTTTAAAAGAGTTGCCATAATTTGAAATATACATGACGTAAACGTATGGTTGGATTGAAACACAGAAGAAAAGCCGTAACTATAACTTTGGGACAGACATAGGTAATAAGAGTAGGTAGGTACCAACTTATTTATCAATTCGAAGTAATATTACTTCGATGATTTATCCATGGTGAATGTTCTATAATTCAGAAAAGTGATGTAATCATGATATTTTACTTTGAATCGAGTATAATTTAATTTATTTGCAAAATTATGTATTTATAACGTCTGAAAAGGCAGCTGTACATATTCTTGTTCAAACAAACACGTAAGATAATGATATCGGTGGAATTTGTGTATGTACACAGTATTGCGTAATTTGTCACGCGAGGATGACTATGCTTTTTTGTGAAGTTCAGGCGTAAGAAAATGTGGCATTAAAGTTTGACGTAGGTACAGGTCACAAGGATGGCTTCGGTTGATTATGTTCATTATGTTCTTATAGCTGCATGGCTTTCATGGTATAATATACCTACCTACATACCTATAGTCGAAAATTCAAAGAGATAGAGTAGATATTTGAATTTTTTGTCTATTCATTGCGCAGTTATAATTTTGTATTCGAAACTGACAATTTTAATAAATTTCCAACTAATTCCAACAGTTGTCTAATAAAAGTCTACTTTCGTAGGTATAGAGTTTCCCTTTCATTCGTGTTGTATTTTATAGTGGTTGGTATGTTGGAGCGTCACCGGCCTAGTGGCTAGGACACCGATGGATGGAAGGTCCGGGTTCGAACCATACAATGTCATGTACCAATGAGTTTTTCTATGAAATGGGGAAGGTAATGGCAAAGTCTAAGTCTGCCAAGAGAGTCGTTCATATGGTATGGTTAATTTAATTCGTACAAATGATCACGCCCTTCTTCAATGAGGAATACGATTTAGGAGAAGAATAGTAAATAAACAAAAGGTACTTTAGAGATGATTACATACTACTAATTTATTCACAAATGCCGATTACCTGGTCAAGAGAAACCACAACTAGACATACATACGTAGATGCATTTATGATCACCACGTGTAATAATAAAATTACAATTAAGTCATGACACCTTTGCTGTGTCACGCATGGTTTATTTAATTTTACAAGTCTGTATTGACGTTCAGCGTCACACGAATTATCGTAATTTAGATAGGTAAGTCTAAAGACTTACAAAAGGTTGTAAAATGAGATAACTTTCTGTTTATTTATATAACTTTGTATAAGTACGGAGATTTGCTTATCGATTATAGATTAAGTATGTTTATTTATTAAGTATTTAAATGGGAGCGTCGGTGGCCTAGTGGCCAGGACACCGGACTCTCATACGGGAGGTCCGGGTTTGAAACCGTGCAGTGCCATGTACCAATGAGTTTTTCGTATTTTTCGAAGACTTACGTACATTTACCGACTGTTCTAACGGTGAAGGAAAACATCGTGAGGAAACCTACACACTGAGATGTCCAGTGTGTAAAATGGGGTAGGCAGCACAGAAGATCCTCAAGGGTCGAAGTGCCGTTGGGGTTATTCCCGGCCCCCTATCATAAGATAACATAAAAGATAAAGTATTTAAATTATTTTATTAGTTGGTACTTAATTTCTCGCATTCCAGGAAAAGTAATGTAATTTCTAATACTTATGTGTACCTAAGTATAAAATATCTAGAAACCAAATGGATCCCAAAGTTAAAGAAAACATTTCTCTATTCAATGCAGTTCCCAGGACAAATCGATTCTGCTCCGTGAATTTTCCATGGTTCTCCGAAAGGGTTAGAACTAGTTCTAGTACTATAACGATAACTCAGGTGGCGTGGAATCGATCTGCGGTTCTAAGTGTTTAGGGTGAAGGAAAAATATGTATAGTACGATTGATATTACCGCCAAGAATAAGGAATTGTGTAAATACGGCGAAATAATGATCACTTCACAGTGGTCAAACAGTTTCTGATTTGACAAAGACGTCGTTTTCACACTCATATAAGGTATAAGTTAAGTATATTGAAGAATCGTAAGATCGTACACTCAGCTGACATTAATAAGATGACCTACAATACAAATAACCAGATTCGGGACCGAGTTTCATTACGTGCTTGTACCTAAATGCCAAGGACAACGACAAGTAGGTATGGTGAGGGAAGAAATAATTTGGGCTTTGTCAAATTAAACTGTAACTTTTTTTTCTTTAGTTATGGCCTCTGCCTGTACACACTGCAATTTGGTCAATGACCATGTTAGAATCTTGAAAATCACTCGAAAGATTTGGCGTTTGTTTTGAAAAAAACAACAGTTTACCAACGTCGAGATTACGGGAGAGTATGCATCAGAAATGCCTAGTGCCTTGCATTCCAAGTGCCGAATTCACACCATCTGTAGTCTTTCACTCCCATTTCACTGTCTTACATGACGTTCTTTTATCACGGACACTAGTTTTACGAAAAAAATGACCACTGTAAACTGTTTTTAAACAATAAAATAGGCCGAACACGCCATGACAGAATGAACGTCAACATAACCAAACTGTAACTTGTTATTTGTTGCAAAGCTGTCAGTTTTGTGCAGGCCGTGACACGTGTCACGTGACGCATAACGTGAATATGGCATAACCTGAATATGACAAGGTTGTAAGTATGTATGTATCCATTATTTTATTCGCCACTGTGCCTAGAGGATATGTAGATTCTATCTATATGTAGGTATTGCATGAAAATCAGTGTCTTTCAATCAGAGCGTTTGCAATAGCATGAGACGCGACTAAGCATGAGAATGTTTAAAAGACTAAAAAAGTCGTTTCGTATCGTGCTGATTTAATAGCGGGAGCTCCAGATTAGACACCACTATAATTATATGCAAAACTTAGGTTTACGAATAAGCATTTTTTTAAAATTGAATTTAAATTAAGATTTGCTATCAGTCGGACTTTATTAGATTTGTTGATTGCGGTCAAAGTTTTTATTTATCAATGACTTTGAAATTTAATTCAGTGCAATCTATTTTAAAAAGTGTAAATAACAAATACCTACTATGACCGGCAATTTCTTTATCTCACGTAAGTATGATTTTATTTTTATTGACGTAGAATAAAAATTGATCTACAATAGAAGATATTAATAACACCTGTTTGAAAGCATTAAATTATCAACATTACAATTTCACATTATACGTATTATCTAATTCTTACATTTTATTTTGTTATTACTCTTTTCAGGGTTCATGGGTTTGTTATTATAATACAATTTATAGTTATTATAGTACAATTTAAATGAAGGAGTAAACAAACCCGCTGATAGCTATACGCTATACGGTTTCAACTACCAAGTTTTATGTTATATTATGACCAAACTCTATACTACGAAAAGTATTTATGGTCACCCCTAAGTTCTTTCAACATCACTAAGATTAAAAACCGTTCGCTTGGATTTTTTCTATCTACGGGAAAGCCTAGGTACAAGACATAGCGTAAATAGGTCCTGAAAATTGAAAGTACCTACCTACTTACTTACCTCAAACCTCTGACACTTTTTGATTGGAAAACTGTCCACATTAGACTTCAGTCACCATTTTAGTTTTTTAAATTCTACTCGATTCGATTTGAATGCTTTTTTTGGCCAAAAATACCTACATGGACTAGCGACTTAAATCCAGCGACTTTGATATTTCCCGACGTATTGAAATCAATGGTATAAGTACTTGTTGTTAAATTAATGGTCTATGTAATGGCACTTATTTATCTTCAAATGTTTACAATAGGTAATGATTATGAACTCCGCTTCGCAACACTACAAGGTTGTCGACTTAGCAAGGCCAAGGCGCCGCCGCCCGCGCCGGCGCACCGTCTCGCCGATTTTGTTGCGTGTACGCACCTCTACTGTTAATAAAAAACACGTAAAACATAATAAAGATTTACTAAAATAAACGCGATATATTGATTATCTCCTCTCTACGCGACACATGGGGGATTTTTGTTTATGATTCGGAGCAAAAGCTTTGGGAAAGAATCCAAAAATTTGCAATAAAAATCTCGTAGGTTTGTCTACGTAAAATGTCACGCCACTATTTAGAAGGATGTGAAAAACTGTTGAATGTGGAAACTCGTGACGTTCTTCAACGCCTACCACCAAAGCTATTTACAATGTTATTGTCAATTTATGCGATCATTTTTGCCGCGTAATACCTACATGAATAATGTGGAAAACTTTTTGCTACGTATTTCCGCTGCGCTACGACAACCTTTCCAAGGCCGGCAGTGCCCTAGGAATGCCTTTGATGTTGCACGTGGCCCCTAGGCAACGGTGACCACGTCTTACCATCAGGTGGCCCGTTTGCCTGTTTGTCATAGCCTTATCTTAGCCTATTTATATTAAAAAAAACGTAATGGTAACCTCTGGATAATAGCCAAAAATATAATATTTATCTATCCACCATCGAGTTTCGAATTCTACATTATAAGTAAAAACTCATTAGTGGGAGTTCGGCATCCTAGCCACTACACCTCCGATGTTCTAGGTATCTACAAGTTACCCTTTTTTCGAACTTGGCACAGACACACTGTCGTGTCTCTAGTCTAGATTCATAATACGATTGGTAAGAGTAAGGTCGTTCTATTTGTACTAATTTATGTCTGTCTGGTTCTCTATTATCTTCTGGTATATATTGGCCACTCACCCAATTTTTTAATGGCCTACCAACTAGAAATTTAACCACTTCCCAAAATTTTTTTCTAAAGTCCTTTTTTTCTGCCATTTCCAGTGGTGACCACACAGAGGTGATCGAGATTGACTTCGACCCTAAGACCATAACGTATGAAGACCTGCTGGACATGTTTTGGGAAAACCACGAGTACGGACTCACCACCAAGCTAAAGAGACAGGTAAATCCTAATTTTTGATGTGAAAACATTTTATAAGTCGTGAAATATGGGAGCCGGTTCGTGCATCGAGTGTCAACTTTTATGTCTTCTTTCAAAAGCTAATAACTTCATCAATTTTAGAAATATGTAAAAACAAATAGTATCGTTGAAAACATCGATAAACAAACCTCATTTTAGAGTCAAATGTATTTGGCTAAAATAATCAGGAGACACGAGGAAGGAGGCCAAAGTTAAGATATTTTCATACATAAAGTTTACGGCACAGCGTCCCAGTGCCTCTTCATTTTTTTATTATACAAGGTGTAACAAAAAACCCCTTGTTAGTGTTCAGTATCCATAACTGAACAACTTTCAACAACAGCCAACTCTGAATTCGCGAAAAATAAACAGCTGTTACCTTAGATAATCTAAGGTTACATAAAAAACCTCAATAGGTACTACACGACCGAAATGTATGACACAGCTAAAAAAATCGCGATTTTATACTTGAATGAATGAATACAAAAAATTAAAAGTATTTAAGTACCTACTTACATAGTTACATAGGACTCTTGGTTTTGTGAGAAGACTTTTTTTCTTATCATATTGTAAGGTGGAGTATTGACTCTACTACTATTATTCATATTATTAATATAATTAATAATTAACTAATTTATTGAAATTCTCCAATCTAAAGTCACATTAACATTGCTGAAGAACAAAAAGTAATGCTAATTAAAGCTAAAACAAAATTAAATAGTGTATAATTTGAATAATTGTTTTGGTTTATATAACTATAAATATCAGGTAGGTAGGTAGTCACACAGGTAGGTGGAAACACACGTGCGTCATATATTTATATACCTACACGTGCGTAGGTAGGTAGGTCCACTTATTATTTTCTTTCTGGTACTTTTTAGTAATATTGTATTATATAGTGTATTTATTCAAAAGTTTTTAACGAACATTTTATCCGAAATAAAACATTATTTTAATTATTTTTGCAAAGGGTGAATATCGCTTGAAAATAATAGTAGGTAGATTGTCTAACTAGGGTGGCAAAAACAAGATTGTCGCAACGAGTCTACTTTGCAACCCGAGACGTAGGCGAGGGTTGTGGACAAACCAGTGCGACAAGTGGTCTTCCCGCACGTGTTAGACTTCACCATAACGAGGAAAAAAAAAATCTTTCTATTTCATTATTTCAGTACCAGTCATTGATCCTGTACCACGACGAGGAACAGCGCGAGATGGCGGAGGCCTCGTACAAAACCATGCAAGTGCGATGCGACGGTCAACTGAGGACCGAAGTCGCGCCTGCTGGCACATTCTATCCTGCTGAAGAGTGAGTATGGACACGGGGGTCCACGTCATACATTTTCATCTTCAAACATTTCTAGATGGCGTGACGCGTTAAGCAATCTCTTTAACCCACGAGCGCTCCAAGCGGATTTTTGATAGAAAGAAAATAGTTAGAATTAGAGTATCGCCAAAGCCATGTATGGGAATGGGAATGTCCTTCTGTTTTACTTAGTAAATTATATATTCTTTGGATACGTATAATTATATATTCTCGTCGGGTTCAGTTTGTATGACAGGTTTCAAATAGGGTTTTTGAATGTCGTCGGACCACCTTTGTTAAAGGGCAAACCCGCCTACACTTCTCTCCCACTGCTATTCCTGTGAGTCAGGATCGACAGATAGTGCTACTCTGAAGTGAAAACAACGCCTGCCAGTGACGGTAGGCTACCTTGGGCCCCAAACTAATTAAAGAAAAAAAAAGAGTATTAAAAGTAGGAAGAGTCTCCTGGTTTGTCAGATTTTCGGTTTCCAGTTCGGGGCCGCCACTCCTTATCCGATATCAATAACACCGGGTTTTCCTCCTGATCATCTCGTTCTGGATACAATCTGGAAAAACAACCTGCAGCATTGTTTCTCTGTCGCTCTTTGTCCGACCTTAAAGTTCGTCACAATGTTCTCTACTGTTACTACATATTACTAACAGTAACGTCTCTACTGTAGTAACAGTCAACAATCCTACACAATGATGCTTGTAGATGCCTCATACAAATCGAGACAAGAGCCAATGTGGACTGAGGTCGCGCCAGGATACGATACGAGTATCTAATTTGGCATAACATTAAACAGTACATACATATGCAATGCAATAAAATCGTGTCATGGTCATCTCCTTAGTGTTGACAGTTCCATCTCATTTAAATTCCGCTTGTTATTTTCCTGGATCGTTCTCGACTGGATGTTAGTTGTATGTAGAAAATATGCTTACCTTCTGACGAGTAATAAAATATAAGAATCCTACCTATTCATAATCTTCATCTGCCAAGTATAGATTTACCTGTTCTGAGATAATAATATTGATGCTTTTATAAAGGTAAACTAAAGTAAAGTAAAATACACTTACAAAGGTGCTGGTGATGAATAGTTCAGAGAAGCAGAGGACCGCGTGATGTGGCGTGCGCAGGGAGAGCTTATGTGTGTGGAATTGTGGAAAAACGGACGATAGACAAATAAAGACAAATTTTAACCAGAGCATATGTATTGTAGATTGCTCGCAAGGAAATTTTTATATGGAAACCGCATCTGCCAGTTGGTGGCATGGAGTTTTTCCAGTCCACTATTGAAATGTCAAATGTATGAAACTTGTCAAAATTATAGATATGCGCATTTGCCCAAACCCTTTGTCTCGCTGTCAGTGCTTAAGGTGCCTTTCGACCAGAGTTGTGCGAGGTTGCGAGGCGATGAGCGAGGAAAAAATTCACCAATAGGATCGCGCCATTATCACGTCATGTCACGTGACGATTAAAATGGCGTGATCCTATTGGCGGATTTTAATGCTCATATCATCATTCTAGAGGAATGGGCGCTACTAGTCCGATTTCTGTGCGCTACTAATCCGTTTTTATGCATAATACAATGTCTAACACCTAAGAACATAAGATATTATTATTTTTCATTCCACAGTTACCACCAAAAATACCGGTTGCAAGGCCACAAGGACCTTTGCCGCTCTCTCGGGCTCGACTCCTCCAAACTTCAGACCTCACACCTGGCGGCCAGGCTCAACGGCTATCTGGTGGGCATCGGCGGTGCGAACCAGTTCGAGCAAGAAGTAGACCGCCTAGGGTTGAGCGAGAAGCAGGCGGAGTATGTGAGGAGAGAGCTCCAGCGCAACGAAGGCGGCGGTTTGGCGTGCTAGTTGCACTTTAGGGTTAAAATTAAAGTAGATTCATACTATACCTACATCTGGGTAGAAACGCTTGTTTGTTTTGGTATTGTATTTTGCGAAAAGTTTTGAATACAAAAGGTAACAAAATACTCTAATGTAAGCCGAAATACATTCAGTATCGATAACTGAACAGATTTTGTTTTACGACTTTTAGAAAAACGCAAAAATTACACCTGTAATAGTTACTTATTTCAGATTTGTAATTACGTAAGTTGCATTTCTTTATAAATGTAAATCGTATTACTGTGGTTTCACCCTTTGTGTGGAAGCTTGTCCACTGGGTAGATATGTAGATAACGGTATGGTATGAATCTACCAAAATGTTGCCGTTTTTTTTTTCAAAAGCTTTTGTAGATAAAGATGTGAATGTGTTCTTAGGTGAAATAATGGCAACAGAAGCATTTACAACGTTTTGACACGTTATGAATATTTCTTTTATTTTCAACACACTTTTAATAAGTCAGTTTTAACCTAATTTTTGGTATTTATAACGAAATACTATTTTTATAAATACATAATAATGTAAAAAAAAGACATATTTATCTATAAATATAAATGAATATTTCAAGCGCATCACAGTAATTAGTTTTAAGTTTTTGTAACACCTGCTCAAAAATGGGCCTATATACTGAAAAGTGGTTTGCCACATTCCCGCACCGAGTGCGGGACTGTTGCCCACTATCGATCAAACGTAAGTACCTACTCACCAATCAATCGCTACCTAATACCTAACATAAATAAACTGTACCTTATAATTGAAAGATTTATATAAGAACGTGATGATTGATAATATTTAAATTTAAAAAGAAAGCCTTATAATTGAAACAATACAGTTTCAAATATTTAAAGACATTGTAATTACTTATAATAAATAGTAGCTATAATGGCAAAACAGTTAATTCATTGTGCTCATAGATATAGGTATGAATAATATGGACCGCTCACTCTCCATGGACCTATAATGACATGACTGGTACTGGTAATGCTAACTGCTTTAGTTCCCAGATGTAACAAAATAATATCATGTGTATTACGTGCGGAAGACTACGTATAGCACTCGTGTACTTCCACGATTCTCGTCTACGACTCGATCGTGTTACGAAATAACACTCATATAACTAATAACAGACAATTTCGTCCTTCCCGCATCAGTTAGATAATAGACTTTAATTATTATGTATGAAGTTACAGAAAATGTATATTTTTTTAAGTTAAGTAGCGAAATTCTTCAAGTCTCATTAAAAGACATTGCCTGAAAGTGGTGTCTTTTTTGCATCTTTTTTTTTCGCGCGGCCTTCAACCAAACCTGTTTATTGTAGCTCAGGATAAAGGCGAAAAAAAGGCGCCACCTTCCATACAAAATCCGGCATTGTCTTTTAGTTAATCGCAACGAAATCATGTTGAATTATCATAAGAATGTTGTTATTTATTATTATTAAGTCAAAGATTACAATACAACATGTATTTTGTCACCGCTTGTTTTATTTTTTTACATTTTATAAAAGTTGGGCGTTCATAGAGATAATCTAATGAGTTGAGAGTATATAACATTTTTTTATAAACACACCTACTAAAAGATGTCCCTATTCTTCCCTAAATCGTTTGCAGTGAGAAGTTGCGTCGTGCGTCAAGACATCGGACGATAGCTCAACCTCAGTTGGTGGAATAGAAAAAGAACCGGGAAGGCTAGCCAATACAATACAATACAAAAATTCTTTATTGCACACAGGACAAAAATACAGAACAGAAGAAAAGATACAAAATACGTTTGGCGGCCTTATAGCTTTAAGCTATTTCTTCCTAGGCTAGTCGCGGGTTTGAATCCCGCTCGAAGCGAACAGTTTCACACTAATACACTTCTCTCTTTCGATTTGTCGGATTTGTCATCCTTTAAGATTGTAAATCCTTCTGGGTTTGGTAATCGTTTAAGAGAGCGAATCCGAATGGCCGTTCTTCCCCAATACTATTATATGTTTCTGGAAGGCAGGCAAATGGACAGTGATTGGGTGATACTCAACGGCTGTATATGGGAGTCGAAATGGCCGCCTTTGAACTTGTTATTTTTAATATGCTCTATATCTTCGTCGTCGTTAAAACTTCCTTAGTTCGCTCGTACTAATGTGCTCACTCTATACGTCTACTTACATCTAGCGGTAGTAATTATATCGATAGTGGCGTGCGCTGCGCATGGGCAAGTCACTTATTTTTACGTTCATTAGCTATAATGACATTATCGATAGGTGGCGTTATTAACTTATTAGGTACAGTACACTAGCGAAGCCCAATAGAGGGCGCCACTAAGTTTTGTTTATTACATTATGTATACGAGTATGTATAGTATTGTATTATGTGATATGATAGATAATACAGATTAACAATGTTTAAGGCGAGGTAGCACGCACACTAGTGCTCCCAATCGAAAATAAAATCATAATTTGTTTCTTTATTAAGTTTTGTGTAAAAAAACTTACCCGAAAGCACTCCGAAAGGATAAGTAGTATTTATTAAGCAAGCATGAATAACCCTAGTTGAAGTCCTGAAGTTACTGTACCTATTTCCGCCAAAAACGGCAACTTTTTGCGATAATGCGTACAGTAACTTTAGGAATTCAACTAATCATTAATGCTAGCTTAAAAAATACTACTTACCTATCCTTTCGGAGTACTTTCGGGTTAGTTTTTTAAACAAAAATTAATAATGAAACAAATAATTATATTTTTTCGATTGGCGGCGCTTGTGTACGGAGTTGGAGTACCAAGTACAGTCGCGATCTTTATTTATTTCGCTATGTATCGATAAATAGTTCCTACAATCTGTCAAACTTCGATCTTTCTATCAATGTGGAGAGGAGACATAATATCGCCAATAGAAAAAATACCTATTTTTTTACATTATATCATATTTTTTTCGATTGGCGGCGCTGTGAGCTTTAATTCATATGACATAATAATGGTTTTATTTAAGGTTCACTTTTAACGTCTTTGGGTACCTCAGATCGACTGTACCTACGATGACTTTCAGTTACTTAAACTCAGCATAGTACATAAGATAAACCAAAAGACGTGACGAAACTGCTAATCACGTCTTGAGTTAATTAAAAACAAATGTTATTTTGACACGTTTTCAGAACATAATTGAAGCTGTCCGTTGCCTTAATTGACTCATTCCGTAAATGATTCAGAGCCATATTGACTGAGGTTATTAGTGGGATTGTTGTAGTTTACAATGATTCGAATGTTTGTGATGGAAATTGTTTTTTTTAATTGTTCAAAATAATTACAAAACATGCAAAATACATAGAACATGCAAAACAAAAATCCTTTTTTAGCATTATTAAGGTCCGATGATTTTAAATATTAAGTTGAAAATCATGTATCACAGAAGATAGGGATCCGTGTCGATACTATTTGCGGATGATATTCATAGCTATAAATACCTTAACGTTAAGGTCCCTTACCTTACTTTAGGTACCTTAGGTACAGGAAGGGCACAAGGCAAAATGCTAGGGGGGTTCCTCTGGAGATCCTGGATCCCCGATATGCGTGAGGTCTGCCATCGAGGGGGTTTTAGTGGGTAAAAATCCCACACAACCCGGTTTCTCTGCCAGGAGGCTGGGTATCTTTTGAAGTTTTCCCCCGTTAAAAAAAAGGTTCCTTAGGTAGGTCCTATGCTAGTTAGACATTTATTTCGATTCTATCGTTTCATGGGATTCTTGAGTGTAGCCCCGTATAGCCCGACCTTGGCTGCAGTAACTTGACCGTGACCTACCTTATTACTGACTTCTTTCGATTAGTTTCAAGTTGGGTAGGCAAGGTACCTACATAGGTACCTACCTACTACAGGCTGTAACAAAAACCCCTATATAGTCCCGAAAGGGGGGTGTTCAGTATCCAAAACTGAATAGTCAGTTAATAATATTCAGTTATGGATACTGAACAACTTTCACTATGGGGCCCACTCCAAAATCGTGAAAAAAAATAAGCTGTTTCATACATTGCGGTCGTGTAGGTATTGAGTTTTGTATGGAACAGCTGATTTATTTTCGCGATTTGAGAGTTGACCCCATAGTAAAAGTTGTTCACTTATGGATACTGAACACCCCCCTTTCAGAACTATAGGTTTTTATTACACAAAAACAGTACTTATAGTTATCATTGAAATTGTTTGTTTCAACTTGGTATTTTCCCGGCATAGAGTGATAGAGACTACTTACCTAAACTTAAGATTACCAGTTGGTATTTACGCGAAACCCCTAGGTCAGATTACTTGGTAAAGACGCAACCCCATACAACCCGCAATCTATTTGAAGCCATAAAAATTTTTTTTAACCATTCGCGAATTAAGATGTCAACTAATGATATTGTTATAGAATAACCTACCTCGTTGTAAGTATAGATTTTTCGCCAGTTTTTATCTCTATACATGAAACGACATACTTAAAACTAACTGTAGGTAATAGGTAAGAGAATTTACGAACTCGTTGTACCTTATCATTAATCCACTTAATTGCTCTAAATAACCGTAATTAGCTTAATAAGAGTAATTAGAAATTGTATTATTAATGTGATGAGTGGCCGTGACATTTTTCTTTAGGTACCATTGTCATCTAGCGAGCGAGTGTAGGTGGCGTGGTGGCTAGGACGCCGGACTTCCCATGCGGGAAGGTTCATGTTTGAAACCATGTTATATTCAGTTTTTTGATACTTCGCCAAACACTTCTGTAGCTTTTACATAATATATTTGACAATGGAAGTGATCCTCATAAACGCTTCGTTTTCGAGAAACTAGCTATTTTATTTAATTGAGTTATACAATGAGTAAGGGTCTTTATTTATGCCCATAAGAAAACCTGAAACAAAACAATAACAAACTATTTGCCTATCGTTTGGACATGTCATTAATAACTTATGTCAAGATTGTCAAGTTCAAATTAATCAAAATGCGACGTTACAAGCTCGGATAAAGAGTATGGCATACTAGGTAATGTAAAAATATTCTTTTCTTATTAAATTTTTTATAAAATGTGACTATATGGAAAATAACTACTTCGATGTTCTGAGTACAGTGTCGAAGTTATGCATAACCAAAGGAACACCTTGTATATCGTGAGGAAATCTGCACACTGAGATAACCAGTGTGTAAAACGGGGGTATTACCCGTGGTCCAACTGGTTGTACCAAGGGGTATTTGTTTTCCTAGTGGACCAACTGTTTAGTTGCACTAAATAAATTATTAATATTCCCCGTGGACCAACTTAAACAAGCGATGGAAGATTATTATTAATATTAATAAGCTAATTAAGGGTAATTAGTTTACCGGAACATCAAGTCGATCTGTTATGTCTATTTCCCCCAATGTCCATTCCCCGAACGGAAGTGTCAAAGTGACAAATGGCAAAGTTGTTTCACATTATGATAACGTTTTAATATATTATGCAGTTCATGGACACGGGTAATAAAAAATAGTTGTACATTGCAGATGGACCACGTGAAACGGGGAAGGTACTCGAAATGGCAAATCACCCCATTAAATCTGCCAAGAAAGTCGTTCAATTGGGTTATTTCCATAGAATGAGCATGATCCTCATCAATATGGAATACGATTATACGACTAACAATCACTGTCCCATTTCACTGTTCTTGACACGCACACCTTCTTTCAATCAAGTTTCGTGACGGAGGCGAAGGTGAAGGTGAAAGTAAACTTACTTACTAACTAAACCTGAGTAATTGCGTATAGATTGACGAAACTATCCACCTAGCCCTAGTCTATAGTTAATGTTTTTTTTTATTAAATAAGGAGAGCAGACAAGCAAACGGGCCACCTGATTGTAAGTGGTCACCGTCACCCATAGACATCTCACCTCACTGTATTAATATTAGACGGTTTTCGATGCGGTCCTAACCTTGAGGACTTAAATGTAATTACGTTCAAACCGAAACACAGAGGTGCAAGAATAGTTAAGAGGGTGGTTCAGCCCCAGCAGATCCTGCACATCAGGACCTACCTTCTAATTGTGATTTACAGTCACGAATTATGTCGGAGAATAAAGACAATTTGTCATTTTGTAACGTAAAATTGAGTTTGTCCATCAGTTCTTGTGCTTATAGTTAGTTTATGTATACTCGTATTCTTATGGAATTTTCGAGTTTACATCATCAGCAGCCTATTCTAGTTCACTGCTGGACATAGGCCTCTCCCAGGGTGCGCCATTGAGCCCGATCTTCGGCTCTTCTCATCCAGCATCATCGCTGCCAGCCACCTTACGCAGATCGTCGCTACCATGGCCGCCACCGTGACCAGGAATAGTGGGGCGGCCGGGAACTGGGGGCCGTTTTCTTTTTGCGCTGTCCATAGGAGGTGATGCCATAATCGCCACGCTAGGCCTGCGGGTTGGCGATCGCAGTAGCCGGGTCGCTTGCCCCGATGACGCTGCTGCCCGTCATCGTGCTTCTGGTATTTTGACCCAGCCATAATTTGAGTGGTTATACCGCCACTAGTCGGTCGCCAGGGACTCGTTCGTTAATCGGCAGGATGCACCACGTGCAGGTGAGTTTGACATTTGGAGGTCTAGATGTTGGTGACCCCCCCTTACATCCCGCGTTTACATAATTTCGTAGTAATGTTTTTCAGCAAAACGTACTTTCGCTGTTCCGTGGTTCTTTATAAGAACTTTCGACTTAACCAGTTTTCGCTCTAACGTACTTTCAGCCCAACGTGCTTCATCGGTCTAATAAGTTAATAACAGTGAAATATTCCTAATAAACATTCGCTTCGGCATTTTGAGTTTCGCAGTCACTCATGTCCAAATTATAGGTAATATTTTTTCCTAACGGACTGAAAATCTTTCAGTATTTCGAATGAAAATTATTTAAAAAAATATTGTATTTTGGATAGTGGAATTTTAATTCTAAAACCGTTACTAAATATTATATTTATATTATGTGGTTATTTATATTGTTGATCTAATAGGTACCCATAATAGAATTTACAACTCGAGTCACCATTGCCGTAAAACGTAGACATAACCAATATTTTAAGTAAGTAGCTATATGTCGTTGTTTTGTATTGAATGCATGAGTAACAGGAAAATGCATTTCAAGATCAGTCTCAACATTAGTAAGCCAATAATTACCTATTTAATAATATAAATAGTATGACAATAATAGTTATGTATGCGTGGAAAGTCACGTCATAATAACCATACAATACTTAGATAGGCACATACTAGTACGTAAATAAATATATGTATAGGTATACTTAAGTAATGCGTGAGCAAATGGAAACTACAAACGACGACTCCAGAAGAAACCATTAGATATTATTACGCCTTTTAAAACCGTATATTATGTATGTTATGATTTTTCCATCAGCTGAAGGTTGCCTGGAAGATATCGCTTAAAGCGATAAGGCCGCCTTCTGCACATTATATTGTACCTCTCTTTATGTTGTATGTTTTGTTTTTGTTCCGGGTGTGCAATAAAGTATATTTGTATTTGTATTATTAGTAATAGTTATTTCTATCACACCTAGTGTTGCCACCTTTTTTTGGGACGAATAGAGTATTTTTTCATTTCGGTAGAACAAAAATAAAGTACAGAGCATAAAAAGAGTACTTATTTATTTTTTAAAACATATTTTTTTTTACTTTCAATATTCAATCAAACGGCCGAGTTTTGTGGCTTTGGGTAACAATGTATTTAGTCTCATAAGTACTCATAGCCAGTAACAGTCAGAGTCACGTAAATAGAGTAGCGTATTTATTTAGTCTAAGTATAATAGTTTATGACATTCATTGATTCATCTGTTATTATTATTATTGTATTATCATTTTGTATGGGTGTTTACCTGAAATAAATAATTTATTATTATTATTTATTGGTGTCGTACATTATAAAGTACACCTACACGAGAAAGAGGACAATACTCTATTTTAGAGTACGGGTGGCAACCCTAGTCACACCCGACTCACCCGAGCCCGCACCGCGTTCCCTGATACGACTCTGTACCATAGGTAGGTACTATTTTCTAAGTAGGTAAGTACATTAAATTAAAAGTTCATACAGTGGAAGACACCATCAAGCCTCAGCATCAAGCTATAGTACCTACTCTGTGTACCCTATCGCAATAAGTTTACTCTATGATTTCTTGACATTCGTAATAACTACATTTAATGCAAATAAAGATATTTCATTTCATTAATTACTATTAATTCTGTGACCGTATGAATGTGTCAAATAAGTTAAAGCGACAATGTTAAGTTCCAAAGGCTGTCATAAGCTGCCCAC
Organism: Hofmannophila pseudospretella; assembly: GCA_947369225.1. Classification (NCBI taxonomy): domain Eukaryota; kingdom Metazoa; phylum Arthropoda; class Insecta; order Lepidoptera; family Oecophoridae; genus Hofmannophila; species Hofmannophila pseudospretella. Next base: position 4,980,994 of record OX376323.1, on the reverse strand, counting down.
TGTGCCATGTACATCATCATCATCAGGCCTGTTACGTCTTTTGCAGACGATTTAAGCAGCGTCGCGAAGGCCATGCACATACAGTAATCGGAATATGCAGTGGTAGAGGTCATTTACAAAGTTGACGACGGGACCAAATAAAGCTGATAATACTTAGACCTACCACTACAGAGTACTAACTACCTCCACTGGCAATTTTTATGCAAGAATCATCAGAAACTATGACCCTCATACATATACTTTGACAATCGAGTGAATATTTTTACTGCGAAAGTAAAAAATTATAATAATTCAGACTGTTAACACTTTATTTTATTCGGTATGCTACAACGATCTCCAACAGACTATCGAGAGTATTTTACCGACCAAGCCAGCAAAAAAACCCCACCGTTCTATCGGGCTTCGCCCTCCAGCGTATCACAATTCGTTTCCTTTCGTTCGTCAAATCCGTTGAAGAACTTTTATAAATGAAACTTAATAAAACAATTTGTTGAATCAACCAAAATTATCAATAATTAGTGACATAATCTTAATTTAAATATTATTTGTGAAATGCACGTACTTATTAATTATGTTGTTGCCGTAGCTTTAATTATAGATTATAACAACCATTTCCGTCGAACCGGAGAATGGTAAATTAACTGAAAATCGTTAAAATCCTTCTTAATAATTTAATATCTACAAAAATATCATTATTAATTAATTCTAAAATTCTCTGAACTTAACAAATTCCTAATAGATAGGGCCGAAACTTACGTGTGCCAGTACTTACGTAGTGCTGCCAACGCGTAACGGGAGAGGCTTGCGTACGCGGCAGGTGAATATCTATAAAAGTTAAAACGTCAACAAGACACGATAACCAATCGATATCAACTTGCCAACACGCACGGCCTCGTCGGATCTAATTTGTGAATCACTTACTGTTGTCCCTATCTAGAGCTATAGCTGTGGAGCCGGCTCTAAATAATAGCACCACCCCAACTTTTCCCGACATTGTGAGTCGTACGAAGCAACAGCAGCGTTGCAGTGCTAAAAGCGCTACGGCAACAGGCTGAGGCAGTCCCCTTTTTCCGGTGCTGCAAACCACCTTCAACAAACTCAAATCAAATATATTTGTTTAATATTATTTTTATCTTCTGTACCTAATTGTTTTGGAAATACATTCTTTCTTTCTTTCAACTAAGGATCTTAGTGGATACTATTTACACTCAGTAGGTAGATGGCTGGTCACCTATCACATTTATCCACCAAATAAAGTGTCTACCCCTGGGGGATTATGGAACTGAGAGTTTATGTACGTATATTACTCGCATGTATTTTAATGACTTAACTTTTCATACAACAGACTGTTAGGGACTAAGAATGTCGGTGGCACAGTGGTTAGGATACCGGACTCCCATGCGGGAGGTCCGGGTTCGAAACCGTGCAGTGCCATGTACCAATGAGTTATTGTATTTTTCAAAAGACGTTCATCTACCGACTGCTCTAACAGTGAAGGAAAACATCGTGAGGAAACGGGCACACTGAGATGACCAGTGTGTCTGGGGCAGGCACAAAAGATCCTCAAGGGTCGAAGTGCCGCTAGGGTTATTCCCGGCCCCCTATCATAAGATAAGATAGGGTCTATAACATACATGATCAAAGGAGAGTCAGAAAATATACCTCTAGTAGGTAGTGTAAGTGTAGTTATGTGTCAGCCAGTTAGCACATAGCTAACAGTAAAGGTCAAGATTTTGCGTACAATAAAGATATTGTTCTATGTGATTAACATTGCCATCGGGATATGCACCGGTACAAAAGAAGAATAGTAATTGTTTATTCATCTCGTACAGTAGTTTGTATTGCGTTGTTTCTTATATACCACTCTATAAATGCTCTATAACTACTACTAGTAGTAGTAGGTATCGATTTCAAACAGTATCATAACGTATTTATGAAATAAATTCTATACAATCTAATCAACAGGCCAAAAAAAACCTAATAGTCCGATCGGTCGGTCTGACTTGGACTTCACTAAGCGATCGGACCACATAGTCTTTTTATTTACCTGTTCTGATAGGATCGGACCACGCGACTGGAGCTGAAAATTTCGATTCGTCGCGTAATGTCCACGTTGTAAGTCACCTTTAGATGGATTCACCTCGGAAATTGTCTACTTCTAAATATTAGTCAGGTTTATTTAAATTCAGCGAGGAAGTTCAAAGAGGAAGAATTATATAATTTATTATCTATGAACTTCTTGGATATTTGGATACGACCCTGCCCTGTTCTGTAGATAAGTAGTTACCTAAGATATTTTTATGTAACACCTGCTGTACCTATGTTAATTTTGAGAATCATGAAACGGAATAAATTTTTTGAATTAAGTTTGTTATTTAATTTTTTCTCTGTTACATAAATTGTCGTATGTATGAGTACAACACAGAGGTTCATAATATACGTAAACCAAATAGGTATTTAAATAAATTCAGTAGTTGGTCGGTTTAGTCGGTCGGAGTGGAACACCTGTTTCAGAAACAAAACCTCGTACAGAATTGAAAAAAGCTTTCCGTCAAATTTTCTGTAAGTTGCAGGTGGTAAACAGTTTCTAATCGCGGCTGTACAAAATCAGACTCAATAAATTATGTGATACAAAATCCAACTACAATATACGATATAATCTTGTCGCACCCCACGACGGTACCATACGATACTAAACACTATGGATATGACAAGGTTCCGTCGTATTTTTTTTCAGAACAACAAGAAAAAGAAGCTTATATGTATGGAGATTATATCTTCAGGATTTTGCGAAGTTTGTTTTCAAGGCAAGAGTCCAAAGCCGTAAACTTCTAGACGCTGAAGGCCAAACCGTCAAGGTCATTGGCGACTGTATTAAGACTATTAAGGGACAAATTATTTCAAATCGTGTTTCACAACCCTCACCTGATGGCTCGGTTTGCGATCTAACTTAATATACTGCATAATGTTTATAATTAAAATATATGAATATAACACTCAGTTAAACAATTTGGCCCGTAAGTTTGGCCCTTCCACAGTGCACATGATTACCTATGTCTTGGTGCCCGTATACCAAGCTTGCACCGGAAGAGACTGAATGGTCCCTAACAAGATGATTTGCACCGGTCTCCTAACTCCTGCCTGGCCCATTACATACGTCCGTCTGACCTCTGCAAGTTCAAAGTGCTTATCAATAACGCTGTTTTGACTACACATTACGAACGCGGATACTGAGTAGGATTCTGGGATTATCAAAGTTACCTAAATGTTATTATAATAATTATCGAAAGTGGTGTCAGACGGTGATAATTACGTGTGTACAGATTTACAGATTTTTTGTCACTGATTTGTTTTGAAGAATTTTTCTGCAATATGCGATATCAAGTTCAAAAACAAGACTCTTTATACCTACCTGCTTAACACACCGAGATTTATGGTTTATTGAAAGAAGAAGGATTCGCTCCACTGAATAGATAGTCAGTGATTCGCAACCATACAAAGTGAGGCTTAGCGATTTAACTTTTTAATTTACAAAACAAATAAAAACAATCACGACATTGCAAAAAATAACATATTTATATTACGATAGCCCAAATTAATATAAACACGCTGATATCTTTATTATTTCCCAATAACCTAAAATTATTTTGCAATTAATAAAATCTAAGATGTGACTTTCACTTCACCTTGATCGACAATGATTGAATTTAAGATTTTGTCAAAAGTTTAGGTTTGTATGAAATAATGAAATAGTGCATGAAATACTACAAAAAATTACAATTTTTTTCACGTATTTCTTTGCTTCTTTCGCATTGTAATTAAACAAAAAGTTTATAAACTCTTTCGTGGTGGTAAGAATTTCTTCGTACGTGGATCTGTGGGAGGCCATGTCTTTTCAAACCGCTTGGAGGTTCTTGCGGTCTTGCACACATAATATTCAGTACTTAGGTACATATGTGGACGAGATTATATGGGACATATAGTCTCGTTTATAACACAGCCTGTATTATTCTTAAATCTGGCCCTAATGGCCTCAAGGACAGGAATGTAATCAGAAATTGTCGAGGCCCCTAATTATTTTTAGCTTTCCGGAGTGTTTGATTAGGGTTAGTATTTTAGCCCCATGGTTATAATTATCGCCAATGTGTATGGAAACTAATAGATCACGAGCCTGTTGAAAAAGGGATTCGACTACGCTAATGGAGTTTATTTTGAATACGTTGATTAGACTGAACGACCACTAGTCGAAAGTATCTTCGAAAGGCCAAAGGAAGAGTGGACGCCTGACAACAATGACACCAGACGACAAGGCAACTCCGTCAAACAGAGGTCGAATCCACACTTTAAAATGGCAAGAGCTAGATAGAGGCCATCGCTCACGACAGCCGGTATTTCGTTATCAGGTTACGTCACAAGGGAGTCGATAGAAGTGAAATCTACGACTCTTCCTGTCTTGGTTATATCGTTGTTACCCTCGACGGAACGGAGAAGGTACATGCATTTGACCTAAGAGGATGTTTGTTTGTTTGTTTGTGTGTGCACGTGTTTGTTCCCATCTAGCTCCGAAACCGTTGAACCAATTTCGATGCAGCTTTTTACTATAGCTTAGGTTCTGAGCTGGGTTTTTTTGTGCTAATCCGCCAGGGAGCGCCGCTGTAGATATGGTAATGCTTAATATTTGTTCCTATCGAGCTGAAAATTGGCATTCGGGGGTTTTCATAGCTTCTGATTTCGAATTTGGCAATAATTTTTGTGCCAATCCACTAGGGGCGCTGCAGTTGATATGACAATGCTTAATATTTGTTCCTATCGGGCTGAAAATTGGCATTAGGGGGTATATTCGCCCTTGCCCCTTCTCAGGAAAGGTCAGTCTAAGTACATCCATCTCTGATTATTTTGATCATACATAACCTATCAACTTTTCACAACATCAATCGCTAATGTTTACAAAGTAAGTTTTATTAACATGTGGTGTGATGTGTTACGCATTCATCTCGACCTTGCTGCGCCTGCGCTATCTGCCTGTTACTGATTTATGTTACGGAAGCAGCTGCAGGTTTAATAAATTACAAACAAACAAACAAACGAGCTCTTCATTTTGACTGTAGACTTCCATTTTAACCAGGTTTTAACTCCCACGTAGAGATGATTGCCTAACTTTGGTTTTAACCTTTTTTAACAGACGATAAAAAAGGAGAGGTTCTAAATTCGAAGCGTGCTTACTCGTACCTATGTCGATTTGTGTCGTTTCTCGGTAATTCGATTTTGATGGAATGTATAGCGTTAAGCTTGTATTGGTATTGTTTGAATTAGGGAAGTGCATGAGTTACGGTTGCGGATGGGAGTTGAAATGGCCCTGGTATAGCTTTTTATGACTTTCAAAGTTTTAACTCGACCTATACGTATGTATATTTAAGTACCTACCGATCTCAAAAGATTCTAGACCGCAATTTGCAAACCCACAAATATAAAGTCCATTCACTCTAATAATCTCGTTACTCCCAAACGAAATGAGGGACTGCGGGTGTTTAAATATAGTAATAAAAGAGAAAATCGTATCATAAAATGGGAGAGTGTACGTGAGAGCAGCCATCCTCTGTTGTTGCGGCGGCATCCTTTGACTGATGGCGGCGCTAGCGCGGGCGGCATTTTCAAAAAGCGAGCTTATTTGAGTGAACGGAGTATACTACCTCAATTACAATCTTTACTGCAATTCTATCGCACAACTGCAATTACGCAAGTGTAATAATTTCGTTCAAATCCGGTCAATTCTCACGGGCTTGTTTATGTAATTTGGTCCGTGTGATGACCTCTGTGAAGTTGACCGGCCCCAAAGCCGTTGCCCGCAATTCACCTATGCAGGTCGAAAGTACTCGGTAAGTACTTTTAAGTTCTGTGTAACTTTTCGTTAGTACTCTTACGCAATTCGATTATTTTTAAAAAACTTTTTGGGGCCGGCCAACTTCACACTCCCGGCCCAAAACGACTTTTTCGACTTTTTTTTTCGCCAATCGACAGACAATCGTTAGTACTCGATTGTTCCAAAATATTATCGTTAGTACTCTAAAATAGAATTTTTAAAAAAATAATTGAAATGGGGTGGCTAACTTCACACCTGCCGCCCCATATGCAATTCACAATCAACAAAATACACAGGCGAGGTGTTATCGTTAGTACTCGATAGTTCTGCAAAACTTTTCGTTAGAACTCTCACCGTAACGAGAGAAAAAAATAAAACAATTAAATTACTCAAAATTTCAATAGGTAATATAACTTTACTCAACTTCATACTTCAGGAAAGCTATTTCTACGGCAGCAGAACCAAGTAGTGACTGACACTGATAATATTAAATCATCAACGTATACCAAAAATTAGCTAATTAATTAAGTAACACCGAATATTATTATATTTAGCACACGCATAAAACAGTCCATTTGGAAAATACTGATACATGAAATACCTATCTCATGTCTTGGAAAAAATCTTTAAACGTGCATTTGATGAAATTCATTAGAGTCAAGCCCGATAATTCAGTAGTGGTAATAGCCACCCCGGATATTTTCAGTATACGTAGACAACAGCCCATGTGGAACACTCCTAGTCGACTAACAACGTTAGTACTTTCATCAACTAGTGGAAAATAAACATATTCTAAAAAAAATTAGACCCACATTACTCGGTAGTGGAACTAGCCACCCCGGATCTTTTCAGTATACGTAGACAACAGCCCATGTGGAACACTCCTAGCTAACTAACAACGTTAGTACTTTCATCAACTCGTGGAAAATAAACATATTCTAAAAAAAATTAGACCCTCATGACTCGGTAGCGGAGATAGCCACCCCGGATCTTTTCAGCAAACGTAGACAACAGCCCATGTGGAACACTTCTAGTCGACTAACAACGTTAGTACTTTCATCAACTCGTGGAAAATAAACATAATCTCAAAAAAATTAGACCCTTATTACTCGGTGGCGGAGATAGCCACCCCGGATCTTTTCAGCATACGTAGACAACATCCCATGTGGAACACTCCTAGTCGACTAACAACGTGAGTACTTTCATCAACTCGTGGAAAATAAACATATTCTAAAAAAAATTAGACCCTCATGACTCGGTAGCGGAGATAGCCACCCCGGATCTTTTCAGCAAACGTAGACAACAGCCCATGTGGAACACTTCTAGTCGACTAACAACGTTAGTACTTTTATCAACTCGTGGAAAATAAACATATTCTTAAAAAAATTACACCCACATTACTCGGTAGTTGAAATAGCCACCCCAGATCTTTTCAGTATACGTAGACAAAAGCCCATGTGGAACACTCCTAGTCGACTAACATCGTTAGTACTTTCATCAACTCGTGGAAAATAAACATTATCTCAAAAAAATTGGACCCTTATTACTCGGTGGCGGAGATAGCCACCCCGGATCTTTTACGCATACGTAGACAACAGCCCATGTGAAACACTCCTAGTCGACTAACAACGTGAGTACTTTCATCAACTCGTGGAAAATAATCATATTCTAAAAAAAAATTGACCCTCATGACTCGGTAGCGGAGATAGCCACCCCGGATTTTTTCGGCATACGTAGACAGCAGCCCATGTGGAACACTCCTGGATAACTATCAACGTTAGTACTTTCATCAACTCGTGGAAAATAAACATAATCTAAAAAAAATTAGACCCTCATTACTCGGTAGTGGAAATAGCCACCCCGGATCTTTTTAGTATACGTAGACAACAGCCCATGTGGAACACTTCTAGTCGACTAACAATGTTAGTACTTTCATCAACTCGTGGAAAATAAACATGATCTCAAAAAAAATAGACCCTTATTACTCGGTGGCGGAGATAGCCACCCCGGAACTTTTCAGCATACGTAGACAACAGCCCATGTGGAACACTCCTAGTCGACTAACAACGTGAGTACTTTCATCAACTCGTGGAAAATAAACATAATCTCAAAAAAATTAGACCCTTATTACTCGGTAGCGGAGATAGCCACCCCGGATCTTTTCAGTATACGTAGACAACAGCCCATGTGGAACACTTCTAGTCGTCTTACAATGTTAGTACTTTCATCAACTCGTGGAAAATAAACATGATCTCAAAAAAAATAGACCCTTATTACTCGGTGGCGGAGATAGCCACCCCGGATCTTTTCAGCAAACGTAGACAACAGCCCATGTGGAACACTTCTAGTCGACTAACAACGTTAGTACTTTCATCAACTCGTGGAAAATAAACATATTCTTAAAAAAATTACACCCACATTACTCGGTAGTTGAAATAGCCACCCCGGATCTTTTCAGTATACGTAGACAACAGTCCATGTGGAACACTCCTAGTCGACTAACATCGTTAGTACTTTCATCAACTCGTGGAAAATAAACATAATCTCAAAAAAATTGGACACTTATTACTCGGTGGCGGAGATAGCCACCCAGGATCTTTTCAGCAAACGTAGACAACAGCCCATGTGGAACACTTCTAGTCGACTAACAACGTGAGTACTTTAATCAACTTGCAGAAAATAAACATATTCTTTAAAAAAATTAGACCCTCATTACTCGGTAGTGGAAATAGCTACCCCGGATCTTTTAACCATACGTAGACAACAGCCCATGTGGAACACTCGTAGTCGACTAACAACGTTAGTACTTTCATCAACTCGTGGAAAATAAACATAATCTCAAAAAAATTAGACCCTTATTACTCGGTGGCGGAGATAGCCACCCCGGATCTTTTCAGCATACGTAGACAACAGCCCATGTGGAACACTCCTAGTCGACTAACAACGTGAGTACTTTCATCAACTCGTGGAAAATAATCATATTCTAAAAAAAAATTGACCCTCATGACTCGGTAGCGGAGATAGCCACCCCGGATTTTTTCGGCATACGTAGACAGCAGCCCATGTGGAACACTCCTGGATAACTATCAACGTTAGTACTTTCATCAACTCGTGGAAAATAAACATAATCTAAAAAAAATTAGACCCTCATTACTCGGTAGTGGAAATAGCCACCCCGGATCTTTTTAGTATACGTAGACAACAGCCCATGTGGAACACTTCTAGTCGACTAACAATGTTAGTACTTTCATCAACTCGTGGAAAATAAACATGATCTCAAAAAAAATAGACCCTTATTACTCGGTGGCGGAGATAGCCACCCCGGAACTTTTCAGCATACGTAGACAACAGCCCATGTGGAACACTCCTAGTCGACTAACAACGTGAGTACTTTCATCAACTCGTGGAAAATAAACATAATCTCAAAAAAATTAGACCCTTATTACTCGGTAGCGGAGATAGCCACCCCGGATCTTTTCAGTATACGTAGACAACAGCCCATGTGGAACACTTCTAGTCGACTTACAATGTTAGTACTTTCATCAACTCGTGGAAAATAAACATGATCTCAAAAAAAATAGACCCTTATTACTCGGTGGCGGAGATAGCCACCCCGGATCTTTTCAGCAAACGTAGACAACAGCCCATGTGGAACACTTCTAGTCGACTAACAACGTTAGTACTTTCATCAACTCGTGGAAAATAAACATATTCTTAAAAAAATTACACCCACATTACTCGGTAGTTGAAATAGCCACCCCGGATCTTTTCAGTATACGTAGACAACAGTCCATGTGGAACACTCCTAGTCGACTAACATCGTTAGTACTTTCATCAACTCGTGGAAAATAAACATAATCTCAAAAAAATTGGACACTTATTACTCGGTGGCGGAGATAGCCACCCAGGATCTTTTCAGCAAACGTAGACAACAGCCCATGTGGAACACTTCTAGTCGACTAACAACGTGAGTACTTTAATCAACTTGCAGAAAATAAACATATTCTTTAAAAAAATTAGACCCTCATTACTCGGTAGTGGAAATAGCTACCCCGGATCTTTTAACCATACGTAGACAACAGCCCATGTGGAACACTCGTAGTCGACTAACAACGTTAGTACTTTCATCAACTCGTGGAAAATAAACATAATCTCAAAAAAATTAGACCCTTATTACTCGGTGGCGGAGATAGCCACCCCGGATCTTTTCAGCATACGTAGACAACAGCCCATGTGGAACACTCCTAGTCGACTAACAACGTGAGTACTTTCATCAACTCGTGGAAAATAAACATAATCTCAAAAAAATTAGACCCACATTACTCGGTAGTGGAACTAGCCACCCCGGATCTTTTCAGTATACGTAGACAACAGCCCATGTGGAACACTCCTAGCTAACTAACAACGTTAGTACTTTCATCAACTCGTGGAAAATAAACATATTCTAAAAAAAATTAGACCCTCATGACTCGGTAGCGGAGATAGCCACCCTGGATCTTTTCAGCAAACGTAGACAACAACCCATGTGGAACACTTCTAGTCGACTAACAACGTTAGTACTTTCATCAACTCGTGGAAAATAAACATAATCTCAAAAAAATTAGACCCACATTACTCGGTAGTGGAACTAGCCACCCCGGATCTTTTCAGTATACGTAGACAACAGCCCATGTGGAACACTCCTAGCTTACTAACAACGTTAGTACTTTCATCAACTCGTGGAAAATAAACATAATCTAAAAAAAATTAGACCCTCATGACTCGGTAGCGGAGATAGCCACCCCGAATCTTTTCAGCAAACGTAGACAACAGCCCATGTGGAACACTCCTAGTCGACTAACAACGTGAGTACTTTCATCAACTCGTGGAAAATAAACATAATCTCAAAAAAATTAGACCCACATTACTCGGTAGTGGAACTAGCCACCCCGGATCTTTTCAGTATACGTAGACAACAGCCCATGTGGAACACTCCTAGCTAACTAACAACGTTAGTACTTTCATCAACTCGTGGAAAATAAACATATTCAAAAAAAAATTAGATCCTCATGACTCGGTAGCGGAGATAGCCACCCCGGATCTTTTCAGCAAACGTAGACAACAGCCCATGTGGAACACTTCTAGTCGACTAACAACGTTAGTACTTTCATCAACTCGTGGAAAATAAACATATTCTTAAAAAAATTACACCCACATTACTCGGTAGTTGAAATAGCCACCCCGGATCTTTTCAGTATACGTAGACAACAGCCCATGTGGAACACACCTAGTCGACTAACATCGTTAGTACTTTCATCAACTCGTGGAAAATAAACATAATCTCAAAAAAATTGGACCCTTATTACTCGGTGGCGGAGATAGCCACCCCGGATCTTTTCAGCATACGTAGACAACAGCCCATGTGGAACACTCCTAGTCGACTAACAACGTTAGTACTTTCATCAACTCGTGGAAAATAAACATATTCTAAAAAAAAATTAGACCCACATTACTCGGTAGTGGAACTAGCCACCCCGGATCTTTTCAGTATACGTAGACAACAGCCCATGTAGAACACTCCTGGATAACTATCAACGTTAGTACTTTCATCAACTCGTGGAAAATAAACATAATCTAAAAAAAATTAAACCCTCATTACTCGGTAGTGAAAATAGCCACCCCGGATCTTTTCAGTATACGTAGACAACAGCCCATGTGGAACACTCCTAGTCGACTAACAACGTTAGTACTTTCATCAACTCGTGGAAAATAAACATAATCTCAAAAAAAAAATTACCCTTATTACTCGGTAGCGGTGATAGCAACCCCGGGTCTTTTCAGCAAACGTAGACAACAGCCCATGTGGAACACTCCTAGTCGACTAACAACGTTAGTACTTTCATCAACTCGTCGAAAATAAACATATTCTAAAAAAAATTAGACCCTCATTACTCGGTAGTGGAAATAGCCACCCCGGATCTTTTCAGTATACGTAGACAACAGCCCATGTGGAACACTCATAGTCAACTATCAACGTGAGTACTTTCATCAATTTTTTTTTAGAAAATAAATTTCTATATATACATTTCCACGAGTTGATGAATACTCACGTTGTTAGTCGACTAGTAGTTTTCCACAAGGGTTGTTGTCTATGTATGCTGAAAAGAGCCGGGGTGGCTATCTCCGCCACCGAGTAATAAGGGTCTAATTTTTTTAGAATATGTTTATTTTCCACTAGTTGATGAAAGTACTAACGTTGTTAGTCGACTAGGAGTGTTCCACATGGGCTGTTGTCTACGTATACTAAAAAGATCCGGGGTGGCTATTTCCACTACCGAGTAATGAAGGTAAATTTTTTTAAAGAATATGTTTATTTTCCACGAGTTGATGAAAGTACTAACGTTGTTAGTCGACTAGAAGTGTTCCACATGGGCTGTTGTCTACGTTTGCTGAAAAGATCCGGGGTGGCTATCTCCGCCACCGAGTAATAAGGGTCCAATTTTTTTGAGATTATGTTTATTTTCCACGAGTTGATGAAAGTACTAACGATGTTAGTTGACTAGGTGTGTTCCACATGGGCTGTTGTCTACGTATACTGAAAAGATCCGGGGTGGCTATTTCAACTACCGAGTAATGTGGGTGTAATTTTTTTAAGAATATGTTTATTTTCCACGAGTTGATGAAAGTACTAACGTTGTTAGTCGACTAGAAGTGTTCCACATGGGCTGTTGTCTACGTTTGCTGAAAAGATCCGGGGTGGCTATCTCCGCTACCGAGTCATGAGGATCTAATTTTTTTTTGAATATGTTTATTTTCCACGAGTTGATGAAAGTACTAACGTTGTTAGTTAGCTAGGAGTGTTCCACATGGGCTGTTGTCTACGTATACTGAAAAAATCCGGGGTGGCTAGTTCCACTACCGAGTAATGTGGGTCTAATTTTTTTGAGATTATGTTTATTTTCCACGAGTTGATGAAAGTACTCACGTTGTTAGTCGACTAGGAGTGTTCCACATGGGATGTTGTCTACGTATGCTGAAAAGATCCGGGGTGGTTATCTCCGCCACCGAGTAATAAGGGTCTAATTTTTTTGAGATTATGTTTATTTTCCACGAGTTGATGAAAGTACTAACGTTGTTAGTCGACTAGAAGTTTTCCACATGGGCTGTTGTCTACGTTTGCTGCAAAGATCCGGGGTGGCTATCTCCGCTACCGAGTCATGAGGGTCTAATTTTTTTTAGAATATGTTTATTTTCCACGAGTTGATGAAAGTACTAACGTTGTTAGTTAGCTAGGAGTGTTCCACATGGGCTGTTGTCTACGTATACTGAAAATATCCGGGGTGGCTAGTTCCACTACCGAGTAATGTGGGTCTAATTTTTTTGAGATTATGTTTATTTTCCACGAGTTGATGAAAGTACTCACGTTGTTAGTCGACTAGGAGTGTTCCACATGGGATGTTGTCTACGTATGCTGAAAAGATCCGGGGTGGCTATCTCCGCCACCGAGTAATAAGGGTCCAATTTTTTTGAGATTATGTTTATTTTCCACGAGTTGATGAAAGTACTAACGATGTTAGTCGACTAGGTGTGTTCCACATGGGCTGTTGTCTACGTATACTGAAAAGATCCGGGGTGGCTATTTCAACTACCGAGTAATGTGGGTGTAATTTTTTTAAGAATATGTTTATTTTCCACGAGTTGATGAAAGTACTAACGTTGTTAGTCGACTAGAAGTGTTCCACATGGGCTGTTGTCTACGTTTGCTGAAAAGATCCGGGGTGGCTATCTCCGCTACCGAGTCATGAGGATCTAATTTTTTTTTGAATATGTTTATTTTCCACGAGTTGATGAAAGTACTAACGTTGTTAGTTAGCTAGGAGTGTTCCACATGGGCTGTTGTCTACGTATACTGAAAAAATCCGGGGTGGCTAGTTCCACTACCGAGTAATGTGGGTCTAATTTTTTTGAGATTATGTTTATTTTCCACGAGTTGATGAAAGTACTCACGTTGTTAGTCGACTAGGAGTGTTCCACATGGGATGTTGTCTACGTATGCTGAAAAGATCCGGGGTGGTTATCTCCGCCACCGAGTAATAAGGGTCTAATTTTTTTGAGATTATGTTTATTTTCCACGAGTTGATGAAAGTACTAACGTTGTTAGTCGACTAGAAGTGTTCCACATGGGCTGTTGTCTACGTTTGCTGCAAAGATCCGGGGTGGCTATCTCCGCTACCGAGTCATGAGGGTCTAATTTTTTTTAGAATATGTTTATTTTCCACGAGTTTATGAAAGTACTGACGTTGTTAGTTAGCTAGGAGTGTTCCACATGGGCTGTTGTCTACGTATACTGAAAAGATCCGGGGTGGCTAGTTCCACTACCGAGTAATGTGGGTCTAATTTTTTTTAGAATATGTTTATTTTCCACTAGTTGATGAAAGTACTATCGTTGTTAGTCGACTAGGAGTGTTCCACATGGGCTGTTGTCTACGTATACTGAAAATATCCGGGGTGGCTATTACCACTACTGAATTATCGGGCTTGACTCTAATGAATTTCATCAAATGCACGTTTAAAGATTTTTTCCAAGACATGAGATAGGTATTTCATGTATCAGTTTTTTCCAAATGGACTGTTTTATGCGTGTGCTAAATATAATAATATTCGGTGTTACTTAATTAATTAGCTAATTTTTGGTATACGTTAATGATTTAATATTATCAGTGTCAGTCACTACTTGGTTCTGCTGCCGTAGAAATAGCTTTCCTGAAGTATGAAGTTGAGTAAAGTTATATTACCTATTGAAATTTTGAGTAATTTAATTGTTTTATTTTTTTCTCTCGTTACGGTGAGAGTTCTAACGAAAAGTTTTGCAGAACTATCGAGTACTAACGATAACACCTCGCCTGTGTATTTTGTTGATTGTGAATTGCATATGGGGCGGCAGGTGTGAAGTTAGCCACCCCATTTCAATTATTTTTTTAAAAATTCTGTTTTAGAGTACTAACGATAATATTTTGGAACAATCGAGTACTAACGATTGTCTGTCGATTGGCGAAAAAAAAAGTCGAAAAAGTCGTTTTGGGCCGGGAGTGTGAAGTTGGCCGGCCCCAAAAAGTTTTTTAAAAATAATCGAATTGCGTAAGAGTACTAACGAAAAGTTACACAGAACTTAAAAGTACTTACCGAGTACTTTCGACCTGCATAGGTGAATTGCGGGCAACGGCTTTGGGGCCGGTCAACTTCACACAAGTCGTGTGATGTGACGAATCGAATTCATCAGAAAACATCACCATTTCTCATTTTCGTGTGAAATTCGTATCTAAATCGTACGATTAAACTTATCCACCTAAGACCCATTTGCCTATATGTTGGACTAAATTGTTATAGTCATACAGCCCCGCCCAAGCCCATGGTACTTTGAATAGGACTAATCGATGCCTTTGGCGGTCTTAGGAATTGGTACTATGTATAGAACCTTGACTGTTTACTCCTTTCCAAGCTGAAAGCTCTGGGCCTTAACCGCAAAACATGTCCGTAATTCCGTATATAGTAAAATCAAACACTATTTAAATTAAAAGTAAGTAGGTATGTCTTTATAACCAAAATACGAGATAGGAAAGTAGAGATCTGCTTACCTCACATACAAATTATTTTGGTTTTTTTGTCGTTATCATCATCATCAGCCTATTAATGTCCCCACTGTAGGGGCACAGGCGTCCCTTTGTACAAGGGTGTACGGGCCATGATCCACCTAGCGGGCTCAGTGCTGATTAGTGGATTTCACACGCCTTCGAAAACTTTTAAATTCCTCAGAAATGCAGGTTTCCTCACGATGTTTTCCTTCACCGTTAGAGCAGGCGGTAAATGTACGAAAAAATCTAAAAAACTCATTGGTACCTGACACTGCATTGTTTCGAACCCGGACCTCCCCCCGCATGGGAGTCCGGCGTTCTAGCCACTAAGCCACCGACGCTCTTGGTCGTGATCATTCCAATATTATTTGGATATTACTTATTGGCACAAATACTTACGTAGTACTTTTTGTTAAACAAAGTTAATTTCGAGTAAATAAACGTACGGCAAGTAAAGTGTACCGGATAAAACACAATGTTTTCCCCCCATACATTTGCACACAACTAGTGCGGAACACGGCCAAAACACTCCCAAAACATCATCTCCTATTCAACCGGGTAGTCATCCCGTGGAACGGCCTACCTGACCAAGTTGTGAATGCTGAAACTATAAACCAATTTAAGAACAGATTAGACAGCCACTTACGAAATGTGAAGAAACAGACTAACCAGCATTAGCTGCCTGCCTGCTAATCCAATAATAATAATAATAAATTATCATATATAGTCACAGGTTAAAAATACTGTCCTTTAAGTAAATAGGTTTAAAATAATTCGAGTACTTATACTCGTATATTTTTTAAACCCTTAGTAATTTGCCTTAGGTACTAACCCTAACTAATTTCCGGGCCCCGAGCCCTTCTGGCTACAGCTGTTGGATTGCAAGTTGCAACATTGTCCTTTTAAAACCCGTTTTGAGGAAGGTTGTGCGGGCTTGTGCGATTAGGTCATCCTTTGGTTGGCTGCTGTAACAATGTATGTGAGTCAATTATGAATAATACTGCAGCAATGCATGTGGTCACCTGTAAATAGGTACCTACTAATGTCTTACGAGTACTTACACTAGTTTACTTTAATTAATTGTTTCTTCATTGTCTCAAGACGGATGAGTCATCCCAAACCCACATTTGGCCGAGAGTGTTCTTAACTTCTTAGCGATGTCTAACAAAAATTTAACCAGTAGCTTCCAAGATCCTGGAGTATCTTTGATGCCATGGCTAGGACTCCGGACTCCCGTGCGGGAGATCCGGGTTCGAAACCTTGCAGTACCAATAAGCTTTTCGTATTTTTCGAAGACTTACGTACATTTATTTATTTATACTTAAAAGGCAAGGCAAGGCAAGGCATTAAGCTCGCCTAATGTACACCTTTTTATTTTGTGCATTCACAAAATAAAAAGGTGTACATTAGGCGAGCTTAATGCCTTGCGGCATTTACCGACTGCTCTAACGGTGAAGGAAAACATCGTGAGGAAACCTGCACTCTGAGATGTCTAGTGTGTAAAATGGGGTAGGCACAAAAGATCCTCAAGGGTTGAAATGCCGCTGGGTTATTCCCGGCCCCCTATCATAGGATAAAATAAGATAAGATCTTTGATGTCAGATGGGATCTCTGGAACGGTAATGGCTAAATGGTTCGGGTTTGAACTAAAATATTTAACAGGTTCATGGTGCGTTTCCCACATCTGGAACCTCAAGGACTTGGTGATGACCAGAGAAAAGTAAAATGGATTTCCTCAATAAAAAATGGGGGGCTTCTATGAGCAAATAAACGTTTTTTATAAGGGTTATTAACACCTTAACAGTCCAGTGCATCCACATTGGGGACACCAAGGTCCTATCCTCCTTTATTGGGTCACAAAACAATAGATTTTAAATTAGTTGATCTTCTGAAGTTGTCAAACATTTTTGTATGGGGACTGGCAAGGTAACACTAAAATACCCAAGCAAAAAATATAAAATACAAATTATACTAGAAAATTATTCTACTGTGCAGTTAATTTACTCGTAACATCGCGTGTTACGATTTTACAAGTAAAAGACCTGACCCAGGTCGCTCCCTGCAGGGAGTGTCCCGAGGAGGCTGGCGGCATTGCCCCGCTATACTCGTACATATGGCGAGGTTTATATTATACAATGCATATATGAAGAAGTACAGTACCGATAGGCATAAACAACAGTGGCTAACCCTAAAGGGGTTAGAACACTCTAAGAAATTATTGGGGACAAAGTCACAGGCTGGAACAACAAGAACTGGGGGCTGAATAGACTTCAAGTGCGTCTACTGGTCGGTGCCTTCACCGGTCACTTTAGCACCAATGCCCACCTTCACAAGATGAAGCTGGCTGACAGCACATCTTGCAGAGCCTGTGGTGAACAACTGGAGACCGTTTCACATCTCCTATGTGAATGTGACGCTTTCGCGACAAAAAGGTTGAGTCTACTAGGCTCTGCTTATTCAGACCCAAGGCAATTCAAATCCCTCCCACTAAGACGCATAGTCTTGCTCGTGCATGACTATTCGGTGAAGTGGTCAAGGGATCGGTACAAGAGGTTGAACACAAAAGATCCCAATGGGTCGAAGTGTCGCTGGGATTCCCAGTCCCGTATTCCCAATCAGTATTCAAAGATAAGATAAGATGCTTATACGCTGGATAAAGTAGATACCAGCAAGTAAGTAAGTCTGTAGTAAGGTCGGAGGTGCCTCTACAAGAAGCTTGGTTATTTCCCGGGGTTTCTTAACTTTTTAATTTAAGCACTTTAGACCAATCGCAACAAACCATTTTAACCACACTGTTGGGAGGTCGATAGTTTTCTATATTTACTGAACACTTGCCTCTCATTATCGGCCATATGTCCAAATTCCTTTACATGTTATTGTAATCTAATCTTTTATTTATTGATTTCGTATGAAGTAATAATCATATAGTGTAGGTAGCGACACATGTTTAGTGTAAGTAGGTATAGTTAACTTATAATAAAATCACCCTAGATATCTAAAATTTAAACAAAATAGATAATACTTAATTTAGGTATAGAAGGTTGTTTTAGTCTGTCATGATTAAATATGAATTAGTGCATAGATAGAAGATCAGTAGAGTCCGCGTGTAACTCGTTAATTGTAAAACCGGTTAAATAAATAATGATTTCACAATTTAATTAAACTCATCTGTATTTTTTTACAAAAATTATAAAAATTCATTTTGACTCCGATAAAACGCCGCCGCACTGGTTTCAAGTGGTTTCAAAGGTGTTACCAAATTACAGAGGTATTATTACTAGGGTGTATCACGTTGCGCCGCTTCTTTTCTTCCAGTTATAGCACCTTACGAAGCGGCGGTAGAGTAAAAAAATGACTTTGTAAAAACGTACTTTAAGGTATGTACTTACTTACAATAAAAAATATTTAATTTGATTGATTGATTTGGTATTCTATAGCCTATTTCGTTATTTTCGTCACATAGGTATTAGATTTGACGATATGTGTAAGTAGGTTCACTCTACTTTACTTCCCTCTCGTGTTTTCCAATTTTCCACTATGCATACCAAAATTCCAATTAACCAAAACAGCTTTGAAAAATCTTAAAAAATATTTCCTTACAAATTGTAGGAGATTACAATTTCATAAAACTTTGGTGTTAGTTACTATGTTTTTTATCGCGGTCTTTGTTTACAAACTCAAAACCACTACATACTATATTATTAACATCTACAGTATACATTAAAATAGTCAAAATATTCAACAAAAAGTGATATACCGTGAATGGCAGCTTGTTATCGAGCTGGTTTGAACACCGAGTGAATCATTTAGTGCGCGTGTTCTGAGTTCGCACTCGGCTCTGATCGCACTTGAACCGAACTCAAACTAAAGGTCTTCGCACACCGCATCGATTTGACGCCAACTCAACTCCAACTTTCGATGCATCGTCAACGAGTCGTCAACTCGGCGTCCACTACACAATCGACCCGGCGTTCACAAGTCGACCACGAGGCGTCAACGAGTGGACAACGCGTCGATAACTAGGCTACAACTTGACATCAACTATCAGACCTACCACACATCTTAGTATTTCTTATTTATCCTGCAATTTTATAGGGAATGGCGGGACCCGGGAGGGAGTAGGGCGCCGGCGCGGCGCGCGGGCAACGCTATGCCGACGAGTTGGCAACGTGGGGCCGACGAGTTGGCAACGAAAGCCCAACGTAAATTTTAAATATTTTTAACGTTAAATATTTTTTATTGTAAGTAAGTACCTTAAAGTACATTTTTATAAAGTCATTTTTTTACTCTACCACCGCTTCGTAAGGTGCTATAGCTGAAAGAAAAGAAGCGTGCTACACCCTAGTAACGTAAGCGGGCTGTAGGTGGTCTGAAGTGTACGACGCGTGGGTAACGCGTGGTCGACTCGTCGTATACTTTTTTCACAAAATATTGAACAATTTACTTTACGGTCACACACATTTAAAGCCCACATTTCATTGATTTACTTTGAGTCGAGTTGGCGTCGAACCGATGTGGTGTGCGAAGGCCTTTAGTGTCTGGACCGGACTGTTCGTGAGCGCGGTACAGTCACTGGAACAAAAAATGTCTTACACTGATATACCTAGGTCGGAAGTAGAATCCGTCGGAAATATCTGTGGACCTGAGCAGAGCCTTCTGTGAATGAAATGCAGTGAGGTCCATATGGAACATTGGTCGGTAGGTATATCTAACTGTCCGCTACACTCTTTACTTACAGCGTTTTTAAAGTCTGTAATTGAAAAACTTTAGTGCTGTAAGTAGCAAAACATATACTTCTAAAGTCCAGTCACAAATAACTCTCAAATTTAAAGATACACATATACATATTTTGTTGATGAAAATTTATCAAAATAATGTATCCAGTTTGGCATTTTAATATTTTAATGCCGAAATTTGATCACTTTTTGTATAAAAATATGTATTTCATACAGCGATTTCACATAAATAAATCACATTTTATGTGCTGTCTGTGTGACGGGTATCGGCAGCTAATGAAAATAGTAACTTTAGATAAAATGTCTCTATTGCAGATGATGAATGTAATGTAAAAAAGCTATATTCCGAAAATGGCATATTAATTCCTCATACAGTGCGACAAGGATCTTTTGGCACGTGGCAAAAATCGGAACTAACGCCGCTATTCTTGTACAAACGTCACTACATGACAGTTCGCTATACAAAAAAGTGATACCAATGCCTGTCAATGTCATCCACTCGCCAAAAGATCCTTGTCGCACTGTAGTTTAGAAATGATGTTATTTTTCTGTAAAAGTTTTTTGGCCTTGGTGAAAAGTTGCGTTTTGGCTACTTACAGCAGTTTCGCTTTCGATATAATTGTGAAAAAGTTACGTTAAGTTAGTTTTTTTAATAGAGTTTTGTCGACTATACCTACGTACAAGGATGACGACAGCTTTAGCAGCCGTAAGGAAACTTGATTGTGTGACCGGTGGCTTAATGCGCATCGGATTTGTTCATATTCGCCTTTACTGACGCAGTGACGCTATAACCACAGTAACTGATCTAACAGGTTGTGTCACAGTATTAATATCTAAACCCAGCGATCCGGTTCAGTCTGGCCAGTTCCCTCCACTTTTCTCGGTCTTTGACATCTGATACCTTAGGCAGCACCTATCAGAGGTCTCATAATCATTCTCCAAGATGTTATTATTAATTTTTTATCTTATTTGCGAACACGCCATGCTAAAGACGTAATGAGTTCAGTCGATTGCAGAACCTTTCTTGTTGCATAATATTTTGACGCTGATGATATAATAAGATAATGTTGTTGATGATGGTAAACAAAATCAAAAGGGCCACTTTGAATAAAATGAGCTCGCCTTCTTGACTTGAGCTCGACTTCTTGCAAAACAACTTGACTATTTGATTAACTAGAATATTTATCAAGTAGGTAAGTAAGTAAGTATTTGACTTGTGTTTGACTAGTCGCAAAATAAAATAAAACCCCTTTTCGATTGTCAAGCAGATCGATTTGCTGTGCAACTTGTACGTGACATAGCTAGAATACCCAATGCATATTGCTTTGTGCAATGAAGATGATCAACATTCCTTTGCATCAATATTTTGATACAACAAGAATCTTATCCTTTCTTCTAGAATAGTTTTTGATCAGATTGACTGTAGTAACTGGTGTTGCGTGATTTCATTGGACAGAATTGTCAGCGTTGCGCCGGCGCACTCATTGAATCACGCCAACTTTAAAGGTCATCTTATTGGTGCCAATTGCTTCCTCATTTGGACATTGTTCGGGGTCTCTGCTAAAAGATTTCGGGTGATCAATTGACGATGTTCTTTCTTTTCTTTCTACTCAAATGTTAGACGTGCTCAGTGAGTGAATGGTTTGTTTTGTTACTCTTCAAAGAAAAGATTTTCCATGGCTCTTATTTATAAAATTGGCAAGTGATACTCGTAAAAATTACGAACGATTTATATAAGTAGTTCTACTCTCGTTAGCCCAGCCTAATAATGTAGTGAGCCTGATAAAAGTAATGTTATAGAAGTTATGATTGAAGTAGATGCCTATACACGTGCGTCAGAACAATGATTGGACAATGACACCTAAATGAGGGTCATAGACAAACTAGTCGCACTGAGGAGTTGACCCACGACCACTCAACCATAACCATTTTGTTAAATTCCTCAGCTAATTTCTAAGTTTTCAAAACAACTAATCCAACGGGACTGACGGACAACGTTTAAAAAATAAAATTGTAAACAAATCTTTACTTTTCCGTAACGACTCTCTTTAATGTGTGTGCATTTTATGAGTACCATACTGGTGCCATAAGAGTAGTAAAACACGGCATGTGTTGGCTTAGCTTATGTTAGCGCTGAATCGTAGAATTTTGTGGTTTATAAATAACTGGCCGCAGCGGGAGGGCCAAGGGTAAAATAATAAAACATCTGGAAATAGATCCCTCCGGTCTGCCTGGAAAAAGCAGTTGCATTGCAAATATTGCAATACCCTTTGTATAAATAATGTCAACTTAACATTACCCTTTGTATTGGTTTTAGTGCTGGAGAATTTACTTCTTAGGAATACTTTCTGCTTAGCAATATACAGAATCACTCGTCTAGGTCTGGATTTAATATGTCCAGCTCCATTCAAACTTATTAGAAATTCTTCTTGACAGCAGGAGGGCGATTCTCGCAGCGTTCGACATACAAAAGTCGAGCGCTACGAACGTCTTGTCACGCTCACATATATAATGTGAGCAAATGAGATAGGATTAATGTCGAATTCGACATTCCACTACGAGAATCGCCGTCCTAATCCTTAAGGTCTAAAACAAGTCAAGTCAAGTTCGTATTCAGCCAGATACATGAAAAAGTTCTTCGCCCGTTGATTGTTTGTATTAAAATAGGTATCTTTACAAATTATTATACAATACAGACTTACCTACTAACTTAGTCATCGAAGTCTTAGTGTACTTACTTTACTTACAATTATTTTCCTTATTAAATGTACCGTTTATAAACTTATCATGACAAATTACACTGTAGAGACATCCCGGGACCAGAAGGCTGGGCTCTACTTTGCTCAGCGTATAAGCCTCGCCATACAGCGGGGCAACGCCGCCAGCCTCCTCGGGACACTCCCTGCAGGGAGCGACCTGGGCCAGGTCTTTTACTTGTAAAATAGTTAGGTATTTTGTAATTTTAGCTTAAGTATGTATTTGAATGTTATTTTAGTAATACCTTATTTTGAAGAAAAAAACCCATCTAATTACACTGCCATTAACAGAGATTTACTAAAATCAAAAGTTAATCTACTATTGATCACATTATGTTTTTAACACAAACGTCAAAATTTGTTTTTAACATGGTAGCCATCACAAGCACGACGACGGTGTTCGTGCTATATCTGGAAAAATAATTAATAAGATAGTAGTAGGTATTCTAAAGTGTAATTGGGTACCAAAAATAATGTCGAGAAATTATTGATTGTGCTCTAAATGTCACAGTGTGATTAGCCACTCGTATGTAGAGCTCGAATATACTTTTGTAGGAATATTGTTTATTTGTGATGTTCTTTCGTGCCAAGTTTCCTGTTTATAATTTTGACGAATTCTTATCTTCCAAAATAGTTTTAGTAATTACTTACTTACATTTAAAAAAATTCAATGAATAATTATATAATAATATTAGTGAAGACCTGTAATTGGCCTTTTATTGTTAGTTTGGAATATATTTTACGTTAAGTGGTTTTCCAATAAAATTAAAATAATAAAATAATAGTTTTCAACGATTATTTCCACTTTGTATATAGTAAGTCTTAGTCTACTTAAAACCCGACCAAGAATCTATCAAGGTTCGGTTGCACCTGATCGTTGACCGACCGTCCGTGAAGCCACAGCACGCGGTCACCGCCTATTGCGAATACGACCGTCGTTGACCGTATTCGGCTAATGTCAAAGTGTCACTAGGTTGTCATCGAGCGAATGACGTTGGACGACTTCGGAGACTTCGCCCAACGACCAAGTGTAAACAACGGAGGTCGTTGACCGTAGGTCGTCCATCGCAGATCGGTCGCCGAAGCGGTCTACGACAATATGTTACTGTGCCTAAAATTACAGGTCAGTGGTGCGACATGTTCCGATTTTTTTATAGCGATCTCCATACACAGATCATAACTCTAGGCATTCTTGCCTAGATACTCTATGATATTCCTGGTCTCTTGGTTCTTAGGTTACTGTCACCATTTTATTTACGACTAAGTTAACGAACTTAACAAATAAAGGTACTCGTGAGATATAACCACGCCTACTTTCTTCCTACAATGAGCACAATCATTTATCTTTGTCGAGTATGTGTACTCAACCTAACCCACTTACCGCGTTCTCTAGTAAACTATTATAGTATTTATTAGCGTGGTGTAATCAATCCCCCCCCCCCCCCCCCATAAAGCCTGCAAACAAGCCATCGCCATCGGCACAGGTGTTTCAATTAATTTCCTTCAGTGACGTATTGAGGTAGCCAGGGCTTCAACCACCAGGGTCGTAAGTAGCT
Organism: Hofmannophila pseudospretella; assembly: GCA_947369225.1. Lineage (NCBI taxonomy): Eukaryota > Metazoa > Arthropoda > Insecta > Lepidoptera > Oecophoridae > Hofmannophila > Hofmannophila pseudospretella. The sequence goes on along the minus strand of OX376323.1, from coordinate 4,956,475 downwards.
TCCGATAGTCTTAGAGGTACATGAATCCCGGTCATGTAATACCAAACATTTCTAGCCTTTAACCAAATTAGTCCTCCCCAAAAAACCCCGATTCCCCGAAAAACGATTTTTAGGGTTCCGTTCCAAAAAGGTAAAAAACTTGGGGTGAGACTTCGGTGCGCTGCCGCTGCGGTGTCCGTCTCCGTCCGTCGTATGTCACAGCTGTTTTTCTCAGGAACTATTAACGCTATCGACTTGAAATTTAACACAGTTTGTAGGACTTGCTTGCCCGCATCTATCTTAGGTAAAAAAAAATGGAAATAATTTTATTTTTATTAAAAATGAGGTCCGAAATGGGGGGACGACACCTGAAAGTGGGGCAACTGGGGTATCATATTAAAGGGCTTTACTTGTACATTATAAAACTGTCTTTTATTTACTAACTGAGGGCCCGTTCCTACAGGAAGCGGTCAAGCGTTCCAGTGGTCAGCGTTGCACCTCTGGCGCGTATACCTTGACCGCAGAATCCGAGTGCGAACACAGAGCAAAGACCGCACTTGATCGCCGCGGTCGGACCGAACTCATTTCAAAATCGCTGCAGTGTGCAATAGGTGTCGTATGTCGTATGCGTAGGTACTTTGTCGCTTTAATTTAATTGACACATTCATACCAATCTCAAAGACATCTTAACAAAAACTTATTGCGACAGGGTTGCACAGAGCATAGCTTGATGTGTCTTCCACTGTACTGTACCTAAGGGACATACAATTAAACCAGAAGATAGTTGAATACTTTAACCGAAGGGTGGAGCATAATTTATATTTTGGTACATTATCTACAATTCGACAAACAGCGTTCGAGTGTTTCCTGCAACGATAAGTCGATAAGTCAGTGCATTTCAGGAATGTCGGATATTGCGATAACACCGGCTCTGCTGCACTTCGGCTGCCTGCACTTGAATTTGTATTTTTGCTTCATTTGTTGTGTACCCATTTAGTTACAGTGGCACGGACGGAACATTTAGTATTGCCAATGGTGTACTCGTGACAGGGTTTTTATTTTTCTGGTCAATGTACCTAGAATGTAGAGTGGACAACACTTCAGACTATATACCCTTTAGTACTTTGACGTTTTACATTATTTAATACATTCGTACGAATGACAAGGAATCATAACTAAACCCTATTGCGACCGGGTTGATAGTGGAACATCAACCTACCTACATACTTTTGGTCTGCGCCAGCGGCCCAACCAGAGGCGGATCGGGGAGGGTGGGTGTCATGCATGGCATGGCCCCGCATGGCCCCCTTCTCCTACAACCTAAATGCCCGACAATTTTTAGTACTATACCCCCAATTTTTTTTAGATCCGTCCCTGGTCCCAACGTGGAAATGAGGCCCAGAATTCAAGTTTCTCGGTTATATAAATGATTAAGTCGGTTTTAACGATTGTGGGTAACTAAATAAGTAAGACTCGGTCGGACACGATCACTACTGGTTCCGTCTGGCACAATACGGAAGGAGCGACGACCGGCCGGCCTTTGAGGAGACCTTTGATACTTTCATACATACATTTACAGTACTACTTGATACAGAAAATCCTTGATACAGAAATAGGTATTAAATGTGCTACATTAAATGTACAATACTGTCTAACGGCGTATTATGTATAATGATGAGATCACGACATAATTAGGTACCGAAAAACTAAGTTTCTAGCTGTACGGCTTAAATTCTTATTATGGTTACTTAGGAATTTGTGATAATCTGACGATGCCTCTATTCCTAGGATCGTAGGTAATGTCGGTCATAGATGGGCGTTAGATGTGATTGAGATCAATGGAGGATAAAATTATTTGGTCGTCAGAAGGTATAAGATTACGCTCCTTCAGGTCCACCTGATTGAAGAAAGCCTTAAAAATATCCTTTAGTTATTGGTGTAACTGTAAATATGTCTAAGAAATTCCGTCCTGTTAAATATTTCTCGAACCATGATTACCTTCTACTTCCTTATCTAATAAAAAAAGGTCTAGTGTATAAGTGTAGTGATCTTTTGAACGGTTTTTTAGCTGGATTCTTAACATGGAAATTCCAAAGTATGATTTTTAACAAGGAAATTCCAAAGTATGAGTATACATTATACTGTTGCAAATTAAGTAATGGTTGGTGGGCTCAGAAATGTTAAAAACGTTAAATAAAGAGACTGAGATCTTGTAAATTGATTTGAATACAGAATATCTTTATTTGAAAAAATGTAGGTGTATTTAGATGGTATTGTTGTTAATGAAGTACCGATACATTTTGCCTTGTACCAGGTGCGCAAATTATTATACAGAAGCAAAGGTAAAATAAGTACTTATTTAGTAAAATTAAAGTCAACACAAGTATTTAATGCAATCTTAAAAATATATACGCGTCAGGAGATATATTAATTCTAAGTGTGTCATTACAATTTATCTCTCAAAAATTCATTTAATGAATAGTAAGTTTGAACATCTGCACTCCGCGTACTGTTACAATAAAAAAAAGGATGCCACACGTTCCTAGACTAACTTAAAGACTCCAAAACTATTGTTGTTCTAAAGGATTCGATTCGAACCGCGCATTCCACAACCGAGATACTCGTATTGAAACAACGATACAAACTGAGTCATCTGTCGTCACTAACTCGTTGTAGTGGAGTGGATTTCTCATGGCCGCCAGTTCGCTTGCACCGGTGATCCAGTACGGTTGGACTTATCGCTCGGCTTCGTATCTATACGCTATTTTCGTTCTGCCCACTCTATTCGATTGATAAGACGGCAAACTACCCTTGGAAGCGCACGTCGCACCTAATAAAACCGTTTTATCGAAATTCGAAACTAAAATTCGCGGTAACTTTCGTTGAGCCGAAAATAGGTGGTGGTCGAAAATCTTAGCTCAGTTTTTTCGAATTACAATTGCTAATCGACGAGTGACGAATGAGTGAGGTTTCGTTTTCGAAGTTTTTGTGGGAGAGAGGCGCCATGGAGAGCTGCTACAAAATGTACACATGGATCAACCATACGCTGCTGATGCTGCTACTCCAGATCTTCTGGAAGATGAGCCAGATCTCCGACTACTTTAAAGACAAGTGAGTTTTTACATTTAAAACTTTATTTTCCTGTTATTTCTAACTACAAATGAAGAGTCCATAAAAGTTTTAGGCCATAAAGTTAGGTTATCTCGTTATTTTTTAGTTAATTTATCATAAGTGGCATTGATGATCACATCGGCCTCTTCAAATATCCTAGCTCTTTTGGGGGGATCACATAGAAACTGTCGATTTTGGAGTCTTTAGCCCCCTAAATGTGTGTGACCCACCCTCCATGGCCGCGCCTGCTTCTATCACAACACAACAATTGCTACTAAGAAAATAAGTAAATTATTAGGAAGGTACAAATCCTATAGATAACTTATTGTTCATTTGAATATTTAATCGTTATCACTATCGCTCCTATCGTTGTATGATTCAATTTTATTATCAGCAGTTCGTTACTTACTATAAGTACATAATATGTAGGATTTTATAACCCGTCGGAAATAACTGTGGACCAAGCGTAGCGATTATGGCATCGCCGGCATGAAAAAGTCGTAATCGATATTTTAGTCCATCTCGTTCACTCACATAGAAACGAACATATGTGTGAGCGTAACAAGTAACAATACTTTCGGTAACTAGTCGCTCGTTTTTGAATGTCGAATGCCCCACAAGGTCCACAGATATTTCTGACGGGTTATAATTATAAGCAAAATAATATTTTTTTAACAATTTTACTTATGGCTGTGGTTACTTGTGGTTTCAACGCAAATTACACATTTACCTATGTCGTACTGTGGAATATTTTACTGGAATATTGTTAGTAATATAATAAGTTATTTTATGCTGTACAGTCGTCATTTTTAAAAAAAATACGTTACAAATATTAAACGTTGAAAAATTAATCATTTAAACTTTCAGAAATTTATAAATACTTGTATTTTTAAATTCGCGACAGTACAATGGTAATAAATTAATAATATTTCAGTAAAATTTAGCACAAATACGATATTCATGCGTTAAATAACTCGTAAGTACGTACCTATATGTATGTTTGGTAAAAAATATTAGAATTTATAAGACGGTAGAGAATTAACCTTTGGACTTCTTCCGTAATCCGTTGTTAGATACATAAAACCTTGTTATACAAATACCTAGATATGGAAAACAGTGGCGGATCTAGTTAGAGCCCCCCCCCCCCCCAAATCTTTAAAAAAATAAGTACCTACTAAGTTTTTTCCGAAATTGATTTACTAGATCCACCCCTGATGAAAAACGGTCAGAAGGTAGGCTAAGCTCCCTGGGTGATAGTTATTGCTAGAATCGATAATAAATGAACGGAACTATGGTAATATTAATGATAGTGATAGACAAATAAGGACATTATTTATTATGCTAATTCATAATTTATAGTCCGCTGTCTGATAGGTAGGTATATTTTATTTAGCTACTTACTTATAAGATGTTAAATGTTATGATTACAGGGTTATTCACCAACTGGTCACACGGAACTTGTCACACGTGGGGACCAGATGGTGAAACTAGAAATAAACGATGTTTTGTTTTCGTCAACTGGTCACGAAACGTTTTTTTTTTATAAAAAGTATGTGTGACGAGATAGAGAATCTTAAAATAAACCATTTTTTGTTTTCCCCGACTGGTCACACGTCGGAATTTAATCCAAATTCAATGCAAAGTGCAGTCAAGAAAAACAACGCTTTGTAAGATTAAAGATTATATGGAATTTATTCAATAAAATAGGGGTTGACAAATTGTTTTTTTTTTTAATTTAAAATAAACTTCCATATTAGTCCCAAAATGATAATATTGTAATATTCGTAGCAGTTTCCGAGATATACCAATATTTCAAAGATCGTCTCTTGCTGCTAGTGCCATTACTTGAAAATAACGTTTTAGAAAGAGACAGATACAAAAGAATCAAACTAGGCACTAACTAATGTTCATCATATAATATATAAAAAGTTCTTTGGTGATAAGTAGGTACCTCTTATGTATGTACTTTAGGTTTCCCTATTTGTTCTTAATTTAAAAGTACGTAAAACGTAAACCCTGATCAAAATATTATGTTTATTTATGTAACAAAACTCTTTTATGGAAACTCTGTCAAGCAAGCAACTCAACACTGGTCTTTATCTCCGAAAAATGTTTTTGGATGCCGTAAAAATGAATAAAAAATAAAACTAATCTTTTTCTGGATATAAGCCTGGCTTAAAAAAATTACAGGCATTACAGCCAGTTCTGTTTTTATAAAAGAAGAACACACTTTTTCTCTTTTATTTAAGGAAAATAATTCGACAAAGATTTTTTATTTTATTGACGCTTTTCACGTTATTTTGCGATAACAAGTACTTATAAGTATCGAGTATCATGTCATGTGTTATTTTTATTTGCCAAAAACATCGAAACAAGTTCAAATATTTGCAAACAAAACAACATCGACTATGCAAATGGTAACAGAAGCTATAAACATGTGTTTTTATTGTGCAAGATGGGTTACTTTGCTCGGTTTACCTCGTTTGACTTAAAACGTGAGGTCTTGTTTAACGCGAACCAATGACTTCATTCTTTTGAGGACATAGATTAAGCAGGTAATAGAGCGTCGGTGGCACAGTGGCTAGAACACCGGACTCCCATGCGGGAGGTCCGGGTTCGAAACCGTGCAGTGTATCCATGTACCAATGAGTTTTACGTATTTTTCGAAGACTTACATACATTTACTACAGCTCTAACGGTGAAGAAAATCATCGTGAGGAAACCTGCACATTTGTACCTTGAGGATCTTACAAAAGATCCTCAAGGGTCGAAGTGCCGCTGGGGTTTACTCCCGGCCCCTTATCATAAGATAAGATAAGAAAAGCAGGTTGATTGGTTTAGTAACTTACTATTTCACATAAAAATAATGTCAGGGAGAGTATTTTTTCTTTCATCCATAAATTTAAATGTAGCGTAGGTAATTAATAAGTACCTATAGAAGTCCTCGTGGTACAACCTAGTAATATTTCCTACGAAATCAGGTGACAAGCATTGAACACTGAGATTATTGTTCGTCTATAATTTAATAATACTCACTTAGGTACCTATTACTAGAAAATTAAATGGAGTAAGTAGGAAAGTATTTCAATTTTTAAAAATAAATAGATTTGGAAAGTATTAAAACTCAACTAGCTATCGTTCGCTATATATGCCCATTTTTTAAAGAAGAAAAATAATTTAGGTAGCCTGTGTCAGGAAGGAATATCGAAGATGCTTCTTTGGCTATAAGTAACTCAAAAATTTTATGTTTATGAATTCAAAACAAAGAATTTAATAGTTTTATAGTGTGTTCATCTATATAATTACCTACCTACTTATTGTTAAGTTAAAAGTAAAAATTATCGAAGTATTTACCTAACCTAACTACCTAGTTTCAATACCCCAGCACTTACTTATTTGTACACTGGAAGATACATCAAACTATACTCTGTGGAACAAACGATTTTATAATAAGATACCTGATACTGTAATAAATATGATAGAGAGAAAATTTAAGTCCCATATAAGACGGACCTTATGTAAAAAGGGTTATTTTAAAATAAATGACTATTTAAATGATAAAAAGGCTTGGTCCTAAATTCAGCTCCAGTTCTACCATTGTGTACATACGAATATATCATTGTATTCATAATTATTGTAAGATATATTTATTTCAAAAGATGTGCTGCTGAAAGTTTCTTGCGCCGCTTCTTTCCTTTCAGCTATAGCACCTTACAAAGCGGTGGTAGAGTAAAAAAAAATGTCTATGTCTTTGATTTGAACCCTGTCGCAGGGTTTGTTGTTACATAATATATGATTTCTTGAAATTTTTTTTATAAGTAGGCTACGAAAAACAGGCAAACGGGCCACTTGATGGTGAGTAGTCACAATAAGTTAAAGCGACAAGGTACCAAATGTTAAAGCCTGGTGTGTCGGCCACTGTACAGGTGACCTTGACCGAATGTCCCAATCGTTCGTGCAAAGGCCATCATTCATAAAAATGCACGGCGCCTAACCACGTGGTATACATTACAGTGCAACTATCATCATTAATCGCTATGCATTCCATGAATCAGCTATTAAAACGGAAACAGGGTATTTGACTTTTTTTTTATTGCATCGATCAACTTACATGGACATCCTGAAGATGGATCTGAAATCCGTCAGCTATATACTCGTCCCTTTCTAGCAAAATAGTCCTTATTATGTAGCCAAGGACCTGCTTGTATGGCGCTATATAACAGTGACGTCACAATTATCTATTGCCGTCTCTTTCTATTGTCTGATTTTTGATTGCCTGTAGCTATTTTATTTTTCAACGGATTTTAATTCTGTTTTCACATTTGACCATCAATTTATGTCTATTTTCTCATTTTTATGAAATGTATTTAATATTTGATACTTGTCAAATACCCTAAATATTAGACTATAGTGTCATATTAAAACAATACATTCTGCTTATTAGAACATTAAACAAAGCTGTAATCAACTATGTACACAGAACATTACATATTTATTGAAAAGAAAACTGGTGTGATTGGAATATTTCATCATTATCAAAATTATAATAAAATACAAATGTTCAGAAAATGGTCAGATGATATTTCCAAAGTCGCATCGAAGACCTGGATGCCACTAAGGGTTGCAAAAAGAGAGGAGGTTTATACCCAGCAGTGGGATGATGGGGCTAAGGATGATGATGTACATATCATTTCTCTGCGGCAAAAACTTTAGATCAAAATTAGTATTTTTTTAATATAAATATATCTTTTTTGAAAATATTTATTTGTGGTATGATATCAAATGTCGTATTTTTAGTTTATTTGTATATTTTTTTTTATTGCTTGTACAAGCAGCATAATTCTCCGGATCCAATGGGAAAATCTCCTCTTTAAAAAAAATATCCAGCGAAATCGTCTGCACTGCACTGAACAAACTAACAACAGGAAACCAATTCTCGCAGAGTTCGACATTCAAAAGTCGAACGCTACGAACATCTTGTCACGCTCACATGTAATGTGAGGGAATGAGATAGGACTAATGTCGAATTCGACATTCTATCTGCGAGATTCGCGTTCCAGGGTTTGTGGAATGACGACAACACGAATAGATGGAAAATTAGAGTTTCTTAATGACACGTCTCACGATAAAGACCCTATGAATCCGTGTCTGTAGAAAGTTATTGTGTAAGATCCCCTTTTCCCCGGTTACTTTCAGGGTCAATGCTTAATTGTACAGAAAAATTACCTTCATATGCGTTATGATCATAAAAGATCCTGATTGCATTCATGTGCATAGTGCTTCATAAATAAGTGCATAAATAGTTTGTGGATAGATAGCTAGCTGTCATTATCACGGTCATATCATGACATGATACTCATGCATGTTTCTAAAAATCGATTTGTAATCGCCTCGATTTAAAGTAGGTTTATTTTTGTTAGATTGTTTTGTTTCATAACGTTGCCAAATGTGTTGCATTGGAACGTTTGTTTTGTTGAATTCAAGATCAAAGTCCTAACACGTGTGTGATGCGTGTTGAAATTGAAATCATATTGTTTGACTGAACTTGTTTGCTTACTTGGTCCTTTGAATTTTTCACGAAAACACGACATAGGTATAAGTAGAAACGGTAAACCAATCGATGTTTGAAATTTACTAATATTATTGTACTCCTGAAAATGAACAGCTATTACATTGATACAGCTTTACTATTGTCTAATAATAAGACAACTAGAGCGTTGGTGGCCTAGAACGCCGGACTCCCATGCGGGAGGTCCGAGTTCGAAACCATGCAATGCCATGTACCAATGAGTTTTTCGGATTTTTTCTAAGACTTACGTATATTTACCGACGGCTCTAACGGTGAAGGAAAACATCGTGAGGAAACCTTGCATGTCTGAGGAAATGAAAAGTTTCCGAAGGTATGTGAAACCCACCAACCTTTGCGCAAGGAGAGGCCTGTACCCCAACAGTGGGAACATTAATTGGCTGCTGATTATTAATAAGACAACTATCCATAATAGTTCCGATACGACAGTTACATTCTGATTTTAAATGAAATCCTATCGAAATGTCGGTTGTTGCGATGAGATTCGATGAATATTATAAAAACACCCCCTTATAGAGCCAATATTCTCCCCCATCTTCCCTAGATAAAGTTCGCCAGAGGTATTAGATTTTGACAGTCGCTGTATGACGGCGTTTTCATAATCATCCGTGCGAACACTTTGGTCGCAGAATCATCTTAATCTATTCTCGTTATACGACTATTAATTACTTTGTTATAATTTAAATTCATCTCTTTAAAATCAGATATGATAGGTTTCACGATGACGGTTCCTACGACTATTCCAGTATCGGTCGGTTCCATGGAACTGGTGCTTCATATAAACTCAAACAAAAATGCACTCCCTGCAGGGTAAGACCTGGGCCAGGTCTTTTACTTGTAAAATAGTTAGGTATTTTGCAATTTTAGCTTAAGTATGTATTTTAATGTAATTTTGGTATTACTTTATTTTGAATAAACCATTAAAATCTGTAGGTTTTTAACAAAAATGCGCTGTCGACTACACGTACCGCGGTTCCATTTGGAACCGACCAGCGCGGTTCCTGAACCGAGTGGGCGAAACGAACGAGCGGAAAAACGTCGGGGTTACACTGGCGCAACGCATGAGTTTGAATGCTGTCGACTACACAGCCGGTAGCGGTTCCTGAACTGCTGAACCTTTAGCCAGCCTTTGTACATATTTTAATGTTTTATTTTTATTTTCTGTGTATTTTTATATTAGTACAAGAAAGAGACTACAAACAAACGGTTCGGTTCAGGAACCGCCACCGGCCGTGTCGTCGACATCATTCAAACTCATGCGTTGCGCCAGTGTAACCCCAACGTTTTTATAGTTGTCAAGCAAGTGTCACACTGGGTATTTATGTCTGCGTTAAGGAGATCGCTGTGAAAAAAATAGATTGTTTTATACGGTACAATATACAATAGCGTCTTAATTATATACCGCCAAACTGCTTAGCAGTTTATCGGCGGGTCACATTCAATTCCGCGACAGAGTGCACTCTTAATTATATTACCGGTGGAGCTTAAGTTATAGGTTAAGTATTTTATCTAAGTACCTAAATATGACTTTATTTGCTTGTGAATATCGTTTTGACTTGTTCATCATATGTATTGGTATGTATATCTATGTACCTATGTAGGTAGAACACCTGCAATTGACACACAGGCCTACTATAAACATTGGATGGATATTATTATTATGTTACTGTCATAAACGCATTGGTTGTTAGTTATGACAGCATAATGTTATTGGAATGCTACACTTTCTTAAATATTTTATGTAATAATACGATTTAAATTTATGTCACTACATATGGTGTTTCTGAAATTAAACTAACTTATTTATAATTTATAATATGAGCATTGAAAAACAAAACATTAAAAATAATTTAAAAAAATATAGACAGTAATTAGACTTCAATTATAGTAATCGTAAGTATGTATACTCTGTGTATACTATATACATCACAAATTCACAATTCACATAATAATAATAATAATAAACATGGAAAATAATATTTAAATCGGAAACTCTTGAGATAACACAAACAGGAAATTATAAATGTGGCAACTCGTAAATCAAAACATTTCAATAAATAAGATTATTGGTCATATGGTATGGTCCCATAAAAGGTCGATTCAAGTCTATTGGCTTAAAATAGTATGGCACGTTGACTCCTTCACTTGGACACAGACAGACTGATATAAAGGTCCCTTATATCAGTCTTTTAAGGGACCACTGAGCAGGCCCGGCGACAAGGGGGGGGACTACGGGTACAGTACAGTTGTACCGGGACCAGGGCGATAGGGGGCCCTATGTAATGTTACATAAAAATTAAAAAAAATGCGCGGAACAATGCTTCTGTAGAGCATGAAACAGCACGAGAAATAGATTTCAGTGACGTTATAAAAGACTTTGACGCATTAGCTCACCTGTACACAAAAGTGTAAAAGAATAAATAAAATGCTGCTGCACATGCTGCTGAACCGTGTAACTTGTCATGGTGATTTGGCATCAGTGACTGAATAAGAAACAACAGATTTGACAGATGTCGCCAAAACAAAATGGCCGCCACAAATTATTAACATCGACCCGCTCTATTTGAAAGACCCTTTATAACAGATTAACAAATACAAACCAAAACATGACCGTAGGTAAAAATTGATATAATAACGGCAATTGATTTAAAAAGGTCTGCGATGTAGTAGACTCTAAGAATTAACTACTTATGTAGGTGTTAGTTAGCCCGTGTCCGTTTTGTATGGTTTCGGGTCCTCGGGTCTAGAATTAGTTCTGCTAAATCTAAAGAATTTCTGTTGAGTTTGAAGGGAGTGAGAAGAAGCGTACGCACGGGCTATCATCCACCGTGGGGCTCAGTGCTGACAGAATTATTTTCCTCCGACATGCAGGTATCCTAACGATGTTTTCCTTCATCGCTAGAGCAGTCGGTTCTTCTAGTTTTATTCCTCGTTGCCGAGTGTCGTGATCATTCCAAGGATTTAATCATCACATAGAAGGACTCTCTTGGCAGATTTAATGGGGTGATTTGTTTGCCATTGCCTTCCCTTTCCGCAATGTACGTAAGTCTTCAAAAGAGCCACGAAAAATTGACTTTGCATGGTTTCGAGCCCGGACCTCTAAGGCATGAGAGTCCGGAATTCTAACCAATGTGACACTGACAATACTTTCATATAAAACGATAAATCCAAAGCGACTTGTATTCTTACTTACGAAATATAAATACAGACTTACTTTTTTTTGTGTTTGTTCCCATATTTCTGTTGTTTACCCGTATTAACATCCGAACGAACCGTATGTCGGATTAAATTTTACGATGATGCGAGCCAGTCCATGGTTAAAAGCTTTTAAAAATCAATAGATCTTTCACCCTGTATATATTCCTATATGTTTTGGTTTGGAATATTTGAGCGATCTATTTTGATTCGATTCAATATCAAGGCGATTCGGTTTGGCATGCACGTCCACGGTAAAAACGCTTGATTCGCAAATTCTTCGTTTATTTATATCCCACTAAAATTGATCTTAAAATAGGCTTCACGTCATTTAGAAATGGTATTTACGTGAGAAAATAGAATTCACAATGTGATGATAAAACCCGTCTGACGGTTGCTATAGCTAAGTATTTACTTATGGCGGCGCGGTTTTATGACTAAGTATATAGGTATTATCATTGTATAAAATATCATTGAAATTCCACGAATTGATATCGAATTCGATGCAAATGAGTATTATATCTATCTAATGAGTATAGTAGGTACATATCTATTTTATCGTCGTAAAGTATAGGATTTCTTATTACGAGTATGTTATCTTATTTAGAATTTTTGGAAAAGATACATTTATTAGCCCTAGCAGGTTATCCGTCAGTTGCATTAACGTCGTTAATGTTGCTTCTTTAAAGTTTCATGTCATCTCTATCTAGAGCTATGGCGTAGAACGGGATAGCATATGTATTTTAATGAAGATTTTAAAGTCGTTTCGCGCAACCCACGGTTATTCTATCATTTACCTAAATAGCTGTTTCTAAGACGATTATTGAGATTTAAACATGTAGGATGTCTGTTCGTTTGCAATTTGTCAAACGCTCGTTCTGATTGGTGATTTGCCAAGTCTCGTCTTTTGTTATAAAAAACAAATCAGTACTAGAATTTAGGTACGTATTTTGTTAATTATTTTATTACCTATCTTATCATCATCATTTTTATCCCCTGAGCGTCCAGTATTGAACATCTCCTTCCAACATGATGTAGGTACTAGATGTTTTCCTTATATCCACATTTTGCCTCTTCTCTTTTATGCCTCTGCCTCTTCTTATATCTTCCGACCATCGGGCCTTCCGTCTGCCCGGGTCTCACTCGGTTATCTTGCGGCTTCATCAGTTATCTGTGCACCTCATTAAGTGGCACGTCCATTGCTACTTCAGCCGAGAGACTCTAACTCCGTTGTCTACCTATCTCGCATGTGCTCCCTAAATGTTCTTCAACTGACCGAGCTGCGGATGCCAGTTGAAGAAAATCCTTTACAGTTTCGCAGGTGGCTTCTTCAATACAATGCGCAAGCTCTTAAGTTTTAGGTTTTCTCCATATTGTAGGCCTACCACCCAAGTCAAAGTGTTATCTTTGGGTGGGTGCATTTTTTTTAATTTTTTTTTATGTATAACTAAACCCGCATTTGACCTCGATCTCGCCTGCTGGTAAGCGACAATGAGGTCGACGATGGAGCATGCGGGTCCAGTAAATGCCTATTCACTCTGGCCTTGAAGATCCCAAGGTTGTAGGTTTCGGGAAATACAGACGCCGGCAGGCTGTTCCATTCCTTAGCCGTTCGCATAATGAACGAAGAAGCAAATCGCTTCGTACGAGCAGATGGGATATCAACAACATAAGGATGGAACCCCTCCCCGCGTCTGGTAGTCCGAAGGCGGAATGGAGATGCTGGAATTGATGCATAAAAACACAAGTTTTGAATTTTCATATTACATACTTCGAGAAAGTAGTAGGCATACTTGGAGGAGGCCTTCGCCCAGACGGGGTCCTTATCTACTTAAATGTATATAATTGTATTTATAGATATTATTGATTGAATGTTTAAAAATGTGACATATTATACCTTTATTTTAATATTTAGATAAGGACATTAAAAGGCTTTGTATTGTATTGTATATACTTCGAGAAAATGAATATTCAACACTTGCGTTTTCAAAATGCACTTCATTTAAGTATGTACCTATTTCTTATTTACTTTACTATTGGGAAATAAAATTAACAACAACATATAATTAAATATTTCATCACACAGTAAATGTGTGCACACTTATTAAAACCTTTTATTGTCATTCTTCGGTAAATAATACTGTCATTATAAGGCTTCAGTAAATATAATATAGTAACATACAAACTTAGATCTGTCTACTCATGTTTAACGTAGCTAGGTAGAGGAAAATTCCTTGATTGAAGTCTATCTAAACTTAAAACAAGCAGATACCTACGCAGGTATAGGCACTTACGTAGGTACCTACCTATTTCCTCATAATGTTTCGTCCTAGTTTTTTGCCAACATACTCAATGACTGCTCTAATGAATCTAGGATAAATATATAACATCTACAGTACATGTAGGTAGATAGAGGGCCGGATTAAGCATATCGGGGCCCGTAGGCAAGACATGTCTAGAGGCCCCTTTACCCTTTTCTAACTTCGTAAAATTGGCCCAGTGGCCCCCTCGCTGGTATCGCGTCTGTTGTACGCTGTTTTCTACTACATTACGTAGCAACACCATCTCCCTATTCAATAAAAAATTGATTCAAATGAAAAAAAAATATGCGACATGTTTTTTAATTTGTTTTTTTTTCAAACTACATCATGCAAAAACAAGGCAATAATTGTCATTAAGATGTTATTATGGAAAAATCTTCAGATGAAATTGAGAAATACGATTATTATTATCAGTGATCGGAGTAGATAGGGCTCTTACGGGTCAATGTCCTCAAAGGTTATATTAATATGGATATGATTTCGGGATCCCGTTTTAAGTTATCGAGCTAATTTTGTAAATTACTTTTATAAACCTCGCCCTTACTCGGCGGATTACGATTTTTTTTAAATTGTGTACTTACGAAGAAGTTAAAACACTACCATAGGTACACTAGCGCCATGAACTTAAAAAAAAATATTTTGCCACCAATCTTAAATGTGTATCAAAACAAATATAACGTTAAAAATCTAAATAATATATTTATTCAATCCCGGAAATGCCGGGATTATTGGGCATACTTATCCATATTATGACCGTATGTGGCAAGTACCAAAAACAGTCCTACCTACTCCGATCATAGATTATAATATATTATTTTTTTTCTAAAAAAAATTTCCGGACGCGGGGCCCCTAAGCGACACGGGTCACGGGGCCCATAGGCAGTTGCCTACTCTACCTAATGGATAATACGGCCCTGTGTAGGCAGGCTTACTTTATGTCTTTTCATTTATTGATTCCAGAAACCATGTTAGTCACAGTTTTTATTTTTGTATGTTATTATTATACTGGCTACCCGCAGCTAATAAAAATACAGCTCTTCAATTAGATCATATTATACACTAGTAATTTAATTTATAAGCCTTAAAATCGACCGTACACACTGTTAATTACAATAAGTTTATCCTGTATTTGCCTAAGCAAAGTTGATTGTATCCTTTTTTAGTGAAATAAATGTCTTAACCGTAAACCGTTTTTATATTCAAATGAGAAAATATCTATTAGTATCTACTCGTGCCACAGTTTTTTTTTTATTTTTTTTTATTCAATAAGGAGAGCAGACGATCAAACGGGCCACCTGATGGTAAGTTGTCACCGTCGCCCATAGATATCTCACCTCACTGTATTAATATTGGAGGGTTTTTGATGCGCTGCTAACCTTGAGCACTAAGATGGAATGCCTCATGTGCCGGAAACTACACTGGCTCTCTTACCCTTCAAACCGAAACACAGAAATGCAAGCATCTCTGCTTCACGGCAGAAATAGATAAGAGGTTGGTACCGCCCCAGGCGATCCTTCACTTTAGGATCTACCACTACCAAAAACAGGATACGGACTGTAATTTCTCAATTCTCCAACATGTATTTCTTAATAATGATGAAATAATAATGATAAAGATTGAAGACCTTCTAGACTCGTTGGCATGACACCTCTGATTTATCATATACGGCCATCTTTGCAATAGAATCGCAACGATGACCGTCGACTACAATAATAATGCAGTTCCTTTTCATTAAAACCAATGCTGGCTGTTTTAATGTCTTCTAGAATAATAATTAGGTCTTTCATTAATTCATATTTGTTATTTAGTTCATTGTTTGTATCCATGTTTCATTGTATCAATCAATCAATCATTTATTCGTGAACATAGGTTATAATAAGTAAGTGTACAGTTTAAATGAGTTGGTATCACTATGCTCCGTCGTTTGACATACAAATATTTTCAATTAATTGTTAAATGTCATATTATATAAATTATTAAAATTAAATTAAACAGTTGACTAGTAGTAGTAGTATTAATAGTAAGTAAAAGTAGTCGTAGTATTAATTCAATAAACACTGATTATGGACATACACAGTCACACATGGTTATCCTTGCATTGTAACGAGGAGCTCGTAGCCTAGTTGCGAGCACGGTCCGAAAGTGATCGTGCAGGTTAAGCGACGTTGGCGCGGTCGGTACCTGGATGGGTGACCGCAAGTGGCATATTTTCATCTGAGCTCCCCCGTGCCTCGGAGAGCACGTTAAGCAGTCGGTCTCGGTTGTTGTCGTTCGACAGCAGTCGTTAAGCCATGTCAGATGCCTACGGGCGGCCTGAACAACTCTGACAAATAGGTTGGCCACTAACCATACGATAAGCAAGCATTGTAGGTATCCAGGTTTTTCCTTTTCCAATGATAAAATTATGTAGATCTATCTGCTAAATACCTAAGTAACCAAGGTATATTCCACCAACCACCAATCTACTTAATTGAATGTAAAATTTACCATCTCAGTTGCACGTAACCTCCTTAAAATTAAGTCTTCATTAAAATCCCTTTCTACGCCCTATACTCTAGATAGAGACAACACGAGACTTAAGGATATATTACATTAAGGACTTGCAACTCACTGTTACTTAGTAAGCAGATAAACATTGGTTAGACATGAGTTGAGAATTGATTACTTATATATAAGTAGAATAACAATAACATGTGCAAGATTATTAATATTATTATGTCATATCTAAAAATAAGTTTTGTTTAATAATTTGAATACGTATCTAAGCAAAGTCAAAGAGAAGACAAAAAATCAGAACACAAGTTCGAGGTTATCTGGGTGGTTCGTTTGTTGTCTTACGGAGATCTTATAACGACCGTTTGGGAAATACCTAATATTATTATTGAAAACAGATACGAAAGTTTAAAAAAGTTATAAGGTAGATATGTTCGTGAAAGACAGCAAAAATAAGTGTGGTGTCTCTAAGAGCATTTAACCAATTCGTTGACGTAAGAAACCAGTTTTTCGAGCAGGTAGTTAATAAGTTGTTAGATTTTTAAAGGATCGTGTCAATATCCTATTCAGTATACGGAAAAGACAACTCGACATACATTTACCCGCTCATCGCATCGTCACAATTCGAAAGATTTTCCCCAAGATATTCAATACTAATAAATTAAAATAAATAATACTGTGATGTGATTATTAATAAATAGGTTAGTACTTAGAATAAACAAGCATTTCGACTATCACTATGAACAGACAATAATTATGTTTTCCAAGAAATGAAGATGTTTAACTATCATTAACTCATTATCATTGTCAACAAGCAATTATGGCCACAAATAAAAATCTGAGATTAATCTCTTATTTCTAAAACTTCGTTCGTTGAACTTATATTAGCGAGAAGTTATTTTTAAACATATTTATTAAGCACTACCTTTTGCCCGCAACTTCGTTCGTGTTCCATGCTAACTTTAACCTCCACATTTAACCCCTTTTTAAGGATTAAGACAGTAAATTTTCGAAACGTCTGTAGCCTAGATGTCAATCTGGATTTATATAAAAAAACAATAATAATGTAGTTAATACTTGCGGTTGTTGGTACTTGGTGAAACTTGTAATACATGATAAGACTTAATAATATACTATTTCAGGGTATTTTTATTGTATTTTATTAATTACGATCGGTTTCGTTTACACACCTTCATGTAATAATGTAATATATCCGTAAAAACTCCATTCAAATCCGTTCAGTAGTTTTTACGTGATGTCAAACAGACAGACAGACAAAAAATTACCATTATACGATTTTATTATATGTATATAGATAAGCCATGTAGAGTGATTCTTCACTTTACACAGTCTTACGTAATTTCCATGGCACAATTTTTTGTTCGAAATAATAATGTGAGATGTGTGTGTGATGTGATTAAGTAGGCGTATTAATTATTAATAATTAATACGGTTAATTAATTATTCTCGCTCTAGCTCAGTCTGTTAAATCTTCAACTATTTTCTAATATATTATTTTTTCTTAAATTCCAGGTCGGTGGAAGACGTCAAGCCGATCAACACCTTCGTGTACACACCGCTCACAAAGGAATCCAAGATGAGAAGACACATCAGGTCCATGTCAGATGTACAGAGCAGCACACCGTACAGATTACCCTTCAGAGCTCGCAAGGGCAGCACCCAGACCCTTATGTACGACTCCGACACTCGAGCCAGAAGGATCAGGTCATACAACAGACACCTCGAGTCTTCAGACTCCAGCGACTACACGGAGCCGAGAAAGCTGAGGAGTTTAGAACAGAATATCATCAAACACTCAGACTCTATGAGGATTCTATAAGAGAAAATGATCTGATTAATTTAAGGAATTGAGGCTGTTAAAATCTAGTTTTTCACTAGATCAGAATCACGTCAGGTTTTAAATGTTGGAGTCATTTAAGGGTGCTATATTTGACCAGGTACCGGATAAGGTACTCTAGTAATTTAAAAAGAATCGAGGGATTTATTGGACGCAAATTGCAACTCTGTGATTTCCGATTATTGGACATAGATAGCCCCAAGTCCCAACGTGAATATAGACAATAGTGATTTCAATGAGACTGTGATCGAAGTAGAGTAACTATGTAAGGATAGCAATTATTGTAAAAATTATTGTGTATTTTTTAGTTTTTAAGTTTAGTTGTAAGTTTTTCACGAAGGCCATAATACAAATGAATACCTACACTCTTGTGATTATGATTGTTCAGCCACTTTTCTAATGGTTTTCTAAGTAATTTTTACTATTCCTACCTATCTATTCGGCCATTTTTGTCGTTTATGAAAACAGCTTTTTTGTAAATGGTTTTTAATTTTAAAGTATGTATGAATGACAAAGATTTTCGCTTTAAAAATACGCTATGAAATAAAATATAAAATTGAATTAAAATAGCAAAACAAACAAAGTCTTACACATTTATTTACAAGTTTAAAAGCATAGCCTCTCGCATCTGTACACGATCTAAGTTCGCTAGACGACAATGCTAAGTAAAACTTGTTTCTTTATATTAACCTTACAAGGTAATTTCGTTGTAGGAAAAAACAACTTGTATAACTTTCATCTTAACTCAATGTAATGTGTTTTGCAGTAGCTTTGCAATTTCTACATGAAGGACGGCGATTCTCGTAGTGGAATGACGAATTCGACATTAGTCCTATCTCATTAGCTCACATCATATGTGTGAGCGTGACAAGACGTTCGTTGCGCTCGATTTTTGTATGTTGAACTCTGCAAGAATTAGCTTCTTGGAAGGCGATTCTCGTAGTGGAATGTCCAATTCGACATTAGTCCTATCTCATTCGCTCACATTACATGTGTGAGCGTGACAAGACGTTCGTTGCGCTCGACTTTTGTATGTTGAACTCTGCAAGAATTAGCTTCTTGGAAGGCGATTCTCGTAGTGGAATGTCCAATTCGACATTAGTCCTATCTCATTCGCTCACATTACATGTGTGAGCGTGACAAGACGTTCTTTGCGCTCGACTTTTGTATGTCGAACTCTACAAGAATTAGCTTCCTAGAAGGCGATTCTCGTAGTGGAATGTCCAATTCGACATTAGTCCTATCTCATTCGCTCACATTACATGTGTGAGCGTAACAAGACGTTCGTAGCGCTCGACTTTTGTATGTCGAACTCTGCGAGAATTGGCTTCCAGGAAGGCGATTCTCGTAGTGGAATGTCGAATTCGACATTAGTCCTATCTCATTCGCTCACATTACATGTGAGCGTGACAAGACTTTCGTAGCGCTCGACTTTTGTATGTCGAACTCTGCGAGAATTGGCTTCCAGGTTTACCCTCTGCGTGATTAAAAAATATAAAATTATGACGAGAATGCAAAATTTCTTTGCAACGATTTTTGTTAAGAGTACCTTAAAAATCACGAGAAGAACTGTGTTCTTATTATTTTAACAAGGCTAACTATTATATACGCCTATCAATATTAATACTTACATCAGAGTTTCATATAGGAAATGACAAAATAACACTTGTATTTTTATAATACCTACGTTTACCTACACTATAACTTTTCACTAAACTCAATGCAATGTGTTTTGCAGTGGTTTTGCAATTTTACATGCATGCATGCAGGTTTATCATTTGGATGATTAAAATATTTTAAAAAATAATGATTTTGTTTATTTTTTGTAGTCTCTAATTATTTTCCCAAAAAATTATGGATGGAACTTAAGTATGTACCCACCTATTTGCGCAATGTACCTACTTACATACCTAATGGTACCTCCTAGCAGTCGCCCTCCGGTAAAGCTAGTCAAGGTTCGAACCCGCTCGCGGTTGAATTCTACACTTGGATTTCTGCTTCACGTGGCGCACATACAATAATTATTTATAAAATGGTGCATAATAGTGCCTATACATAAGTATACCTACTTACCTACCTAGTATTTTGTAATTATTTGTATGTTTGTACACGTTACGATGTTTTTCTCAAATACATAGGTACCTTGCCTAACTTCGATCAAACTAAAACTTGTAGTGCCATCTGTGAATAATATCAGTAACTATTAAAGTATTCGCTGCAGAATTTTACGATAAACGTGAAACGTCCCGCTCAGACCTTTAATTTAGGTTTAGCTTTAGATTTGGTGACTGCTAAATCTAAAACACGAAAATGTCTCGCTCACTCATACCTACATTAACTCGAGAATCCTACATATCCTAATTTTTGCCTTCAACGTCTTCCTTTCGAGTTATCTCACAAGTAAAACCTATGTCGAACGCTGCGACAATTGCCCTCAATTTATGTAGGTATAATGGTTTTTTTTCGTAATGTTTGATGATACAATTTCTATAAACGATGTTTTAAATGTCCGACAGCTTCCAATTAATTCAACAGATGGCGCTGATTGTATACTGGAATGTCAATATGTTTATTATTTATTTTGTTTATTTTCTTTCATATTGCCAGCGTGCTATGGAGCGTAGTATACTAAATGTGAAAAGGACGGATCGCGTCAGGAACACGACCCTGCGCTCCAAAACACGCATTGCTGATGCAATCACCAAAGCATCTCTATTGAAGTGGGACTGGGTAGGCCACGTATGCCGCATGCATCCGGAAAGGTGGGTAAAGATCGCCATGCACTGGGTGCCACAAGACGGACAGCGGCGTTGAGGCAGGCCCAGGCGTAGATAGAAGGATGATATCGACAACTTCAAAAAGGATGGTATAAGGACGCCGAGGATAGGGAAAAATGGAAAGGAGGAGGGGAGGCATTAATTTTAATATGTGCCAAAATTTGGGTACCTAGCATGTACCTAGGCCATAAAATTAGAATGAGGCGTTTTCTAGTTCTACTAGATGGCGCAGTGAGCATAAACATTGACGTGTCACTGTCAATCTTTTCTTTGGACTATGCAATGGAATAATATTAGATAGTTTCACGATGTGACTCCTTTACAATGTGAATCGGCGGAATTATTGTGCCTTAAAACACAATACAAAGGCCATTAATTAAAAATATATATATATTGGGTAGGTAAGTCAAAACAACACTCTGTCACTTTGACCGACTTACTTACGCCACCCCTGCGTGGTACCCATTCGTCAGGCCTACTCAAAGAAAAAGGCTACAGGTTCAGCAGAATATTGCTCTGCGTATTTGCACAGGCGCGGGCCGTTACGACAGAAATGACGTAATCGCTCGCGATGTGCAAATAGAATCCATCCAACAGTTCGTGGTGAGGTTAGCGCGGTCGATGTACGACCGCGCTGATAACGGTCACCACGAACACTTGAGGAATATTGCCCCGCTGCACGCGCGCCCGCCCGACGCACGGTACCCGCTCCCGCGTGAGCTGTTGTTGTCTCCGACGCCTGAGGGCGCCAGGGAGGAGCGACGTGACAACGCGCGGTGAATGCGACGTACAAGCTCTATCCCCCCCCCCATAAACTTATGAACTATACTTTTAAGTATAGTTCATAACTTCATTGAGTCCGCTGTCGTATCAGCGGCACCCAGCACCGGAGCGCGGTAACGCTCCGAGACCCGCCCGGGTAAAGAGGTCCTAAGGTCCTCAAGGCCCGTACCCTCTCTCCCGCCGCGGATTAGAGAGGATGACCCTCGTTCGTTCTGTCACTTTGAAAGTCTTGTTAGATGCAGCGCCATCTATTACGAATGGCAGAAACTTAAGCTGGAAAATCCCTCATTGGACGAGTGACCTAACTAATTATTTTATGAATTCTGTACTTTTTATAATGATGCTCTGGCAACCCAGCTTGATTTGTTTTGTATGTTTGACTTTTTTTTGTTTGATTGTCGGTTTGCGTTGCGCGGGTTTGCACGTTTGTTTTGTTTGTTAGGTACCTATCATAATAAATACATAAAAATTACATTTTAATACTTAGAAATTGAGCACAGTGCATAACTATATGTGTAAATTATTTTAGTTTCAACGTGATCATTTTGGAAGAATTTATGTACTGAAAGGGGTTTCTTTGTTCAGTTGATTCAATAAACTCGCTCGCTCGGCACTAGTCCGGTCAAGAAATAAAGAATGAAATGTATAATATTACTCACAATTATAAAAATAATTACGGCGACTCCAACGCCGATAGTGCTATGGCACGGAATGGGTAAGTTGTTTTTATTCATTGATAATTTTGTTTTCTTGTAATGTTTCATGTAATGTAGTCCTCATGGGAAATTAAATTATTGTCTTCCCTGGCACCTTGCCAATTTAGGAAATCTATAGTGTCATTCTATTGTGTGCCATTTCTGGCTGGCGGTGTTTGTTGACATAAGTGTACAGTGGAAGACATTAGGCTATACACTATGGATATGGAACCCTGACTGTCGCAATAAGTTTTTGGTATGATTCCTTGACATTCGTATGAATATAACAAATATGATAAAGCGACTAAGTACTAAAGTGTGATGTGTTGCCCACTGTACTTTCTGTGCAGTTTTTTGGTTTGATTTATTTTCACATACACATACTACCACTACCACTTTAGTAGTAGGTAGGTACCTACAGTAGGTACTTATGCTTAAATTATAGTTTAATTTTATATTATATTTCGAATTTTCTGTAACAGTAAACTAGAAACAATATTTAATTAAAATATTTTTTTTATAATAGAGTCAGACTAATTCTAAGACGGGGGATGCAGATCCTGCAGATGAACTTACTTTGCACAGCTTTATTTTATCATGTAGAATGGTACCATATAATGAAACCCTATGTTGATACAATGAGGTGAGATGTCTATGGACAACAGTGATCACATACTATGCTCACTTACTGCTCTTCTTATTTAATAAAAAAAGAATACCAAAAGAGGCACAAGCAAAGAAGACCAACAGCTGACCAAAGTTTTATGTTTTCTGTATTCACAGGGGACACTTGCTGCATATCCTTCAGTTTGGGTGCATTCAAAATATTTCTCGAGAATCAGTTACCTGGTGTCTACGTGAATTCTTTGAGGATTGGTAACTCTACTGTGGAGGACTTTGAGAATGGTTACTTCATGAGCCCCAACAAACAGATAGACCTCGTTTGTAACCATCTGGCGGAAGACCCGAAGCTGAAAGACGGATTTAATGCCATAGGGTTCTCTCAAGGAAGTCAGTTTCTGTAAGATTTTATCATTTTTATAGTTTTTATCTAGTTTAGTCTTAATAGTGCTGGTAAAACAGCACTATTAATACTGCTAAATTCGGCAGTAATTTCATTTACGTATTTATTTTTCATTTTTAATTACACAACGGATCTTACCCAGCATCCTAAATTACCCCCATGCACCTTATATTCTCAAAGTAACATTTTAGACAATATTTTCTCGTTTGGTAATGAATTACTGTTAAAACTTTCAGGAGAGCATTAGTACAGCGATGTGGCCACAGACTGCCTCCCATTAAGAACCTGATAACCCTGGGTGGTCAGCATCAGGGTGTCTATGGCGTGCCCCACTGTGGGGCCATGAAGCATGAGGCCTGCGAATATGTGCGGAAACTTATCACCTACGCTGCTTATGTTGGGTATGTAAATGAATTATTTTTGAGGGAAATAATAGTCACAGATATTGAAACTGGTACACAAAAATTTGTTCGATTTCAAAGACATATTTTGTACAATTTCTTCCCAAATAGTATCTTATCTATAGTGTTTCATTTTCCAATAATCTTGTTTATGGGTAAATCATAGCTTTTTTATATCTGACGAAACCCGTGTTTGACCTCTATTTCACCTGGTGGTTAGTGACGATGAGGTCAAAAATGGAGCACATGAACTAAATAAGAACTGACTCTTCTATAAATATAACTTCTTACTTTCCTTATGTATCTTGATCCTACTATACAGATTTATTTACCTTGATACAAATCTAGAATTGCTTATGCAATAATAATTTATCCTTGTTTTAAGTTCTAGTATTCATAATATGTATAACGAGTAAATACGAATTACATATCAGAGGTTATCTATTCTGCTTTATCTATCTACTGGCCTTACTTCAACATTATCATTTCGCTGTTCATAATAAAATGACATATTATGTTGTTGTTAATATACTTAACAAGTACTTTGTAATGTCGTTAAGATGACTTATTTATTTATTTACACTTGAAACCACAAAAAATGGTGTACATGAGGCGAGCTTAATGCCTTGCGGCATTTTCTACCAGCTAACCATGGGGTTATGCAGAAATGTTTTAGGTAGGTGCATATAAAATGGATGTTGTTATTATATTAGGTTACATAAACTTATATAAGTAAAGAGCTATTCATAATACATATTAAAAATACATATACATAAATCTTAAAAATAATAACATTAAGTATATTGTACACAATATATAAACATATAAATACTAATATATTATGATGTACAAATAAATATATAATTATAAATATATATACTCGACTTAAAGAACCCTCACTGTTAATTTTAACTAGAATTATTACAATTGTCTTAACTGTTTAAAAAATAAATAATTTAACTTCTTTTCTACCCATTTGAGAATACAGGCAAAATTAATTGTGTGACCACAAGGTAACACTGTCAGTTATTGGGCTATTTTCTTATTATAATAGCAAATATGGTAATCAAAACACTATGAGCAAATTGACTAAACCAACCATATAAAACACGAGATGAGATTATTTGTCTTCATGATGTAAAGTCTACATGACTGAGATGCTATATACACAAAGATTCCAATATGTTTTAACGATTGTTATAGTACTTACCTATATTTATGAGTAAAATACCAAAGTTGTGTAAACAGTTATAAGTACTTTTTTGGTTTTGTTTAAAATGCAACAAGTTGCCTATAACCCTTAGGTTTTTTTGGGTAATCTAATCTATCAGATTATAATCGTCATACATACCTACATTTGAAATAAGTACTATCGCTCTTTTAAGAGTAGCTTGATCTTGGATGAAAGAAAAAATAGTCTTCCCTCCCCTAATGGATAGGTAGGTAATGAATGTTATTTTGTATCGGGACCTAGATCACCAAGTGAAACGGGTGGGTGAGGTGAGGTACGGGGGTCACCCAAGCATCTTGACGACAAATATTAGCTCTCCACGGGCGTTCGTTCCTTCATGGGCTTGATATTGATGGATATATCTACACTGGGACACTAAATACTTCCTCATTCTCAGCCGAATGCCCACTGCTGGGTATAGGCCTCTTCCTTCAAGCGCCATTCCCTTCGGTCTTTTGCTGGTTTTATCCGCAGTTAATTCTGCATTTTGACGATATCGTCCGACATACGGGCTGGTGGTCTACCCACTGACCGTCTCCCTAATCTAGGCCACCACTCCTTCGCTGACCTAGTCCATCTGCCGTCATTCCGCCTAGCCAAGTGTCCTAGAAGCCACTAACTAAATACTATCTTATCATATGATAGGGGCCCGGGAATAACCCAGCGGCACTTCGACCCTTGAGGATCTTTTGTGCCCACCCCATTTTACACACTGGTCATCTCAGTGTGCAGGTTTCCTCACGATATTTTCCTTCACCGTTAGAGCAGGAAATGAACGTAAGTCACTAACTAAATACTAACTTTTTTCATTCCAGCTGGGTACAAAACTCCCTTGTCCAAGCAACATACTGGCACGACCCCCTCGATGAAAAGACATACGAGCAGAAAAGCGTGTTCCTAGCCGATATTAACAACGAGAGAACCATAAACAAGACCTATGTAACCAACCTGAACAATTTGGAACACTTCGTCATGGTCAAGTTTAATAACGACAGCATAGTAGATCCGAAAGGAACTGAATGGTTCGGATTCTATAAGCCCGGACAAGAAATTGAGATGCAGACACTACAGGAGTCAGATATTTATATTAAGGTTTGTATTTTACCAAGAAGTTTCTCAAATTATTTTCTTTATTCTATTCAAATAATGTCAACTTAACACCTAATTATATATAAACCTCCCCCCTTGCCGCTTCCGATACAAAGGTGACCATAACGGTTGCGGCGTTTCTCAAATTAGGACTTGTGCCAACATTTAATACTAGATTAACTCAATTTTCTATGCTTTTCAAACAAAAAGGTTTTTTAAAATTCCACTAAGTACTAGTCCAATTTCGGTAATAGATAATAAATACTAATGTCAAGTCGTAAAAATAAAACATAGCAATCGATCTAGGTACAGTTACACGCTGCGTAAACATCACGGTCGGAGTTGAAAATAATAGACTTTGTGCGCACTAGAAGTACAGTCACTAGCTAAAATATTATTCGTATTCATAGTCGTATTCCTCATGGTTCATAAATATGGATCGAGCTAAAGTATACCATCCAAAGACGTTATACCTTACCTATAATACCATCTGACAACCTTTATTTCCGCCTCTTAAGCCCAGCGTACACAATTGAAGTGGAGGCGCAGCAACTTCGACAACAATGTAAACTAAACCTTAACGTCTTTAAAATACGTTTCAAATGATGTGCCAATATCAAGCGACTCGGGAGGTGGCAAGCTGTGCGATGCATCGAAGGTTCGGTCTGGGCGAACCGTATTTTATTGACTTTAAGGTTTTGTTTAAATTGTTATCGAAGAAAGTCGCTACCACTCCACTCTTTTAATGAACGTTGGACTTGTAGGTTCATTTCAGACTAACGAAAGGGGTTTTTGGGTAGGTTTACCTGTGTTCAACTGTACATTGATCTATTGCAAATCACTTGAACGCGGCCAAGCCGCAAATACGTGTCAGCGCCAATGTCGTGTTGCAATGCAAGTACCTACTATTAATAAATAAAGTAGACACGGGCTATTCTATTTGTGTGAAGCTAAAGTTAGACGAGATTTTTATATAAGTACACTTTACATTTAAATAATACAAATTGTTATATTGCTATAGGTATTTGAAACTGTCTGTTCTACTGACAGTAAAGGTCTACTGGTGAACTGTTTGGAAAAAAGCTTCAAACAGTTCTTACTACTACGTCTAGTAGTAGAACAGACTAGAAGAAAAACTTTCAATCTGTTCTACCGAGAGCGTTTAATACTTATGTAACAACACGGAGTAGACTCTATCAGCATCTAATTTCGTTAGTCTTTTTAATAGGGTAGTTTCCAAGTATCAAATATTAAATGCATTTCTTAAAAATTAAGATATACTTGGTCATAAATTAAGATATACTTGGTCATAAATTGATGGTAAAATTTGAAAACAGAATTAAAATTCGTTGGAAAATAAAATAGCTACAGGCAATCAAAAATCAGAACGGTAAAAAGAAACGGCAATAAGTTTTATGACGTAACTGTTCTCTAGCGCCATACAAGCAGGTCCTGGCTGCATATAAAGGACTGTTTTGCTAGAAAGGGACAGAGAATCTGTCCAATACTTTAACTATTAATATCTCTGATGTTAGTTGAGATATCGAAAAACTAATTTTAGTATGTCCATGTAAGTTGATAGATGCAATAAAAAAATAATTAGGTTAATATCGTATTCGTCCCGCTGCTGAGCAAAGGCATCCCCTCTCTCCTTCCACTTTTCCCTATCCTGGGCCACCTCCTGCCATGTCTGTTGGAAAGCGTCGATCTCGTCTTTCCACCGTCTCAGGTCTACCCCGGCGACATATTTACATATTGTTTGAAATATTTTATACATTAAACCTAGAAACAATGATACAAACAAACTAATGTTTAATTTGCTAATAAAATGTTCCTTGACCATTTCAGGACCGTCTCGGCTTAAAGACCATGGACAAGGCAGGCAAACTGGCGTTCCTTTCGTGCAATGGCGACCATCTTCAGTTCTCACAGGAATGGTTCATCAGTGAAATACTTAACCCGTATTTGAAGTAGGTACATAATTTATTATTAGACGATAACGAGAGACGACACCGATATGTATGGTGTCATGGACGACATAGTATGAAACCGTCTAGTACATTTGACCACAGACTATGGTATACCATCTGTCAAAAACCTTTTAAATCGGAGAGTGCGCATCGGAATTGCACGACCTAATTCCAGCATCTCCATTCCGCCTTCGGACTACCAGGCGCGGGGAGGGGTTCCATCCTTATGTTGTTGATATCCCATCTGCTCGTACGAAGCGATTTGCTTCTTCGTTCATTATGCGAACGGCTAAGGAATGGAACAGCCTGCCGGCGTCTGTATTTCCCGAAACCTACAACCTTGGGATCTTCAAGGCCAGAGTGAATAGGCATTTACTGGACCCGCATGCTCCATCGTCGGCCTCATCGTCGCTTGCCATCAGGCGAGATCGAGGTCAAATGCGGGTTTAGTTATACATAAAAAAAAACCTTTTACATCTCAACCTTATGCTTGCGCATTATGATACATTTCAGATTTTCACATTTTGACGTTTTGGGTAGGTACTAAATGTAGGAGATTCGACAACCGACGATATCGTTATCGTCTAATGTGAAAACGCCCATTATAGGGCTAAATTTTATGATGGTCGATGGCTTTTTCAAAATGCGTTATATAAAGGGGTTCTAAGATTTTGGCCCTACCTATAAATAATTATTTTTTTCAAAAAACTTCAAAATGGCAGCCACGCATAAATACTATATAAATCGATAGTTGATATCAAAACAAACAAGAAATGTTATGTAAGAAAATCTCCTAAAGTGTCACGTTTCCATGATTTAAGCTATTAAAGTTGTGCTGGTCATAGTACTTTACAACTTTGATGACTTATATCTTAGAAACGTGAGTCTATGAGATTTTCTCATATTACATTTCTTGTTTGTATCGATATCAGCTATCAATTTATATAAGAATTATGTGTGGCGGCCATTTTGAAGATTTTTGATTTTTTTAGCGATCAGGGTCAGGCTCCATAGTGAAATCTTAAGAACCCTTTTCTGATAGTGCAAATTAAGACCTATAGGTGTTTGTGAGATCTTAAAGGAAATACAGCTTTTTGAGATATTATATATCACTATATAGGAAACTTGTTTGAAGAGTTCTTGTAGCGAAATGCATACTGTTATCTAAGAATGGCAAAAAAAAACGAAAAAGAAATGTCATCGGTCAATGTCTAGTAAAGTACAGTAGTAAAGTAAACTTTAGTGTTGCTTACTGTCAATTTTTATTTTCCTTTACAAAAATGGGTTGCCATAAAAAACTCACCCATTTAGTGTTGAGAGACTGATTGGAATCTCGTTATCATGTGATGAATTCTCATTAACGATATTAATGTCCGTTAACTCGTTAATACCTTAAGTGAAGCGCAGTGTTAAATGAAATGCATTAATCTCGTTAGGTAACCTAAAATGATTTATGATTATGACGAAAGTGGAATCTGGCGGATATGATCTGAATCGTAAATGATTAGTTTTAAGACTAATTTTGTTATACCTAGGTTTTTGTAATGTTTGAAATAAAAAAAGTTACCCATAAAAAGTGATTCATTTTAGTAAAAGTTGGAATCCCGTTATAATAATTATAACTATACACATTGAAAACAAGTAGATATTGTTATATCAATTTTAATGAAACTTACAAAAATACACAACAGCAAACATATTTACCATGGCGTCCTCTTGACAAGGTATTGTTCCTCTCGAGGTGTGGTTGACGCTCCAAGAGCTGGTTTACACCAGGTCAAGTGCTTAGCCAGTGACAAAAAGTCTAACAAAATTTGGATCCATTGGCAAGGCAGCTTGCAAACTGTCCTACCGGTTACACAAATGTCCTTGCCATTTGACTAACGCACTTGACTGGGCACTTGACCAGGTGTAAACCAGTCCTTATAGACTGCATTGTATGTCAGTAAATAACGTGTATAATGTGTGCAAATAAAAAGTCATTCATTCATGCAACGTCTGGTAAAGTTCGTGCGTGGTAATCAAGTTGCAACACTACTATGTAGTAAACTGGCAAAGCATCTTCAGGGAAAGAAAATGGCCCCCGTCGAAAAGTTATTTAAAAAAAGAGAAGTGTAAGCGAGACATACTGAGTAGGGCATCCTATCTCATCTATCTATTTATCTATATCTATCTTTAGTACCTATGATTCAATTGCAGAACTGTTAATGCTGGTAACACAGGTTACGATGATGAGACGGGATGCCCTACTCCAGTATGTCTCGCTTACTCTCTTTTTTTGAACAGGGTTTCGAACGGGGCCACTTTGTTTCTATGGAGATCCCATTCCATTTACTTACTTTAGTAAGTATGCAATTTTATTGGTACATGCGAACCCAGCCACATAATAAATAATAGAACTACGTACTCAGCGATTGTATTTCGAGCGCGTAACGCATGTTACCTGCGCTAGATAAATGTGTATACACTAACCAGGTATATAAAAACCCTGTTATGAGGCCGCCATTGATAGTTTTATAATGTGTTATGGAGTTCGCTATGAAAAAAATAATACCATTTAGGCTCGGACCACACGACGACGGTTCCAGCGCCGGTTCGGCTCAGGTACCGGTACCGGCCGTGTAGTCGACTGCATTCAAACTCATGCGTTGCGTTCAAGCCCCGCCCACTCGGTTCAGGAACCGAGCTGGCCGGGTCCAAGTGGAACCGTTGTACGTGTAGTCGACAGCGCATTTTTGTTTGAGTTTATATGAAGCACCAGTTCCATGGAACCGACCGATTCTGGAACCGGCCTAGGAACCGTCGCGTCGTCGTGTAGTCCAGGCCTTAATTCCGCAATATAAAAAATAAAAACAATATTTATTGAAAACATCACAATACTTGTAAATCGAACAATACCCTGACTCCCAAACTAGGCGAACCTGTATCTTGGGAGACAGTGCTTTCCCAAAAAGAAGGTATTCAATAAAGCTCAGCATTCATCCCATAGATAACTAGGTAGTCATCTATATGGCGAGGGTTTTTAAATTTCTGGTCGGGGTAATACAACACATATCAGCGGCACTAGATCAATGGGTTTTTGTTACTCGATGAGGCTTTCTAAGTGCGGTCGACGCTCCTTAATAGATTGCATGTCGACATCTGGTAAAGCTCGTGCTTCCACATACACTCGCACGCAGCGGTTGTGTTTCGAGCTGCGTTTGACGAACGGTGCGTTGGCGCCGCGCAGTTTGTGCAGAGGGAACCGTACGATGCATTGAAGCATGCAGCGCTCGGCCACTTTGTAACTGGAAGTGAACATGCGAATAGGGTATTTACCAAGTATAAAATATTAAAAGCATTTCAGAAAAATTAAGAAATAGACATAAATACGGTATTTGACTAAATTTCATGGACATCAACTTACATGAACATCCTGAAGAAGGATCTAAAATTCGTTTGTCGATATCTCAACTAACATCAGAGATAATAATGATTTAAGTACTGGAGAGATGCTCTGTCCCTTTTTAGCAAAACAGTTCTTTATATACATATAAAACCTGGCTACAGCCAGGATCTGCTTGTATGGCGCTATTACACAGTGACGTCATATTATATGTAATTTTGCGTTCTAGCATCTGATTTGATTGTAGCTATTTTATTTTTCAACAAAACATAATTCTGTTTTCAAATTTGACCATCAATTTATGTCTAATTCTTAATTTTTAAGAAATGCAATCAGCAACTTCAGGAATTCAACTAGGGTCATTAATGCTAGCTTTAAAAATACTACTTATCCTTTCGGAGTGCTTTCGCGTAAGTTTTTAAACAAATCTTAATAATGAAACAAATATGATTTTATTCGATTGGCGGCGCTAGTGTGCGGATAACCTCGCCTTAAGACCGAATCTCTTTATTATTAAATTGTAATCTTTTTAAAACCCTTTTTACATAAGATACTTACTCGTAAGGGTTCATACAGTCCATGCGTACAACATTGTAGCCTTGGTCGTGCGCCTCTTCCTTCGACTTCTCCACCAGTAGGGTCGCCAGCCCCTGTCGTCGGTACTCCGGTATCACTGCTAACATTTTGATCTGCAACATTCGTCACACTGTTTCACAGTTTCATAGTTGTTGTTTTTTTAAGGCAAAGGGAACTGAGCCCATACAGCCATATCTGATGTAAACAACTCTTCAATTGTTCATTAAAATGCTGGTGTGACACATTTCAATGCTATTCAGGAGAATTTACCACGCTTCTACATCATCCGAACCAAAGAAGGTGTCCCGGGCGCAGTATGGCTCTTCAAAAACCAGCCAGTAAAGTAATGACAAGCAACATGCAACATTTGGCCAATTTCTCACGCTGCAGCATTTAGTATGGTAAATCGAAACATTTTGGTCCGAATTTAAAATCCATACATATAGCATGAATGCGTTGATGTGTGTATAAGTGATGACACAATGGCACCAATTCTGTGGTGCCACTCGCTAAATTAAAACATCGCTAAATGAAAGGTCACCTTCACTCTTACACAATCTAGCACATGAGTAAGCGAGACAGTTTTTCATTTAGCTTTAGATTTAGCAGCCCTCCCAGAATTCACGCCAATACCTGACTTACCTCAAATATCTTCGTCTGCTTGAAGGTTTCCCAGAGGTTTGGAGTCTCCTGCAACTTTGCTGTGAAGTACAGGAATTCCCTGGTATTTGGATCCTGAAGATAAGTATAAAAGCAAATTAGTTATAATTACTTTCTCATCAGCCTATTAACATCCCCACTATTGGGACACAGGTCTCCCCTTGCACAAGGGGGTGACTGCCATGATCCACCGAGCGGGCCCATTGCTGATTGGTGGATTTAACACGTCCTCGGAAACTTTTTTCCTTAGTCAGGCAGGTTTCCTCGCGATGTTTTCCATCATTGTTAGAGCAATCGGTAAATGTACGAAGTCTTCCGAAAAAAAATCGAAAATCTCATTCATACGAGTACATGGCATAAAATGGGATTGCATGGTTTCGAACTCGGAGAATCCCGCGTGGGAGTCCGGCACCCTAGCCACTATTCCACCGACGCTAATAATTTATTGTATAGAGTATAAAACCTGAATACAAAACTACTAAACTAATTTTAATCCATGTAGATCACATTTTACAAGTATCTGGGCTTCAAATGATAATTTCTTGGCTGGGACAGGACAAGTAGCTTGCCAAAAGCTTATTTACAAGTTACCGCTTATTAACGCCAATATCTTTGAAATCGCAGTGAATAGATCAACTATGCGATGATTCACACTAAAAAGTATGCACTAACTTGACGGTAAAATGCGTAAGTCCGCAAATTTTTGAGATCCACAGGACTGCTTGCGAAGCCGACACAAATGCCTGCTATGTTGCCGTCCTCGGCTTTAGCCAGCAGTGTGTTACCTGGTGAAGGAAATCACATCATAGTGTTTTGTCTCTCTCACCAAACCCTGCCAAAACATGTCCACCTGCCTCTTTTAATCTAAAACATGGTTATGGTCTATTCTTAAATTTCAACAACCTTGGGTTCTTCAAGGCCAGAGTGAATAGGTATTTACTGGACCCGCATGCTCCATCGTCGACCTCATCGTCGCTTACCATCAGGCGAGATCGAGGTCAAATGCGAGTTTAGTAGACAATAAAAAAATTAAAAAAAATGCCATATCACAAACCCAATAGAACGTATTGATCATATCTGTCGTTACTACAGTCTGCATTATGTACAATGGATATTTGCTTTGTATAAGTACCGTTGGTTTACATGACTAACATCCAAAAGGAAAAACGTCTATTGACAATGTCCAATAATAAGAAAGTCCAACAAGAAGAATGTCAAATAATAAGAACGTCTAACAAGAAGAGGGGTATTCCTCGTGGCCAAACTAATTTGCAACTATTTGGTAAAACGTTCAATAGGACTTCGCCCATATACGGGTTCCAAACATTCATTGGCGGACCAGAACCACTGGTCCCAGGCATAAACAACCCGTCTGTTACTTCCTTTTTCCCAATTCCTGTTTTCTCTTCGCTACTATTACCTAACGACTTTCTGTCATCTCTTTATCTTTCAATAACTTCTTTCGAATTGTCGCCTCTATGACTATAGAGGCGACAATTCCAGTAACGAATCCTTCAAGTTATCACCAAACCTGCTATAACGTCCAACTATCCTGTAGCTAGTACAAACCCTGTTTGAGCAAGCTGACGAGATACTCGTCGAGCGCGCGGTCGTCGGTGAGGTCCATGAGACGCGCGCGCACCAACACGTGCTCGCTCAGGTAGTGTCGCTTGATCATGTCCAGCGCCACGTCGTGGTGCTGCGTCGTCACTTGCTGCAGTTTGAAGTCGTCCCTCTGGAACAATATCTCTCTTATCAGCCTATTACCGTTCCCACTGTTGGGTCACAGGTCTCCCCTTGCACAAGGTGGGTACGGCCCCTAATCCACCGACCAGGTCGTGCTGATTTGTGGTTTTCACACGCCTTCAGAAACTTTTTTCTCAGATATGCGCAGGTTTCCTCACGATGTTTTCCTTCACCATTAGAGCAATCGGTAAATGTAAGTAAGTTTAAGAAAAAATCCGAAAATCTCATTGGTACATGACATTGCATGGTTTCGAACCCGGACCGGGAAACCGGCGTCCTAGCCACTACGCCTCTGACGCTCTTCTAGCCACTGGAATAAGAAATAGATGCTCTGAATGCCTTTAAAATCTAGTTTCTTTCAGTTTCGATATCGTGTCTGTGTATTATTATGAGGGGTGTGTGGGATTGAATAAAAGGTAGATTTATTGGTCCGGTGTTACAATTAATCTTTACCAGTATAAGATTAAGATCCTATTCTTGGCGTTCATACTAATTTTTATACATGTTATTTTAATAAAAATCTAGGGAAACCTCGATATGTAATCAATCATTATGTTAGCGGACCTACCTTGTCTTGTGCTATCAAATCTTTCATTCCAAATACGCTGTGGCATTTTTTAATTTGTTTTAAAGCCAAATTTTTCGAAACATGTGGGAGTAAAAATCTACTTAACGATGTGAATAACATATTGTTGTAAAATAACTAGAAATTTTGTTAAAAACAATAACTATAAAGAATGACAGAGTAATATTGAAAGGTAAATGTTTTTCATACCCAATATTCAGATAGGTAGCCAGTTACATATAAATAGTACGCTCGACGAATGAGTATAAATACTTATGGGTATCTACCCATGAATGTTGAATGTAATCTAACATTCAATATTATTTACAATTTGATAATGAAATTCCTGTGATCACGTTAACAAAACATAAATTTTCGCTATAATAATTACATTACAAATGAAGTTCATTACTTTTTATGTTTCGTGTTCATAAATATGTAATTACTTTCTTACTTTATAACAGAAAAAGAGTTGTGTAACTATTGATCATTTTACTGAGATTTTTCTGTAAATATGTTTACTTAAGTATTAATTGAAATATGTGGTTAAATTTAGTCGCTATACTTTGTAAGTATTGTTTACATAACTTGCTTGATGAATGCTTGTGTGAATGTGACAAATGTTACAGACTTTAACAAAACATTACTCATTTTAGACGCAGTATACATATTTACGCAACAATGCTGTGGATTAAATTTTATCGAACTGCCAGGTTTCCATTCCGACGAAAACCCAAAAAACAGAGGACCACATAGCAGGAACATGAAAGGCGAAGAGTTCAACCATAAAGAGCCTTACAATACCGAAGACGAAGACTTTATGAGGCGTGAACAACAACAGAAGAGAAACGATTATGTAGACCATCAGATTCGTGCTAAGACGCAAAAACAGTACCCACCTGTTAGAAGCATTAGAACTCAACAGACTCCAGAATTAAGAAGATACTGGTTAGTTTCCAATACAAATACAGATGAGACTGACACGCCGATCATCAATATGGAGGATAAAGACGCAAGCCTCAAGGGTAAAATTTCTACCCTAGTACAACAAACCATGCATGACACAGAGGTCAGGGTGAAGTCCATACAAAAAGAGAAAGAGAAAAACCGAGATAAAGCGCCGTACAAAATTGGATTCATTCTAAGCATGGTAAAGAAGTCCAGAGATGTACTGAACGAATTGTTCAATGTAGCTGTGAAGCACCGAGATGAGTGGAAGGCTCTGGAACAGTTAAAGATTTTCGAGCTAATAGTACACACAAACGTGGATACAACAAACTTGGTTAGGCAGTTAGTAGAGATACACATTCAGCATTTGAATACCACTAAATCTTCGAACGATGATAATGATGAAAAGAGAAGAGTGGTGTTGCTTTGAACATTCTAGGAGGAATGTTTGTCTTGTAATATACAGTATGTCACTTAGCAGGTGTAACATAGATAAAGGTTTTTGCAACTTCGAAGTTTGCGAAAAAGATGTTCTTTTTCTACTAGCTAGCCATATTACCGCGTTTTACATTTCTCTAAGAGGAACAAGACTTTTAATTATCAAGTCGAGTTGAAAAAAAAATTGATGTTAAACTGGTATTTTACATACTGTGTAGCTTTAGGTTCAGTACATAGTATATTTTATAAATATTTCGAACTATGTAGCCAATTTTATTTACTTAAATATTTTTAATAATGATGTGTTTTCTATTTCCACTTCGGAAAGAATTAGGAATTCGAGAGCACCTGTAGATAATTTCGATTTCTGTTTTTCTTCCTATTAATTTTTTTACTTGGAAGAACAACAAATTGAGTCCCTTTAAGGGGCGAGTGCGGTTCTTTCCATTATTTTTTTATTTTCATATCTTGTAATCCACTGTATTGTACTCTGGAACAATGTGCAATAAGTTTTGTTATGATTTTTTGAATGTGTCCATATAAGTTAAAGCGACAAAGTACCAGAGGGTAAGTGAAATATAGACCATAGAATATATATGATATAACCGTGATGTGTTGGCGACTGTGAAATATTACTAGATATCAATTTACGACTACTTCTAGCCATTACTTCAACTGAGCAAAGTGCAAACTTTCCAGGTATTTTTAAGTTCCCTTTATGCCTATTATCCTGAAAACTCCCTACCTACCTATATTTTGCCGTCAACTGTGCATCTTTTCGCTCGCGTATTATCCGACCCGCATATTGCTACCACCTTATAATAATGAGCTGGGTGCATGTTGTACCAGAGACGGCTTCAGAGGTTCTTACAGGTTCTTTTTCCTTTCCTTTCTTCTTTCTAGATTATTCTTCTAAATAACGTCTAGATTACAATCCAGCAAGGTACTATTGCCAAAGTAAAGCAGTTTGAAGGTGGTATGACGCTGTGCAGAGTAAGCCTGGGAAGGTTTACCTGTTTCTGCCGCAAAGCAGCAATGCTTGTATTGCTGTGTTTCGGTTTTGAAGGGTAAGAGAACCAGCGTAATTACCTACACATAAGGCACTCTTCTAAGACACACATCTTTGTCCTCAAGATTGGCACCGCATGGAAATCCCTCAAATAACATTATGATGAGACCTCGGAGTCGTCGCCTCCGACGATCAGGTGGTCCGTTTGCTGGTCAGCTCGCCTTATATAAAAAAACGTATAAGTACTTTTTGGTATCTTGTATTGAACATTTTGAGGCTGATTCGTATCACATGGATAACTGAATAACTTTTACTTAACAAATACATATTATACATCCGCGTCGAATTGAGAACCTTTTTTTTTGTCGTCGCTTAAAAATACGTAGGAGACGTTTTAAGCGCATTTATCGACATACAAGCTGCAAGCAATCATCGTAGCGTCGTCGTTTCCGATTTCCGTTTACATCTAACCTAAGAATAAACTACCGAGCAACATATAGTAGTTTCAGAGAGGTCCCTCTTTCCCACTGATACCATCCCTGTCAAATCTTTTCTAGGCGGTAATTACTTCTCAGGAGCGCATAAGCGCACCCTCCGCGAACACCTGCGCTGATGAGGTCGGTGCTAGTGCATTAGTTGATGATGTCACGCCTCGGCGATGTTATACCACCCACCTTACACCTGTGTTATGCCTATTCTCAGCGAGAAAAGAGCAGCTCTTCAAAATGAACTGGGAAACCACACAACGTTGTATTTCACACTATACAATTTGCCGAGAGTTTTGATTGAAGCAATGAGTATCTTATATTCTTATCATATGATAGGGGGTCGGGAATAACCAGCGGCTCTTCGACCCCTGAGGATCTTTTGTGCCTACCCCATTTTACACACTGCTCATCTCAGTGTGCAGGTTTCCTCACGATGTTTTCCTTCACCGTTGGAGCAGACGGTAAATGTACGTAAGTCTTCGAAAAATACGAAAAACTCATTGGTATATGGCACTGCATTGTTTTGAACCCGGAACTCCCGCATGGGAGTCCGTTGTCCTAGCCACTGTGCCACCGACGCTCTGAAACAATGAGTAAGGCGAAGAATGTTTTTTTCGCTGCCCTCCACTTACAATAATCAATCGTTGGTTTTGAAAAAGTATTGTCACAAAGTTGTGTGAAGTTTTCCATTCCATAAACTTAATCTTAGTTTGAAATGTAACCGTGCGAGTGGCACATTTCTTGCTCCTTGAAAAAGGTCTCTTGAGTTGACTGTAAAATAATAACTTTAAAATCCGTCGGGTTAAGTACAGGCGTGATGGAAGGAACGGCCCCTAAGGCTCATTTTTCTTTCATCCAAGAGAAGGTATTAATCGTATTTGTCTTCGTGTCGTCGTACTACAAGTGTCTCTCATGATCAGAGACCCTAACTTGCAATAACTCTTTCTATTCACAATTCATAAGATACCTATAATACTTAGTTATTTTATGATCATGAGGGATAAAATACTTTACATTTTTGGTTCATAAATGCCTCGTTTATTTCAGCAAAGAAAGCTGCTGTTATAATATATATGGCCTTTTGTATAGTTAGCTATATAATTTGTTGCCAGGAAATAAAGAATTTATTATTATTATAATAAAAGGTAAAAATAAAAACTCTTCCCCAATTCACATAACAACCGAATACGTAGCCAAAGCCTCCATATTACATAAAACAAAAGGGTATAACAATGGAAATATGCAACTTTTTCGGCTTTAACAAACAATGGAGTGAGGTAAACGTGAAATGGACACATTATTTTGGACATAGGGCTGTTAACTGTTAATATGGAATAAGTAACGGGAAGTAATAGTATTATTTGTTAATTTAAAATATCAATTACCTAAAGGAAAGTTAACGAAGTGACGACTTTGACTGTCCATTGTCTGGCGACCCTGAGGAACCCAGTGTGCTATGGCCGCACGCTGCTGTAACGGAAGGAACTGGGAGGTGGAGCATCTTCCGAGCATGAGGTCGCCCATCGAGGGGGGTTTAATGGGTAAAAATCCCACATGACCCGGTCTCCCGCCAGGCCGGATATCTTTAAAAAAATTCAAAGGTAAGTACTTATGTACTTGCTTAAAAAAGTACTTACTTAATTATTTAAATAAGTCTTACTTAAGTCCACTAGAAAGCTTTTATAAGATGAAAGAGCAAATTAATTTTAGCTTTTTCATTGTATTTTGACAAATACGATGAGCTGGTGTGTATAGCTGGTATATTCGTTATTATTACCATTCGTTATTTTCACTTTATTACAAGTTATTAATTACCTAATAATTGATCTCAATAAAAGTATTTTGTACGATTGACAACCCTACCAACGTCTAAACTAAATGTATGATTGTTTCGGCAGTTGCTTGACATAATGTTTTGCAGGATTCTACCAAAACGTAACTCGCCTACTACATATGTACGTTGTACTGTACCTACAGGATGTTGTCTGTACGATAGAGATGTTTATTGTGAGATATGGCTAAGTTGATCGTAGGTCATGGTCATTCGTAGTAATTATTAGGGTTAGACATAACATAAATCTTATAGTGACATCTCATTCTTTTTATTTGTTTTGTTATCGCAAATAGAACATACCGACAGGTCATGATTTTAGAACCAAAATATAATTTTATCACCTTACTATAATCTAGACATGGAAGTGTCTAAGTTTAAGGAAGACACGCCAAGTTCGATAAAAAAGGCGGCGCACTGTATGATACTTGATAAAAAATCCAGTTGTTTTTTGGCATCACCCATCGTAGCGTGGTCAGTTTCAGTGAAGTTATATCCAGTGCATTCAACGGTAGCATTATTCGGACGTAGCCGCAACTCGCCTGCCTAAATTCACGTTACAGTCACCGTCATGTTTTGATACTTACCTCTCTCGTGTTCCTCGTTGCTGAGGCTCGTGATTATACCTTAGGAATTACTCACATAGAACGACTCTAGTGGCAGATTTAATGGGGTGGTTTGTCAATGCCCTCCCCGTTTCACAGACGGGTTATCTCAGTGTGCAGGTTTCCTCACGATGCTTTTCCTTCACCGTCAGAGCTTCACCGTCTTTCGAAAAAAACCTAAAAACCTAGCTCCGACGTGCTAGCCACAAAGCCACCGACGCTCTACTTACCTACCAATTCTTTTTTATGTTCGAAATCTTGAATTAGAAATTCCAAAGTCATTGTTAGTCAGCCAGTGAATTACAAAACTATATAAAGTGAAAATGCAAAAGTGCCCACTAATACGAAATTTATCGGAACAAAAATTTGAAATTAGCAAATGATCTTGGCGCCCAACGTGGGCCTGATATATTTTCCGTTAACCGCAAGAATTTAAAATCTTGATAATTGATGTACCTAAATTATTTAGGGAAATATATTGTTTTGAATAAGAAACGACACATTTAATTAAAAAAATCTTGTTTCTAAACTCTTGCTACTACCTGCAAGAAGCTTTAATATTTTAGAGAAACACCAACCGTCAAAACGGTTTGCATCGCGCTGCAGCGCCC
Organism: Hofmannophila pseudospretella; assembly: GCA_947369225.1. Lineage (NCBI taxonomy): Eukaryota > Metazoa > Arthropoda > Insecta > Lepidoptera > Oecophoridae > Hofmannophila > Hofmannophila pseudospretella. The sequence goes on along the minus strand of OX376323.1, from coordinate 4,915,099 downwards.
AGTCCAGTTGGAGACTTGGTCAGCTTCTTCCATGCGGAGCTGAATTCACAGCCAATTGTGGCATTAAACAATAGAACCTCTTAGCAATACAAGTAACGTGCCTCCATTGTCCATTCGTATGAATACTTCTTGTTGGAAATGTATTCTTACGAAGAATTTTAGAGGAAAATCGTTTTGGCTGGTAAAACATTGTGTTGAGAAATGATACTTGTTATTAAGAGGTGGTGTGTTTGTAAACACGCCTTTTTATTCAATTTAATCAGAACAACGTGAAAAAAGTCAATAAACAAAATTTAAAACAATTAAAATTAACTTCTGTACCAACCAATAATCATACTTTTAATATCTATAAGAATCAATGAACAAAAAGTACTCCCAATCAAATGATTGGAAGTTGTATTAAATAATCCAAACAGATTTTAATTAATTAAATCCATTGAATGCTAAACATCGCTTGCTTTTCAATGGCTCGCAGACAAAGCTCAAAGTGTATTATTTTATAGACAAATCCAAACAAAATGGAATTATGTGCTTACATAAAGACAGTTTTGCCGCCACAAATGTAACAGTAAATATAAAGTTTTAAGATTGAAAGTAGATTGAAACTATGGGTCGGATATGTCTTTTTAGAATTAGTGAGTGAATATAATAGGGGATGGAAGGAGGCGTGTCCGTGGCCGTCGCAAATATAATCAAGAACAGAATTTGCATTGGAGAGGGGTATACTCGTTTTTTTTAAGATTGGCGTCGGAACACGATTTTATGGGAATTCCTGACTGACTGGTTGACTGTGGACACAGAGGATGCCAATCACATTACTAGAAAATAAGGGTTATTTGTGAGTATTTTTATATTAGTGTAGAAAACTGAAATCCATAAAAAAAATACGGAATGCTAACTTGTCTTAAAGAAATAGGCAGTAGTCATAAGTTAACAGCTTGCTTGCTGAAGGAACTATAAACAAAACACTTCAAAATAAATGTAGATATATTGTGCTGTAAGTATTTTGTTAATTTTAACCAAATTCGACGACGGTTCAATTAACTCCTCCAAAAAATCACTACCCAGCTGCTTAATAGGATAATTGTGTGATTGTGAGGTATAATATGATTTATTCACTCCATTACTCCTATTATAAACATCGCAATTATATTATTTCTATACAGAGAAATAATATAATTGCTATATTTTTTTTTATTTCTCCCCGTGGGTGTCGTAAAAGGCGACTAAGGGAAACGGGGCAGTACCGAACACCGTTGCCTCCGTTTGGAGTCCTAAGCCTCGACCAGAAAGTGGCAATAGCCTGCAGCCGATCCGGCTCCGCACGTATCGACTCGTCGTTCCTGCGGATCAAGTCGGTGAGGCCGAGAGGGTGGCGCGGGTACTGGGCAAGCCCGCGTTTTCCTTAATTGCGTCCCAGGCGATGCAGCGTCTGTGATGATGATGATGATACAGAGCTAAAACCATGAATGTAACAGACTTCGCGCCATGATGCGGAACTTTTTGTGAACTATTTTTTTCATAACGATCACCATAACGCAGATTATAAAAGTACCCGCGGCACTCTCTTGACAACACTGTTATATAATCCTCGTCGGGGTGTACACTTCCCACTGTTTTTTTACCTAATTAGATTAACAATTGAAATATTTTAAAAAAAACCGTTTGCCACATATTAATTACCATTTAACATTAAACTATAACCTCCACACTAGGCGTTGCCTGTGTCGTGGAGATTACATAGATACACATTGATCGCTATCACATTATTCTAAAGAACTTACTTATTTGCCATATCGCGACTCTACACCACTCCTGCGCACTAATCAACGCCGCTCCACGTCTGAGCGAGCGCCCTCTATCACAATGCCGCTATTACATTTGCTCAATAATTGCCGCCCCCACCCTGCACAATATCCCCTCTCTTCCCCCTCAAACCACAGAGTACACCTACACAGGTGATTGTGTCCAAATGACGGTAAACGGACGTATCAAGGGGTACAGACTAGGTTATTGATTGATGATGGATCATGTTTGATTAACTCACATGGCTGTAGCGAGATTATGAGATTGCAAAGTTTGTGTTCCTAGTAGTGATAAAGGTGCACATTGAAATTGAGTGATGCCTAATTGATTGAAAAAAAACATACTAATTAGAATAAAAATAAAAAAGTCTGAAAAATATAAGAAGAAATATAATTATTTCTTTATTTAAATCGATCATGGTAATAATTTGTAACAAGACAGAATGTCTTAGAAAACAATCTCTAATCCCTTACGAGGAATAAGTTTCAATCCCTAAGGGCCTATGCACACCGCGTATTTTATACATACGCGCAGACGACGCGCGTTTAGAGAACTCGCGTCGTCTGCGCGTTTACGGCGCCGTAGAACTCAAAAAAGTAAACTGTTTGCGTTTGTATCGATGAAAACGCGTTTCAAACGCGCGCAAGAAGCGCGTTTAAGGTGCGTTTGTTTCGATGGAAACACGCAAGAGACGCGATACAGACACGCGTTATCTGCGCGTTTGTATCGATACAAACGCGAATTTACGTGTGCAAAGGTTTACTGGCTGCGTCTGAATCTCGTTTGAAACGCGTATAAAAAACGCGGTGAGCTTACTTCGAGTATGGCGCCCAACATGGGGCTATAAGAGATTTTAAACTTACCTACACGATTTGTATTCATTTTAAACTATGAAAACAGGGCTTAATCGCGTCAGTATTTAAACTGTTCGTACCCATGACAGATGCAACTTTGTCTAAATGACGAACAAAGGAAACTTTACTGCAGTATAATTTACCAAAAATTAAATACAGACGCGAAACTCCGTTTTCATAGTTACAAATGAAATACTTTATTATATTTTATTATATTATATACCATACATTTTTACGACACCTGTAGGAAATAAATGATATCGTCTAAATGTTTTAGAAAGATTCCTAAATCTAATAGAACTACCTACCTACCTTAAATCAGAGTCAACCGCAAATCCACTTAATTGCTCTAGTGAAACGTTTTATCCGGCAAAAGATCCGAAATGAGGTTACCTTTCATTCTGATTAGCGGATTTGCGGTTGACTGTGGACACAGAGGATGCCAATCACATTACTAGAAAATTAAGGGTAATTTGTGACTATTTTTATGATTTATATTAGTTCAGAAAACTGAAATCCATATAAAAACAATACTTACAGCTTACTTGTCTTAAAGAAATAGGCAGTAGTCGTAAGTGTTAAATGTTCCATAACTTTCGATATAAGTATTTGATAGTGATATAATACAAACCTGTTATAGTTGATAGATCATAATCTACATGAATCTACGCTATACGAGTACTTGAAATTAATTTACAGAGGTTGAATATTCTCCAGCCATCTAAGTTTCTTCGTCCAGGAGTGCATTTTGTGTAAACCTTCTAACATAAATGTTAAATACTTGTATAAAAAAACATAAACACACGGCCCAAAATTTCAGTGAGAAGCTTGTCCCGCTACCAACCCTTTCGAATTTAAACTCGAATGTACAAATTAACTAAGATTAATTAAGATAAACGAAACGAAAGATAAAATTGAACGCGCGTTTGCCAAAACGCCAGCAAATTGCTCGTTCGTATTAAAATAATCACCGACGAAAGCGTCCGTTTTAGAGGTAATTTATTTATGTAGTAGTTATAAATTAATTTAACAAAAACATTAACGGGGTTTGGTCGATCACATCATATGAGTTACTGAATCGTTTGCACAGACAGACTTAGGTATGCGTTAATTTACAAAGCTAATCAAAATAAACGTCACACAAAGTATTATTTTTAAAACTTAACTTAGATCGGATGTCCGGTCGAGCACGTCGCGATAACTCAAAGCCTGATTTAAGAACAAACGGACTTTCGGCAATGCAATGGGTGTGCGGAAAAACGGACAATGCGGGTAGTAGCGGTCACGAGCGTCTGAAGATCGCGATAATGGGACTAAAAACCTGGCAAAAATGTGGCCTATTTTTACCCCTTACTTTTACCAAGTTTTACCTATTTCATTGGTGAACGCGCTCCTACACTATCTAACTTTATTCATGGTAACTATGCATAAGTACTATTGGATGTTTAGGAATATCTAATAAAAATATAAGTATATAAAACTCGAAAGAAATAGGTAAAAGTTAGTAAAAGTAAGGGGTAAAAATAGGCCCCTGTTTTGCGTACTATTGGATGCTCAAGGTACGAGTATACCTAAGCATCCAATAGTACGCATAGTTAGCGTGAATTAATTTAGATAGTGTAAGAGCGCGTCCACTAATGAAATAAGTAAAACTCGGTAAAAGTAAGGTGGAAAATAGGCCACATTTTTGCCAGGTTTTTAGCCCCATTAACGCTATCTTCAGCCGCTCGTGACCGCTGCTTTCGGTTTAATTAAAGCATTGCCCGTTTTTCCGCACACCCATCCCCGAAAGTCCGTTTGCGGACACGTGCTTTGAGTTTGCGTCGTTTTTTCGTTCGTTCGATCTGAAATCCACTCAGACGTAATGTAATTCAGGTGAAATCTTTTCTGATGAAATTCTTCTGCTGAAATTCTACCTCTTGTGGGCAGTTGTGGAATATGCAAGTAGATACCGAGACTGAGCATCTGTGGAGCAGAAGCTGGACTCCCATGTGGGAGGTCCGAAATAGAGACCATTCAAAACGTCATGTACGTATCAAGAGTTTTGAAAGACTTGTGTTATTTACCGACTGTTCTAATGGTGAAGGAAAACATCGTGATATCTGCACACTGTGATAACTATAGGTGTGTGAAATGGGGAAGGCAACGGCAAACCACCCCATTAAAATCTGCCATTAAAATCGTTCTATGTGATTAATGCCGTATCATCAATAAGGAATACCTACAATTACGAAGAAGAATGACTGCGCAACTGGATTCTATTGACAATCGATTACAAATTTTATTTCTAAAATGGAGATTTCTTCCAGCTGAACCTTCAAACATAGAGACATTCTTTCTCGTTTCTTTCTTTCTGTAGGTACTGACCTTTTTTCCTTTTCATATATTCTTTCGGTCGTGGATTTGATTGGTGGGTTAGGTAACCAAACCTACAAAGGTTTTGAAACTCATATTGGGCTCTAAAACAAAATTGCCTACTTATACGAGTAAGTAAAAAAAAGTTATCAAATGAATAAAAACGATATTTTTACAGCAACCGCAAACTCAGTGAAGCAAATAAGTCACATAAACAAAAAAAAAGAACCCTTTTGTACATTATCTACTTGCGAGCGAATCTGCGCATTATTGTGCGCTCTTTAACAAACTGCATTCGAAATTAAAATTTTTCATTCCGCATCCCCTCAGTAGCTGGTGGCTTGTCCTTGCGGCGGGAGAGCTTCCTCTCACTTCGTCAATAGTTCCGCTTAGTCACCCTATAAAAATTGGCAATGCGGATTCAATTGATAATCAGATAACACATTTTATTGATAAAGCCGCACATTAATTGGGCCATGGATTCCCTGGATTGGAGTAAGGCTCAATTTACATTGCCGCGGAATGGAATGGAAGCGAATTTTCGCAACGTAATTGTACATAGCATAATGAACTTTATGTCAATTGTCAATTTTATTACATACAAACTAAATACGCTTGACTGCTAGGGGAATTCTCGAGAATGCGCGAGGCTTCCCCGGAAGACGCGCGACCTCTTTTTTGACTCGTATTTAGTTTGTATGTTACACAATTGACATAAAGTAAATTATGCTATGTACAATTACGTTACGAAAATTCGCTTCCATTCCATTCCGCGGCAATGTAAATTGAGCCTTACTCCAAAAAACACGAAAGTTGAGATGCAGACTGGGAAAGAGTGACTGCACTTTACTTATCTAGTCCAAATCTACAAAATTTTCTTTTTCTTGTGTGGACCTCTCTAGTTGCAAAACCTGCATGCATCTCTCCCTTCTTTTCCTGATATTCCTGATATAATACGACGTACTACCACTCCACTCCTTCAACTGCTCCATACATTATGCTTCATACCTGTGTCGATCCATCTGTCTCTTTTCCTCGATTTTCCTTTAAATTATTGATTTAATGTGGTTTATGTACATAGATAATTGTTGATTGGTGATTGATTTATTTAATTAAGTCCTTCCGTCTGATAATGTGCCGGGAAAGTTAGCTATAGTGTTCATTATTTTCTACATTTCCACATTCGTCTGTTTCCCCTTCAGCTCATTTTCATAATTTCCCTTCGTTGAAGGTGTACACTTCGCCTGCCTTGATATGTATCAAATTGTTTTTTTATGGGGTTTGCTGGAAGAGATCTCTCTTAGAGATAAGTCACGCCCTTTGTGTTTCACATATTTTTTTTGTATAAGTTTGTATTATAATGTTTGTGTACAATAAAGAGTTAATAATAATAAAGAAGTTTCATTAAAAACATACATGACGAAATCGAAATATACACAAAGTGAGAGCGACTCGTCGGGATCACTTTTGATTATATTCTCGTTTTTATGTTGTAATTGGGATATTTTGTTGAGGCAACAATAGGCTGCATATTCATTCATTTTAGGTATGATTATAACTTTTATGCCATTCTCTTTGGCAGTGAATGAAAATGTAATATGTGGTTTTGTACCTACAACTTTATTTGATTGATTGATAGGTTCACGTGTATGAAAGCTATACCTATTGTTTTTCATTTTAAAACTAAGGGAGCAATATTGAAAAGAAAAATTCCAACTTGGCGAACACACTGTCATGCATGAGTCTTGATACAGAGGGAGTGTTAATAAAAACATACACCGGACTTTTACAAACTAAGCCAAAAGTAGATGATCTTGAGCGACCGATTTGGTATGAATATTTGGAATTGTTTCTTGCGAATTCTTTCTTCTGTCTACTTCGCAGCATTCTACAGTTCTTCTTGTCATGTAGTTAGTAGCTAACATTAGAGTCGTTCCTGGCCTCTGACATGGCCTAACGACTGCTGTCAGACGACAGTAGCCGAAACCGACAGCTTAACGTGCTCTCCGAGGCACGGATGAAAATGTGCCACTAACCCATGCCTAGTTCGTAAGCAACTTGATTCGCTAATGAAATCTCGTTGAATGAATGAATATATTACGTAAATGTGTTTCCTTTGTGCGGATTTGTTTGAGAGGATATTTTAACTGTGCCAGAACCGGACTTAATTTACCCCCCTTCTCCACCGGTGGGTCCTATAAAATTATATAGAGCAAACAATCTGGGTACCGTGGTCTCCGGTCCTCAAACTTTGACGCCCTTAGCAGTGACCCAAGTGTAAAAAAAATTGTTTTTTTGTATGACAATCTCACCCAAAGCTATTTTGTTACTACTTCGATAGTTACTGCTACAATGGCTACTGTTATGATAGTACTGCTACAATGCTACGATGGCTAATTATTGCTACGATGGTCACTACGATTTACTACGACGGATTCTACTATGATGGCTACTGCTACGATGACTACTACTACGATTACTACTGCTACGAAGGCTAATGAAACGGTGGCTGTTGGTTACTACTACGACAGATACGACTACTGCAATGCTACGAAGATTACTGGTACAATGTAATCTGCTGCAACGGCTATAACTAGGATGGCAACTGCTACGATGGCTATCACCACTATGGTTAATGCTGCGACAGGGTACTGCAGCTACGATCACTTCTGGTACGATGCTACGATCTGCTTCGACAGCAACTGCTACTGTGGCTACTACTACGGTCACTGCTTCAAGCTGCTACGACGGCTACTGTAATGATCTACTACTACTGCCAGAGGAGATTAATAAATTATATTAGTTTTTTGTGACTGCTTAAAACAAAACAATGAGACAAATCATTGTGACAACAAATTAAATGTAGATAAAAAATAGCCAGTAGTCATTATAGCCAGTGCTTAATATGCAACAAAGTGCGCCCCACAATTTATTTTATTATGGACCAAGTAGGACTCAGTGATACGATAAACACAAATATTATTTCTGGACCAGAACATTACTAAAATTTAAATGCTTCTTGAATGTTCGAGATTCCATTACAGCAAGGAGTAAACACTTTGAAAGTCACTGTTGCCGAATGCGCACTCTGTAAAAATTACAAAATGAAAATTGCGGCCCGGCGCCGCTGAATACATTAATATTCAATATTGAATACGTTTATTTTATATGAAAATATCGAATGAATGTTAAAACGGGATGGAAATCAGCCAGCTTCCCCGGAGATTCATCTGAAATGAGATATTGACTTTATAGTAGGTACCTGTGCCTATCACGAAAATGAATTGATTTACTTCTCAGCCATGAAATATTGTCAATATTCTATGTAAGTATTTGTATTAAGTAATCACTTTGATTCGTAAAAAAAAAAGAATCTGTATCGACACTTATACCCAGATGGACATTTCGCATGTTGAAATTCTTATTCCTCTAAGGTTTGTACAAAATTAAGATAATGTACAAATGATTCCTAAATAAGACACCATATTTACCTTTTCGTTAGGTCTTCACTTAATGCTCTTAGTATATAATAAAATATAATAAAAAATTATTCTTGCAGACAGTATCCTTTACATTTTCTCAGATTTCCCTGGCTTCCCACAATAGGATACCCTGTGCTGTGCTGGGGTATCCTATTGTGGGAAGGGGCCATTCTCTTCCGATATATCTATGTTATGATGACATAATAAGATTATGCAATTAATTAAATAATTAAGAATGCGTGTATGAGTGTGTGTGAGTGTGTGTGTGTGTGTGCGGGTGTGTGTCCCTTCTCAAGTTCACTACAAAGATAAGAACTTTATTGGCATTTTATGATAAATATCAAAGTAAGTACTTACAACAATATGGTAAATTTATAGGTACTACTGATCTGTAATACCTAAGTTTTGAATTGTACACAATGTTTTCTAGCCCTAAAACTAGGTATGTAACAAGTATATTTTGTATTTGGAGAGCCAGTATCTTTTCTGGTAATTATGATCGCATTTATAAAAGTTTCCTGATTATAGAGTTATGTACTTGTACTGTGTTGTCTTCCAAAACCAAATCCAATGATAAAATTTAATTACATTGTTATTATTAGTAAAGCCGATCATACAAATTAATTTGACTAGACATCAAAACCGTTTTAATCGATCAACATCCAGTAGCATTCTCCTCGTCTCTGGTCCAACTGAGGCAGTCATTTTAATCAACTTTACGAGTGAATCGTCGGCGGAATACAATGGCACCTCAGAGAAATCGATTTGCATATTCAATCAGTGAACAACAAAAAATAACTCCGTTTATAGAGAAATTAAAACTGTATTAGAAGAATTTGGTGGAGCTTTATTAAATTAATTATATAAGACCTAGATATATTTTTTATTGAAAATGAAAAGTTTATTCACTTATTACAAGGCACAATAATAGGATCTCCGACTAACAAACTAGGTCGAAACCTGTATCTAGGAGGTCGGGACTCCGTCGTACTTTCCGTGCAAGCATATGACAATTTATAACATTACATTAGTAAGTATACTATACCTAAAAGGAATTTGGAACAAGTTAATCAAAAGGAAATTAGAATATACCTAATAATAGAAAGGTAAGTTAATGTCTAACAGTGTGTGAGGGTGGGGGTATGTTACGGTGTGTGGGAGTGTGTAATAATGTAAGTCTGTAGTGAGTTGTGGGAAGTTAAGTTTAATTAATAACGAGTCTGAAGAACATAATGAGTGTAGTGCGTAAAATTATATGTTATATGGGTAGAGCCTCAGTTTCGTCGTAATCTAAAGATAGTAGCCATCTCTTAAGTTTGGTTTTATAATTATGTTTATTTAGTGGGAAGATATCAAATTGATCGTTTATTTTATTGTACAACCTGGCACTTAATGATTGTAGATAGGGGTAAATTATAGGATTAGACAAATTAATGTTTATTTAACCTCGAATGGGCAAGGTATTTTAATGGTAAACCAAAAATAAAGTTTAGGTAGTAATGCACAGTAATGCTCTAATTGAGCTGAAAATTTGAATGTGTGTAACGTAACACACACGTTTTCAAGTGAAAAAAATGTGATTAAATCTGAAATGTCAATGTCTTGGTATTATTTAATACATTCTTGCACCCGCTTACATTTTATTTTACAATAACTCCATCACCCAAAGGTTGCCTGGAAGAAATAGCTTAAGCTATAAGGTCGCCGATTGTATTTGTATTTTGTATCTTTTCTTCTGACCTGTATTTTTGTCCTGTGTGCAATAAAGAATATTTGTATTGTATTGTATTGTCTTATATTATAATTACCTACCTCTAATAATACTATACTGAGGCACATAATGCTAAATAGTACTGTCGACCACTAGTTAAAGTATATCATCTGTCAAATTTCTTCGTTCAAGTCTCAACCTTATGTCAGCCTAACATGGTTTCTTTCAGATTCACCAATTTTGACATTTTGGGTAAGTTGACCTGTGATCGACTGTACTCCGTACTGAAGTAAGATGTCCATGGGCGATGGTGGCCACTTACCATCAGGTGGCCAGTTTGCTCATCTGCTCTCCTAAAAAAACTCACAGACTTAATGTCCCTTTACATATAAAAAAAAACAGTCAATCAATCAATCATTTATTCTTGAACATAGGTAATAAATAAGTAGATATTAGTATACAGGTTAAATGAGTAGGTATCACTATGCTCCGTCGTTTGACATACAAATATTTTCAATAATTTATTTTATTTTATTTATTACACTTAGGGACTATAAAACAGTGTATTAAAAATAAGAAAACATTAAACAATAGGGTAATTGTACCCCCCACATCCTTGTCCTCGGATATACATGTGAAATATAAAATTATGCTACGATGATACGGATGAGCAGTGCATTAACAACACAGTTACAAATTCCTAATATTACAGCACACCGGGGAGCATAAAAGAACAAAATAGTAACATAAATACCATTGCCAGCTTGTAATGTAAAGACATAACAGTTAATTTTTAAGATAATCATAAACTGGCCTCCTGTATCTGCCTTCCGATAAAGATATAATGTCAATTTCTATGAATTTAGAAATATAATCTGTTAATGAATATTCAAATGTCAATAATATATAAATTATTAAAATTAAAGTAAACTGTTGACTGGTAGATAATTAATTCACTAAACACTGATTATGGACATACACATAGATCAGACATATGTCATAAGACATGTCTTTAAAAGAACTATCCTTTCACGTGAAATACCCATTTTAACTTTATACACTGAAACATGCAAATTACCCTTCACTCATTAGAAACGATATCAATAAATGGAATTCAGTCGAAATGTGTTTAAAAATAACACGCCGCCCCTATAATAGCTGCGATCACTGCGATTAATCACCGATTTGAGCGCGGGCGCAGCGACACAAGCTAAATACGTACAGAAGCAATGAACTTATTATGTTTTGTACCAGAAGGGAATCTCTAGTACTAGCAGCAGTAAATCAGTTTCTGCAATCTGAAGAGAAAGAAAGAAGAGATCGCTCTGAGCGATAAGGCCGCCTTTGTACACTTATTCTGTTTCCTTTCCTATGTAAATTTCTTGCGTGCAATAAAGTATTAATCTATCTATCTGAAATTAACTTTATTGCATTCGCCATAGACTTAAAATTTGAGTTGTAGAATTTTGACAGATGGTATACATTAGGTCGACTGTACTATATCCTACGCAGTGCGAAGTACTTACTCACACAATCACACGCTGCATATGCACAGATGATGGGTCGTTTTTTTTTGTTTTTTTTTTTATTTTCCGCGAGCCATGTTTGTTTAAAAATTAAAAATAAACATTTACCACTCCAACGACGAGTAAAGTCTTGTGTTTGGACTCTGGAGTGGTCAACCACATAAGTACAGTTGCAGCATCGTTCCAGGCTTCCAGTTAAATTTGCGACGCAGTCTCGCGGCGAACGCTAGAACTGAGTTTCCTTTCTGTATATTTGTTTATTTTGTGGCAGTGGCAGTGGTTCCGCAGTGCGAAGAGTGCAATCACATTAGCGGGTGAACCCTAAAATTTTAATCTGCACCACAATAGCGACGATCGCTGATTGCAGCCGGTGCGCATATGCATAGTCTTTGGGGATCGCTTAGCGTACACTGCCTGGCAAATTAAATGATTTAATAAACATCATCACGGGGTTATGTTCTTGCAATCATGCTGTCATGGCGTGTTCATCCCATTTTTATTGTTTAAAAACGGTTTACATTGGTTATTTTTTCGTAAATCTAGAGTATTTTACCGAAAAATCGTCAGTGTTATGTGAACGTTATATACAGGGTGTAACATTAAGAACGGTCAGTATGGGAAAGTCTGAAACTATAAGACATACGAAGATCTGTTCTTAGGAACCATGTCATCAATTTTAGTAACAAGAAAAACTGTATTCATACATTTAAAAAAAAACCTGTACTCAGCCTGGGAATCGAACCCGGTTGTTTTGAAAAAAAAAAACCCAACACTTTCTATTTAGATATCGACTGTGTAGGTGTTAAGGAATAAATGTTAGTATGAAACGTGATGTTTAAAATTAATAAAACGCATTGTTTCCATATCTTTTAATTTATTTTAGTAGGTGTTCGAAATGACTACCATTTTGTAAAATACAACATTCAACTCGTTTAGGTAACGATCTTACTATTGAATTTTGTATCTTCTGGTGGTGAATTTGCGTTAAAATTGTGTCTATGGCTGCTATGCTACACCATAGAGACAATTTTGACCTAATCGAGTTGAATGTTGTATTTTACAAAATGGTAGTCATTTCGAACACCTACTAAAATAAATTAAAAGATATGGAAACAACGCGTTTTATTAATTTTAAACATCACGTTTCATACTAACATTGATTCCTTAAGACCTACACAATCGATATCTAAATAGAAATAGTGTTGGATTTTTTTTCAAAACAACCGGGTTCGATTCCCAGGCTGAGTACAGGTTTTTTTTAAAATGTATGAATACAGTTTTTCTTGTTACTAAAATTGATGACATGGTTCCTAAGAACAGATCTTCGTATGTCTTATAGTTTCAGACTTTCCCATACTGACCGTTCTTAATGTTACACCCCGTATAACGTTTCGGAGTGAAATACTACAGATGGTGTGGATCCAGCAACCTAACCTCCAATTGCACTTAGAATGCAAGACACTAGCCATTCCTAGTGCACACGACTGCCCCCTAATGGTAAACTGTTTTTTTTTTCAAAACAGACGCCAAAACGTTCCGAGTCATTTTCAAGATTCTAACACGGTCATTGGCCAAATTGCAGAGTGTAAATCACTAGCAGGGGCCATTAAAAAAACATCATCACTGGAAAATATGTTGTCTTATAGAGATTTGGCGGCATCAGGTTTGATTGATTACACAGTATTTGGACAATAATTAAATTACCTAATTTATTTATTTGTGATAAAAGCGTAGTTTGTTTGTCAGCCTCTTCTTCACTCTCCATAATTCACAGTCAAACCGTTACACGGATTTCAAGACTGATTTGAAAAGAAAATGTTTAATGCGTAGGTAGATAAAACATTTGACGCTAAAAAAACAGAGGATCTACTACTTATCTCTTAATTTTCATCGTATAATAATACAAATTTCCTAGAGACATTAAAAAAACTCCAACACATAGTAAAACTTCTCAAAAGAAATTGTAATCAATCAATCTAAAAATCTAAATACAAAAATACCAATAAATCCTCTAAACTTGTCCGCCAGTGTACCAGCACGCGTAACATCGAGGGTCGAATTGTTCTCATATTAATAGCATGTCGAGAGGCATACAGACAAAGGCAAGGAGCACAGCGACCCTCGGAGTTAAAACATGTTGTTTATGGCCATTTAATCATGTCCTCCAGTGTACGCTTCACTTGTTTTAAGTTAAACATGATTTTTACTCAGCTTAGTAGGTATGGACCTATTTGAAAGTCAAACATTCGTAACGTGCTACGCTTTTCAAGCTACGGCATCGAATCAAATCAAACTATTTTATTGTAAGCAAGTACCTTAAAGTACATTTTACAACGTCTTGTTTTACCACTGCTTCGTAAGGTGGTGTAGCTGAAAGGAAAGAAGCGGCGCAAGAAACTTTCAGCTGTACATCTTTTGAAATAAATATATATCTTACAATAATTATGAATACAATCATACTCGTATACACAATGTGCAGAGCTGGAGCAAGCCTCTTTATCATTTAAGTAGTCATTTATTTTATAATAACCCTTTTTACATAAGGTCCGTCTTATGTGGGTCTTAAAATTTTTCTCTGTCATATTTATTACAGTATCAGGTATCTTATTGTAAAATCGTTCACAGTGACCCATAAATGATGTGTTTACTTTACTAAGTCTAAAGCGTGGGACTGCAAGTTTGTTTTTGTTTCTGGTATTGTAATCTACCTTTGAACCAATATTGTGGACCACTCCTAGCATAGCATTTAAGTCTAGTTGGAGTGCTATTGGTAATGTATAATTTGTAAAACATTACCAATTTTCGAAATCGAAATATCGAAATTAAAAAAAAAAAAATATCAATTTTATAACGGAATTCGTCAACTGTTCCTCGTTTATACTTCCTACCTCTAGTCTGCACTACCCCTACCTCGGAAACTGATTACGGCGCGCAGTTATCGCGTTGTTCAGGTGCACCCGCGGCTGACGAGGTAGTTTTGTTTCATCAACACCCGCCTCCCAACCTACCCCCTTTCCCCCCCCTAGCGGCACTACAGAGCGGTACAGTGCAGTTTCGTCGCGACTGAAAATTAATTCCTCTACATAATCAGAACTTCCGTGGGTCTGCCCCGCCCAGTTTGCTGTAGCTTCACTGTTACTGAAAATGTTGTGATTTTCTTCATGTTTTGCTTTTATAAGGGCATTCAATTGCTTTTTTATTTGGAAAGTAAACTGAGAGTAAAGAACTGGAGATCTAATATCACTAACCAAATTCGGTTATTTCAGAATAGGAGATAATCCTTCAATGTTTTACCACTAGAGGGCCACTAGCACAATGGTAGGTAGCCAATCAACATGTAGATACGTTCCTTTCCAACAAATCTTTTTTTGACCCTTCAGACTCGCGCCACGCTGTCTTAACATATTTTTTAGGTCTGCTATTTTGAAATTGCCATATGATGCCATGATATTATCACAATTTTACTATAGCCTTTGTAATTAACCCAAATACAACACTTTTAATCGACCCAAATAACGAGAAAATTGTGATATCTCCAAAAATAACGTTTCGTATTGCTTTTCTGTTTACGGAGTGTGCTCGTGGCTCCATCTACGCAACGCTTTGCGTTTTATGTCCAGTGACAAAACTTTGTCAAGTCATTACCAAAGTCCATATGAAATTAGCAAAATGGTTTGTTTGTTGTGTGCCATTGGTTGTATGGTACCAATGCGTTTATTAGTCATTATATAGTCACTGTTTTCACGTTACAGGTGGACAAAGCAAGCTTTGGTTACAAATGAAACATTTTTCTCAGTGATTCGCTTACTCACTAGGGATTGTTGGCTTACAATTTTATAAAGAAAATAGGACTATACGTATAGAGAAATGACACTTAAACAACTGTGGTAGGTATTTTTGTATTGTGTAGGTACATACATTTACCCACTACTCTAGGAAAACATCGTGAGCAAATCTGCGACTTAAGAAAATTTTCCTGAAGGCATGTGAATCACTAGTCAGCACAGTGTGGATCATGGCCTGTTCCCTTGTGGATGGGGAGGCCTGTGCCCCAACAGTGACGTTACTAGGCTGAAGATGATGATGAAATCGAACCCGCTACTTCTAGACAGGTGTCACCGCTAACCTATCGCGACTCGCGTTTGTGTAGACAAAAAGGCCCAACGTCATAATTAAAAAAATCTCATGCCTGCAAAGAAAGGGGGAAGTGGCGTGAAAGCAAGACGGATGGGGCGCGGGCGCCTCCGCAACAGAGGGGTTCCCAAAGACAATGTCGCGCTTTGGACGCGCTGCTTAATCATAAATATATCAAGCGCGAGCGAGTTAGGCGCCGGGTACACGTGTGACTTCGTAGTTATAACTTCTAAGTCATTGCTGAGGGTCGTGTGTCTAAGTTCAAAGAAGACACGCCAAGTTCGATAAAAAGGGCGACGCGCTGTGTGATACATTTATATATATTTTTTATAGCCTATAGACTGTCCCACTGCTGGGCAAAGGCCTCCCCTCCTCCTTTCCATTTTTCCTATCCTCGGCGTCCTTTTTAGAAGTGGTCGATATCGTCCTTATACCTACGCCTGGGTCTGCCTGTGTTGTTGTGGCACCCAGTGCATGGCGATCTTTGCCCACCTTTCCGGATGCATGCGGCATTCGTGGCCTGCCCAGTCCCACTTCAATAGAGATTCTTTGGTGATTGCATCAGCAATGCGTGTTTTGGAGCGCAGGGTCGTGTTACTGACGCGATCCGTCCTTTTCACGTTTAGTATACTAAGCTCCATAGCACGCTGGCAAACCTTTATTTATAAATATTTATAAATACTTAATAAAAAATCCAGTTGTTTTTTGGCATCGTAGCGTGGTCAGTTTCAGTGAAGTTATATCCAGTGCATTCAACGGTAGCATTATTCGGACGTAGCCGCAACTCGCCTGCCTAAATTCACGTTACAGTCACCGTCATGTTTTGATACTTACCTCTCTCGTGTTCCTCATTGCTGAGGCTCGTGATTATTCTAAGGAATTAATCACATAGAACGACTCTCGTGGCAGATTTAATGGGGTGGTTTGCCATTGCCTTCCCCATTTCACACACTGGTTATCTCACGATGTTTTCTTTCACCGTCAGAGCAGTCGGTAAATGTACTTATGTCCTACGAAAAAACATAAAAACTCATTGGTACATTGGACATTGTATGGTTTCAAACTCGGACCTCCCGCAAGGGAGTACGACGTCCTAGCCACGACGCCACCGACGCTCAAAATTTTTGGAAGTTATATCTATAACTTCCAAAAACCATGCTAAAACTTTTTCAAACTTCCGGAAAATTAACTCAAATTTCAAATGACTGCTACCGAAAAAAAAAATGTACTGCAGAAAGTTGATCACCTATTGAAAAAAAGTAGCGCATTTTATTCTGATTCAGAAAAGGTACAACACGTGGAATTTTTGTAAATAGTTATTTTTTTATAACAACTAGGACCAGTTTTAGTACTAATTGATATTGGCGTCGATTCTCTTCGCTAGGCGTGGCCACTAAATCCTAAACTAAACTAAATGAAACTGCCACGTTCACTCATTCACATACTAAGTAGATTGTGAGAGTGAGAGTAAGAGTCACGATTCACTTAGCGATGACTAAAAGCAAGTGACACGCGAATAGACACCAATTTGTATAGACATCGCGTATTAAAGAAAAAAATATTTTTTTAAATATTTTATGTAAATACTTAACTTCACTTAAAGTCATTTTTTTACTGTGCCACCGCTTCGTAAGGTGCTGTTGCTGAAATCAAAGACGAGGTGCAAGCTTTGACATTTCCCGACATATCGGAAATAATCAGCAGTAATCTTTAGAAATTAATTATATTTTATCTAATTTAGTCTTCATAGTTGTGTATCTAGCTTAAGAAGTACGAAGGAGGCATGCATGAGTGTATGAAAGTTAAAAGGGGTGTTAAAACAAAACGAATGAGCTCGGACAAAGGAAGGAAGCGTCGCGCTCCTCGGCAGTGTGGAGGAACGGAGGCAAAGGCTTTGATATCGTCATTTCTTATAGCAATGACAGGATACCTAACATATTTTGATTAATTAACATGGTATACATACAAGTACACACCTTTTACTTGCAGGTTTCAACTTTACCTATACTTTAAAGCTATAGTCGGAAATGTAAAATGTCCAGAATCCGTATGTCCAACTCGGAGAATGTTGTAAAAGGGACCTATTACCTTATAGGTAATTTTAATTCGTTACTTGCTATATGCTTAAATAAATAATAAATAGTATTTGTTTCTGATTCGTTAATTGCTTGGGCATAATATAATTATATTCAAGAAAATTAAGAAAGAAAAACACAAGCACAAGCTTCTGTACATAAGCTTTACTAGGGTTTGCCCAAAAAATCTGAGTATACCTAGCTATGCCCAGGTTAGATATCTAGCTAACAAAGATGCCTATCTAGAACAGGAAGTAGGTATAGAGTGAATAGAAGAGTAGAAGATAACCTAGGTAGGTTTTTAATTATCTTGAATAAAATTATATTATGCCCAAGCATTAAAGAGATTAGTGACAATGTTGTGTGATGATATGAAATGAGTTACTATCACCTGATAATAAGTCCAATTACCTTCAGAGGTTGCCTGGAAGAGATCGCTTTAAGCGATAAGGCCGTCTTTGTACATATCGTGCTACTATTCCTGTAGTTTTTACTTTTCCTGTACAATAAAGTGTTTCTATCTATCTATCTAGGATTCTAAAACCTTTTAGTACCTTGCCCATGTTCCCATAAAAAAAGTTAACTGGAAAGAGCGATTTCAAATCACATGATTTGTTCCATATCGATTCGCCTCTAAATCGGTAGAGATGTCCCGACGGACTGAATATGAAAGCCCGTTTATACTATACGTACGAAAGCCCACACAGGTATGCACGATACTTCAACTAATTAGCTGCCGGCTGCTACTAGTACGAAAGCGCATTAATTACCCCGCTGCGCTGCGCGGACGAGCGTATTGTCCCACAGCTCGCCTGTAAATAAGTAACTCTGTTAGCTGCCTTTTAGGGTTGTCCGTTTTTGTAATTTATTTTTGATGTCTGTGCTAGACATTACAATTAGTTAGTGTCCGACCGAAGCTTCGGCTTCGGCTTCGGCTTTGGCCACCTTCGGCCAAACCTTCGGCTACAGCCAAAATGGGCCGAAGTTTTGGCCGAAGCCGAAGGTTCCTAACAAACGATGAATTCGAACGAACTTTTACGAATGAGCGGAGAGCGCGACGGACAGAGACGTGGCGGGAGGGAGGGGAGAGTCACACACATCACATTTCGTTTTGTAGACTTGCGCCGGCCGTCGCTATCGCGAATTAAAACAAATTCGTACTGACATTTAAACACCTACTTTCTTTAGTGTTTTGAACTGATTTAATGGAGGCAGCGAAAAACACAAGAAAAACGAAAAAAAAGCTAAAATTTAATATATAAATAATTAAAATTATCATTATTTCGAAATGTTATTATTTTTAACAAATCGTAAGGTAATTTTGATGACCACTAGATCAACTTCTAGAGAAGATTAAAATTACCTTTCTATATTATACGAGTACAGTCGATATAAAACCTTCAATTTTAAAGTTTTTAAATTAAATCATTTAAATTAGCTTGTATCCAATCGTGAACAAAATACTTAGAGCTTTTAAACCTTCGGCTTCGGCTTCGACTTCGGCCGAAGGTTCTGCCGATAGCCGAATAATCGGCTTCAGCTTCGGCCAGAAATCGACCTTCGGTCGGACACTACAATTAGTGCTGCCACAAAATTGGTGCTGGAGCAATAGAAGATTGGTCAGGTTTTTAATGGTGCAAAAGAGCGTCGGTGGCACAGTGGCTAGGACACCGAACTCCCATGCGGGAGGTCCGGATTCGAAACCATGCAGTGCCATGTACCAATGAGTTTTTCGTATTTATGGAAGACTTACGTACATTTACCGACTGCTCGACGGTGAAGGAAAACATCGTGAGGAAACCTGCACACTGGGATGACCAGTGTGTAAATGGGGTAGGCAAAAGACAAAAGATCCTCAAGTGTCGAAGTGCCGCTGGGTTATTCCCGACCCCCTATCATAAGATAAGATAAGATGGTGCAAACCCCGCCGACTCAGGAAGGTCAGGAAGCAGCCATTCGTCGGAAACCTAATGTTAAAGTTGTCAATGTCCAGTACCTAGTCTAGGCCGGAAAACAAGCGTTTTGTATCATTGTTCATTCTTCTTTTTGTCGAAGGCAGAGTTGTTCAGGCCGCCCGTAGCCCCCTGACATGGCCTAATTAAGGACTGCTGTTAAATCATAGCAACCCGGACTGACAGTTTGTGTGATCTCCGAGGCACGGAGGGGCACATATCCTGGTTTAGGCTGCGCCCAATGTCACTTATAACTTGTACGGTCACTTTTGGAACATTGTACCTACATTGCTCGCAACTAGATTACGAGCCCCTCGATTGTTTGTTATATCAGGTTAAACGCTGCGTGAGGTGGAAAATATAAATTATTTTTTATTGCAATTCTACGGACAAGTGCCACCCCTATCGCGGTGTATGGGGAGGCAGTTCCCACTGGATTGCGCCTCGCTCATAAATGCTATTTTAACGCGGAAAAAAAGATTAATTAACTAATTGAGCGGCTGGAATCTGTAGCGTGTTTGTTTGTGCATACTTTTTGTAAAAGACTGGTTTAAACTGATGTTATTATAAGTAGATATAAGTATTCATTTATGTAGAGTTGAACAAGCAAATATATATTTATTTTTTGATATACTAACTGACATTATTGATAGTTTGAAGGGAATTAACTAACATGGTATACGTAAGTAAATGTTAACTTTTGTTTTACGAAATAGTTTTTTCCAGATAAGTATACCTATCAAATGCCTTGATTGTTTTTTCTTTCATCCAAGCTTGAGATCAATCGACTAGATTGACTCATAAGTTCTTGAAAATTACACATGTATAGAGGTAGAGTCTATCAAGTCGATCTCGCCGCCTGTGTGCGATAAAATCTACATATGGCAACAACAAAAAACAGAAATAAGAAATGTAATCTGAAAGTGTAGTATAGAGTAGGTACTTACTTATTGCCAAGGACTATTTGTTACAAGCTTATTGGTTTAGTGTTGCCTAATGTCAATTTTTATTTTCCATTGCAGAAATGGGTTGCCATAATTCATTTGACCTTTTTCTCTACCTACCCAATTTTCATTAGGTACCTACTCAAGTTTTCCTATCATCCCCCCTTCCTTCCCTAAGTCAAGAATAACGTACGTAATTAGAATGTGTATTAAACACGCAGTTAACAAAATACAAATAATTAACGTTACGACCTCAGCAACGTACAAGCTGAAACAATATGGCTGAAATGTTTAATTAGCGCATTGCAGGTTTCCGAGGGAGCCGCGGGGGTGCGGGGCGGGCGGCGGGGTGTTATTCATTAAAATGTTTGCGGAAACTCGTTTAGCGCTGCGGTGGGCGGGCGCGGCGCCGGCGTCCGTCCGCCGCCAGGGCTGACGAAACGATATAGATACTAAATGACGTAAAATTACCAAAATTACCGGTATTTTTTGTTAAATTTCGGTCATTTAAATAATTGACCAAAAATTACCCACGACCTTGGATGTTTTTATTCATTTGTTTCTGGTTTTTCCTAATGTTTAACGAATAGATCGCAATGTTCGGGTATTCTACGCAGTCATACGAAAGATCGAATGAACGAATAAATTAATGAACGGTATAATCAATACACAATAATCCGACTCATTACTGTAGAACAAATTTTTAGTTACATTGCATTCTAAAATGTGTTAATGTTTTAAGAAGGCGTATTATTCAGTCTTTGTTATAGGATTCAGTCGAGCAGAGTTTTTTTGATACACCTATATCAGAGTGATTGTCACGTTGCACATTCTTATGTAATTTCCATGGCATTTAATAATATAAATATTAATTTAAAATTATTATCCTTTTTGCGTTTTGTTAATACATTTATTCCAAAATATTCTACAAATTCTTCCTTCCCGACTTCTAAAAATGTATGACTTGTATTGAATAACTTAGCATAAAATTATATTTAAAATTACACCTACTTATATTATTATGAAGAGGTCTTCGTTTATTTTATAATAACTGTGCCCTGTGTCACCATCTTTCTTTACAGTAATGATTTGTAATTTTATTAAAGTAGCGTTTGTTTCATTTTGAACAATAAATTTAGCCTGCATTTCTGCGACAAAGTTGTTATTTGCTGTGTTTCGTTGTGAAAGGAATGTGATTTCAGTGTTATTAATTACTGACACATGAGGCAATCTGACAAAGACTTATCGATTCTATGTCTTTTATTTATTGTTTATTATTATTTAGGCGTTATATCGGAACCTTTTTGGAGTCTGCGGCAACCCTAAATAACTCATCAGAGCGACGGGGTGAAAGGTACTAAATACAAATGAAATCGTAACCGGAGTGTCCGCTCTCGTAGTTTATAGAACACGCTTTATATAGATAAGGTTTGGGAAAAACTCTTTTTCTCATTATCACCCATAGAAATGGCCGTGTCGTGCCGGCCATAAAGAACAGCACCACCCCAACTAAGGGTCTTAGTGGATACTATTCTACATCTAGTATACGGCGATAGGCTCGCCACCGATCACATTTATTGTCCACCAAATCTTACGGCGAAAAGTGGGAACTACCCATGATGAATGTGGTTCCTCTCTCTACCTCCTCGGGGACTATGGGCAAAAACACTTTTACTCATACTAAAAGGACCGGACCCATTGAAATCTAGAAAACCGAAAATTATATTCGATTCGGATTCGGTCCGATTCCTTTTCAAAATCGCTGCAGTGTGTTAAAAAAATGGAAGAGGCACAGAGAAGCTGTGCCGCAAACTTTATTTAATGTGAAAACATCAGCAGCAATACGGACTTGAGTAACCTTGAGTGAGTGCACTTGAGTACCTACCATACGAACGAAACAAATTGTAATACCTAGGAGAGTGACTAAGAAACTGAGACGAGACGGGTGGCGGGTGACATTTTTTTGCCGCGCGCTCGAACTCAGGCCAGGCTGGTTTCCTTCAGACTTGTCCAATTCGATAGTTACCAAGTATCAAATATTAAATGTATTTTATAAAAAAATAAGAAAGAGACATAAAATGAAGGTCAAATGTGAAAACAGAATTAAAATTCGTTGAAAAATAAAATAGCTACATGCAATCCATAGACGATAGAAAGAAACTGCAATATTACATCATGACGTAACTGTGTAATAGCGACATACAAGCAGATCCTGGCTACATATAAAGAACTGTTTTGCTAAAAAGGGACAGAATCTCTGATGTTAGTTGAGATATCGAAAAACGAATATAAGATCCTACTTCAGGATGTCCATATAAATTGATTGATGGAATAAAATTTTTTTTGTTAAATACCGAATTGATGTAATTTCTTCTTCAAACGATAGATACGACACCTCTCGCATTACTAAGTCGGTTTGGTCGATTTCGGCGCGGGTTTCGTGATGGATCTTTCTACTTTTTCCTCATCATGTCGGTAAATTCACTCTTCTGACGACTGCTGTTCCACAAATTGTTGCTTCAATGCAGCGGTGAATGTAGCGCTCGATAGCCAATTTCATTCCGAAGAAAACACTAGGTATATAAATTGTTATTGTACCTTTTATAGTTGTAGAAATATTTCACTTTTGTCCGAACAAGTCACGATAAATTTATGGCTAACTTTGACCTTCTTCCTCATCTCTCCTGATTATTATAGCCAAATATATTTCACTCCAAAATGAGCTTTGTTTATCGATGTTGCCAACGATACTATTTGTTTTTACATATCTTTAAAATTTACGAAGTTATTAACTTTTGAAAGGCGATCCAAAAGTATAACACTCGTTGCCCGATCCTGTTCCCATACTTTACGAGTTATTAGATGTTTTCACATCAAAAGGCGTAAAGTCGTAATTTTCGTCCGGTATTCGTTCGTGGCTGCTGGATTTTAATCAAACAATGTCCATACATCCCATGAAAAAACAAAACAAATCGAAGTCTCTGTTAGACACATACCTCTCTCTCGGTACTTATAATTGTTGTTTCAGTATTCTATGTCTGGGTACTGGTGGGTATATCTACCTAACGTTAACGTAACGAGTTCGAAGGGAAATCTAAAGAAAATCAGAGAAATCGGTCTACTTTGATAGTTACATACTTACATCAACATATTCATGACAAATTCTGACTTATAATTAAATAAATAAATAAGGTGAGCTACGAGTACCTTATTTAGTTCTGACTCTCACACCAGGTTGTCCTGTATTGTTCAATAGTTATTTTCAATTAAAAATTATAGGTATTTTTTTGTATGTTAGGTGCAGGTTATCAAAGGAGAACTGGGCTGGTAGATGGACGCATGAGCAGGTGGTCCAGCTTTTATTTTATTAATGTTAGTCGAACACATAAAAAGTTCAATTTAATTTTTTCATTTTGTATTTGGAGCTTTGTGCATTTTGTAACACAGGGATGTAATAAAATACCTGTACTTACCTCTTACACACAACTCAATGTTTATAACTGAGTACCTAAGAACTTTTAGTAATTCTGAAAAATAAATGTTTCAATTCTTTTGAATGTGGTTGAAAAAATTGTTGATTGGGGGAGTCGAATATTTTTATGAATTTCCATAAGTTACTTTGGTCGAAACTGAACAATTTATACCACAAAAAAATTTTAGATAAGTACTTACCTACCTACTTAATTTTGCTCTCCTCATAGAAATCAAAAAATATGTGGTGTCATTTTTATTTACATTAATATTAATAATTATTGAGTGAATCACACTGCAAGTATACAGGTGTTTAGTACAGCCTGCATTATACGGAATTTATATTTACAGTTACGCCATAACTCAATCTACACCTATTAAATACTACCCCTCACTCTCCCCTGCGATTGGCTAAGTTTTCCAACCCCTGCTGCAGTCAGCCAATCAGATACGCCCATTCTATTGCCAAGGGGAGGAGTCAGGGGGGTTTTCTCCACAACATTTTCGCAAATTCAGTCAGTCCTGTGACGTTCATCTCCAATGGAACACTTTCCCCTGCAACCTAAAGTTTTTATCGTGTACGAATTACTGCGAAAGTTTCTGAACAAGTGCAAATTTATTCAATAAGCTCTTAAAATATTGAAAATGTAATTTAACCCTATTATGGTATTAAAAAAAGTAATCGAACGATAAAGTGGAATCCAGTCTTCCCGAATATCAAATGTAGTACTCCTTATTACAAAGCGGTGTTCTTTGTTATTAAAAGACTCGACAGTTCATTCACAATGGCCGGTCCCTACCTATCGCCCCTTCCAGGAGATCTGCTAACTGAATACATGTTCGGGAGACGTCGGCAGCGCCGCAATCGCACGACGTTCACGCCACAACAACTTAGCGAGCTGGAGTCCTTGTTCCAGAAGACACACTACCCTGACGTCTTCTTGAGAGAGGAGGTCGCGTTGAGGATCAGCCTCTCTGAGGCTAGAGTGCAGGTAGGCAGATTTGTGACTACATAATCTAGTGAGAGAAATAATGTTTTTAAGTCCTGTGCGTTATCATCACCAATAACTGGTGAAATTTGTAGAGCGAGTTTATGGGGAAAGATTCTAATTATACTTACTTAAATTTTCTTATAGTTTCAGTATACTTAATAACTATTTTAAGACATCTCCAGCCTAGACATATCCATAGTTGTAAGAGATCGCAATCGGGTGCCTACATCTATGAACCTTGTCTGTCTGTACCTAATCTGTATTCTTAGAAAAATATGGTAAAATGTAAAATATCAAGAAAATAGTTTTAATTGTTTATTAGAATTATTTCCATTAGAATGACCCTCCCTCGTCAAGAATTACGGACTAAGAAGGTGATGAATTAAAACCAAATCAAGTCGTCGCTATCGCTTGCGAAAAAAACTTTCAATTGGCAAGTGTAATAGGACCCTTAAATAGCATTTTCGTCTATTGTAAACTAATTTATCCTTTGAATTACTAGTGTTGCAACCAACTATGAGCATCTAAATTCTAAAAACGGAAAGATTTAATATAACCTCAGCATGATAATTCTGGGTTGTTATAAAAAAATAACCTGACGAACGTCGCTCACACATTAAATAGGATGTTAGTTTTTGTCGTCAATTAAAATTCCGGTCGCTTGATTTATAATTCCCCTTTCTAATATAAGTTAGGTATAACCACTCTTTCGCCTAGGTATGGTTTACAACCATGAAATGTACAAGCAGTGTGCTTGTATATTTCATGGTTTCCCTGGTTTCCATCCTTACGCCATCGACGCTACCGAAATGATCATCAACAGCTTATTCCATGTACGTCCCCACTGTTGAGGTAAAGATACTTACGAGTAGTCACTACACTCGGAGCTTTGTACATACCTTTGTTTAAATTTAAAAGCGAAGCTATTTATTATAGGTGTGGTTTCAAAATAGAAGAGCAAAATGGCGCAAGCAGGCGCGTCTGCAACTCCTGCAGGATGCCTGGAGGATGCGCTGTCTCGGGCTCGGCACGCCGCCCCTCTCCATGCAGGGTATGGATGTTTATTGAGGTGCCCATTGACACCTGCTGCAGTATTCTTGGGTCGTTCCTCGTGGTACAACCGCATTGTCCATCTGGTTGGACCACGGGTATTATTTTTCCTCATGGTTCAACCATGTCCAACTTCTGTGTCTGAAAATTCTTCTCGTCCCGCCGCAGATTTCTGTTATTTTCAGGATTAACGAATTTCTGCAACAGTTTAATTTTTTACTAGCACATAGGTACAGTATTAGATTTATCATCGACTCATCGTCGTGATGAGTTACAAAACCTTTGGGTTATTTAAAAGCCATCTGAATAATGGGGAGTTCACAATATTTTTATTTGTAACTGCAAGTAAGTTACATTTAAAGGCATAACCACGTGAAGATAATTTCGAATGCGACCGACAGTATCACCTTTAATAACAGGCTTCTTGGGCCTGGCCATATCCATTTTCCAGTCACCCAAATTGGCCGAAACCTACTACAAATGATGATTGAATTGAATGATGATTAATGAATCATGAAAAAGTTCCACGCAGCGGGAGAACTCTATACTCTCCCTCCATTCTATAAATGTTCTCTTGAATCTTCGAAACGATTTCGCACAGAACGAACGACAATCGCCTAGGTATGCCTAATATTTGAAAACGATTTTACAGGTCACATGAAACCACCCGACTCTTCCCCAGAGGGAGCAGATTCTCCGACAGGAAAAGATTCACCCGAACCACCAGCCCTCGAAAACAGAGAGCTGAAATCTCCACAACTACGCCAGGACCCCTACTTACACACTACGAGTATGCCCGAACCTTCAATGCCAATTCATGACATGCCTCCTCAAATGTACGGTAGTGAAGATGGAAGGATGATTCAAACGTCATTCCCGTTTCCACCGATGCTGATGTCACATGACAATGAAATGGCACCAACTGATTTGAGAGTGATGACGAAGAACTGTCCATGCGTTCCGATGCAAGAAACAAATGAACCCCAGAACTTGGCTTATCGTCCGAGACAGGAAGAAGAGACCAGTGATAGTGACGCTGAAATTGATCTGACCTCTCACTCTAAAGAAGATGATCTGAGGGAGTCCGAGAGACTAGCCAGCAGAATAGCTACAAGCATGTTTAGAAATGACACAGTGTTACAGGACCTAGAGCCCAATGACTTGAGCCTTGGAATTAAGAATGTCGACAGAATTCTAAGCAGGAATAACTTGTCAATGTAACTAGACTATAAACTTGTGATAATGTTTCTAGTCAAAAAAATTGTAATAAGGATTATGTTAATGTAGATCGTCATGTAAGTAGAAAGTATTATAAATAATTTAACTTTGTAAATATTGTAGACGATATTTGTTTTAAACATATCACAATTTAATTGCACGAAGAAAAGCTTATACTTTTATTAAATATATTATTTTTTAATTCCACTGGATAATTTGGTAGGACATCGTATTTCATGAAAGTTACAGTAGTTATCGGAAAATAAAAATAGTGTAGGTATTTTAAAATAACATTATAATTTTATCAATATAAAATACATGTAAAGGAACATATCACAATAAAATTGAATTCTATTAGACTCTAATTTTGCTTAAATTCTAAATTATAGGTACTTAATTTATAGCAATCAATTGTAATAAATACAGGTAACTTATTATTTTTATTATGCACGTTGTATCCCCACAAAAATGTTCTAACCTAGTTTAATACATCAAAATATAGCTAAAGCTCACTGTAGCGATTTTGAAACGGTATCCTACCGAACCTATACTGCGTGTTACAAAACCCCAGTATAGAACCAAACGGGGGTGTTCAGTATCCATAACAACTTTCACTATGGGGCCAACTTTGAAATGGCGAAAAAAAACAGCTTTTCCATAAAAGCTCATGACCTACCTATAGTACGCGACATTCCCGGAATGCCGGTTTCTAGTGCTGGCACGGTACTATAGAAACCGGCAATGTATGAATATGCGATTTTTTTTTCGCGATTTCAGAGTTGGGCCGAAGGTTGTTCAGTAATGGATACTGAACACCCCTCTTTCGGATCTATGAGGGTTTTTGTTACAGCCTATATAATAAATATATTGTTCGGTTTCTTTGGGTTCGGTCCAAACGATTTAGTTTCAAAATCGCTGTGCTAAAGACGTAAATTAGTAGTTACTTCTCGAGATCGTTCCATTATTTTAGATAATATTCAGTTGATTAGTACTTACTTACTAATAAAATAATTATCAAACTCAATACTAAATATACCTATGTTTTATAGAACACAACAGTTAGTACATAAATATCTATTGATTTCGCTCATTGATTGATTTAGATAAATCAATCCATAATCCGGTCACATACTCGTAAATTATAATACTCGTACAATGTGACTTCATTAATTTGTAGAATTTCTTCATTTTTACATATATATATACGTACCTACTCGTATAGAAACACTTTAAAATGTCATGGAAAAAGTAAATAGGTACAGTGGGCAACGAAACTCGCTAAGCACAATAACATTACAAAAATTACTAAGCAAAATACAGTTCTCAAATGATCACAAATATTTGTACACTGTTCAGTAACATATGGAACTTTATAATGTTTAGTTTTGGACTGTATCTATAATTATACCTTGTTAAATTGAACGTTAGAGAAAAAATAGAACTAAACATCGAGAAAACTAATAAGTAAGTCATCATAAATACAAAACTGAAAAAAGTAAGTATGTAAAATATCTATAACCTAGTTGCTATCTTGAAGTCTTGATATCTTCAGTCTTGATACCGGATGACGCTGGGATGAAGTAAATAATTAAGTAATATCCCAGAGACATCGTAATAAAATTTAAATGTAGTCCTGAAATGGTAAAGCAGACGGAAACCGAGAAAGGTGCCAGGGTTCTTATCTTAACAGATGTCAAAAAGAGATTAAGAAAAGTGGAAACGGCTGAAACTGGCGGAAAAGGCTGAAAGTTGTAGTCGGCTCATTGGCGTGTAGTGTATAACCTTAATGTAATAGACAAACAAAAGAGGGGATCGAACATAATTTTAACCAGCGTCAGTGTTGTAGACGTAGAAAGACAGCACGGAAAAAATGTAGATTTGTTTACTAGAATTTTGTGAATTCCTCTAAAACAATTGGTAGATTATATTTGGAAAACAGCGCCATTATTTACCTATTACGAGACATGTTTGTAAACATCGGAAGTATCTAGTTAGATTTAGGCATCTGTGTTAAATTATTTCCATTTTTAGTATACTTTACCACTACAATTGGTCTACATAACTCGCCATCTATTACTGTTGCTATTTAATTTATACTATTCAGTAAGAGTGCTGACAACCCCCTTGGAAGGCACAAGTTTCCAGTCGCTAGAGGCGGCAGGCTTTCTGTGCTCACCAGGCAAGACAAGAGACTGGCATCGGGACACAAGAATTGATCCCTGAACACTGTGCTATTTGTCATGCTATTGGAAGTAAGAGAGTGAGTGTTCAAA
Source organism: Hofmannophila pseudospretella (assembly GCA_947369225.1). Classification (NCBI taxonomy): domain Eukaryota; kingdom Metazoa; phylum Arthropoda; class Insecta; order Lepidoptera; family Oecophoridae; genus Hofmannophila; species Hofmannophila pseudospretella. The sequence continues at coordinate 4,885,256 of OX376323.1, read as the reverse complement.
TCTAGGAAAAAAAATGAAAATTCTGTCGCAAGCTAGATTCGAGACGCTTGCAGGGAAAAAATTCGTCACAAGAGATCGCACCGCGATAGCCCCCAGAAAGGCTGATAGCCGGTGCGCAGCAAAACTTTTTCATTTCATCAAACCTATACATACAAAATATTATTTCTTAAGTAGAAGAGAGTTGAATGCCAGAGAAAGGCACAAGTGTCCAGTTGCTATAAGATGCAGCTAGCGGTGTGCTGTGCTGTTGCTAGAGGCATCAGACAGCATCAGAGCGCAAGCCGCGAGCGTTTAAGTCAAGTTCAAGAGCGACGGGTTGAAGTCGCTCGCCATTGCTGCTGCTATTTGTCATGCTATTGTCAGTAAGACATAGGACTTATAGTCCTCTCTCTTACGTGTCGCTAGAAGCATCGTACGGCGTGTTGCGCGCACCAGGCGTGTGACATAACGTAGGCGCACGCCTCGAGCGATCAGTCGTTCGCAACTTGCAACCTCGGTTCTGCAACGTTGGGCCCTGTAGACGGGTTGAACCATAACCGCTCGCCTTTACTGCTGCTATTTGGGTATTGTCAGTGAGAGAGTGGACGACAAGTGTCGCTAGAGGCATCGGGCGGCGTGTTGCGCGCACCAGGCGGGTGACATAGCGTCGGGGCGCAGGCCGCGAGCGATCAGACGCTCGCGCAGGCGTTGCAACCTCGGTTCTGCAGCGTTGGGCCCTGTAGACGGGTTGGACCATAACCGCTCGCCTACTGCGGATGCGCGGGGCCATATGCGCGTGTCTGTGCATAATGTTACTGTTGAATAATAAGGTTCTTCCTTTGTCTAGAATCTATATAGTATATAGGGTGTCCAGCTCATACCTATCCAACATAACTAAACTTGACTTTAGTAAGAACCCTTTGGTTTTCGAACTGTTGGAATTTTTCAAAATTTTTCGCGATTATGTAAATGCTAATCTCGAGAACGGCAGAAAATATTTATTTCAATGATTTATAGCTCATGGGTCACTCTTATGTGACAACGATCTGTAAAACAATGATTCTTGGGATCGGACTGAAAGAATCATAGCGAAAAACGTTACAGACACAGAACTCACCTAATCCTTGAGTATCGACATACTCGCTCCACATGGCAACTTCTCCTCCCAACAGGTTCTCATTGTTCTCATCAGTAGATAGTCTTTGTTCGTACATCCTTCTCCAACTGGAGTACTTAGTAACGCCCCAGAATCCGTGGTCTAAGTACCATACGTCCTTTGGCACAGATATTGTACGGTACCCAAGTTTTAAGAGCTTGTCTAATAAAGGGCTGCTTACCGGTTCCCATACTTCAATGACATATCTGGAACAATAATAAATAATTCGATGATTCAAGTTCAAGTGGATGTGACCATGAAAACTGAGAAGTGTAATCGTAATTATTATAATTACACTATAAAATAAAACAATAACGATGTTAGACACTATGTGTTTAACAGATTACTTGTTAACGACTATGCGGTTAATGATTAATACATTTGTCATTAATCAAACCGACAGAGTGTGTTAATGGCTGCATATTAACACGTTTCAAATTAATGTATTTACATTAAATTGTGATCTTGTTTATTACTGTCAATTTTTCATTATTTTAAAGGGATTATCCATAGAAAATTCTCAATAGATCCTTCATAGATAATTAAAAAACAGATATAGAGATTAAGAAACAGAAAATTGGATTTCATGGAGATCTCTGAAGGATCTATTGAGAATTGTCTATCTCAATAGATACAATTTTAAATGGTAAAGACTTGCCTGAACTTTGATATAATAATACAAATAGACTCGCAATCTGTACAAGGTCACAAAAATCCCCAACAGAATCCACACACAAAAACAAATGATGCAAACCTGCTTAACATACCTATTTAAATCCAAATATCTAGAAATCCTCTCCGCTTGTGTCAGTTCTGAGGACCACAGCATCACAGGCTGCCCTGGCTGCCCTCCTGCTGCTTGCAGCTCCTCATCCCATGCCTTCAGAGCCTTCTCGTGGAACTCAGCCCAAAGTCTGATGAATCCTTCCAGGTTGATCTCGAAGCCTTTCTGTTTCATATAGTTTGTGATCTCTTCAGTCGAGTTCCAACAGTTGAGAAACACCTGAAATATAAGTAAAAGGCATGATGCCGGGCTCACTTAATTAAATAAGAAATAGCAGCATGAGCAATAGCTCAGTTGGTTAGGGCACTGCCACGGAACGGCAATGTTGCAGATTCAAATCCTGCTCGTGGAAAATGTTTCAAACACTATTTTGATTAAAAAAAATCTAATTTATTTAGGTATGAAAATGTTGACCAGTACATAACTAACGAAAGTGGTCGAGAGCGAACGAATAACAAGGAGAATGAAAATTATTTAGGATAAGCTGAAGTCTAGATCTCTAATAAAATGAAAGTGAAGCTGAAGAGCATTGTGTAGAAATATAAGAAATAAGTATGGAAATGAAAGTGATCGATAGCTTATGTAAAGAAGGATAATGAAAACGATATTGGATAAGGTTAATTCATCTCTATCAAAAGTAATGAAATGAAGAAATGAAAGTGGTGAGCATTATGTACCTATAATGTTTCAATGGATGACATGATAGTTGTGAGAGACTGTCAAGAATAGTCATTTTTAAGAAATCCATTCATTAATACAGATGTATTCCAAAGCAAGTTCATCTATTTGAGTTCATAATACCCACCTCATCACCTCCCATATGGAGTAAAGCCGGTTGCGGCAGCAGCTCAGCGATATCTCGGTAAAGGCTCCTCAGAACGCGGTACATCTGCGGATTGGCCGGGTTCAGCTGACCACATGGTGGTTGAACACAGAGGCCACGCCAGGGTTTCGCGTTTACGCAAACTGCCAAGTCTCCAAGACCATATTCCTGGAAATTGAAAATCTCTAATCAAATTGGGCCAAATCCTTTCTAGCATTTTTTTATGTTTTTGTTTCGGCCTAGGTAGCTAAGCAGGGACAATAACAATGTAAAAGATGCATAGACTCACTAAAGAGTTAGAAATTGGGAAAGCAGAAAAACATGGAGCATAAACTTTAGAGGGTCGAGAAAGGTACTGGAGCTGATAAAAGGCGTGCTAACACACTCAACTCTGCACGTTCGGGTCAGCTATAGCTGTTAAACGTCATACTGACTTGAGATATAATGTGACCCTAACCGAACTCAAATATATATAATATATATCACGCCTGAAACATGCGACAAGAGAAGGACCAATTCCTACCTTCCCCCATTGCCACCCGTTGCCCGCATGCGCCGGAGAGTCTATCTCGATGACAACGCGCACACCGCGAACTTGCGCATACGAGATTAGATCACGAACCTCTTCTGTCGAATAGATCTCGTATGCTGAGTATGCGCCGTATCTGAAATAGTATTAGAACGTTGTTCAAAGTAATGGTTAAGAGAAATAATAGCTTTAATTAAGATGTCTCAACACTAGGCACTGCTTATTTCTTAGAAATTAAACGACGTTACAGGTACAAGCCAGCTCCCATAAAAAATAATTGCTATGCAACATCATAGATAGTACAAAAATGTCCCCCCATTGTGCTACAAACATAGCCTTCCTGTCATGGTTAATTATACGTCATACGTCCTAAGATGATACGGCTGGCAGCTGTCAAATTGATACGGAAACCAAATAAACAATAAGAATGTTGCGTAATTTAATGTTATGTAGCTACGTTGAATAATTTGTAATTACTTTTTTGCAATTTGAATATAATCAGTTAGCATAATTTGCAGTCCCGCGTTAAGTACACATTTACAACGACGTTCAGTCCTACATAATGTGCCAATCGTATCAACCGTATCATCGCACCTATAAATGATTATCTCGAAACTGTCATGTCACTTCCAAATTACCTTGTAAATTGCGGTACACGAGTCGATTCCAGCGGAAAACTGTGGGAATCCGTCACGTGCCAATGGAAGACGTTCATCTTGGTGGCAGCCATGCCGTCTATTGTCCTCTTTATGTTCTCCATCGGTATGAAGTTTCTAGACGTGTCTAGAACGAGTCCTCTGTGTTTGAATGCTGGTCTGTCCTTGATCTTTGCTCCCGAGACAAGTTGGAGGCCGCATTCGTGTCGGTTAGTGAATTCGGACCTGTCTGCCGCGACCAGTTGGGTGAAGGATTCTAGAGCATGACGAGCACCGTATACGGTTTCCGCTTGTATGCGGACTTCTATATTTTCTTCTGAAAAATTAAAACAAACGTTTTAGATCGAGCATCTATCACTTTTATTTGTTGTTTACTTTTTTGATACTTTTATTTAGAAGGGTAAAATGCCTAAAGAATTTCCTCGTTTGACACAACTGTATATAGTAGCTTCAGTTTTGTTTTAGTCGTACGAATCCCCGTCCAGTCTATGATGAAAAACCGCATCATAATAGAAAGCAGACGCGGTCCCAGGAGGGTCAGAGGGTCATGACCCCCTCCCCTAAATCTTGGAATCTAAATATCCCTTTAAAGGGATTAGGTTAACCTAATCCAGCATTTGCTGCAATTTCGAGCTCGTTTCGCTCGCTCCCGTCGTAACCTTCTAAACTTCTAACCCAAGACTTCATCTGAGTCGGATATGCACCGAAATTTTGAACTAGTTTCGCTCACTCCCATCTTAGCCTTCTCACTGTTTAGGTTAGAAATCATCTGTGTCGGATTCGTGCTGAAATTTCAAACTAGTATCGCTCGCTCGCGCCCTTGACATCTAACAATCCTAGTTAGAAAACCTACCTAATCCATCATCTGTTTCGGATCTGCGCCAAAATTTCGAGCTGGCCTTCTCACAGATTTCCAAACAATGTAGTGGTACGTATATAAGTACGTACTACTTCATTGTTTGAAGATCTGAGATCGATCACATAATAAGTAGCTTACGTTTAGTCTGAACATCCAGAGTATTCCAAGTTATCCAGTATTCCTCATTAGTATCCCAAGTCATCGCCAAATTACCGCTCTTCACCGACAGATAAACCACGACCGGGGTTTCCACGACCTTAGTGACGTTACCGCCGCATTCAGCCAAGAGGTTGTTGGTGATCACATGACTCATCTTCGTCAGAAGATCGCGGGCTTCTGCTGGGACATCAATGAGGTCGAATCTGTGGAATAAAGAAAACAAAACATTTATTTAGACTTATTGTAGAAGCTTACACAAATATTCTTTCTATAAAGTGGGTAGACGGTTTCTACACAGTGAGTCAGTGTTTCGGGGAGCTGGTCCTCATCATCATGATAAGATATGTAATCGATAGCTTGATAATTTGATGTTGTTTCCTAAAAACACAACAAGAAGCAATAACCTTATCAAATGTCTAGTCATAAGTTCAAATTGGTCACCTTCAAAGCGATATATAGAAAAAATAGCGGCTCCGAGAATGGAATATTCGATTAATAAAGTGCACAAAATAGCCATACCGTTTCCAAAGTTGGCAATCACGATTCGATTGTCTAATAAAATAAATTATCCGAGGATCGTAGGTCGGGAGTACCGTTAAACCTCTCATGATCGGTCGTTCACACCTAACTTATACTTGGCCAATTTACACTTTATATTTACACTAAAGTTAAGTAAATATTGGCATACAATAAGGTGTCTGACCGGCGGTCAGTGAACTCTTAATATTATTGTTTTACAAAACAAAGTTTGCAAAAGTTTCAATACAACTTTCCCTTGAGTCACGCAATTTTATTATCGAGGTTTTACATTATTAGTAGGTTTGCCGACTCCTAATGCATGTAAAGTTAAATCATACAGCGTTATAATTTATGACAGTATTAGTGTTCACAGACATATTTTTCTCCAATCAGTAGGTAAAACTTTATAGATAACAACACGCAATACGAGCATGATAACAATATTGTATCGTATTATTATCGAACGATAAAATTTGTAAATCAATACACCTTGATAAAAATAGTGTAGCATGTTTCAATTTGTTGTTTATTAAAACCGCAGTATGTCAGGCAGTTGGATGGTTCCCAGCAGCTGCCCTTAATACAGTCAGAGATCAATCGACAGCTATAAACAGAAATAACTATTACTATAAAAGTTAAGCTAGTAGTTATTGGAACTTAGTTGGAATAGTGTATTATTATCTTTCGATTTTGCAAATCCTTCCTTCTCATTGACTAGTACAGTCAGCCTCTAGCTAAAGTATACCGTGTGTCAAATTTCTTTCTGTAAGCTTCAAATTTGAATTGTGGAATTTTGACAGATGGTATACATTAGCTAGAGGCTGACTGTACCACCCAGATTGCACTGATAAAAGGATAATCAAACGCTACTTCGGTTATTTCAGAAATAACAAAACTTTGTCAAGTCATGACCAGAGTTCATTTGAAATTAGCAAAAGATTTTACTTCATGTACGTGTAAGTGTCTTTTACTAATAATTTTTAGTCACTGTTTTTACGTTAGACAAAGCATTGGTTATATTTATTATACTTAACGAAATATTTTCCTCAGTGTTGGGTAGTCAAAAGAATTTTTCTTAAAATAATATAGTAGGGTAGCCGTATGCGTATCGGCATACTGTTACAGTCTTGGTTCAAACTAATGTTTTCGACCTTGGCACAGATCGCAATTCGTCTCTAAAGGATGAAAGAAGAATAAATCCCGTTCCTTCGAAATAATTCCGGCTCCTGCTGTTCCGAGTTTTGTACAATGACTTCTTTCATATAGGTACTCGTACAGTTCTACTATACGAGTATCGGATGACCTAATAACCCAACCAAATTAACATCTAAAAGAAGATCTGTGTTTACAGAAATAAACACAATAATGACAAGTTTCTAAATACAATGTAGTGTTGTAGACCGCCGCGCGCGCAGGTTGACGCAAGCGAGTGGCGCTCGCCCCAGAATAGATTATGAAGTATAGACGGGCGACAGACACCTGTGTCGTTGCACAGTGGACAGTCTGAGTCTTTGACCCCCTTCAAATGGCTTCAAAGAGGCACCTTTATGGGAAAATCTTCATTAATTCCTAGTCCGTACCTGAAGGGCAAACGGAACCCTGTTCGGCTACGTCGTCCTCTATAATCCATTGTAAAGAACCATGGATGGATCTTTTTGGACTTTTTATATCCACTTTACCACTTTTAAGGATCCGAAAATCCATTATAAAGTTGTGATCCTACACCTATTGTAATTTCAAAATAAACAATACAAAAGAAACAAAAATAGACGATAGTTTATACAAGGATGCTTCTTGAATTGTTCAGGGTAATTGCGGCGATGCTGCACACAAATCAAGTATTCTCCGATTATAGTTTGTTTTTGAAGGACCAAAGCCTTTCCTTTTTTTTATTTACGACTAAACCCGTGTTTGACCTCAATCTCACCTGCGGTGGTATATGACGACGAGGTCGAAGATGAAGCAATCGGGCTAGGGGGCGACCGCTGAAGGCGCTTAGTCAGAGAATTTAGGGTGATGCAATTAGCTTAAGGGCTCCCCCAGGACACGGACCTCGGCTTAGACCACTGCTGGTGGACGGCAGAGTTGGAGAGAAATTTTAGTCTAGAAAGCATTTTTCGAAGGCCGAAAAGTGTTAGAGCGCCTACATACGACTCAACACGCACTTGCTCGTATTCATTGACACTTTCCATGTATTTTACTGGTGTTTTCTGTTATTTAGGTACTATTTCATGATCGTAGAAAAAGTATTGTACTTATGCAACTGCACTTAATTAGCCATTGAAGATTCGTATTTTTTCTATTTGGATACTCGCGAAATACTCGCATTTTACATTGACTGTAATTACATGAAAGTTATCAATTTGTCAACAAAATTGTTCAACATTTTCTCTTTCATTGTTTGAAATCGTGACTATACATAATTACGTAGGTACCTAACATTAGACTCTATCGAATGGAACAATCTAAATTTCCGTTAACCACAATGATTGCGCATATGAGCACATGTTCCAACAACGATACAGTTCATAATAGTTTACGTTCCTGCTATTATAAATAATTACGGCAAGATTTGTTCGATTATAAACCATATTTTAAAATTTAAAAACTATTAAAAAGTACATACTTATGTAAGTATTCGCCATTTTAGGCAGAATTCACCAGATAAATCTTTTTTAAATCTTATTGAGTCTAACATTACCTACATAGTTTCGTAGGTAGTCAGTAATTGTATATGTAGGCAGATGTCTAGTCAGAGATTGTCTATAATTAAATTAAGTCATAGTTATATTCTTGATACAAGTATAGGTATCGCATCAGGCACGGCCACAGGAAGGGGGGGAAGGTAAAAAAATATCAATCACTCCTTCTTCTCGGCCTCCTCCCAAATCGACAGTTTCCAAAATAAGTGACACCCTCCAAATGTTGAACTATACAAGATGTAACAAAATAAAACCTGTACCTATAGCCGAAAGCGGGGTGTTCAGTGTTCCTTAACTAACCACTATAGGGCCAAATCTGGAATCGCGAAAAAAAATTCAATACAAAAGCTCAATGAATTTTTTTTACACGATTTCAGAGTTGGCCCCAAGGTGAAAGTTGTTCAGTTATGGTTACTGAACACCCTGTTTCGGCTCTATAGGGGTTTTTTGTTATACGCTATATAGGATCCCATATGAATTACATTGTACCTAGATGTTTGTAATACCGTAATAATTGTCTATAAAAAGGCATTGTGTACAGAATCACATCTCGAACGGAAGTCTCTACGACTGTCATATTTGTTATCAAAGGGTAAAACTGTCGTAAACATTTAACTCGTGTCAATGGCAGTTTAGATAACAGAATCATAAATAGGTATAGGTTTACAATAATAGAGCTGACTAAATATATAAATCAATGATTGCATGCACTATTGCATTATTTTTATATTTAATAGTCAGCCCTTGCAGTATGATTGAAGATTAGTTCATAGTCATTACAGGTACTAACCCATAACTAGGCTAGGTACTTATCATATAGAGTAAGATTTATGTATTGCAGCAAAGAACAAGGTAATCAGGTAAACAAATCCTGTAGAAGCATCGCCTACAAGGAATAGTATATCTAATAAGTACGTAGGTAATACATATGTACTTACAGGCTTAGTACCGAAAAGAAAAAACCTAACATTACTTAGCCATGTTTTGTTTCATATAATAATACGATTGACATGGTTTGCGGTCAGTGCAATGCAGTGACGCAAAAGCATACAGTATAAAATATTTCCGCCATTTATTATTGTTGGCTATAAATTATAACATTTTACAATATTACTGGTTTAAATTGCATATTTATTGTGGGATGTGTATAAACTCATACCTAGGTATGGAAGTTTATACATTTACACGTCGGTTATTGACTGCAGTGTCAACAAAGTATGTATTCGTGATAAGAAAGTAAGTAAATAAGTAGGTTAAGCGTGATTGAATCAACCTTAATTTTTGAGACTTTTCTTTGACACAAACACTTTTCTTTCGATTTCTCATTGGCCGAGTCTGGATCACTTAACAATGTTGAACCAATTTTCAAAGTAAATACCTATTTACTTGCTTAATAAACCTAAATTACGAAGCGTCGTCTGTGCGTACATTTAAAGTTTATACGTGTCAATTTGTAGTAACTTTTTCACGTAACAAGCTCTACAGGTAATGAAACATATTCATAATGAAAAGTGAGTATACCTAGTACAATAAGTTTGTCAAGAGGCTATGGTAGTTTAAATAGATGTGAACGTAATATTATCACTTAAACACAGGAAATGTTGGAATGAAGGGAATTCCCATTTTCCCAATTAGAATTTTGTGAAGTTTATTAAGATAAACTTCACAAAATTAGTCACCGGGTGGGCTAAATAATTGAACTGCGTGGTGCGGCAATCTTATCGAAAATGACGTCAATTCATTAGGTATAGGAACAAAATGCAATGCAACACATTTTATTTCACTGCACTATCCTTAATTAATCAACCAATTATTATACTGATCTAGATAAGTATTCAATGTAGAAATCACATTATAAAGTCCTTTACTATGATCCAGTATGTAGGTAATTATAATTTATACTTGTCGGGTGTAATGGGAGCTAGTACTCGTATACTTACTCGTTAATTTGCTGCCATAAGCAAGTCAGAATCGTTCTGTACGCAGCTAAGGTAAACGTTGTATCCAATCCATAACTGAACAACGTTTGCTTTACAACTTTTTCATTTTTATACAAAATACGGAACCATAAAAACCGATTTGTACCGATCAGCTGATCGATATGTATGAAAAAAAACAAAAGCTCGGATACTTCTATAGAACAAAAGTTGTTTAGATAAGGACTCAAACTAAGAACACCTTTCCTCTTAGTAGTCACATCTTTTTCACGGTCAGTATTTAGGTAATGGTTGTTTCACATGGTGCCATTGTGCCACACCTCTAGGTTTTTTGATATTCTAGGACCATAATTAGCTTACCTAAGATAGTTAGGATGAAACTTCACAGTCTGTGCGCTTAGAGCCGCAGACGTCGGCCTGGGCCAAATTGCGCCGAAGCGGCCGCAGACAGTCCTGCAGATGTTCAGGCTGTCGAAGTGCGTGATGTTTCCTCCGGCCATGGAGCGGCCAGCTGGGCGGGCGGACCGCTCGCAACCCTCTTCGGGGATACATTTATATACCCATGAGGGTCTGAGAAAAAAACGTTGACAGTTAAAAGTAAATAAACGTTGACATTGACAGTAATATTAGATTGAAGGTGGTTTCTCTGTCTACCCCTTCGGGGGTTTTGGACGTGAGAGTTTATGTATGTATATGACAGTTATATATAAACACCATTCTGATTTACGAAAACAACAGATTACTTAGAGATAATGAAACCATAATTAAGTTAAAAACCACATTCGATGGTTAGAATGTCAATGACGTAAAGGGACATACCACTGTTTTATCTCTTAAGGTCGGTTTACATTGGTCAAGTGTTTAGCGAAGTGGCGAGTACGAGTACAGTGAAGAGTACTTGCCACTGTCCAATCTGGTTTATACCACTGTCCTTACTCACTGTACTTACCCACGTCGCTAAACACTTGACCAATGTAAATCGGCCATCGTGAATTGATATTTTCAAAGGACAAATACAATATTGCACACCCAGGACAAAAACAAAACATACAACATAAAGAGAGGTACAAAACAATGTGCAAAAGGGTGCTTTATCGCTTTAAGCGATATCTTCCAGACAGCCTTCAAAGGACACCACTGGTTTGTCCCACGTCATTTGACATTTTAACCATCGAATTATTAAAGAGCAACGTAGTGTAGGAAAAATAACTCCTCGGTAGGAAACTTCTTTATCTGAAATCGTACCTACGTCGAGCGAGTATTGTTTGTAAACAGAAACTTTTGACGAGTTCGGGATTACTATGTATATTGATTACTTGTGTATACGTATGCTGAATATGGTGCAATTTTGACAGTATAGGGTTTCTATTCTGTTCTATAAAGTCGGCAGAGTCAGCCTGGGAGGTCCCACCGAATTAACTATTTCTGTAGCAAAGCTGCATTGTTGGTTCGATCTGAAGGGTAAGAAAGGCAGCGTAATTACCGGCACATGAGTCACAAACAATGAGGTGAGATAGCAACAGATTAAGTTTAGTGCCATATTTTAAAGTAAGGACCTTTAGGTGTTGTCCTAATAGAACACAATTATACAGAGTAACAAATAGTACTACGTAATTAAGCGATTCGCGCGAACTTTGTTCGTACGAACGCGCGATCAAACATACTGGGGCCCAATTCGCTCAATTACAACGTTTATAGTTCTATTTCTATCCAATTTAAATTTAGTTTTCGTTCCAATTCTATTTGGACACCAAATCGCATTCTGCTGATGCGTAACTCTACCGCTGCCACCTTTCGATTTACTATCGATCGGGCAAAAGTACCTTGGGAGGAACTTATGTTCGATCGTTATATTTGACAGTTGAAGCGTTTTGTTACCGTTCAACTGCGATTCAGTATAAACTAAACGTTTTAGTAGAATGTACAAATACGTTACTGTTCGATCGATCGTTGACTCGATCGGAACTTAACTGAAATTGGATCGTTAGTGGATAGTAGCATACGAAACACATCATAAATAAAGTATAGATTCTATTCAGTTACGTTGTATTTAGTGGAATCGATCTCCAGATGTATTCTAATTGACAGTCGCGCGATGTGTTTGCGCGACTAAAGCGAAACAGTAATCGCGCGAACCTTACTCGCGCGATTATCGCGTGGTTGCGTTGTATTAGGACAACACCTTATATTATAAGGCTGGTATTTTACCATTTAGCTGAAAATCATGCAATAAACTTACTCAAAGATCGCTGGTGTAGGATCGATCGCATTCTCGTCTTCGCGGCATCGCACCAGATGTAACAACACCGTCAACAGGAACCAGTAACTGGACATCTCTGGCTGGAAAAAAAAGGAAATGCCATGACGACTTCTTTAAAGAAAGATAAGCAAAATACTCTTTCAAATAAAATAACTGTGTCAAATTCGGATTATCGGTCTATATATGAGATACGAATATGAGACCACAAATAAGTACCTATACAGATAACAGATTACCTATCTATACATACGAGTCAACTTAGGAAGCGTTCCAAAATAGGTACCTAATAATTATCCTACAAATCAAAAAGTGGTTGGTTCTAAAACACTTACTTTTCGGTCGGGAGTTAAAAATGTATACTAATGTGTCTGTGCCGTGCTATGCAATGGCATAGCGTGCAAAACGCTAGTGGATACAACTGCATCGCTAGTGTAGACTGGAGTGTCGTGATGCGCTATCGGAACTTCACGCATCCCTGCCTTTCCGAGCACGCGATATTTGTCAACAATAAAAATTATAACCGATGAAGGAATAGGTACTTTCCTTGAATGTTAGATCGATAAGGTTGATTTAAAAAATAGTCTCCCCTAAAAATACCAAATAGTCTGTCTACCCAATTTACGGGGCGGGCGTATTCCTTACTTTATGGAAACCGCATTACACTTTATTTGAAAGATATAGAGCAACTCCGATAGGTTTACAAAGGCCTGGTTTATATCTGGTCAAGTGCGTTAGTCAAGTGAAAAATGCCAGTGGCAGTGCCAGGACAGTGGCGAGTGCAAGTTGCAGGGACAGTGACTGTTTACACTACAGCCAGTCAAACAAAATTTGGATCCACTTACAAGGCAACTTGCAGCCAACTTGACTCGCCACTGTCCGCCCGGTTTACACCACTGTCCTAATGCACTTGACTGCCTTCATGGCTTCTCTCTTAGTAGGTCCGTATGAGAGAGAACAGAACATCTTCGGTCTTCATCGTGAATATAATATGAAACGAAATAAAACACTTGTAATTGATAAGTCGAGTCAAGGTTACGATATGACTCAGTTCCCATAAAGTAATTTGACACATTCATGTCGTATTCGTGCTATATTTTACTGGCATAGGTATTTATTACCATCAACACAATACGAGAGTTTACGTATTTATCTGTTTAGCTATCGACTATTAATATTTATAATTATACATTTATTTGTACATCATAATATATTAGTATTTATATGTTTATATATTATATATGCATTTTTTTAAAGATGTATGTATATGTATTTTTAATATGTATTATGAATAACTATTTATATATATATATATATATATATATATATATATATATATATATATATATATATATATATATATATATATATATATATATATATATATATATATATATATATATATATATATATATATATATATATATATATATATATATCTTTGCTTATATAAGTTTATGTAACCTAATATAATAACAACTCTACATTTTATACGCACCTACCTACCTAAATATTTCTGCATAACCCCATGGTTAGCTGGTAGAAAATGACACACGCACACACGCACGCACACACACACACATACACGCACACACACACGCACACACACACACACACACAATGCATTCCACAACCCCTTATATTAACCTTTATTATTGTTCTTTTTTTCTTTCTTCCAGCCAGTTTTATATTTTCCCATGTTCTGTTACATGTTCATTTGCACTGGTCACAGAAGAGAGCTGTCCTCCGAGATACAGGAACTTCCTAGTTCGGTGGTCAGCGTTTATTGTAAACTAACTGGTTGCTCACTAACTTTATTTAGTTTAATATAACATATGTTTAAGTTCCTACTGGTGTATGGAGTATGAATCTATGGTAATCTTACAGCACAAATAAACTATTCTTATTCTTATTCTTAATAATTTTTGGACTTGGCGTCAGTACAGCAGTATCATTGACCTAATAGAAACAATATTCCAGTAAAATATTGCATAAATAGGTACAACAAGAAATTAATTTAATGACAACAAAATCGACAGCTCAGTCAGTGAGTCAGCTCAGAAATTAATTTTTTTTTTTTATGGAAACCGAGTCGTAACGTAGGTACCTAATGTTATACTAAGGTATACTATATGTTATAACTATACCCAAGAATTTTATTTCAATTCGAAATATGTAGCGTTAGCGTATGTTAGTGTTTGTATACTGTTTATTCAACGTGGTTCTTAAATTTTTCCTTTGTATGTTATTAAAGTCTATGAAATTTATAAATGCGTGAAATTAACACAGCTGGTGTGAAATTTTAATTCTCGAATTCCTACGAACATGTTACTGGTAAAGTCATTAAAATGGAAGAAAGTAATTAAAGGCTGCAGTAATTTCATTACGTCATCATAGTTTTTTCTTACGCTGCCTGCGATCCAAAGATTTTGGAGGAGACAATAGGCCAATTTCCGTGTTTTAAAAAGCCTATATTAGTCCAGTCTAAGCTTTGATTAGACGTTATTTATAAGTAAGAATGAGTCGCATAATTCTTGATCGTTTCTTAGCCATCTAACTTATTATTAAATTGTAGGAACGCGCTTTGTGAGTACATGGATGACGTAACGTCAGTTGAATGAAAGGGAAAATCTTCCACCAGGCGGGGTGTTGTGCCTGGTGACCAGATGTGCTGGTCCAACTATGGATGTTTGGAACTCGTATATATACGAAGTCCTAGTAAAATTTCAATAGCGCGTTCTACACCGATGTGAGTAGGTACTGTATCGTAGTGGCGCTCGTCGTGCGTCGCCACAAAATCATATTTACTTTTTTTTTTAAATTAATGGCCTCATATTTACTTACAAATAGTTTCGAAATGTTACTCATGCAACAACAAACACGTAAACGAGATCATGTTGATTGTTTGTTTTCAACTGTTTAATAATAAAAATGTTAAGTATGTATGGTCGGATGATGGATTAATCATTGCAGAATTTCGTTAATATTTTTAAATGTTATTGAATTACAAGCTGTTGCATGAAGCGAATAAAGTCATTGGCGGTATGGCTTACACGTGCACGTATCTCGTAGTCTTACTATATAGTTTAATGTTAAATGTTAATTAATAATTTGTAAACGAATAAAAATTTTTCTATTTCTATTTTCTATTCTACTACATAAGCAAGCAAGCAACTGATCACCCGGTTGGTGTCGGATCTACAAAGTTATTCATCATCTCGTAGTCTATAGAAGTTTAAAATGCAATGTATGCAAACCGTTCAAAAAGTAGGATTACTTAGTAGGGATACAGTTTTTTTTAAATAATATAATAGACAAAGTAAGAGTAATAGGGTTATAGTTTCTTAACTTTTCCAACTGAGTACGTACTTTTTCTAGTGATTAAGTACGAGATAAGCGAGCTGCGTGCCACATTATATTTTATTTTTATCATTTTTGATAAAACACTAGGTGTGTCTACATTCCTAATAAGAATAAGAAATAGCTTGCAAGTCTAAATTTAAAATTATTATGTTAATTTATTTACATACTTACCTTCTTATACATAGACATATGAGCTACTAAACCGGATTACTTACTTATGAAATGAAAGTGGTTTGTGATGGAATGGCTGATATACGGAACTTATTGCTTTTTGTTAAGACACTTTCCCCTAGTAATCGTTCATTTTAATTGTCTCGAAAGGTACCTACGTCTTTATTAGGACTCACTGGACACAGGATCACAAACACAATAGGTACATTAACAAATCGGTGCATGCAATAAACATAGTTCCTCGGCCGTTACTATGACCTAATTGCAGCTGAAATTCATAATTCACGATATTTATTTATGCTCCCGCGCCGTCGAGCCGATTTCAGTTATTATTTTTCGCTTTGAAGTCGAAACAAGGCGAGCGAACTAAACCGGACTGCCGCGGTTTTTGTCGTTTTATTTATTAAAATATTTTCTGTTTGTTTTTGCGAATGCACACAGGATGTGCTCGCAGCGCGAAGGTCGGCTATGCTTTGAGCGGTCTGTCGATATGGTTGGTTTTTAAGTAATATTATTACTGTTTAGTGACTACGGGCGTACTGGCCATTATCACAGTTTGATAAAGCGCGCCG
Source organism: Hofmannophila pseudospretella (assembly GCA_947369225.1). Classification (NCBI taxonomy): domain Eukaryota; kingdom Metazoa; phylum Arthropoda; class Insecta; order Lepidoptera; family Oecophoridae; genus Hofmannophila; species Hofmannophila pseudospretella. Next base: position 4,868,790 of record OX376323.1, on the reverse strand, counting down.
AACGTTTGGCGCGAACCGCGCTGATTGGACGACTGTTCGCCGCTTCGCGCCACAACCGTTTCTTTGGCAGATCCGTTTCTAGCCCAGTAGGGATGCACTACCTTTCTCCTGCCGTGATCGTTAAATTTACTTTTGAATTTTTGCGACCAGGCTGGCGATTCTCGCAGACGAATGTCGACTTCGTCATTAGTCTTATCTCCTTCGCTCATACTTATATGTGTGAGTGTGACAAAGCATTCGACTTTTGCACGTCTACTGTCGCACCGACTTGGAAAGCCTGTTTTTGTATCAAGATAAACATACTCGTAATAATGAGGAGAGGCGACTTCGCGACAATTAACCGAGACAAAGGCTGGCGTAACTAATTTGATCTTAGGTCAATTAGTACCTAACAAGTAGTGTCTACATGTTCCTTCGGACACTACTTATATACGTACATCAGCAATTTGGTCATCTAAATCTGTTCTGACGTTTTTTTTTAACTTTACATGTAGACAAGATGTTTTACGAATTAACGCTCAAGTATTCGCATTCCATATATCTCTGCCTTAACTTTACGGACATTTTAAAGTGAAAAGTAGAGTTAGATATGGGCAAGGTAGAGAAGCTCCATATTATTATTGTTATATGACCCAGTTAGATACGGGTAAAACAGTTTTAATTTTTTTCTTTACAATTTCAGTAGCAAATTTATAAATGGTTTTAAAAAGATGATGATCATTATCATCAATGAAGACTCTAACAAAGAAGATAAAGCAAATTAATTATAACTAAAATGGATGTAGGTAGGCACCTACCTACGAACACGTAGGATCGATTTTATTAATAGCCGTATTCACAAATAGCCCTTAGCTTCCACTGACGTCAGTCGATGGCGAAAGAAGCCAAAGTACATGTGAGGAAACAGTGACCAAGACTAAATAAAGAAAAATCGCCTACTCATTAGGTACAATGGAAGACCAGTGTGACCCTGTTGAAATAAGTTTTTGTTAGTGTTTCTTGTGGATGAGACGCTGGTCTCAAACTGACAAACCGTAGGCGCTTGAAGAAAGAGTCCTATACCCAGCAGTGGGCAGAAATCGGCTGAGAAAGAAGAAGAAAGAGTAACTTCTTGACATTCGTAATGAATTTGTCAAATGAGTTAAAGTACGAAAGGGTAAGTAAATACGTATACATTGATGTGTTGGTCACGGTATAACCCACACTTCCGTTAAATATTGAATTAGCAAAAGCTGATTGAAATTGAAATTAAAAACGTTTATTATACAGATTTTTTTTATTAAATAAGGAGAGCAGACGATCAAACGTGCCACCTGATGGTAAGTGGTCACCATCGCCCATAGAATCTCACCCCACTGAAATTGAAATTGCCAAGTGAGTTTTCGATGCGCTGCTAACATATAGGAATTGGTAGAGGCTTCATTGTACCGGTACGGATTTCGGTTCTATGGATAGGATATTATACTAGTAGATAAATTATTGCTCTACCTTTTGCAAATATTTTTTATTGCTTTCCTTCAACAACAAAAAAAATCAAAACATACAGACATTGGACATACAAACAGAAGTCCATATAAACATCCTTTTTTTACTGTACGTATATAGTGTTGCTGAAACAAAACAATTCTAATCACATTCTAATATTCAGAACATGACGACTCGGTTTCCATACAACTTATTATCATCATCATCAGCTTCTTAATGTCCCCACTGTTGAGGCACAGGCCTTTGACCAACGGTACGGGCCATGATCCACCGAGCGGGCCCAGTCTAGTGGATTTCACACGCCTTCGGAAACTTTTTTTTCTTAGACATGTAGGTTTCCTCACAATGTTTTCCTTCACCGGAGCAGTCGGTAAATGTACGTAAGTTTTCGAAAAAAATCCGAAAAACTCATTGGTACATGGCAGTGAATGGTATCGAACCCGGACCTAGCACGGGAGCACTCTTTTGAACAACTTATGAATGTGTGAAATAATTATTCAAAACGTAGCACGGTACATTAATCCTGAATGCCAAGGTAATTATAACAAAAACTGTATAATTTTTTATTAATCACGTACTATAGGTACCTACTTTATATTATAATTCACGCATGCATTACCGATTACCTACTTCAAGGTAAAGAAGGCAGCAAAATATTTGACAAATATTTCGCTGTTGTAGGAAAAAAGTTTGATTAGCTACTTACTTACTACACCTACAAACCGGCTCTGTTAAATTCTCATAACTTTTGAGTTTTTAACGTGTAAAATATATATTCTTTGGTTTTGATGAAATGAAGAACAATACATTCGGTTATAGGTAATACCTATATAGTCCTTCTTTCTTTCTTATCGTATGATTAGGGGCCAACCTATTTGTCAGAGTTGTTCAGGCCGCTGGCCTCTGACATGGCTTAACGATTGCTGTCGAACGACAACAACCGGGACCGACTGCTTAACGTGATTTCCGAGGTACGGAGGATCTCAGATGAAATGTCACTAGTGGTCACCCATCCTGGTGCCGACCGCGTCCAACGTCGCTTAACCTGCACGATCACTTTCGGACCGTGCTCGCAACTAGGCTACGAGCTTACCTATAGGGACCTACTTAGTAACTATGGCGATGGCAATGGCGTCCCGTTGATCTGGTTGCCCTACTCTGCCCCGAGCCGTTCCGTTATCCATGGTGTGAAACACCATTGTCTGTCTCGAAACACTGCATCGCTGTAACATTGTAACGTCGGTAATTGAGGAAACCGGAACGGTAACTTTGTTTCTAAAAACGTGTAGGTAAGTAATTATTTTATATTATTAAACTTACTTATTATACAGATATTCAAATCAAATACATTTCCTGATGTGCAAGATTGCATTGCATGTTGTTTGATCCTTTATTGCTAGTAATATATAAGTATATGTGTTTGGTTGTGGGTTTCATGACTCATCATAACCCGGTATATATTATGGAACTACTATTATAAATACAAAGTTATATACCTAGGTGGTATAATAGAAGGGAAAATTGAAGGAAAACGACAGAAGTCGTCCCAGGATTTGATATATGGAGCAGCTAAAGGATTGGAGCGGCAGTTGTCGTACCATGGGTTTAAGGAGAAGGCGAGGACAGAATCGGATGGAGACTGCTACAGCGACAGGAGCCTGCCCCTTAATAGAAGAAGCATACCTAGGTGCATAAAGAAATTTTAGTAGTGGAAAAGAAAAATAAGGGGCCAGGGCTCCTCTGAATGTCCAACTTGACTCTATCTATACCTACGTCATTTATTTAATCACTGTTTCAACAATCCTTTGAAAAATCGAGCAAATAAAACCATCTTATTATAGATTTCATATTCAGCAGCTAAGCAAATATATCAGGGCTCTCCTGAATGCATAACCTGACCTCTATTCATCATTCATCAACAAACAATTTTTCAATAATATGAAAAATCGAGCAAATAAAACTCTCCAAAAGTATATAGAGATCATTAGATAAGGTAGATAACTAAACGTCAGTTGCAAGAAACGTCCTTAAAATTTAAGTCTTCATCAAAATACATTTTATCCCTTTCTACGTCATAGTTCTAGATAAAGATGAGACGAGACTTAAGGAAGCCTTAAAGTGCCTTTCTTGTAACTTTCGGTAAGATAGAACAAGAACTTCTTAACTTCTGGACGGAAGTGACTGGTGGGTTGACCAGACGTCTTGTTGATCTGGTCGACCCAATAAAGATGCGGTAGTTTATACATAAAGAAAAATGTTTATTGGAATGAATGGGATGCTTTATTAAGAGCTGGCCGTTTTGTATCGAAAAAATATTTGTGATTGCCATTTTAAATAATTTTTTTAATGATCTAATGTCAATTTTTTCATTAGATGGAGTGAAGATTACCCGTCACACTGACAGCACCTAAAATGTAATTTATTTATAAATACATATTTTTGTACTAAAAGTAATCAAATTTCGGCATTAATGTGCAAAACTATACATTATTTTGATAATTTGTCATCAATAAAATGTGTTTTTTTTAAATCAATCATCTTCTAATTTGACAGTTTTTTGTGACGGGTATCACCAGTTAATTAAAAAACGAACTTTAGTTTAATTCCCTGCCAATAAGAATTGTAAAAGGATTGAAAGTAACATCAAATTCGTAGCTGGAGGTTGTTCTTTTACTGCATAACCCGATTACTTTCACATCCAACACAACTTTTGCGTGCACTTATCGGGGTAATGACCTTCTTTGCACTGAGAGAAACCTCGCTTAGGGTCAATAGATTTCTATGAAACAACTTGGTTGAACCTAACTTTGAATTTAACTTCAATCACGTAGAGGTAATCTGATAGGTAATACTCTTGTTGGAAGCGTTTTACATTTAAAATTTTATATCAATTTTCTTTATTCGTTCCAAAGACTCGCCACCGAGCCCGCAGGCAGATGCAGATATGCTCTGATGTGCGCAAGCTTTATACATAAAATTACTTCGCAATATTCATTGTACTATTAGTGGTAAAAGTAATAACACTAGTCACACTGCATTCTGCAAGTGATCAATACTTACACATGATTTCTTAAAGAGTGAACTTTCTATTATTTATTATTATGCTATGACTTAACCGATGGACAATAGCGAAAGTCCTAGGTTTAAGCGTTTAACTTATGTGTAAGAGTTCTTTATGTGTGGCCTCAGTAGTATTGTTACCATATTCACGGCACGGCCGCTCCTCTTCACTTGCGCAAGATTTGAATGTTTTACCTACCTACCTACCCTCTACCTAGTTACATTGACATGCTAATGAAAACTTAATTTGTTTATGAAGTATACTTATTGTTTGTAATAAAGGTACCGTATGAAAAGAAGGGAAAATTACCTAACATTCATTTGTTTTTTCACGGTTTCATTTTGCGTTCCCGATGTTTTGCAAAGTTATGTTATGTAGAATGTCGATACAATAAGTTTTTGAATTTGATTGTCTCAGATTATAGTTTTTTTAATATTAGTAAATACCATGTAAGTATACAATAAGCAGTGAATAATACAAGTACTTACTTAGGTAAGTACCTGAGCGTCGGTGGCAAAGTGGCTAGGACACCCGACTCCCATGCGGTCCGGGTTCGAAACCACGCAGTGCCATGTACCAATGAGTTTATTCGTATTTTCAAAGACTTACGTACATTTACCGACTGCTCTAACGGTGCAGGAAAACATCGCTATGAAACCTGCACACTGAGATGACCAGTGTGTAAAATGGAGCAGGCACAAAAGATCCCCAAGGGTCGAAGTGCCGCTGGGGTTTTTCACGGCCCCCTATCATAAGATAGGTAAGTACCTACCTAAAACTTTTATTATCTTTACCTAACTTCTATTGACTCTACCGAGGAGAGGGCGGCTACTAGTCCGATATCTGTGATCTTACTCTACCAATTTTTTTTATTAGCTCTACCTTTTATCTACCAATTTTTTTTATTAGCTTTAAGTACCCGTCTTCTGGGGGAGCATGCACGGCATAGCATAACTCTCACGTCCATAATCTCCGAGGGGTAGACAGAGCATCACTCGCCTCACACACACGGTGGTCACTTCCACGCTGCAGACAAGACTCTCATTCGCTCACATTACATGTGTGAGCGTGACAAGACGTTCGTAGCGTTCGACTTTTGTATGTCGAACGCTGCGAGAATCGCTCTCCTGAGGCGTGAATTACTGGACGGCGATTCTCGTAGTGGAACGTCGAATTCGACATTAGTCCTTGTAGCAAACTCTTGTCTGCAGCGTGGATGTGACCACGGGGTGTGTGAGGCGAGCGGATCGAATGAAAACAATATGTAGATCACGTTCAGCGTTTATTGGGGTACACAATAACTGTAATTGCACTTTATGTAGACCAGAAATTAGTTTAATAAAATAACCGACCGGACACAATGGCATCGAACAAAAGAGAGAACCTGAAACAGTACAGCGGGCACAGATTAAAAAGTTTTTTTAATTTATGATGGTTTCCGGTATTTCCATACCAAACACACCTTTAACACTTGCCCTCATATTTCACATGAACTCTACTAACATAGAGACGCAGAAAAAAACAAAAAATTAATTTATCAAAAATTTACAAAACACTACGGGTCTACATTTTATAAGTTGTTAACCAAAAACAACTAAACATTTCTTAAACACAACTCATCTACAAAACCAGAATGTTTAAGACCAGACAGAGACTTAGTTAATATATCTGCTACTATTCTCTCAGTGGGTAAATACTTAGAACCGACATTACCGTTCTTAATGACATCTTTAACAAAATGATATCTCAAGTCTATGTGCTTAGTTTTCTATGGCAAAATTCCCTAACCTCAAGCAACCTCAGAGCACTTTGATTATCACTATAGACAGTACATAGAAATTGCCTATCAAAAATCTCACTCAGGAAATTTCTAACAAAACAAAGTTCTTTACATGCATCGCCTATAGCCAAATATTCGGCTTCCGTGCTAGACAACGTGTTTACGTGACTCCCAGTTTACAATAGAGTCACCAAATTTACAAAGTCACTTCTTCTTTCGTGTTGATGATCCGAATTAAATTTTTCCTGACCAGAATGCAGCCACATCGATAGCCACAAAGTCACTGTAAGACCTTCTATCCGTGGTATCATTGGCGAAATCTGCATCTGCAAATATTGACATATTAAACCCGCGTAAAATCAGTATTAAATTGACTTAACAGACTTAAGGAAAAAGAAATATCCGGTCTGGTACACACAGATAGGTACATAAGGCTGCCTACCAGCTCTCTATGTGGGTATTTCTCTTCTGACAAACAATTACCATCAGGTTTATCTAGCTTACATTACAATTAACAACCAAAGGGCTAGAAACACTTTTACAGTCAGACATACCGAAACGGGAAAGTAACTTTTAATATAATCCGATTGATTTAGGGTTAACACACCACACTTTCGGTCTCTAAGCACACTAATACCCAAACAGTTCTTTAAAGTACCCAAATGTTTAGAACTAAATTCAGACTTCAACAAATTACATAATTAAGTACATTCTTTCTCTTTTGAACAATTTGAGAAAAGATAGAAGTCATTAACATAAAGAGCGACCACAGTATATGAACCATTACTTTTCTTTATATAAACACAAGGTTCACACTTGGTCTGTAAATACCCATTGTGACACAACAACGTATTCACTTTACAGTTTCAAACTCTACTTGTTTGTTTCAGTCCATAAAGGCTGTTCCAAATAATTTTTTTCAGCAAGCGCCCCATGCAAAAATGCTGTTGTAACATCTATATGCTCTATGTCCATGTCAAGTTCATTACCAATACAAAATAATAACCTAATAGTTGAATGACGGACAACAGGTGAGATGGTTTCATCATAATCAATTCCTTGTTTTTGAGAAACCGCAAGCGACTAAACAAGCTTTAAACTTGACAATGTTACCTGAACTATCAGTTTTTATTTTATACACCCATTTACATTTGACTACATTATGTTTAGGCCTGTCTAATAAAACCCAAACATTATTCTTCAATAAGGAATCATATTCAGACTGCATGGCACGTTGCCACTCATCCCTATAACGACTACTCATTGCTTCCTCATATGATTGAGATTCTTTTTACACATAGCCGGAACATGTTAACAATGATGAATCAGACAAATCATAATCATCATACCTGACTGGTCTCTTTAAACGGGTGGATCGAACAGGTTGTTCGCCAACAGTGACAGGTACCTCTGATTCTGTCACCATACCTTCCCCTCGAACGAGTGTCTCGTCCGCCAAAGTCTGCTGCACCACCTCATCATCCTCCTCACTGCAACTCATCTTCACAGCACTTTGGAAGGAAGATTCGCCTGAAACCGGAGAAGTAAAACCTACTAGCTGAACTCACATCAGTATTATTTTTGGGAGAAGGAACACTGTGAAACCCGATAAACCGATTCTATTTTTTAAATAAATAGCTGTTGAAATAGCCTCTCCCCAATACTGCTTATCTAGGCCGAACTCCTGCAGTATGCAAAATGAAATTGCAATGCAATACACATGCAATACAATTGATTTTTTTTCAGAACTGTTTTTTAATTTTTTCGTCAGGATGTTGACGAACAAAATTACGTGTAACGGAATGCATTTTCAGTGTTGCTTACATAAGAAAAATGAAAACTGCAAAATTACTTGTGCGTTAAATTATTTGCTGCTACCTCTGCGCCGCAATACATTTATTGTTCACAAAATATACCTGGTTATTTTTAAGAGGTATGTAATAAAAAGGTTTCGTTACGATATCTCATAAATTAAATAATAAAAAGAATAGAACTAATGTAGAAAGGGCTGAACACATTCGCCAAATTTTTCATCTTTCCATTTACTGAGCAACACTGAAAAAATTAAGATCAGTCTCGTCAAATCTCATATTCGTGTGACTTTTACGTTTATTTTTATTTCTGAGAGAAATTATAAAATGTATACTGTCTCTAAAGGACCCAGCAAGATTGTCGCTAAAACTCGTAGGGGTACTTAAATATTTCGGTGCAATTTATTTGCGAAATTTCATAATTTACGTGTCCGGTCATATAAAGTGAACTTTTGAATATTTCCACTTGCAGGTCTCTCACAGAATCTGGAAAGGTTGGACAGCCGAAAAGATCACAATAGGAAGTCTTCAGAGTCCGACAATGGAGAAATTGTCAAGTAAATACCTACTTTTACCCACACGTGATGCAATACTATTTTTTTTAATGATTTCATCTCTGAATTTACATAACCTCCCGGTATGAAATACCTTACTACCTATGGAGCCTACTGGTATTAGATCTTTGCAGTTTCGTTTTCGTGTACCGGAGCTTTCCACTTCCTAGTTCTCTTGTAAAATTTTATTTTTTGGTTATGTTCCAGTATGCCCAAACCAGTATTCCATTCCAATGGCAAAAAAACAATTCATCAAAGAATACAGCACACTGTGATCACTCCACAGCATGAAGAAATGATTAGATTTATAAGTGAAAGTAAGTACCTATTTATTGTAAAGCTGCATTTCAAGATCTTGCATGCAGACTGCATGTAAATTGAGTATGAAAGGTAAACTTGTACACAAGGTTGCGGGCAAAGATTTTGAAATTCACCCTATGTAGATTGCTCGCTAGAGAAGTTTTATATGGAAACTGCGCCTGCCAGTTGGCGGATGCAATGTGAGCATTTTCCCATACATTAGTTGGGCATTGAAATGTCAAATATATGGAACTATAAGTGTATTTGCACAAACCATTTGGCTCGCTGTCAGTGCTCGCATCATCATTCTAGAGGGTTCTACTAGTCCGAATTCTGTGGTTACAGGTTTCATGTAATTGGTTTAAGTTCTTGCATAATGATATCATGCCTAAAAGATAGTAGTTCCATTCAGCAAATAATTAAAATAATGTATTTTAGACAAAAAATGTATTTACACATCCTATCTATGTCACAACACCTTAGGTTAGACTGAAATTGACTGAATTAAGTTACATTTCTGAACTTCTCACTATCAAAATACTAATAATTGTATCTTAAAGTGTCCCAAGATACTAATTCACATCTAGTTTATGGGTGGTTGCCATTGATTGTCCCATCAATGGGACAACTGGGAATGTTTCTCCCATTGATAAAAAAATAATAAGTAAGCAAAAAGTGTAAGACGAACCGAACCACCCTATTTTATTGTAGATTAGTTTTAATTTATCCTAAAATGTAATATAAAGGTAAATTAGTACTGAAGGAAGAAATCTTTGAATAATTGTCTAAACCAATTTTTAATAATTAAACATTCTAATTTATTTAATAATTGTCTAAATATAAAATACATTGAACTTAAGATCATCAATTAGTATTGAAATATACAGGTCTCCTTCTTCAACAAATGCCTTCATGTATGGTGTACTGGCAAACTTGCAATGTTTATAATTCTTTTTCATCCATTTTACAGCTTGGACACAAACAGCATATGGTGACAGTGAGCCATCAACACCAACTAATGGCAGCATTGGTAAGATATACCAACATAATAATATTATTTATTTTTACAAAGGCAAAATATTCTTCAGCCATGCTATGGCTACGTCGTCCAGCAAGTGCAATATGTCGATTCCTCCTGGTATGGCCCATATTTCGCAGTCCTCCGTTAGGTGGCTCATTGTTTGCACGGCCCCGCAGGAGCACGCGGGGTCAGCTCTAAAGCCCCATTTGTGCATGAGTTCACCACATCGTCCCTGTAATAATATTATCATACCTATTTAGTAAAGGTGGTGTACAGTGGACAACACATCAGGCCTTAGTAGTATATCTTCTAGTACTTTGTCGCTTTAACTATTTGACATATTCAAACGAATGTCAAGGAATCATAACAGAAAGTTATTCCGACAGGATTCCTCGAGAGTATAGCACATACAGTGGACAACACATCAGGCTTTAGTAGTATACCCTTTAGTACTTTGTCGCTTTAAAATGTTTGACATGTTCAAACGAATGTCAAGGAATCATAACAAAAAGTTATTGTGACAATCCTGTCCTGAGGAATCCTCAGAGTATAGCACGTACAGTGGACAACACAGCAGGCTTTAGTACTTTATCGATTTATTTGGCACATTCATACAAACGTCAAGGAATAATAAAAACTTATTGCGACAGGGCTCCATGGAGTTATAGCTTGATGTGCCTTCCACTATACTTCCATTTTTTTGAAGATTTATTGGGAAATATTATCAATTAAAAATCTAACCTTTAACCCACTTTATTTCAGTGTCCTATTTTATCACACCATTACCATATTCCGTTTCTGTTGCCATATCAATAAGATTTATTGCTCTTTTGATGTGTTTATTGATTTAGATAAACTTTTCGTGTTGTTGATAACTTTTATGTGATAAATGTTATCTTGGTTATTTATATATTTATTACTATGGTATCCCATTACAGTGAATGTTATACTCGATGGCCTTCGAAACTCGGAGCGGCGTGCGTTATTATTGAACATGGAGGGCATTACGCAAGCTATCGGGAGAGCCATGTTTTTCCTGGTCGAACTATAGTTATCGACACTGACCATTGCCCTTTCCAATCTAAATGACTTCAGTTTTGTCCCTTGCTTTATTTAGTCTGGGACTTGACGAGGCCGATTCCATCCCGGTTCAGTTCGCTGTAAACAATCACAAAGGGCTGATTTCAAGTATGGCAAGCGCATTTGTTTCGTTATCGCGAACCGAACGGTGGCTGTAATAAACACGAATATTGTGTAAAAGATTTTTTTTTATCAACAAATTTAAATCATCAAAACTATAAAATATTTAAAAAAAAAAATGCCTTTTTCTTTTTACTAATATCTATCCCGTGATTCCTTTGAACATATTTTCGTAACTGATATACTATAGTTAAGAAGATACCCTGAGTGGCCATTAAAAAAGTCACCTTACTTTTGGTGTACAAGTTTACGAATTAACCAGATTATATCAATATTTCATTTGTGCCGTGTGGTGCCGGCCTTAAAGAATGGCACCACCCCAACTCTTCCCGTGGGTGTCGTACGAGGCGACTAAGGGCCTCAGTGGATACTATTCTACACCTACTAGACGGCGACGGTAGATTCGCCACATATCACGTTTATCCACTAAATCTTACGACGAAAAGTGGGAACTACCTGTGATTGGAGGTGATTCCTCTGTCTACCCCCTCGGAGATTATGGACGTGAGAGTTATGCTATGTTATATCAATGTTCCAGCGTCAGGCAGCTCATCCCCCGTACCCCCCTCAAGCCTGTACTACCAAGATGACGCACCAAGCCCCTCCCTACGCGACTTCAAACCCTTCGACCTGGATACGTGGTGGGGCAAACGCCTCTTCCAAAACATCACCAACTCCCTCTGAGCCTACACCAAGCCACAGAGCAGAGAAGAGACTAGAGGGCCGACGGTAGCGTAAGTCACAATCATCTGTAGTTTACTAAATTTTATACAGAACTGGTTAAAATGGTCACGTGCAGACAGACGTAGTTACATGTAGCTAACGGTTCTAAAATATGTTTGAGATTTTATCAAAAACTACTGAAGAATCGGTCGGTCGGTTTCAAGAATCGATCTTAAAATTCTGTCACTGTTACATAGATGAACATTAATACTAGTGAAATAACTATTAGAATTGGACGTACAGTCCTTTAAATATAGCTTGAATAGAATGACAGCTGTCAAACTATGTAATCTAGTATATGAGTGAGCGGGACAGTTTCATTTCTGTCCTGCTCACTTATATTACAGAGTTTGACAGCTGTCATTCTATTCGAGATATATTTAAAAGACTGTAGTTATGCAAAAATGTTCCAACCCACGTTACCATTCATAAAATTATTATTGAAGAAACACTGTATGAAATATAAACTCCATTATCTCAAAACCTGTTGTGATTCGATACATTTTTGCTACAGAAATGCGACTAGTAGAGCCCTGTAAATTTTTAAAATTTGGTTTTTGCTATACTACATCCAGATAGTCAAGTAGTTTTTGAAAAAAAAGTCAAATATGTTGGCCCTGTATACCATTTCCTACACGTGACTGTCCTCAGGCTTGCAACATTCAAGCGAAGCTCCAATTTGTGATTCAAACTCGAATAGTTTCTCAACTAAACTCATAACGCGCAAATCGAATTTATACTATAGTATTCAATCACTATTAAAACTGTCATAATTAACGGTTTAAGGGAAATAAACAGAGCAAAATGACTTGCCACTAAATATTATATACCTTATTTTTATTGAATTATGCTTAGTTTTTGTGAGCAGTTCAAGTACAGTTCGTTAGTTCATGTTAAGTACAGTTAGTTCAGAGCAAGACAAATCAAGCTATAGTCTGTGGAACCTTGTCGCAATAAGTTTTATATCTTGATATCTTGACATGCGTATGATTGTGTCAAATAGATTATAACGGCAAAGAACTAAAGGGCTATATATAGCTTGATGTGTTGTCCACTTTACACTATATTGGTTAGCAGGTTATTCAGTTTCAGTTTTAGCTCTTTATTTATAATATTCTTTTTTTTTATATATTGCGTGCAGCTATGGTCCCAAAATCACCTTTTACTCGTAGGATCTAAAAAGCTTTGATATCTATTTGTATCTTACGAGAGTGGTTTAGTAAAAGACCTCGAAAAAAATTGACAATGCACCTATGTGAAAATTAAGCAAACGAAAAAATCACTGCCAAAAAGTTAAGTAATCTACAGGTGATTGTGGATCTCAGTAGGTATGTCATATCGTAAGTAAAAATTTCCAAAGCTCAAATTGTTTGCAACTAGCATTGTTACTTCAAACCGATATTCCCTAAAGGCCTGTACGCATTTTCGAACAAACCTGTTACATTGGATGATTCACAACAACTCGCATTTTTTCGCATGTGCGTACTCGGCTTAAAAAGCCTTGTGTTGAGTGAACGGTTACACTTATAAACTGGAATGAATTAAAAAAAAAACATAATTTCAGAAACCTGCATAAGTTTTCTGTGCTTTCAGCAATAAATGTACCAAAGATAAAATGTAAAAGTTAAAATCAATTATTGCTTTCTATGTTCATTATAATTATGAAACAATGGCCAAAATATATGACTAGTATTTACTAGTCTTGTTTTTAAAATATTGAATTTGCATATGTTTAACCCAATCATGCAGATGAAATATTATATTGTAGTTAGCTCTAACAAAAATCATGTTTTTAAATTTTATACAAGTCATCGATTGTACTGTAAGGGGTTGTACACTTTAGTACCCGTACGTATGTATAGCCATAGAATATTATAGCTTAGCTATTTTATGAAAACGCCTTAATATTACGCTATAGATTTTTCGACAAATAATTTACGCCTTTGTGTGTAACTCCTTACGGAAATTATAAATATAATATCATTATTATAAATATAATATCATTATTATAAATATAATATCATTATTATAAATATAATATCATTATTATAAATATAATATCATTATTATCGTTCTAATTTTTATGATGAAATCAATTACCGTGATTATAAAAAAGACATTGCTTATTTATGTTTGCGATTATTTCATAAACCCATTAATTCAATATTTAAAGTGCCTATTCATTGCTAATTAAATTATCATAGTGATTTTATGATAATGATTTTTATTTTGATCTACATAAATTATTATAATATAAATACAATGATAAATCGAATTATTAGCTGAATTTCAACGAAGTTATAGCGTTCGTATAATATTAATTTTGTTAGAAACTGGTACCTAGTACAAATTATAATCTTCAAGTTGGTTCGAAGCTTTGGTTTCGGTCAACTTTTGTTTACAGATACATGTTGTTATGTCTACGATTGTTACTAAATCAGTATTCAAGATATTTGTGCCTGTTAGCTTTTTACCTATAGACAAAACGTTATTATTATTGTTAAATTCCAAGATCATCATGTTAAATTTTATTGTTTTTGTTATTTTGAATGTCCCAATCACAGATAAAGTTGACACTGGTTAATTAAACATTGATTTAAATTATTGACTAATTTCAGTTTCAAGTATTTTGTCTGTATTCCCTTTAAAATCCACAAAAACTCTAACTGCAAATTAGAAGAAAACTTATAAGATTTCCAGCACATTACCAAAGAATACAATGTCAACTTTCAAAGATTCGGATAAAATTCCGAATTTTGTCAAAACAGATTTAATAGTAAGGTGTGTCACTTAAGGCGCAGTTACACATGGTCGTTCACCGATTCGGCGATCGACCTGCTAACGATCTACGGTCACCGACCTACGTTGTTTACACTTGGTATATAGTCGGTGGCCGCCTGCTGCGACATCATGTAACAACATGTAACCGCGCCTTTATGATTATTATATTGTTCCCATTTATAACAGTCGTTACGTAAAGGTGCGTACGGATTAGATGCTGCTCGACCCCGAGCTGCCTCTAATCCATACGCAGCTTTAGACGCATGCCACACGCGAGGCGCGGTGCGGACGCGACGTTATAATTTTAAACTTTCTTGAACTTCACGCAAACGTCATAAAGTTCACTATTGATTGGCGCAAAACGCGACGCGGAAGAGGCGCTGTCATGCTTTTGGCTGATAATTAAAAATGAACTTATCGTCGTTTGCATACAGTTCAGAATTCGATGGTCGCGTGGTCGTCCGCATCGCGTCACGGCCCGACGTCTCTGATGTGGCCCGAACACCCGAAGCTAAGCAACACATCTACATATTGATATTAAAGAGTAGAACTTATATAATGGCAACAGTGAAGGTTGAAATTGTATGGAAATTACATTATTATTTTACATCGATGTATGGAAATAGGGATATGACTAATTGTTTTTTATTCCATCAATCAACTTACATGGACATCCTGAAGAAGGATCTAAAATTCGTTTTTCGATATATCGACGAACATCAGAGTTATTAATGGTTAAAGTTAGTATTGGACAGGTGCTCTGCCCCTTTCTAGCAAAACAGTCCTTTATATGCAGCCAGGACCTGCTTGTATGGCGCCAGTTAACAGTTACGTCATAAAACTTAATGCCGTTTCTTTCTACCGTTCTGATTTTTTATTGCCTGTAGCTATTTTATTTATTAACGAATTTTAATTATTTCCACATTTGACCATCAATTGATGTCTATTCCTTAATTTTTAAGATATGTTTTTAAAATTTGTTACTTGGAAAGTACCCTATTAAAATAAATTCTAATAAATAAAATCAAATAAATAAGGGGGCGTCCATTAATTACGTGAGGAATTTTTTAGGATTTTGTAACCCCCCCTCCCCCCCGGTGAGATTTTGTGAGATTTTCCTCAACTCCCTCCCCCCCTCTCCTAATCTCACGTGAGATTTTTTTAAATTTGTGTTTTGATTATAAAAAAAATAAACAAGATCACAATTTATTCTATTATCTTTATTTAAGACTAGCAAAGACTAGTAGTTGAGATTATTACCGTTACTTAAATTCACTGTGATAAAATTAAATAATAAATACTTTAACTAAAATGAATAAAAGATTTATTCTAATTCAGTCCATGGAAAAATTACGTTATATTTTCGACCCCCCCAAGTGAGAGTAAGATTTAGCTTGACCCCCTCCCCCCTTTGAACACCTCACATAATTAATGGATGCCCCCTAATAAAAGAAATAAATAATAATAAAAAGAAATAAATAATAATTAAATAATTTATTATAATTCAATTCTACTCTTTAAAATCAGACTATACGTTTGACAATGTTTTATGTTTTCTGACGCAGCCTATTTTCTAACTACAACACTCTGTTAGAATTTAAGAAAAGCGATGTCTTCCAAAAACGTTATACATCACACTTTTAATTCAATGTTACTAATCCTTGGAATATTGGTATTGTATACAGTTATTTCACGATGAAACTTATTTCCCAGTAGCCATTATGAACCAACGATACATTTTATTGTAAAGTACACTTGTATGTATGCACGTGCTTGCTGTATGCAGGAATATTAGTGCATTTGTAAATAAAATGTACCGTTTCGATAGTGAAGGGTATAGGGAAAGAAGGGACAATGTCAATTATAGTAAAATAATAAAGGGATTTTTAAATTTCAAGTTTTAAGTCATCATCGTCGTGTCATCTCTATCTCTAGAGATGACACATAGAAATTGCGTAGAAAGGGATAGCGTGTATTTTTGAAATAACTAAGAAAGTTTCGTGCAACTGATTAATCTTCAAAATGAGAAAACTCTCACAGTAATAAGGGGCCTATTCCCTGGAGAAAATTTGTTTACCGTCAGTTCAACTTTACCATCAGTTGGCATCAAAATAACCTTCTTCCCTTATATCCTTGACATGTTTTCTCTTATACTAAACTATAACTAATTATTATTATCAATCACGGTGCACAGAATAAGTGTTACTAAATTGTACTGTGTGTACACAAGTTTCGTTTTAAGCTAAATACACAGGTTGTAGCATAGTGTTATCCTTTTAGATGAAATATTTGAGTCAGTAGTTATATTGCAGGAGATAGAATATTTTTTTAGACTGATTTAGTTATAAAAAGTTATGCTTTTTGTTGTAGTTGAATAAACCATCTGACGAAGTTTTACTGATTTTATTTTTAACTTTTTAATAGTGTTCTTTTCAGTATTTCTCTTAAAAGTTTCTATGATCATAAATACAAAGTGCGTTCCATAACCAGTTGGAATTATTATTTGACAACTGTACATATTCCATTGCTTGAGTCAAATAAGAGTTTGATTTTTCGGCTGTTAACGCGGTAATGGTTGTTGTTGGTTTTTTTTAAGGCAAAGGGAACTGAGCCCATACAGCCATGTCTGATGTAAACAACTGTTTCAAGTCTTCATTAAAATGCTGGTGTGACACATTTCAATGCTATCTGGGAGAATCTTCCACGCTTCTGCGCCATCCGAACCAAATAAGAAGGCGTCCCGGACGCAGTGTGGCTCTTCAAAATCCAGCCAAGTACGGATCGGGTTGCAGCGTCTTATTTGACTTTACTTCACTGTCCCACACATTATTCACATCTTGTCGAAGTTCTTCGAGCAAGAAACACCATTCTTACTAGAAAAGCACTACTGTAAAACAATTTGCAAGACAAATCGAAACAAAGCTGACGTGGACGCCACAAAAGCGCGGGAGAAACTCCCGCGGTAATGGAACATAGACAGTTGTCAACGTGAATTATTTCAACTGGTTATGGAACGCTCTCTCAAAAAAAATAAACTTTTGACATTATTGTTATGTCCTGTTTTGCGATGAGATTTTGTTGGTATTTTGTTTAAAGTAATTTTATTATTAGAAGAGTAATGATGCAAGAGAATACTTTCTACAATAACCTGTTTACTCCTACCAATGTGAAATATTTAGAAATAAACAATGTTCCGGTAAGTTTCATAGAAACCTATGAAATGATAATTTAACTCATAGTTTAATAGCCAAACTAAGCATTTTTTTTAATGTATGTTCAACAGAATAACGGCATCAAGGAAAAGAATTTCATAAATGGTCTGCATAACGCTCGCAACATTCTAAGGAGCTTGGAACACAGCCTCCGAAAGACGAAAAAATACGAAAAACAGCTGATAAAGTGCAAAACGGGTCATTCCCATTCGCATGGGGTGAGCGAGTGGTGGGAGGGTTTCTCCGATAAGGAGTCGAAATCTTCCAAGATAGGTAACATGTTCTTTATGTTTCGAAACAGGTTGAAACATGTTCTTTGGCGTTGACTACTTAACACAGAGTGTTCATCTCTTGCTTCCTGTAGTAACGGTTTAGGTTGTTTTGCTTAGAAATATGCAAAATACATTAGAATAGGGTAATTTCTTGGCTATTTACTTACAATAAAGCAACAATATCCGTTTGTTTTCTCAACTAAACAAAGATATATTAGCAAGCGATGCTAGTTAGTAGCATCATGTACTTTTATACATTTTTTTATCTGTAATCAGCAGTAAGCATGATACTACCTATGTACGTTATAGTTTATGTAACGTAACAGGACCATTCGCTCCATAACTTTTTTTCTTCATTTTATGCTTTAGAGACAACAAAATCTTCGAGAAGTCCGGTGGATCTAGCAAAGTCTATGAGCACTGTGTGTCTGCAGTATCAGTAAGTTTCCCTTTTTCATCATCATCATCACGCGTCTCGCCGCGCAGCTATAGCTCATGGGCCGTGTGACGAGCCTATTTTAGCCCATATAGCGCATGTTCAATTTCATGTTGAAAGCGCAGTAGTAAGGCTGCAGGCGATCCACTAGTATCCCGTAACAAAATACGGTATTACCAATTTTTTTAAAAACCTCTATCAACTTAGGTTCATGAACATACCTAAGTACTAAAGAAGGATCTAAAATTAGTTTTTAGATATCTCTACTAACATCAGATAATATATAAAACAGTTACGTCATAAAACGAATTGCCATTTCTTTCTACCGTTCTGATGTTTGATTTCTGTAGCTATTTTATTTTTCAGTGAATTATAAATCTGTTTTCACACTTGACCATCAATTTATGACTATTTCTTAATTTTGAAGAATTGTATTTAATATTTGATACTTGGAAAGTACCCTATTAAAATAAATAAAATAATAATAATGAAATAATTTATTATAATTCAATTCTACTTTTTAAAATCAGATTATACGTACGACAATGTTTTATTTGTATGTTTTCTGACACAGCCTATTTTCTAACTACAACTCTCCGTTACCCTATCCCCCCACTCACCTGTTTCCCTAGGAATTACGACCATTGTTTTTTTACAATTAAATCGGCCATTTTCAGGTACGAAGAACTATGCAAACGATACGAGTCACAGGTTCAAGCATACGACGAACGCTGCAATGTCCTGCTGAGTCGCGACAATGCGCTTGCGCGTCTGCGACAACGCGCACGGATGACGCACGCACGACTTTTGCACGCACACAAAACGCTGCTTGCGGTCGGGGAAAAGTACTTGGCACTTCGCGATCGGAGAATCGCGCATGTATGAACTTCATCACCAGTCTATTAGGTATTAACGTCCCCACTGTTGGGGCACAGGCCTCACCTTGCAGAAGGGTACGGGCGGGTCCAGTGCTGATTAGTAGATTTCACACGCCTTCGGAGAGTTTTTCATTTCCTCAGACATGCAGGTTTCCTCACGATGTTTTCCTTCACTGTTAGAGCAGTCGGTAAAGGTAGGTAGGTAGGTAAGTTTTTCGAAAAAACCGATAACTCATTTAACCGATAGGTACTGGACTACCGGATCTTAAAAAAACGGTTTTTGGATTATACAGTATAGTAGAATAGGATTATATTAGCTGCATTTTCACAAAAGGTTATTTTCAACAGAAGATTCGTTACGAAGAGAAGTTACACCAGCTTAAAGCCACCGTTCGCGAGGTGATGGCGGCGGCAGAACAAGCGAGGATAGATCTGGACCAACAGATCGCAGGCAGCATGGTCGCCGAGTCTGACGCAGCAACCTCGCTGTTACTGGCCGAGGTAGTGTGTTACTATCCTTATCTTATTATATTTTATGAGGAAAGACACCAGTTAGCTAAAGTGTTTGAGAAATGATGGCAGCGGAACATGCGAGAATGGACCTGGACCAACATTATTATACATTAAAATTAAAAATAAAATTAAAAAAAATATTGATGCAGACATTATTTATAATCAATACGGGTACGTATTTTGTGTTGTTGTTTTTGTCGATGTTACCAATTCTAAAGTGCTTTCTTCCTTCTTTTTCTTTCTTCCGCTGCGGCAACAGGCTGAGGCAGTTCCCTTTTTCCGGTGCTGCACACCACCTTCATCAAACTTAATTACTTTTGTTTATTTATTGTTATAATATATTTGTTTAATATTATTTTTATCTTCTGTACCTAATTGTTTGTATGTATGCGCTATTGGAAATAAATTCTTGCTTTCTTTCCTAACCCTTTTTATCGTTACAAACAGAAGTCTAATTTGCAAAAATGTTTTCTAAGCGACTTCATCATTATTCTGTACAGATTCGAAAATGCAACCTTCTCTACTTAGAGAATTTCCGACTTAAGGCTCAAGTTGAAGAGCTAGCACCAGCGCACGCCAGCTGGGATACTTAAAGATTTTAGACTTATTTATGAAAAATATTGTAAGCATTTAAATTATTTAAGCTCTTTTAATGTTGTAGTTTTTAGATAAGAATTTACGGAATAAAACGCTTGTTTAAAATATAAGGAGAATTTTATTTTTGTAGGATCATCAAGTCACGATGTTTTTTCCATACTCATCTCGTGTACGAGTATCTTCAATAAAGGTTAAATTTTATATTCACTGTTTTTGATAATTTAGCTGATCCAAATCGTAGGTACTTCGTTACTTCGGCTATTATTTGACTAATCTCCATAATCTAAAACAAAGAACATAATCGTTAGAACATCAAAGTAGTTTCGGTCAACGTTGTCGATCAAAAGTGTTTCGGCCTGACGATATTCGCAGTAATATCTTCACACGGCGCTTTCCACAGCGCTGGCAACTGTACCCAATTATTCTTAGGTAAGGCCACCTTGTGGGTCATCGTAGTAGGACTACGGGTAACCAGGGGTATATAGTGGTATCTGCACCCCTCCCTCCCTCGTTTCATATCTATATGAGGTACCTTTTACTGAGACGCCACCTCAAAGCCGCCGGTAACTCAACTCCTCCAAAGTCTACTTCGTCACATATTGCGCGTGTAGTCGCCTGATCTCCTCCACCATGCCGTCCAGGATAAAAGTGAGGTCTTCCGAGTCGGGTACTATTGCTGCGTCAGCCGTTACAGCGAAGCGGAGCACGCCGCCGTAGCACAAGGCTGTTACACCGAGACCTAGAAATGAAACGATCACAGAAATCGGACAGTAGCACCCTCATTTTAAAATAATTGGAAACGAAGAGTTCCTTATGACAGTGTGGAAACGCCATAGGTTGTAGAGTCTACGGTAGCTCAGAATACGGCTGGAATTAATACGACAAGTCGATCGCGTTAAGGATGCGATCCCTGTACGATTATTTGACAGAACACTCTGTACCAATGTTGTCTTTAGTCCTTTTCCTCTTTGATAAGGGTATAATTCTATGGAAATAACCACATAAAACGACTTTAGCAGAATTAATGGGGTGGTTTTCCATTGACTGAGGTGAATATTTGAAGTCACCCTAGCTTGCTGGAGGTATAGATATGTAAGTAATGAAACTGAAGTATTTTGAAAAACTTTGTTGTAACTTTTAATTAATTCGCACCTACCCGAAGGGAAAATAGATCCTAATTGCTGTCGCTCCTCTATACGTTTGTCTGTCACAGGCATGGGCCTCTATCTCGTAAACGGAATAAGTCACAGACACACAATATTCCACATAATATTAAATCGGTAGATGTAGGTACTTACTTACATATTAGTCCCTTTGTTTGAACTTTATTACGAAACTGCATCAAAGCTAGTGTTTTCCATTATGTAAGTTACGGATCTTTGTGGTTTCATTGTGTGACATGGAGACATGTTACGAACCATGAAGTGTAAACTTGATTCCTACATCCTACATCATGCCTACATCTCTGTGTAAACCACAATGTCACAGGAAGATGGTGTTGGGTGTTACATTTCAAAGTCAAACCACAATTATTGCATAAGATTAACAGAGTTATGAATAGCTATATACACAACCCATACCTAAAAACTTATTCCTTTGCGTTTTATATGAAAACTTACAATGAGGGACATAAATTCTAACACTCCATCTGTTCTATCTAACACTCCATCTAATACTTCTCGACCAAATCGGATCATCGGTTGTTAAATTATGATGCTACAGACAAACGCGTTAAACGTATACACCTCTTTCTCGGTCGGTCTGGGGTTAAAAATAATCATCATGCATTCGGGTATCATTGGTATCAGGTACACTACCTAATCTACCACTCTGAAATGCTTCTCAGGTTCACAAACTCCAAAAGTAATATCTGATGACCATACCAGTAGTTCCTTTCTGTGGTACAAAGAACACTAATGTCTTCAGTGCGTTGCCCCCACAAATGCTAAGGCTGTCTGGTCCCGGCATATTGCTGAACACCATGGTCGCTTGACTGCTGTTGAGGAGAGGCTGCAGGATCCATTTCGGCAATATGTTGCTTACTAGCTTCAGGAAGTAGTAATTTGTCTGGAAAAAAGAATAGATAGAGGGCCTTAATGGGGATGCAGTGTCCATAACACTGCAGCGATTTTGAAACGGTAACGGACGGAATTCATAGAAATCTAGTAGGTATTCGATTTGGTCTGCTTATGTTTCAAAATTGTTGCCGTACCTATACTAGTTTCAGAAAAGGGAGAGGAAAGGTTTTGAGATTTCGAGGGTATCAATGGATTTCCGAGAAAAATTAACTTCAACCACGACACTGAGATATATTATTAGAATTACACTGTGGAAACGGAATGAAATTTTTTTTTGCTCTATTTATATATGCTCTTTTAACGAATACCTACATGTCTAAGGACGTGATATAAATATTTTCTTACCATCATAATTCCACATAAATACGGATAAAATATGGACCTTCGAGCCGGGATTTATTACAAGAATAGGAGTCTTCTCCTCTTAGATACACTGGTCCTACGCTGGGTATATAAGTACTTATACACCTAAACATAAACGTAGAAATTCATTTACAGAATAGGTGAACACCTATAAGTGAACAATAACATTATTGATCGAGCAAACGAGTCTTGGAATCATTCTTCATTGCAATGTAATTGCAAGCGAATGGTAGCTCGTAAATTATCAATTCGTGCGGTATATTTCCAATTGAAATGGTAATAGGCCTACCTATTTAGGCATCTATTTCGTCGACCTCATCGTCGCTTACCATCAGGCGAGATCGAGGTCAAATGCGGGTTTAGAAGTAAATAAAAAAAAAATCTACTACACACAAAGTACACGCAATATAATTCTTATTGATTGAAGTAGGTACACCTACTTACATCATTCTCTCACAACAAGTATATAAGTATATGTGCTATTACCTACGTTTCTTAAAAGTTGACCTTTACTCGTAGTTGGTACAGGACCAATATTATATTGTACTTACGAATAATTCACGAAAATCGCAATTCAATACTTTTATCTATATTTACTTACAATACCATCAGTACCCACGGGTTGATATACTTACCAGAGGATCTGCGCTTTTCCGCAAGTCATTGCATCTATTTCGAACTTCTTCCAAATTTTCTTTTCCATTTACGGGTAAATCTAGAATGGTAACACTAAAATCGTTCGCTAACACGAGATCAGTTTCAGCCGTCGATGCCTTCGGGAATCTTACTGGTAAAATTACTGCCACGTCTTCTGGAATATGAGCCATGGTCTGTTTAAAAAGTAAAAATATTGTTAACAGGTGCAAAACTATCTTTCTCCAACAAAATATGAAATTCAGTTTACCTTCGTAAAAAAATTTCGTAACCCACTAGAAAGAGCTGCTAGTAAAACATCAGTAAAATTCAGTTGTTCCACGTTATCTTTTATTTCTTTTACCATTGTTAGAAGATTTTCATTCGACACGGTCCATTTATACACTTTTTTTCCCGATAGAGATGGCCCATGCAAGGAATTTGCATCAGATTTTCTAAGAACACCGTCAACAATACAAATAGACATTTGACATAATTTGTGCATCATGTCCAAAATATTGTATGGAGAGTTAACTCTACTTTGATCTGGTATAGAGAACATATTAATAGGAGAACCACTTGTTTTATCAGCTAATGTTTGACATAAAAACTCAATCAGAGCAACTCCGTCTCCGACCGAATGATGGATCCTAAATATGATTCCATATTCTCCCCGTTCTTCGTTATAATTTCCTACTCTTTGCCTTGTTATCAAAATCTTAAATAAACCTTCATCGTCATACGGCAAAGATTGGTTCTGTACATCGGTCATTAGATTCTCCAAATCAGCGACATTGAGATGGTCCTTGTCAGAAAACTCTACAATTTCTACATATTCGTTCATATTTATGACACTGTATCTTCTCCAATAATAGAAGCCATATTCCTCGTTTCTTCTGTAGAAGATCTTTCTAGTTCCGTCATTTGGGAAGATGTTTTGTAACTTCTCCTTTATATTATTAGCAATAGCATAAGGAGAGTCAGATTCTATGACACCTAGAACGTTTATAACGCTTTTCGTCGCATCTTCCTCTAGGCTCCAGAACACATCAAAACTGTCCAGAAATCCCACAAAACGTATGTCGTTTCGTCTAATAACAACACTGCATAACACTTTATATAGCAAGGTTAGTAATAAAAACACTGTTACTAATGGTAGAACTAAAACAAGAATTGTCAATACTAAAGTCCTTGAAAGCGTCTTAGCTTTAAATATTTTAGTGAACGATGTTTCGTCTCTGTGAAACTGAAAAATAAGACGGTTTAAATAAAGATTTTGAAGGTGGTATTTTATGACTCTGTGCAGAGTTAGCCTGGGGTGGTACCACCATTTTACCTATTTCTGCCGCAAAGCAGCAATGGTTGCATTACTGTGTTTCCGTTTGAAGAGAGCCAACGTAATTACCTTCGAGTCCTCAAGGTTAGCAGCGCATCGAAAACCCTATAATAACTTGGGTGAGGCGACGGTGACCACTTACCATCACTGAGGCGGCCGGTTGCTCGTTTGCTCTCCAAATAAGTACAATAAAAAAAAGATTATTTTTATAATATCCTTACAACATGGCCAGCTAAGTTTATGACCAACCTTATATGTTCTTTGTTTAGGTACATTAAATATTTACAGAAGAAAATCAAGATTTATCTTCTATAAAAAGATAGTTATCTACCTTATTACATTTTTGAACTAAAAAATAAACAAAATAATCTATCACTATTTTCGATGTTTTATTATTTTTAACTTAAAAAAACATAGGTTCTTCTGATTCTGATATTATGACGAGGTAAATATCTACGATTTTATTGTATTACAATCGAAATGAAATTAACACAACATTCCCAACCTGTATTCCAAGTTTCAACGGTCATAGTAGGTAACTATTAATTGTATTATTTCATTATATACTTAGGCAACCCTTTTATTACCTGAATGCTGAGGACATCAATGAACAAAGCAATCGAAATCCCGATTAGAGTGCCGAGTTCAAACACGTCCACATTTCTTGGTTCATCTTTGATAGTTGTATTATCAAATTTATCAAACAATTTATCACTCATATTGTATTGATGATCTTCCACTGAACAATTCAACCAAAAGTTGAAGTCCCTCATGATTACTGTGAACACTTATTTCTTTCTTATGAGATTAAATAATTTTCATATTTGAACTAGGAGTTCGTCAATGCTGACAGAGAAGTAAAGAATGAGAAACTCTTGCCCTTTCACAGTAATAAGTTATATCAGTGAAACCTTACTGAAGACTTGATCTAATTAGTTACAAGAGAAAGTATTATCTTTGACTGACGTAATATATTGTAACTTACCTCTAAATATGGATTGACTTCTTACGGACGACTTACGATCGATTCAAGTAGATTTTGATATTTTTCGGGTCCCCATACAATTTGTAGGAATAATACTTACTGATTATTTAATCCAAAAACATTTTTGTAATCGTTAAAAAGTTTAGGTAGGTACTGGGGATGTTACGGAGGTGGTTTTACCGGAACCGGAGTCGAAACCGAAGGTTTTAAATTTGATTCATGATCATACAGAAGAGAGATGTATTAAACCGTTTTTAAATGTTTATAGCTGAACTGGACAATATTTGTTATGATGACGTTTGCGGAAATAAAACATTCCTTTATATAGTCCTACACTATTTAATGAAATGATATTTGAATATGTTTGCTCACAAATCTTCGGTATAACCTCCGATTCAAAATTATCGGACTCGAAGTCATAGACTCATAGTCGGAGGTGTAAAACCAATCGGAAGTTCCGACTTTCGGAGTCGGAGTCGAAGCTCCGTAACATCCCTAGTAGGTATCTAGTACCTATCGGTAGGCAGGCGCCCTACAAAATGTCAAATACAAATATCACTTTATCAAGGACAATTTCCAGACAGGCTTAAAATCTCAGTTGTTAAACCTTTGTTCAAAAAAGGAGATACTACCGATTTAAATAATTACAGGCCAATAACCCTTATACCGATCATTGCAAAAATCTTTGAAAAAGTAATGCATAATAGGCTGTATGATTTCATAACAGAAAATAACATAACAAAACCGGAACAGTTTGGATTTCAAAAAGGAAACTCAACAACTTTAGCTTGCTTCAATCTAATAAAAAATATTACTGAAAGCCTTCAAAATAAAACACCTATAGCAACTATATTTCTTGACATGAGCAAAGCCTTCGACTTCGTAAATCATTGCAACCTCTTACGTAAGCTTGAGAAATATGGTATTAGAGGTAATGCTTACAGCTGGTTAGAAAGTTATCTAAAAGGTAGACAGCAGTGTGTAAAGTAAAGTAGCACTCAGAAGTACACAGAGATCAAACTTTCGTGGAAACAGCTCTGGCGTACCACAAGGTAGTATTTTAGGACCCCTGCTATTTCTACTGTACATAAATGCTCTCCCAGAAGTAATTGATCATAAATGCATTCTATTTGCTGACGACACAACTTTAATAGTAAAATTTGATCAAAAAGAAACTTTTGAATCAAAAATAAACGAATCGTTAGATAAGATTGTAAAATGGATGGTAACAACAATCTACACTTAAACATTAATAAATCGAAAGCCATGCAATTTTATTCATATAACGCGAGACCCTTGCAGCTGCATGTGAGTCATGACGGCAGAAGAGTAGAGGAAGTAAATTCCACTACATTTTTAGGTTTTGTTATTGATACACATTGTAACTGGAAGGCCCATGTTGAGCATATTTGCGGTAAATTGGATCATTTTGTATTTGCGCTGAGACGCCTAAGACAGACAGTGTCGCAACAGGCTGCAATTACCGCTTATCATGGATATGTCTCTTCTGTGCTCAGTTATGGTTTGATTTTGTGGGGTAACTCAGTAAACGTAGACAGAGTGTTCCTCATACAAAAAAAGTGTATACGAGTAATTTGTGATGCATGGTTCTTAGATAGTTGTAAACCTCTTTTTAAGAAACTAAATATATTGCCACTCCCATGAATGTACATAAGAGATATCTGCGTATTTGTTAAACAGCATCCAATGTACTTTAAAAAACATTCAGATGTTCATGAAAGACAAACCAGACACAAAGACAGGCTATACCTTCCGAAATGTATCTTGGACATATATAAGAAAAATGTATGTTGTATGGCAATATACATTTATAATAAGTTACCATCTGAATTGAAAGCCATGCCGTTAAATGAATTAAAGAGGAAAATGTATATTTGGTTGATGAATAATTGCTTCTACAGTGTTAAGGAATTTTTTGAACACAAAGTTAGTGCTTAATCATATTTGATATAAATAATTTGACATTTAAATTAAAGTGACATGTAATCACTATATTAATATTTCTTGTAAATAGTTCTTGTAATCTAAAGCGTATTAGTTAGCTTCGTATCATTTTTTATTTTTTATGTTATCTATTACATAAATTTGCACACCACAATGTGGTAGGATATACTGGAACTACCTATATAATTTTAAGATCCTTCATAACATATATTCTTGCAAATAAAAATTCATTTCATTTCATTTCAATACAAATTAATTGCAAATTGTGACTCTATAATAAATAAATAAAAAGCAATTAGTTTAATAACTAGTGGTTTAGTTCAACAACAACAATTTTTGCAATGTTTCGTAAAATAAAATAAAACGTGTACGAGTGAAACTTTTGGCATTACACAAAACACCACCAAATGCTACTATGTATTACATGCGTTCATCACTTGTTGCGTTTTACTAATTTATTTATTACTTAGTTACATTTGTAAAGGTAGTTGTTTGACAGTTGACAAGTAAGCAGCGTTATCGAAGCTCTCCGATAATTAATAAGTAATTTAGTGCAAAATCAGTCCGAAACTAACCTCAAATACATTCATAGTGTGGAGGAAAGTTCGCGGCGTCTAGGAAGCATGGAAAACTACGTGAAAAGTGATCGGCACAAGTAAATTGGTGGAAAAACTGTACGTCGAAATCACATATGTACAACTATAACTACAACAACGGTACGAAATTATTGAAAACTAGCGACTTTTTTCACATCACATCACAACAAAGAGACACGTGAAGTTGACAATTGACATTTCGCTCATTGACACACAGACAGGTCAGTGTTGCCAAGTAAATAAAAATAAAAACTAACAAAATCACGTTCGTTTTACCCTGACGAGTTTACGGAAAAATGGGAAATGAAATGTTTGACAACTTATTCGCTCGACTAAAAGCCGAAATAGACAACAAACCGAGACTATAACGTACACAGTAACGGAAAGAATGAACGAAAAAATAAAAGAATTGTTAGACGAACAGAAGAAAAACTGTGAAAAAATAGAAACTTTGGAATCAAAAATACTACAGTTAGAAAAAGCGAATAGAAGCCACAATCTCATCTTCCACGGAATAGAATACGACTTTGAAGATAAAATCCTAAATGTCGTCGAATCAGAAATGGAAATTAATCTTAAGTTGAAAGAAGTGGACTACATAAAGAAGCTAGGAAAAAATGAAAAGTGTCCAATTTTAGTCAGACTAACTACACTACATAAAAGAAACCAAATTTTGAAAAACAAAAAGTTGATTAATAAGGAGAGTGGTATATATATAACAGAAGACTATCCTAAAGAAATAATGGAAGAAAGGAAAGCGCTGAAGGAAAAGCTCATAGAAGAAAGAAAAAGGGTAAAATTGTTTACATAAAATACAACAAACTAATTGTCAAGACACAAAGAAAAGGAATTGACAAAAATGCAACACAAAATTATAAACGCAAATTAAACACGTCACCCGAAACCAACCATATAAACAAAAGGGTAGCAACAACGACTAAAATAACGAAAATTACAAAGCAAAACGAAGTTCGTGGTAGAACGGATTCTCCAACAGAATAGCAACTACCCTCATACACAATCACCAGAAAAAATGTGAACCTAAGGGAACAATACAATAACAAAGATCTGGAAACCAAAATACAAGAAATACAACAAACAGAAAACTTGACACCTCCTCCAAGTCGGCCGGTCACCAAGGAGGAGTATGACCAAATCCCCCCAAACACTACCAAATTACAGAAGAAAAAAATTAAAAAAGATTTTTATGTGAACACTCTCCCTGTTAGAACCCTGTCAACTGACGACAAAATTACTGAATTTCTTAGACAAGCATTACAAGAAATTAAATGGGACATTTTAGGTCTTTCCGAAATAAGAAGAGAGAAAGAAGAAATAAGAGAATATTCAGACTTCATTCTCTATCAGTACAAAAATAATGGAAAAGGAGGAAACGTAGTCGGATTCCTTATTAAAAATATTTGAAACACAATATCATTAGCTTCAAAGGATTGTCAGACAGGACAGCAATACTGAATATCGAATCCCCCGATAGTAAAATACCCTGGAAAATGGTACAAGTGTATGCTCCTACTGAAAAAAGTCCAGATGAAGAACTTGAATTATTCTACAAAGATCTCAAAGAAGCTCTTGACGAACAAGAACACGCCACCAATCATATAATTGTAATGGGCGATTTCAATGCTCAAATAGGAACCTGCCAAGAAGGCAAAGAACTTGCTCTTGGAAAATATGGGACAGGAAAACGAAGCAAACATGGAAAAAGGCTGATACGTTTTGCTTTGGAGCACAATATGAAAATAGTAAACAGCATGTTTGTAAGGAAGAATCAAAAGAAATGGACTTGGGCATCACCAAATGGGAAAGTATTCAACGAAATTGACTACATACTGACAAATCAACCAAAAAGTATGAAGAATTTCGAAATAATAAATAACTTAAATTTCAACACAGATCACAGACTATTGAGATGCACCATAAACCGAAACCAACCTAAGAAATCTAGAAAATTTATTAAAAATACTATTTCAAAAATAAAAGACATACCAGAAATAGAAGAAGAAAAAATGAATATACTCAAAAGAGAATTTCTCACTAGTGTACATAAACATAAAGATGTACAATCACAATATAACAATTTAGAGGAAAGTATTAAAACACTGGCTAAATCTCTACCTAATACGAGAAAAAGAAGAAACGATGTACTATCCGCAGAAACACGAAATTTACTAAACGAAAGAAAGGAACTATATAAGGAAAAGAAAACGAAACTCATAAGGAAGAAAATAAGTAACATTAGCAAACAAATAAATAAATGCATAAGAAGAGATAATAAAATGCATAGGAAGGAAGTCTTTGTCAACTATATTAAGAAGCCTGGTGCTATAAAGAAAGCCTACAAACAATTACGCAACACGACGGAATGGACAGCCAACCTAAAAAACAAACATGGAAAGTATATAACCAAGAGAGCAGATATAATAGAAGAAGCAACTGAATTTTATAGAAACTTATACTCGTCTAACAGTGATTACGAGTTAGAACTTCCACAATCCGAACCTACACCTGAAATACTTAAATCTGAAGTTGAGTACGCAATTAGGACATTAAAACACGACAAAACACCGGGCGAAGACAATATTACCAATGAACTGTTGAAGGCATTCTCTGAGGCACTTTTGAAACCACTGACACTATTATTTAACAACATTTTGATTCAAGGTGTAACCCCAAAGCAATGGTCCAATTCTACTACCATATTACTGCACAAGAAAGGGGATAGAAATAACATAAACAATTATAGACCAATAAGCTTGATGTCAAATTTGTATAAAGTATACTCAAAAGTAATACTTCACAGAATCACGAAGGTACTGGATGAAAATCAGCCGCTAGAACAAGCTGGCTTTCGTAAATACTTCTCCACTACAGATCATATACATGTCATTACACAAATGATAAGTTGAGAAACGAAGATATCAGAAAGAAAACAAAAATTACCAGCATAATTAAAAGAATCAGAAACCTAAAATGGAAATGGGCAGGTCACATACTAAGACTAGAGGATAACAGGTGGACGAAAAAAGTCACGGAGTGGTACCCAAAAGAAGGGAAAAGGGGAAGACCCTATAAACGCTGGGACGATACCTTTGCAAAGCAAATGGGAGCATACTGGACGAGAATGGTGAGGGACAGGGAACACTAGTGGAAAATGGCATATAATTGACATACCTATAATAATTTTGTGAAATTATTAAAAAATGACATGTTAATTTTATTTTAATTTATCAATGATTGTGTATGAGTGGTAGAATTAAAGGCTGTTTTTATTTTATTTATTTTATTACATTTGTAAAAGGCTTATAGCAAAACCAGTTACCTATTTCTTAGATATGATTAGTAGGTACCTATATTAAATATTAGGAACTTTTAAAAGAACGTAAAAGTTCAAATACCTCCGATTCTTTTGATTTAGGCACGCACATTGCACTTTACAATATTTTTCAAAAACAAAAATTCCAATTAACTGTACGTACCTTTAAGTATGGATGTCATCCCCTTTTATGGAATTCGCCGTCATCATACCACAATAAATCACACCACGGAAATCAGAATCAATTGAGACCTACCTCTATACACTCCCCTATACTACTGAATACTTACCTATAAATTAATAGTAGGTAGTACCACTTTTCAGAATCAGAATCACATTTATTAACAAATATTCATATGGAGGTACTCGTATATATACTCGTATTAGGTAGTAATGAGCGAAATCGATACAGCGCGCACAACACTAGCGCCTGAACGAATTTGCTCATCACTATTAATAGACTTTGACATAAGCTTGTAGAGTAAAATCGCGCCGAATACTGAAAATATGTGTTTTCCTTTATAATATCGGCCTGACGCCCCAGATCGACCCAATAGTAGGTATATATTTGGCAAAAGGGGTAAAAATCAGCAAATGCTGATATAATCGAGTAGATACCCATTATGCAGCGCTGTTTTTAATTTTTCCCATTTATCCCTAGTGTGGTAATCTTGTGGGTAACAAAAAAAATTAAAACTAAAAAAAACTAAACTTTTGACTTTCGAGCTAGGTAATTACAAACTTCTACCTGGCTTTATTTCTATGCCAAGACTGTATAATTCATGTTTCCGTGGATGTGACGATATTTTATCTACCTATTTAATCAATATTAATGATTTCTTCAATTTTTTCATCAAGTTTCTTGACAATTTTCTGTCGTTTTATGAAGCACAGCATGTTGATCCATATGAAGGACACTGAAGCGACGTAAACCACTCGCAGTTGAGGACTAATGAACGAGAAGTTTACGATCTGTGCAGGAATCCAAAATATTTGATTTGCAATTACAGTTCTCACGTATTTCTCGCGAAGTTCTTCAAAGATGTCTTCTTCGCGTTCCAATACTGACAATACTGTGAAAAAAAGATAATAGTTTAGTAAGGGCGGCTTGCGCGAAAGTGCCGGTTAAATGTTCTTAACCCTGGGTTAATTCACGGATTGTCTATGATTTTCATACAAAATATTTCAGGGTTAGCGTTAGTGCAAGAGGTTTTTGTTATTTATCACGGGTAAGGCACGGTTAACTCTCAATTCAACTTTCTCGCAAGCCAGCCTAAGAATATTTATTCTAAACCCCGACCAGGAATATCAAGTTGTCAAGAGGGTGCCACTCATAAAGGAACGAACGCCCGCCCCTAGGGAAGGGAGACTATTTTTTCTTTCATGCAAGGTACCACTGACGAAAGCTCGAATCACGGAAGCGCGACACAACGCGCGTGAGTCGACTTCAAGTGGTTAGGTCACTGGTAGGTACATTTATAATCCGCATTAGGGCCCAACTACACGAGCGATTCTTTTCCAACCAAACTGTTTGGTTCGATTGAACGTCGCGCGTCGTTACCAATTTCTGTAACTAACTAACTGTAAGTAAACAGTTTAGTTGGCTAGGTACGAAATCTTTGCTAGATAATTAAAAAAATATATAAAAATAAAATAAAAAATCTGCAGTTTGTGAACTATCGGCCACCAACTAAACGATCAGTCCGTGGATAGAACCGTGGAGTTTACCTCAATTGGCTGACTATTAGGTTGGCGATCGATCTCGATTGTGTCAATTAAAAAGTTGAGTCGGTGTCGTGTGCGCACCCCCATACTAGTGCATTGTTTTTTGCCCACAGACTAAACTGTTGGGTTGGTGAACAATCAGTCGTGTAGTTGCTCCCTTACGGAAATTGCTATGAACAAATTGTTCGCATAAAATTGCGTTGGCATTTATATGACCTATTTTAATTAGAGAAGACACTGGCGGACTTGTTACAAAAATAAATAGATAGCCATAAAATAAAAGAAAAAGAAAAACTATTATATGGCGATCAAAATAATTTTTTCTACATAAATAACCAGCAACAAAACTTGCAAACTCTTTGGTACAGGTAAACAACGGGTAACAAAATATATTTTTTAGTTTGCAATTAAAAGTTAAATAAGTAAATATAATGATAATATTTCAACGAAAAAATTAAATAGATAGCCATAAAATAAAAGGAAATAACAACAAAATATTTTTTGACATAACGGTCATTTTAAATTACTGACATAGAATCTCCTTTGCCGATATTAAATTATCAGTAAATTAAGTGAAAATCTAGTATTCCAAGGTTACTTACGGACGTAAAATATCGCAAGGAGCATTGGTGTCATAAAGAACTGCTCACACGCTACCTTCTTAGCAACATTCTTTACTGCCGTGCCCGCAAACTTTTGGTCCAGGAATCTGTACCTGCAATACAAAAATAAATTGGTAAATAAGGTAAATTTCATTACAGCACAGTATGACAAGGGAGATAACAATGATGGAAATTGTTTCCGGTGCCGCCGCTGCAAAAAATAGCCTGCCTAGTAAGTTAATTTGGGCCTGGGAATTTTTTGAAATACCTAATTAAAAAACATATTATTATACGAGTGTATGCTGACAACAAACATAACACCATGTAAATACACACGCACCATGGCATCACCCTCCCACACACTCAGTACCTCCCATATACACTAATATCCTCATTCATACAAACAAACACATTCATACAACACAACACGCACACACTGTTGCTTTCTCCGTGCAGTCACTGAGGGGCCAGCTGAAAATCAGCGCTGTGGCTTGCCTCAGCATTATGCTGAGCTGGTATACCCTTTGGCACTGTACCACACCGGATGATTTCTGCTGCATGTATTAATATTTGTATACTTCTGTATTGTGTACTTGCTATATTATTGTTTACAGTGCTAAATAAACGTTTTCAATTTCAATTTTCAATCAACAAAACTTCATACTTAAGTACTTACAAAAATTCCAAACTACGTACGTAGAAATTCATTATTTCCCTACAGACCAACCTTTACTGAAATCGTATATGGAAATGTCAGTGTGATTTGAAATTGGGTATGGAAAGTTGCCATGATGTAATTTCTACTCATAAGAATTATGTTATAAGAACTTATTAGTTACAATTTAATAGCAAAACTGTATACTAAGAAGTAGGTATACTTACTTACCAAAAATAAAGCGTAGGAGCATAAAGCGTGCTTCCCACTGACGCAATCTGAGCTGCAGATTTGAAGTTGAAGTCCGGCTTTTCAGGCTGAAATAAAAATATCGAGTTTTAGAGGTCTTATTTGTTCAGTCAGTATCCTTATTTGACCTACTTTCACTATGGTCCAACTTTAAAATCGCGAAAAAAGAAGCTGTTCCATACTAAAAGCTTAATACCCTACCTACACGACCGAAATGTATGAAACAGCTGATATTTTTTCACGATTTTAGAGTTGACCTCATGGTGAAAATTGTTCAGTTATGGATACTGGGAAATGGCAATGGGCCGGTCACATCTGTCGCAGAACCGACAACCGCTGGGGTAGACGAGTTCTGGAGTGGAGACCGCGTTTGGGCACACGTAGTGTGGGACGCCCCCTGCTAGATGGAGCGACGATCTGCGCAAGGTGGCTGGATGAGAAGAGCCGAAGATCTGGCTCAATGGCGCGCCCTGGGAGAGGCCTATGTCCAGCAGTGGACTAGAGTAGACTGCTGATGATGATGATGGATATTGATCACCTCCCTTTCGGGACTATATGAGGTTTTTGTTACACCTGTATAAGATGTAAGTTTTGAACGTCGGTGGCGTCGTGGCTAGGACGTCGGACTCCCATGCTGGAGGTCCGGTTTCGAAACCATGCAATGTCATGTACCAATGAGTTTTCGGTTTTTTTGGAAGACTTACGTACATTTACCGACTGCTCTGACGGTGAAGAAAAACATCATGAGTAAACCTGCACACTGAGATAACCAGTGTGTGAAATGGGGAAGGCAATGGCAAACCACCCCATTAATTCTGCCAAGAGAGTCGTTCTATGTGATTAATTCCTTAGAATGATCACGACCCTCAGCCATGGGGAATACGACTAAGAAGAAGAGATAAGATGTAAGTACTCCCATGCAAATGTGTTGCAAAAATAAATTGTACCAATACCATTTTCGACGTTAACGACCATTTTAGATTAACTAATTTTGTTCTCATTTCCTGTGACACGATTCTACATATGTTTACATTATTTGGCACGTATCGTAGGTAGGTAGATATTGCATAACGTTATCGCGACGCAAGGTCGTACTGATAGAGATGACTAATTTCGGCAGCTCACGTCAGGGTAGCGTGGCCGAGCGGTCTAAGGCGCTGGTTTAAGGCACCAGTCTCTTCGGAGGCGTGGGTTCGAATCCCACCGCTGCCAATTTTTTATTATTATTCTGTTTTAATTTAAATACTTACATTCCCTCCCCCTCAATTACAGAAAACTATACAAAAAGTTCGAGTCATTAACAGGTTTTTCTTAGTACAATTTTCCCCCCGGAAAACCGCTCCCTCGAAAAGACCCCCCTTTACATTATCATCGGATGTCAACTTCAAAGTAAAGTTTGGAGGGGTCGTTTGGAGGAATTTAATAGGTCAGTAGGCAAAATCACTTGCGATCCCATGCTGCGTCTTTCAAACTACGGCCACGGTAGCTCAGTCATTCCGGTATACTCCTTGACATACCTATCCAGCCTTTTACGCCCAGGACGTCTTGGACCTTTCCTGCGATCTTGCATTCAAGGATCAACCTTGGAAACTCATTAAGAGATCTGCAGGTGTCCGAAAAAGGAGGTCTTTCTTCGCAGGACGGTAACCTGCGGAAGAGGTCACTCTTCCGCAGGTTTTATTTCTAGTTACAACACTATTCTTACCGTGTATATCTTGTTGTATGTCTGCTGAGATAACTCGGCTGCCGTGTAGAAGGTTGCATAGACCGCTGTGTTGGTCAAGACAGGATGCTTTCGCAGCGCCGACCGCAGCATGGCTGTCAGTCGCGACGCCATGCTTGCCGGTCTTAAACAATAACATCATCAGATTAAACAAATTTACCATTTTACCATTGTGAAGATCCCCTTACTTTTATTGTGTTTACAGAGTCATCATTTACGGCTATTACGGGTCTCAAAACCATCAAATGATATCAACAATGAATGAATGAAACAGAGACAGCGCTATCGCGTTTGTATAGCGGCTGTCTAAAGAACCGTTATAGTGGCGCCAGTCCTCAAGATTCCTGATGTGGGAAAGGCATCATTTGAGCTCAAATTCGAACAATCTAGTTGTTTTTAAATTAAGGAAAACAAACAGCTAACGTTGTACATAATAAAACACAATATAGGTAACACAAAAGGTAGTGAAATTTTTACTGAAAGTACTAAAAAATGACTAATAATGTGATATCACTCGCGTAAATATTATTTTAAATTGTTTTTAGTTCTAGCTTTTACCGTTCCTGAGATCCCATTTGACATCAAAGGTACTCCAAAATCTTGGAAATCATTGGGCCAATTTTTATCAGACATGGCTAAGAAAAATTATCTGTTAAATAAAAAACCGAGTCCAAATCGTATCATTGGTTGTTGAGTTCCTTTAGTCTCAGTAGTTCGGTTATTTTGTCCGGTGCCGAACTGTTGAGACCCTCTCAGTCTCAATAGTTCGGTTGTACAAATTTACCGAACTACTGAGACTTGTTCTGTAGTTCGGTTAGTGATTTCAGAAAGGAGTAAATAATATACTGTATATTAATAAGCCCAAATCGCACTTGGAGTTATTTCCGTGTTCTCAACGCTCTAGCGCGATGAAACTTGCCCCAAGGAAATTAATTTATCATAAGTGGCCAATAGTAACTAATTACGAAGGAGTTCCTATCTCAAGTAGGTACTTGAAATTCTACATGAGTCATAAGCACCACCACATAAGTATGGTTCTAGTGGGACAAGTCAGTGCCCAAGTCATTTACAAGTCATTGTAAATGTTGGTAACGTCTGAATTATTTTTTAAAAACAACCACAATGATTAACTCATCACATCACATCACTAACCGAACTACAGAACAAGTCTCAGTAGTTCGGTAAATTTTACAACCGAACTATTGAGACTGAGAGGGTCTCAACAGTTCGGCACCGGACAAAATAACCGAACTACTGAGACTAAAGGGTTGAGTTATGATGCTACAAACGAACCGACAAACGCGTCAAACTTATAATATCATCATAATAGTATAAACGTACTGGTTGAAATTTCAGATTTTAGAATCCATAACTATCTTGAAGATTTTGTCAAAATAACGATCTTTTCTAAGTTGTGTGCCAAATAGGCAGAACCCACTCTAGTAATAATAAATACCTATAAAAAAATAATTTCTCAGTGACCCCCCTAACGACACCCTAACCCCCAAACCAACCCGATACATTGATGAGGAATCTTTTTTTTGATGGAATATTCTGCGTGAATCACGCGATGATCATGATGCGTGACGTGAATTAAATCTACGATGATACTAAGGCACAGGAATGAGCACCAGTAATTTTGACTAACCTTTATACTTTTCTGAAACTAGGTAGGTACTTATACTTAATTTATATCTATATTTCTATAGGTAAAACTGAATAGCCGCCTGTGTGTCTTGTTACCTTTTCACGGGCAAACGGCTGTGGTTGAACGGATTTGTATGAAAGAAGATGGATTCGCGCCCATACAATGTGAGGCTCAGCGATTTAACTTTATAATTTACAAAAAATTAAACATTCACGCCATTGCAGAAGAAAATAAAATACGATAGCTCAAATTAAGATAAACACGCTGATATCTTTATTATTTCCCAATAACCTAAAATCACTTTGCAATTAATAAAATCTCAGATGTGACTTTCACTTGACCTTGATCAACAATGATTGAATTTAAGATTTTGTAAAAGTTGAGGTGTCTGGAAATAATGAATTAGTGCATGAGTTACTACAAAAAATTACTTTTTTTTTCACGTATTTCTTGTTCTCTTCCGCATTGTAATTAAACAAAAAGTTTATAAACTCTTTCGTGGTGTCAAGAACTTCTTTATACGTGGACCTGGGGGAAATCATCTTCTTTGCATTTAAATCCAAGATTTAAATACCTAGTTCTTGACCCAAAGCCTACGATAGACGCGGACAAAGTCGCGAGCGGAAAGCTAGGAAATATCTCAATAAAGCAAAGTATTTTATAGAAGGGTCGTTTAATTTAAAAAAAAAGTGTCACTGTCAGGTGTCACTGACTGACTTGTCTCAAACTATGTAACAAGGTTTAAAATTAATCGATTCACCTAATTAGAAAGATAACAGACGCAACAGATTTTCATTCATTTCTAAATATAAGCACCTAAAATAAGAAGATTATTTAAGGCTCGACTCACCCAGAATAATAAATAATTTATTATAACTTTAAATCCTCTTTTTCATTGTTTAACACTGCGCACGAACAACCGAGTGACACTTCCGTCACCTATTAACACGGTTTTTTGACTGCTTTTTTGGTTGTGTATTTTATAATCCATCAAACCATGTACGAGTATTATCAGCTGAGTGGTGTAACCAACTGACTACTAGATGTTCCGTCCTCACTACCGCGTCAATTGACTTCAATGGAATAATTCAGAAGTCCTCACCTCATCTACATATAGGTCATTGTTTATTTCATTCACAATCGCTAGGCAGAAATACTGCAGTTGTTGTAATATTAATTTACACTATTACACTGTATATCTAATTATGTAAAGTGTTTTGCAATAGATTTAGATATTATTGCCAAAAACATACGAAATTTGATTTACAAAACAGCGATCGTTTTCTTAGTGGAATTTGTTTATTGTGAGATCCTTTGTAGAGTGGAACTTTTTTAATATGTAGGTAGTGTAACTTTAGGAAATCGACAGTTCTTCTGAAAAAGAAGAAAAAATCATGTTTCACACATTTCGGTCGTGTAGGTAATTGACCTTTTGTATGGAACAGCTGTTTTTTTTTTCGCGATTTGATAGTTGGCCTCATAGTGGAAGTTGTTCTGTTATGGATACCCCTCCCTTTCGGCTCTATGGGGGATTTTTGTTACAGCCTGTATATTTATTTTCTTTCGAAAATTTTCTTACCAGTGTATCGTCGGAAAATTCTCAACGAACTTAACTAACACACGAGTGAGTATAAACTGCGTGTGATAGTTAGATAACGATAATTGGAAAGATAACGCGTGTGAATAGAGATGCCTATACCATCATTTTGATAATGGTTGCCAACTCTACAATTTTCTACATGTACTCTACTCTAGCATTAATAAAAACTTAAGTACACAATGTTATTAAACAATAATTATTAAACATAACTCTAAATTAAAATCATCATCAGGTCCTCAAGGTTTCAGATGTGGGAAGGTCACCATGGTCATAAACATTTGAGCTCAAACTCGAACCATCTAACTGTCACCGTTCCAGAGATCCCATCATACTCCAACATCCCAAGATCTTAGAACTACTGATCTAATTTTTATCTGACATGGCTAAGAACATTCAACAGGTTAGACCTGCGCGGAGCTTGGCCTTCGGCCTTGCCATGACTAGGTATCTTAAAATTCCTAGCTGCTCATCATTTTCATTTTTTTTTTGGCCGCCATCTTTAATTTTTCAGTGATAGGTACCCTGTATTATTTTCGAAGGTAGTGTCTACTTTTTTCAGCGCTTCATTCTACATTTTTCAATGTAGAGTCGTTATGAAATATCAAACCGGATTTAAATTACGTAAAGCAGTAAGTATACAATACACACAATAATAACATAAGAAGCGACTAAACTCTACAGGTAGGTAGGTATATTTTTCACTTATTAATACTACCTACCTACAATTAAATTTATTTGTGTTGTGAGTATCTTTGTCCTCTTGGACAAGTTTTGGTCAGCTATCAACCATGGTCCAACAGAATACCAGCGCTGTAGGCATTTTTGTCTTTAATTTAATTTAATTTATTTATTAGGTAAACACAACAGATTACAACCATAGAAATTACAGAAAAATCAATATAAAGTTATGAGCCAGGTCGTAACCCTTAACGTGTAAACACAGCATGGTTAGGAAGTAGAAAATTGATTGTTGTACAAAATTGAGTTGGGAAAAAATACTATTGAATGTAATGACTAAAGCACTTATGCCTATTTGAAAAATAAAAATAATAAAGTAAAGACTATAAAGTAAGTGCGTGGATAGCTACTTGAGGACATCCTCAACCCGTCTTTTAAAAACTACTGGCCTAGGATCAAATAAGTCTATCGATGGCTTATTGTTGCTGTTCGAAGAGATTTCGTTAAACAATCTACACATTCGCACAGTAGGGTTATAGAACGATGTGTTGTTCTTAAAAACATTTAATACAAATGTTTAAGGATTGCGCAGTTTAAAGCAGCAAGTTTGTCTGCAGCAATAAGCTGAGTTGAGGCCCTTTTCACAATAACAGCAGACCATCAGACATGATTCCGATATTTTTACCTTTGACTATATAATTATTTTATTATAATTATAACTGTTTCGGTCATTGCTGTGTGTGAAATAAACGTATTACTTACTTACTTACATTGTTAAGCTTAATTGAATCACATTCTCTACTTACTTTACATTCAGGAAATACAAACTCTACATTTGCATGCATTGAAATGCAATCGCTGGTTTCAATTCAGTGAAGCGTTCACTTATCATTAACAATTCAACAAGGGACTAAATACGCATGCGCTCTACACTGCAACCTGTTGCATGTTGCATTATCCTAATTTACATACACCCTTAATTTTCACTTTCATTTTACTATTTTGGAAGGCGAAAGAAATTATAGTGTTTCTGAAATTACCTCTCTACAGTCGGTAGGAAATTGTGAGTAGAAAAAAAGTAGATAAATTTAAGAACATCGAATGAAATTACATATTTTTTTTTATAATAGCCTATAGGCTATCCCACTGCTGGACAAAGGCCTCCCCTCCTCCTTTCCATTTTTCCCTATCCTCGGCGTCCTTATACCATCCTTTTTGGAAGTGGTCGATATCGTCCTTCCACCTACGCCTGGGCCTGCCTCGGCGCCGCTGTCCGTCTTGTGGCACCCAGTGCATGGCGATCTTTGCCCACCTTTCCGGATGCATGCGGCATACGTGGCCTGCCCAGCCCCACTTCAGTAGAGATGCTTTAGTTATTGCATCAGCGATGCGTGTTTTAGAGCGCAGGGTCGTGTTCCTGACGCGATCCGTCCTTTTCATTAATATAGGCAAGTACTACTACCACTAGTACTACTCATTAATATAGCTACGAGTAGGTATGTCATTTTTAGATCTGAAAAAACCTAAATTTTTCATTCAAAGTTACCTACTACTGCTGCTACTGTAATAATACATTTTGTTATAAGAAAAACCGAGTTTTCATACAAAGTTATCAATCACTACACGAAGTGTAACAAAAACCCATAATCAGTATCCATGAAACTTTTCATAAGAATTTCGCAAAAGAATTCTGTTCTCCATACATTAAGTTGTAAGTACAGATACCGACCGCCGAAGTGCGGCGGGCGGCGCAAGCGTCGCCGGATCGAATCCACCTTTGGATCATTCTGGTGGACTACTCCTAGTATGTATAAACATTTTAGCCTACTTGGAGTAATTAATTAACAATTTGTTTATTCAAAATGAAAAAAATACTAAAACCATATCATATCAGGTACTAGGGATCTCCGATAATTTTGAATCGGAGATTTGTGAGCAAACATATTCAAATATCAATATATATTTAAATAGTGTAGGACTACATAAAGGAACATGTATTATTGCCGCAAGTCATCATAAAAAATATTGGCCAGTTCAGCTATAAAAATTAAAAAAGACGGTTTATAACATCTCTCTTCTACCTCCGCCTCCGACTCCGGTTCCGAATTCGGTTCCGAATCCGCTTCCGACTCCGATAAATCAAATTTAAAACCTTCGGTTTCGACTCCGGTTCCGGTAACATCCCTATCAGGTACCTAAACCTAATATGGTTTT
Organism: Hofmannophila pseudospretella; assembly: GCA_947369225.1. Classification (NCBI taxonomy): domain Eukaryota; kingdom Metazoa; phylum Arthropoda; class Insecta; order Lepidoptera; family Oecophoridae; genus Hofmannophila; species Hofmannophila pseudospretella. Next base: position 4,825,782 of record OX376323.1, on the reverse strand, counting down.
AGAGATTTTTCATTCTTAATAAAAAAAAATGTTCTTTGGATACAACAGCCCCTTATGAGGTTTTAAACGATACCTATATCGACGGTTATAATTTCAAAAGTCGTAAGGGACACACGTACGTCCCTTACAACATTTGAAATTATAACCGTCGATATAGGTATACAATCTAAAGTCCATGTTCCACTTCTGAAACGAGATCTTATTACACATCATATCATGCACATAGTATCAATAAGAAATAATTGAGATAAACACATGATACCTTTGAATGGCTGCTGGTTAGCTGCATAATCGTAAGTTAAACTTAAAACGTGCGCTGGGGCGCGGGGGGCGAGGCACCGTGGACGCCGGTGCCAGGTAACTGGAGGTACGGCCGCACGGTGGTTCGTGGCCATGTTTCGCTGGACAAAATATTAATAATAATATTTTTTAAATTTTATTTTTAAACACGTAAACAGATTACATTCATATTATTATCAATATACTTAGTACTAAAAAATATATAATTAAAATGATTTTTGAAGCACATTCTCCATACATCATTTTAATTGTAATTAAGTTGATGAAAGAGGTCTTTTATACTGTATCTTGCTTGCTGCCTAGTTCCTATTATTTATTTTTAATTATTTATTTTCTATTAGGGAAATTAACAGACAAATACATAACAACAATAGTCTTAGAATACATAGATAAAAATATGCTAATAATAAATTTCCACTTATTCATCATCATAATCAGCCCATGTCGTCCCACTGCAAGCCTCCTCTCTTTTGTGCCACTCTATACGATCCTGTGCTAGTCGCATCCAGGTCTTCGATGCGACTTTGGTGATGTCATCCGCCCATCTAGCTGCTGGACGACCTTCTCCTCTTTTCCCCAACCTTGGCCACCACTCAGTGAGGGTGTTAAAGTAGTTCCTATTAGTATACTAAAATTATTCCTGACAAGACACAATTAAATGTAGGTATTGCATGTGATTAATCACTTGTTAAATAATTTAGGCAATAATAAAGATTAAATATACGAATACATAGAATTAAATATTTTTTTTAAATTATTCCTATTTTGAGAATAAATGACATGTAAATACGATACCTTTGAATTAGCTTACGAAGCTGCATAATCGTAAAATACGCCACATGCGCTAATGTGCACCGGTGCCATGAAATAGGAGGTACGATCGCACCCTAGGTCGCGGCGATGTTATATTAGACAAACAATTTTTAAATTAAACTCAGCATTTGAATATTTAAATTAAAAAAATATTAAGTACCTACTTAATTTTGTTTTTGATTTAAATAATTAAAAATGTACGTATAATGAAGGTTACCAAGTGAATATATCTGCTTCAATAAAAACTTAAAGATGAATATTTAAATAACGAAAGTAGATCGATTCAATTTCTAATCGAACCAGTCAAACGTCACAATAGTTACGCACCGGTAACTATTTAAGTGAGAATTCATTATTCACAAGAATCTAGTGTAGTTGAATACTAATATGTATAGGCAAGTTAAGTCACGAAATGAAATAGTTTAAAGAAACATTTATGCCGGGAAAGTGGAACACTGTGCGTTCTTGGAGCTTAGCGGTCGTCCTCCCTCCACGTCACAGTTTATCTCTTTCCCGCGCTGTCGCTCTATCTCTCTCTATCAGCGTACTCAGTCACCGCGGAAGTCTTGCGTACTTCACAGGTGTGTTGTCGATCGCGGCGTATCCGGCATTTCGTAAATAAACCTGTTTTCACACACGAACCTTGCGTTTTTGAAATATTTTTGCAAACACGGGTGCTATTTTAGAAAGTTTTGATTTTGAAACAGTGTTTTGATATTTTACGCGAGTTAAAGCGACTTGTGTCCAAGTTGTGCGTTTCGAAACAGTGACAAGTTTTCTTGTGTTTTGTGTTCGGTCCTTGAGTTGGAGGCTTCGTCGACGACGACGTTCGCTTCGTTTCTTCTTGTTTGTTTGGCGGCAATTAGAGATCAAGGTATGCTTCATCGGTTAGAGCAAGATTTACGTCTCTACCACCTGTAGAGTTGGCTTTATGTCAGGCAGGACGTTTATCGTTTTGTTTATTTTATATCGTTGTATATTATGATTTAAGATTACAATTAGAAGTTTATATTATTAATCAAATAACATTTTAAAAGTGTCTGAGATTATAAAAAACTCAAATTAACATGACTTTTCATTAATTGGTCCTTTATGTAAGTACCAAATACCTACATACATACTTACTTTACATAGGTAATCTATTTTAAAATAGGAATTAAATAATAACGGTCTAAATCGTATGTTTTGCAGTATCATTATAAAGTGGGATGTCAGGTGTTCTCATTGTGAGGGGCAGTCAAACAAGTGCAGAGCTAAAAAATAGGGGTTTTGCCATTTGTTTGCCTTGTTACCTGCTCTACCGTTCTGTTCACCTTACCTTTTGCTTACTCTATTAAGAGAGAGAGGGAGAGAGAAATAGAGAATAACACTTTTAATTCAATTTAGAACGTTTTTATTTTACAAAATAGGTACCTACTTAATGTTTAATAATAGTGGAAACAAATGGTACGATATTGAATATTTAAAAGAGAAAATAATGGACATGGTAGAGGTTCTAATTGAATGCCCCTAAAGGTGTAAAAACTTGGGTATCTGTAACGAAATGGTCAATGAAAGATACAAAAATTCATCTATTTTTAGCATCATCACAATTCTAATTACAAATTGCGCACGTTGGGTCGACGTCACGTCACAAATGGTTGCCAAATTCCGCTGTCCATGACGGGCGGCGCGGGCGCAAGCGACCCGACGATAAATGCATCGTATCTCTGACTCACGCCGACGGAACGTCACCGTGATGTCACGTCCCACAGGTATACATACAATATACCTGTGTAATAGTATAAACACAATACACGACAAAAAATGTTTGCCACACACACAAGACAAAGTTTTTAACATTACTTTTTAAAATTGTTGTTCTGAGCACTTTTAAAACATCAAGGTGAAGTAGGTATAGGGTTGCCACCCCTATTATATAATATAGTATCCTACTATGATCCAGGGTAATAATGTCTGAAGAAATTAACTGAACTTTGTGTAAGCTGCATCGAGATGATAACAATAGGACTAACTAGCTGAAACTTCGAGCTCGCTTCGCTCGATCTCACCCTATAGCCTTATAAAAAACTCAACCATCATCTGTGTCGGATCAAAGCCAAAGATTCGAGCTCGCTTCGCTCGCTCTCGCCTTAACTTTCTAACTTAATCCATCTTCTGTGTCGGATTTCACCAAAATCTTAAGCTCGTTTAATCACTCACGTCCTACCCTTCTAATCTTATCCATCATGTTTATCGGAACTTCCCCGAAATTTTAAGCTCGCTTCGCTCGCTCCTGCCGTATCCTTCTAATCCATCATCTCGGATGATATGATTCTCACCAATACGGATTCGCACAGACATTTCGAGCTCGCTTTGCTTGCTCCCACCCACCCTAACCGTCTAACTTAATCAATCACCTGTGTCGGATTTGCACCGGAATTTCAATCTGCACTTAACTTTCAAGTTCGTTTCGCTCGCTCACATCATATTCTTCTAACCTAAACTATCATCAGTGTGGGAACTGAGCCGAAATTTCGAACTCCCTTCGCTCGTTCCTGCCCTAATCCATCATCGTGCTATATCCGCGCCGAAATTTCAAGCTCGCTTCGCTCGCTCCCAAAACCCAAAATGACGTTTGTTCTCAGTAGATCCATGATAGATTTCTCTAGATCCATGAATGAGACGTTAAAAAGCGCTGAAAAAACTTGCAAATAAAATAATTTGAAATGTTTTTAAACATAATTTTTAAAAAAAACATAACTACTATATTTTTTCGGGGTTTTCTACGAACTACTATATTTTTGTGGTGTTTCAGCTCAAACTACTATATGTCCCCTAAAAAAAGGTGGCGACCCTAAGTAGGTTTAAACAAAATTTGGTCGTGATTCGTGAACATGACAAACTTAATTGCATGTTGCTACTTGTTATTTCATTTTGAAATATTATTGTAATAACAGTTAATAAATATAAATAGACATATCTACTGTAGATACTGTACATACTTTTAAACTCAGTAAACAAAAAATATCAACAACAACATAACGAGTTTTTGTCTAGCGCTTTGCTACAAATTATCCAGTCCGAATTAAAACGCTAGAAGATGACAAAAACGAGTCTGTCAAAACCCAGTGATCTGAGCATCGAAGGTCGAAAAGAACGTTCAGTTTCGATCGAGAAACCTTTTAGATTCGAGGTCAACTACCTCTCAATCCTCCCATCAAGCTGTTTACACTATGACCTTAGTCTTTATTATGACTAAAGTCATGTATGTAATTGCTAAATAATATAATATAACTAACTAAGCTTGCTGTTTTGACCGTATTGACTTTGTTATTCAATAAGTAGGTTTTTTCAACATTAATAGTGAAGAACGAACGAACGAGTAAGAACATACTTACTGTGAAATTACTTGTAAATATTCCTATACATAATATCACTTACATAACAAACCAAATCCAAGCTAAAATAAACCATTTCTCAATTTTAAAATTAGTCTCTGGCAATGGTCTAGCAATTTAAAAGCCATTTAGGTGGAGAGTTAATGCTTATGGTCACGGTAACCTGCCAAATGCAATATGATCGCAACAATATTAAGTCTCAGCTTTTTTATTCAGTGTTTTCAGGTGACTTGGCTCAATTTAATTAGAATGAAGACACTAAATAATAATAAAAACACGTGTACCTATACTTACACCATTCTGTTCGAGCATTTTAAGCGCGACAGCGAAATTTAAAAAATGTTAAGATATAGACTTTTTTACTTTTTTTATTTATTTATTTAACAAGGCATTGGCAACACAGGCCATCAGCCTAAACATTAAGCGATTTAAAACAGTTTTTAGTTTTTCAGCATCAAAATGTTGTGGTGTAGACACATTTTAACACTGCTAGGAGTTATGACGGAAATTTTAACCGGTCTAGTCTCTGGCGAATTCTCGACGAGAAAGAGAGAACGAGAAACGAGAAGTTCGAACGAACGAGAAGAACGTTTATTTTAAGAGTTCAATACATTGTCACTGTTACAGACGTTTGCTAGACAAAACTACACCGATTTTAGCTATCAAAATCACCAGAAAACAATTTTTGAGCAATAAAATAAACACCGTAGAACCGTCTCCGTCGACTTTCCCGCCAAAAAAACTCTATTTTACTTGTAGTAAATTCAAATTTATTTGATTTTTTGCAGTCTTCGTAGATTCTTTTTTTCTCCCTCTCTCTCATATATTTCGCATGGTAAAACGGATAACTGTAAAAAATAGCAGCGCAATGGATTTAATAAAAACTTTCTTACGTTAGTAGATCCCATATCCCGACAATATAGACCGTGTGAGACAGGCGGTGAATGACGTACTTATAGATAAATTGATTGAAAGCTAACAGTATTCTCTTCGATTCCGGGACATAATAGACTTGATCGATTCTCCGATGCTCGATTGTTCTGATGGCAAGAGTTTAAAAGGTCACAGAGTCTGTGATAAAGGTGTTTAAGAAGTACCTTCGTATTTTTTTTTAGGAATGGGTTTTCTCAATAAGCCTATCAAATCCCATTCTTTCATTTATCCATAATTATGTCCAATATAATCTGTAATAGACACAGTAACTTTCTTTAATATAGGAGAGGGATAGGCACCTATAGTAAATTTAATTAAAACTAATTAATGAAGTTCGTCCAATATTTACAAAAACG